>CM064580.1:16788422-17388422 GCA_032716605.1 Paralithodes platypus | reverse complement strand
AGGGCTTGCCATGGTGGTAGGGTTGTTTATAGAATTCTTTAATAGCTCCAGATTGGAGGTGAAGGGTGAGACGACGGGATAGGCGAGTCTGTGTCATACCAATGTAGGGGTGAGGTCCACAGTCCTCACTGTTGCGAGTGTGTTGGTATATGACATGATTGTCGTATCGCTGGTGTGACGCCTACCAGCATTGGCAGAATTGCCTCTCGGTAGCCACTACCGCTCGCCAGGGACATTGAAGTGGGCTACAGTTATCAGAGAATGTTGTTCTTTCTTTCCTAGCAATCGTATTGTTACAGACAGTCCAGTGGTGGTCTTTATTTTTGTCTGTGACAACGGGAAGTATTTTATATCATTAGAAGAATATAAGATGCATTGTGTAGAGTTAAGGAGAGAGAGAGAGAGGCGAGAGCGTGGTGGTAATTTGTACGTGTGTATGTATGTGCTCCCATGCTCGGAGGAGTTTTCCCGCCCGCGCAGGCTTTCTCACGCCCTTGATTGGCCGGCGGGTCTGGCTGTGTCACATGACACCTGCTGCCTTGTGACGTCTCGGCCTGTGATTGGCCGACCACCACGTCTTTGTGGGCTCCTGTGTACATCGGGGTCCACAGGAGCTGCCTTCCTCAGAGCAGGCTAGGGATGCGCACGACTAACATCCTTTTTACAACTGTCCCCCCATATCCCCACCATTCTGATACTGTTTCTCTCACTCAACTTCTTTTCTTTCATTCCTCTAATCTTTTAACATCACAGCACTCCCTTTGGGTTCTGTACACGATTTCATATCGGCCCATCGTATTATGTGCGTCGCTCTCATATATATTTACATGTGTTAGAATAGGCTATAAGGGTTCTTAGTCTATGGAGGTTTGATGACTCTGTGTGTGTCTCCCTCAGTGTCCTTAGTTTATGGAGGTTTGATGACTCTTTGTGTGTGTCTCCCTCATTATCAGTAGTGCTCTGCTCGGTTATTTAATGCTAGACTGGGATGAGGTTTCTGTTGTCGTTGTCACCGATGTGTGTACGGTTTGTTTATACCTACACGACTTCGACGGTTTCTGTGGTAGCCTAGGTCGTCCTTTTGGTTGTGTCATTTGCGAGTGCAGCATCGTGTTGTAAGAGGGCATTTGCCTACTACCTTTTAACACAGTGCTGCCTCTTTGCTTGACTTTAGAGGGATCGCCAGGGTAGAGCCAGATACTTGAGATCTGGATCTACCAAGAGAGCATCCCCGTCATTAACGTAACTTTAATCATACCGCCTTAAGGACAACGCTAGGCTATGAGCCTGTCTTGCTCAGCCACAGTTTCCTAACCTTGACATCCCAGCTAGACTTTATTCGCCTAGCAGACACTAGTTTGGACCTAAGCTCTTTTGATATGTATGCATTATTATTCACAAGCATTTATTAGTCTAGGTTGTTGTTGAGTTGCACAACCATAGTAGACTGTTTCGTTGATAAGGAAGTACTTCTTTTAGTGTCGAGCATTACTACCGTTGCGCATTTATAGTATTCTCATGTCAGTTAACATTATATTTCCTATCTTTTTGTGTATTCGCTTTACACGTGTGGTGTCCTGCCTCCTGCCTTTATATAGTTTAAGATACGAGCATCTTATGAGCATCAGACTTTCTTCAGAAGTTTCCAGGTCTATGCTGTAGGACTATACTTCACTTTCTTTCAGATAGGAGTGAATAGTTTATTGTTGTTTAGAGTAACTGTATTGAAGCATCTTTTTATTGTATTAAATCTTGCAGTGATTTAATTGATCTTCCCATAGATTCTTGTTTATGCATTTTAACGTAACTTGCATCCTGTGTGTTATCAGGCTATACCAGTGTGGGGTAGCCTGAAGTAGAGTACATTTATGCCCAGTTAAGGATACCCCGTTATCGCTGATTAACTCTGGAGGGTATAGGTGTTTGTTCGCCGGCATATAAGTTCAAGGGTTTGGATCTAGCGTACCGTTGTTGCATAGTGCCCTATTACTAGTCCAAGCATTAAGTGCCCTTGTTTAATTCGTAGCCCCGGTCGTAACAAATGGCGACCTTGCCTAGTATCTTATCTTAGTCGTCACAACAACCTAGTGAACTAAGAAATAATTGCAGGATTTCTGGACATTTGTTTTTTGAGGAATATTTTGGACACGTGGGATTTTTTTTGGCAACGTAGTATAGCACTTGAGTTGTCTTCAAGCATTTTTGAGTGAATTGTGCTACATGAGAGTAGGTACTTTTTTTTTTTTTTATAAACGTTGAGGATTTCCGGTGGATACTATGTCGAACGACGGATCAGTGTACAGTGAGGACACAGTACAGGAAGCAGGCGAGGAGGTGGAGAAGGTGGAGTTGTCTAGCGGCGCTCGGGTGGTAAACAGTGAGGAGGATGCTCGGATATTTTTGAAGGAGCCGGTGTCATCGGATCGGGTGTCGGGGCTAGACCGGTACGGACTACAATGTGTAGCCACGGTCTTAGGGTTTCCCGGTACTAGTGGTTTGTCGAGAGGTGAGCTGGTTACCTGTGTGCTCGGTGGGGTGCGTGGGGCTTCGGGTGGAGCGGGAGCTGGGGCACCTTTGGCCGAACCCCCATTCCACTCGACTCCTACCATGGCGCCCCCTCGGGCTCCGGAGCCGAGTACGTTCCCGCAGGCCGATGCTCGCTGGCAGTTGGGTATGCCTCTAGGTGGCTCACGGGGTGGGTCCCCGATAGTAGCACCCCCTCTCAGGGTTTGTCTTCCGAGATGTTGTTTCAGCTCGAACTCGCCAAACTTGAGCTCGAGCAGCAGCGGATTCAATCTGAGGAGAGAAAGGCCATACGTGAGGCTGAGCAGCAGCAGCGTGAGTCTGAGCTCAGGCAGAAGCAGCAGCAGCGGGAGGCTGAGCTTCAGGTTGAGGCTACGAAGTACTGTTCAGACATAGATCTTGAGAAGTCTTGGGTGGAGTCGACAGGGCAGCGTCTCGGTTCTGGGAATCGAGGTCTTGATCAGTCTTTATCGCACCTTCTTAAGTTAGTCCCTGTATTTGATGAGTCGGGTGTCACCGAGTTTTTCCTAAGTTTTGAGAAGAAGTGCCGGGAGCACCAGTGGCCCGAGGTTAAGTGGGCAGCCCTTGTTTCCTCTAGGTTGGTTGGCAAAGGACTCAAGGCATATGATGCGTTGCCCTTGGAGTCTTGCATCGATTATGAGGTATTGAAGGAGGCTGTCCTACGGGCATATGAGTTACAACCAGAGACTTATAGGTTGAAGTTCCAGGGTGTTACGAAGGGTCGTGAGTGCACCTTTCTTGAACATGCCCGGGAACTGTCTGACGCTTTTGGGAATTGGCTGAGATCGGAGAAGGCAACGACGTTTGATGAGATAAAACAGTTGATGCTTCTCGAGCAGTTCTTTAAGTGTACGGGCAGCGACTTGACGTTGAACCTCAAAGAGAAAAATCCTAAAACTCTACAGGAGGCAGCTGAGATGGCTGACCTTAGGCTATCGCTGATTCGTGGGTGCAGGTCTGCACAACGGAACGATGCAGGTAACAAGGGGCGCAACACTCCACCCCCCCAAGTCAGTGATACACCATATAACAAAAACAACAGCAAGAGCAATGATACCAATTTTGATCACAAACCTAAAACCGTCCCGTTTAAGAGAGGTCAGGGCCCTTCCCCACCTCAGGGTAAGTCCAAGGGTGAAGTAGTTCCCCACCTCAGGGGAAGTCCAAGGGTGAAGTAGAGTGTTTTCGGTGTCATAATAAGGGGCATTTTGCACGTTCCGGCCCTAGTAACCAACCTACAGCAGTTGTGTCTTTGGCTCGCAACATTGGGGTGTCTCTGAGGTCTTCTGCATTCACCCGGGGTGATATGTCAGATGCGGGGGCACAGCCAGTGAAGGAGTGTCCGGAAGGCTCGAAACCTGTCTGCGATGCTTTTTGTGGCCATCGAGGGCGTGGCTGCGTGAGTTGGGCTGGTTGCAAGCATGGGTTGGAGTTGCTGCGAGATACAGGTGCATCCCAGACTTTGATGAAGAAATTTACAGGCCAACCTATAAACGCGGCACGGGTGGTTGTGGTGCAGGGTATTAATGCTACACGGTCATACCCGTTGGTTCGAGTGGAGCTGGAGGTTGATGGTGTGACACAGGAGATTGATGTTGGAATCGTAGAGAAACTGCCAGTAGAGGGCGTCGACCTTCTTCTCGGCAACGACTTTGCGGTGCCTATTCCTGAGGTTCCACCCTTAGTCGTTGCCGAGAGGGCAGCCGACGTGAGTAGGGAGGGGCAGGAGTTGGTCGAGAGGTGTCAACAACAGCAGAGGGCGTGTGTTGTCACCCGATTTCGTGGATCTAAAGTGTCACAGCCTATTCCTCAGTCTCTAGACCAGCGGAGGAACGGTCGGAAGGAGCAAGCTAAAGCTGGTTGTAATTTTGTGAGTTTTGATCCAGCGGCTCTTCTTGGCGACTTAGTATTAGCACCAACGCTTAAGTCCGGAGTGGCCCCAGAACCTGTCACACTGGGTGAGAAGGTAGGGCGTGAGAAAACTCCGAGACAGCAAGTTGAACTCGAGGACGGTGAAACATGTCATGTGAACCTGTCAGAGTTTGTGAGGCAACCACCTGAGCAGCCTACTGTCCCTGTGTTGGCCTGCAGCGGCCAAGGTGGAGAAGGAGAGGGGGGCAGTGGGGCACAGGTGGAGGAGAGTTGGGATTGTCATGTCTCGGTGGAGCAGTGGGCGGGGGACACGAGACAGGTGGCTGTGGAAGCGCTAGAGCACCTGCCTGAGCAGCAGTGTGCAGCGCTCCAGCACCCGCTCGGTTCATACCCCACTGTTTGTGCCGAACACCCAGGCCTCACAACTCTTGCGGTGCATGAGGTTCCGCTGACAGGTCACTTGAGTGTCAGTAGACCGTTGGCCTCGTTGTTTCAGTGGTTCAAGGTGGGCGACGAGGCTTTGGCATGGTTGTCAGGTCAGGGTCGACCCATGGCTGCTGGTGAGGTTGGCTGTGGAGTGGATGTGCCCGGTCGTCGCATAGCCTCCCAATGCTGCTCTGGTATTATGCAACAGCCCTACCATAGACCGACTGTATCTGGCCATGTCGCTGAAGGCGGTGATGCTGCGCAGACAGATGTAGTTGCAAGGAATGCGGGGGTGCGCATGTACGGTATCGGCGGGGAGGCCTTAGCAATTGTGAACTGTGGGAGTGACTGCACAGGTGGTACAAATTGTCCCTCTCGTGACCTGGCTGTTCTGGGAACAAAGGTGGAGAAGGAGGGAGGCTATAGTGTAGAAACTGTGGTCTTGGCTGGGTTGTGGGAGGGCAATGAGCATTTTGTTCGTCGAGAGAAGTTGTTTACTAGGCTGTGGCAGTACATCTGCATGTTTGTTCATTCTCCAGGCCTAATGTACGGGGTAGAATCCGACATGGAGGCTGGAGACAGTGCGAGGCTCAAAGTGGCTCCCTACCGTATAAATCCTGCTCGACAGCCTGTGGTGAAAGCAGAGCTGGACTACGTGTTGACGAAGGGTCTGAGGGATAAGGAATGTCGTGAGTGGTCGTTGCCTGTAACTTTGCAACTTGTGTTAAGTGGCAAGACCAGTGTGTGTGTTGATTGTAAGAGTGTGTGTGCATTATCCCTGACAGACGCCTATACCTTATCGAGAGTTGACGACACCATAGACCGCATCGGGGCTGCATTGCTTATCACGAAGGTAGAACTAGTGAAAAGTTTTTGGCAGGTCCCGTTGCCGGAAAGAGCGAAGAGAAATGCTAGTCTTGTGATGAACTGGGCAGTTTATCAGTGCCAAGTTTTGTATTGTTGCCGGAACACAAGTTGGATGTGTGGCATGTTAAGGGCGCTGATAATGTTGTGGCTGATTGTTTGTCGCGGGAGGGTACGCTTCGGGATGCACCCTCGCCGTTCAGTCAGTGTATGTTTGAGAGTTGAGAAAAAACTAGTCTTGCACCTATAGAGCAGCCATCAAAAACAACATTAAAATTAAATACAAAAAATCACATACAAACTCTTTCTTTTTTATAGTTAATTGTAAGTTGACAATATTATAGCTAAAGTCCTAAGTTGAACCTGTCTTTCACTTAGTAGGCTGGGCTCTGTGAAGCTCGCTCAGCGAGCATAGTAGGCTAAAATTATACTATTATGTTTGGGCAGGGTTATAAGATTTTCTTTATGCTAATGTGTTGTTTTTATTTAAGATTGAGCTTTGCATTTCATTTTCTGGTGGAGTGGCTAAGTGTGGCGGGTCTTGTCGGCATTCTGCCTTGTCAGATATCGTGCTCGCCTAATGTTGAGCGTTCTATATCTTGGGCGGGATGTGATGCCTACCAGCGTTGGCAGAATCGCCTCTCGGTAGCCACTAGCGCTTGCCAGGGACATTGAAGTGGGCTACAGTTATCAGAGAATGTTGTTCTTTCTTTCCTAGCAATCGTATTGTTACAGACAGTCCAGTGGTGGTCTTTATTTTCGTCTGTGACAACGAGAAGTGTTTTATATCATTAGAAGAATATAAGATGCATTGTGTAGAGTTAAGGAGAGAGAGAGAGAGGCGAGAGCGTGGTGGTAATATGTACGTGTGTATGTATGTGCTCCCTCGCTCGGAGGAGTTTTCCCGCCCGCGCAGGCTTTCTCACGCCCTTGATTGGCCGGCGGATCTGGCTGTATTCACGTGACACCTGCTGCCTTGTGACGTCTCGGCCTGTGATTGGCCGACCACCGCGTCTTTGTGGGCTCCTGTGTACATTGGGGTCCACAGGAGCTGCCTTCCTCAGAGCAGGCTAGGGACGTGCACGACTAACATCCTTTTTACAACTGTCCCCCCATATCCCCACCATTCTGATACTGTTTCTCTCACTCAACTTCTTTTCTTTCATTCCTCTAATCTTTTAACGTCACAGCACTCCCTTTGGGTTCTGTACACGATTTCATATCGGCCCATCGTATTGTGTGCGTCGCTCTCATATATATTTACATGTATTAGAATAGGCTATAAGGGTTCTTAGTCTATAAAGGTTTGATGACTCTGTGTGTGTCTCCCTCAGTGTCCTTAGTTTATGGAGGTTTGATGACTTTTTGATTGTGTCTCCCTCATTATCAGTAGTGCTCTCCTCGGTTATTTAATGCTAGACTGGGATGAGGTTTCTGTTGTCGTTGTCACCGATGTGTGTACGGTTTGTTTATACCTACACAACTTCGACGGTTTCTGTGGTAGCCTAGGTCGTCCTCTTGGTTGTGTCTTTTGCGAGTGCAGCATCGTGTTGTAAGAGGGCATTAGCCTACTACCTTATAACACAGTGCTGCCTCTTTGCTTGACTTTAGAGGGATCGCCAGGGTAGAGCCAGATACTTGAGATCTGGATCTACCAAGAGAGCATTCCCGTCATTAACGTAACATTAATCATACCGCCTTAAGGACAACGCTAAGCTATGAGCCTGTCTTGCTCAGCCACAGTTTCCTAACCTTGACATCCCAGCTAGACTTTATTCGCCTAGCAGACACTAGTTAGGACCTAAGCTCTTTTGATATGTATGCATTATTATTCACAAGCATTTATTAGTCTAGGTTGTTGTTGAGTTGCACAACCATAGTAAACTGTTTCGTTGATAAGGATGTACTTCTTTTAGTGTCGAGCATTACTACCGTTGCGCATTTATAGTATTCTCGTGTCAGTTAACATTATATGTCCTATATTTTTGTGTATTCGCTTTACACGTGTGGTGTCCTGCCTCCTGCCTTTATATAGTTTAAGATACGAGCATCTTATGAGCATCAGACTTTCTTCAGAAGTTTCCAGGTCTATGCTGTAGGACTATACTTCACTTTCTTTCAGATAGGAGTGAAGAGTTTATTGTTGTTTAGAGTAACTGTATTGAAGCATCTTTTTATTGTATTAAATCTTGCAGTGATTTAATTGATCTTCCCATAGATTCTTGTTTATGCATTTTAACGTAACTTGCATCCTGTGTGTTATCAGGCTATACCAGTGTGGGTTAGCCTGAAGTAGAGTACATTTATGCCCAGTTAAGGATACCTCGTTATTGTAGATTAACTCTGGAGGGTATAGGTGTTTTGTTCGCCGGCATATAAGTTCAAGGGTTTGGATCTAGCGTACCGTTGTTGCATAGTGCCCTATTACTAGTCCAAGCATTAAGTGCCCTTGTTTTATCCGTAGCCCCGGTCGTAACACTGGCTCTTAGTAGTGGTAGGGTGGTTCTTGAGGAAAAGGTTAGAAATTTTTTGGGATTTATAATAGATGATTAGATTTTGTTGTCGGGCTTGGTGGGGTGGATGTTTTTTGTCAATTATTTCTCTCATGATCGTCTCGTCAGTCTTGTAGTCAGAGGACATATTATGATTACGGTAGGAAATCTTGATGTCGTCGGAGGGGATGTTGTTAGGGGTGCCCTGATTATACCACATTTCCAGTTGCCGTTTGATGGTGGTAGATACGTCAGAGTTGGATTACACGTTGTTAATGAGTACATGGGAGATTCTTTCAAGTTCTAGGTGGGTCTCTCTCAAAGTGGTACAGTGGGAGAGGGCTCTTCTGATGTAGGTAGAGAGGTAACGATGGGGGCACTCACTGTCACCATTAAGGCACTGTCCGTTGTTGGTGGGTTTAGTGTAGACGGTAGTCTTGAAGCCATTTTCATGGGTGGAAAAGAGGATGTCCAGGAAGGGGAGTCGTCAGTCAGTAGATTTTTCATAGGTGAAGTTGAGTCCAGAGGCGGCCATGAAGCGTTGTTGCAGCTCCTGCAGTCCTCAGAGGTCTTTTACCCACACCAATAAGTCATCCACATACCTGCAGTAGACTGAAGAGTGGTGGGCAACCAGGAGCTCTTCTTCGATAGTTCCCATTAAGGAATTAGCGAAGAGAACTCCCAGAGGGAGTTAAGGTCCACATCTCCAACATTATGTCCTCATATATTTCCATGTAGGCTGTGGGCCCAGATAGGTCACCGTGCACCCCCCCCCCCCCCCCCCCCACCCAGGGCAGAGCCAAAATGGTATCAATATGAGCATATGGGACCCTTCTTTAAAACAAATTATGTTCCCAAGAAAAAAGTTGGGACTGACTGTACCTAATTTGCATAAATTCAAGATGACCACCATTAAATTCACGAAATATCCCGATATGCACATGTGTACATATCATGCCCTCTAATAATAATACAGATACATTTTTGGTGTCTAACCATATGTGTTAAAGGTCAAGGAATTCAATACAAATATTTGCAACTGGATAAAACCAGGCCTTCACTATGAAATCAAAGATGGCGGCCATCGGAATTGCAAATTTTGTGACATTTTTCTTAAAACTTTGTATATTTTTGCAAACTATGGGGTCATTCTCACATATGTTTGGGCCAAATACATACTACTGGTAGTCAACAACAGCATAGATGCAAAGAAATATGTATCCAATGGGCCTTGAGCAACACAGGTCCTTGAAAATGGGAATAAACACAATCGCGGCTCTCCGCCGCAATTAATCGACCGTAAATCTTATACGTTTTATATGGTGCATTCCTATTACTTTCTGCCATTGTGTTTCATCAATTTCAATTAAGTTTACTTCTATGAGCTAGGAACAATGAATAATAGATCTATTTCTAAATTCTCAGCCCATTTATCAATAGAAAAATTCAAGATGGCCACCATCAACGGTCATACACAAAATATATCTAATAATCTAAGGTTATATATAAGGACATCTATCTAGGCATCTATTTATGTGGTATAAGAAACAAGGATCTTTCATGTGTTACATGTGCTTATTAAAAACAATTCATGGGTTATTACTGCTATGCATGACATAGAACACAGTGGTGGACTACACTGCAACTCAAAGTGATTTTAGGCATTATTCTGGCCCATCAAATTGTCACGGATGTCAGGTAAGCGTTTTAACCGATCAAGCTTCATCATCTGAACTATCGTCATGGTTTAGTGTCTGGTGCATTGCTGGGGAAAGGTCATCATCAGAATCATTCAGCTTCCAGTTCCTGTTGCAGAATGCTTACCAGCTCTTGTGGGATAACGTCTTCATGTGTCCATAGGGGCTGACAGTGTTTTCCGACAAGTATCCAGCCATGGTCTTCGGATGCTACTGGTATATCTGGTTCTGCAATATGCGACCTCTTCCATACTGCGACTTGATAGTTCACACGGTTTATGTGTTGCTTGAGGCAGCTGCTGCATGGTGGAAGAGATCCCATATCATCACTCTTTGTGGAGTCGAGGGTCTCGTTACACTTCTCGTTCAGCTTGAAGAGACGACATTGATTGATGTCTTTGATTTTGGGACAGCTATATATGGCACAAGTGAAAGCCTCAAGTGTTTCATACATGACTGACGAAACTTCACATCTATCTCCCAAAGACGCAACTTGTGCGATGAACTCCATGTTTTTCTCTATGACCTTCATAGGGGCGACTTTACCTTTGCCTTTGAATGCACTTGTGGTGTCGCATCCAGTGTAGGCATGCAGGGCCATCATTGCAGTGAGGTTTTGAAGAGGGGTGCCATCAGTGTCGCTCGATCGTTTATACCAGGAAACCTCTGTGCGGTCGATAAAACGATAGAGGAGATCTAATGAAACACGCGAAATCCCGAGGTGGAAGTGGTTGTAGTGGTGCAGGATTATCTGGGTAGCTGAACAACTATAACGCCTACCAACGATGGGTGAAACATACACAAGAGAGGCCCAAATATGTCCAGGTGACCCTACACATGGCCGATATGCTTTCAGAATCCGAGACTGCGAAACAACACACAGATTTGAGAGCATCAGAAATTCGTCGGAGCGAACGAGTTATTGAGAGAGTAGAAGATGCTATTGTCAGTTTCATCAATCCATTTGACGTTGAAGACAAGACCAGACTGTACTGCATCTCATCTGGATCTCCCACCCCACCTCAAGTTGAAATGCCAGTGGTTGGTGCTGAAGTTCTTGGCAAAACAGCGAAGAAGGACTTCATCAAGGTGCGACTAGAAACAGGAGAACACTTCTTTGACCCTATCAAAAAGATGAAACTGATGATGTTAGGAGAGTTGAACAAAAGTGTGCGTATCAAGGCTGGGAAGAACAAGCTGATAGAGTACAAACAACAAGGCAACATTGCTTTCCAGCTCCTTGTCAAATCTCATGCAGAGGATGTGAAACTGGATCTAGGAGAACTGTTGCAGTATCCATTGACCCCTGTCCCCTACAGCATTGCCACAGCCGATAGCTTCTTCGCCAAAACCGACAAGTCAAAGGGATTGCAGCACATCACGAAGGAAGCAGGGTCCGATGAACTGTCTCCAGAAAGTACAACATTATTCATTCAAGATGGATACGCTCTTTTCCACTCAATGAAACACATTCCTGCAAACTTTCGAGATATCAGCATCACATTGCTTGACATGTTACCGAAACATTCCGATGTCATTTTCAGCACGGATATGTATAAAGAAGGCTCCACCAAAGAGAAAGAACGACTACATCGTGGGACTGCAGAAAAAATACTAATTCAAGGCACCAGCACAAAAATAAACACCTGACTGGAGTCAGTTTCTGATGAACAGTGAAAACAAGGAACAGCTTGTACAGATGATAAAGAAGATGTGGACTGAAGACACAGACATCGCACAGAAACTGGTTGGAAGAAAAGTTGTTCTGGTTTGTGAGGGGAAGGCTTACCTATACACCTCAACCGATGGTGAAACAACCACACAAAGTTAAATCGCCAGCCTGGAATCCACACAAGAAAAACAGAATCTCTTCCACCATGCAGCAGCTGCCTCAAGCAACACATAAACCGTGTGAACTATCAAGTCGCAGTATGGAAGAGGTCGCATATTGCAGAACTAGATACACCAGTAGCATCCGAAGACCATGGCTGGATACTTGTCGGAAAACACTGTCAGCCCCTATGGACACATGAAGACGTTATCCCACAAGAGCTGATCAGCATTCTGCAACAGGAACTGCATGGTAGCTGATGATTCTGATGATGACCTTTCCCCAGCAATGCACCAGACACTAAACCATGACGATAGTTCAGATGATGAAGCTTGATCAGTTAAAACGTGTAACTGACATCCGTGACAATTTGATGGGCCAGAACAATGCCTAAAATCGCTTTGAGTTGCAGTGTAGTCCACCACTGTGTTCTATGTCATGCATAGCAGTATTATCGCATGAATTGTTTTTAATAAACACATGTAACACATGAAAGATCCTTGTTTCTTATACCACATAAATAGATACCTAGATAGATGTCCTTATATATATCCTTAGATATATTTAATTTATTTTGTGTATGACCGTTGATGGTGGCCATCTTGAATTTTTCCATTGATAAATGGGCTGAGAATTCAGAAAAATATATATTATTCATTGTCCCTAGCTCATAGAAGTAAACTTAATTGAAATTGATGAAACACAATGGCAGACAATCATAGGAATGCACCATATATAACGTATAAGATTTACGGTCGATTATTCCCATTTTCAAGCACCTGTGTTGCTCAAGGCCCATTGGATACATATTGTTTTGCATCTATGATGTTGTTGACTACCAGTAGCACGTATTTGGCCCAAACATATGTGAGAATGACCCCATAGTTTGCAAAAATATATGTTTTAAGAAAAACGTCACAAAATTTGCAATTCCGATGGCCGCCATCTTGGATTTCATAGTGAAGGCCTGGTTTTATGCAGTTGCAAATATTTGTATTGAATTCCTTTACCTTTAAAACATATGGTTAGACACCAAAAATGTATCTGTATTATTATTAGAGGGCATGATATGTACACATGTGCATATCGGGATATTCCGTGAATTTGATGGTGGTCATCTTGAATTTATGCAAATTAGGTACAGTCAGTCCCAACTTTTTTCTTGGGAACATAATTTTTTTTAAAGAAGGGTCCCATATGCTTATTTTGATACCATTTTGTCTCTGCCCTGGGGGGGGTGGGGGGGGGGGGGTGCACGGTGACCTATCTGGGCCCACAGCCTAATGGTTCTTCTCGCTCTCACCCTCCATCATATTCTGGACTGAAGATGTACAAATATTTACATCGAGGAGACAGATTTCCAAACGTCTTTAATGTTCTCACTCCGCAGCGGTAACGAACTACAACGAAGGCAGCAGGCAGCACCAGTTGCAGTTCAAGCCCTTCACAGTTAAGGTGGGATGGCCTTATTTATTTGCTCATTTATGTATATGTATATACATATTATCGTCTTTAGTTTCCTCCCTCAAACTTTAAAAAAAAAAAAAAAAAAAATCTTCAAGATATATTTGTAATTTTTTTTATAGAAAAATGTCCCGGCTAAAGGCCGGTTCCTCTTAAATTACAGGCTCGCTATCGTTCGCCAGGAAAAAGTTGACACCTAATTGACACGAAAAGTCTTGATTGTGACAAAGAAATGAGGCGAAAGGTCCTAAAATCGCCAAACTAATGGGCCGAACGTCTTAAAATCTATAAATTAATGGGGCTAAACATGAGGAAGAAGGGAGACCAGAATAACGACCCATCTACCCTTACTGCCAGCGATGCCTCGGGACAGTCAACTACCTTCATCATTGGTCATTATTTCATACAATCGTATTCTATATGTTTATGTTAAATAATATATAGCAACCAGCCAAGCTGTGCACAATGTATTATTCTAGTAATGTCTTAATCTATATGTAATATATCCTGTATTCTGTAAATTATATATTTACAATCATGGTTCAAACCGTATTAAATTTTGATGTACTTGGTTATCAAACTATTTTAGTGTTGATATCTATATAAAGGAGTTAAGTGATTAGTGTAAACATAAATTACTTTATATTTTGAAAATCAAAATATAATACTTTCGAGTATTGATTGTTTTGGTTCAGGAACGTATCATAAATTTGTGTTTGTCTTCTCTACTGTATTATTTCCTCACTTACCCTTACGCACTACCTTGTTAGTTTCTTATCTCCTTGTCTCTGTGACACAAAATGTATAGTTGATTCTTCTTCTCTGTCCAATTATCGTGTTTTCCTCTGTCACACATATTTATCAGTGGTATCCTTGGTTTCTCTTCATCATTTTACCGGCATTTTCTAAGATTATTCTTAAAATAATTTCGGGCAATTTTGTTCCATTGTGTTATTAGTACGAGTATGCAATCAATGAAGAACATATATTTGTCAAGCTTTCATTATTTGATATTATATTATCTTTGAAAATAACTTTAATTCTCCTCTTTCTCACATTAGCTATTTTGTTAAATATTATTTTAGTGCCATGTTTGTTTGGATAAAATTGCATTTTGATATACTGTATGTTAATAACTTGTACCCAAAATAATTTGCAATAGTCCTAGTTACCCATCCAATTAGAGGGGAAGTAAGGGATATCATAAAGCAGATAACAAGGGTTTAAAACACTGAACTGATATATAACTACTGGTAATAACACATCGAGAATACACTACCAAGTTATTGAAAGCTAACACATATAAAGAGAGAAAAGGATGCCACAAATATCCACAGAGGGTCCCTTCCTCCACTACTGTACATTCGCAGCCTCGTGTTGTCTATAGGGAAACAACCATCCACATCATTTTGGAACACCGAAAACCTTTGAGTGTACAGTAATATATGTTAAACAATAGCAAGGAGGACAGCCCTCAACCTTTTACTCTTCTACTTTGCTGTGTCTTTCCTTCTTTACTTCTCTCTAATTCATAGAGAAATCTCACCTCCCCAACCTGTTTATCCCCCTCTAGTTTAACTAAACTTTGGGATATATTGTTAAGTCGGGTATTTCATATATTTATTATTATTATTTTTGTTTAAATTTCTTCCCATTCTAGATTAATTTGTAAACAATTTCGGTAGAAAAATGTCCCGGCCGAAGGCCAGTTCTTCCATTATTACAGGTTCACTATCGTTCACCAGGACAAAAAATCGACACCTAAATAGCACGAAATGTCTTAATATTGACAAATAAAGGGGGCGAAAAGTCTTAAAATCGATAAAGTAATGAGGCAAACATCTTAAAATCTGAAAACTAATGGGGCAACAAATGAGGGAGAAGGGTGTCTAGAAAAACGACCCATCTCCCCTTAAGAAGGTAGTTTAAAGAAGGTTAATGTGAATGGAGGAGAAACGTAACATTATGACAGACAGAGTTGTGACCACGGTGGAGGCAGCAGAAAGGAATAGTCTGAGCTGGATATTGAGAATGTATCGGGAATTTGGTTCCAAATGAAGCTTACAACTATTTTAGCTCCTCGGTGGTCTAGTTGGTTTGATGTTGTATTGCTGGGCTACTGACCCAGGATCGAGTCCCCGCCAGGTCATATCGCTAAAATATTAAAAACAGCCTGGGAATGGGAAAATACAAGGAGTACACAGGTTGAATATTGAGAGAGGGATCATTTGCATATAACATACATTTCTACACAAACGAAGAAATTGTGGGTAATAAACATGTTTTATTTGTTTATACATCTGTTTGTATTTATTTATATATTATTTGGTCCTACAAATAATGGTTGAATATTTGATAGTATAGATTGAAAGCAGCACGAATGAAGAACCAGAGGGAGTGGGGGTGGCTATATTATCATATTCGACGTGTGGAAGTCAGATTTTGTTAAATGTTCTCAACTGTCAGCCTTTCTCTGATATACAGGTACATCTTTGACAAAGACATAGAGAGACAGACTCTGTGAGTGTTTTTGTGTTTAATGTAGACAGTCGGGATAGTATGCAGTAAGGCTCTAACATAATAATAGGAGTAATAACATGCATACATACTATATAATTATTCACAGTTTGTCCTTACTTTCTAATACATTAAAATAGTAATTACATATTAAAGGACAATCATCTTCCTCTGCTGTACTTGTTTCCTCTTAAATAAGGACTTGATTTAAACTTGTTCATAATGTTTTTGTTGGGCCGGAATAGAAACCATAAATATTTGGAAATTTGATTATCTCCCCTAATATATCCCAAGTAAGAGTATATAACGCAAGGAGAATTGAAACATGGACGAACAAAATACAAGATCTGTCAGGGAAAGAGAATAGCTGCAGAGGGGACGGAAAATATTGATACTGGCCAAAGTAGAGTCAATATATAAGCGGGAAAAATTGTAAGGAATGAAGGGGATGTCTAGTGGCATATTGGTTTACTTCTCAGACATGAGGATCATGGTTCGATTCCTCATCACACACATGAACAGATTGCACTGCATCATCCAATAAGTCACCAATGCTTGGACTTTGGTCATAGTCAAAAAGACACATTAAAGCCTAACAAATCAGACTCCTCGTGTAGGCAAATGCCTCAATGGCCAATCTGAGAATATCCAGCGTCTGTGCTAGGATAACTGCGTCCTCTGCAAAATCAAGATATGCGATTTAGATATTGTAAAGGTCTGATCCGCAGTGAGTTTGCCCAACTTTCTTGCCCAGTAATAAGTCCATGAAATTATTGAAAAGTGTAGGTGCTAGAACACATCCCTGTCTTACACCTGAATTCCCAGGGAAGAAGGAGGATGCTCCCCCACCACACTTGACAATATTCTCTGTTCCTGTATAAAGTTCAGACAACAGATTTGCGGGAAGTGGCCTGGTAGGGGGAAAAACAGAAGATTCTCCATTTATTCGCTTTTTAACAAGATGTATGTATGTATTTACTCAGGTACATACCCCATGCCTAGGGGTGGCCGACTCAAGACAGAGCCCAAACAGAAACAACATTTACATTTCCAATTATTAGGGTCTGGGACCACTTTCGCGTTCCCTCACCCCTTCCTCTGTCTCATCTAGTAGGTGAAATTTTATAAGGAGAGGAGGATTCCTAGCCTGAAGTAGAACAATTAGTTCAGGAAAAGAGACAGACAAAAACGGCTAAGGTTGGGTAGAGGATGCCAAGTTGGGTAGAGGATGCCAAACCTCACTCTGAACAGGCCCAACCCTAACCCTAACAAACCTTAGACAATAATTGTGCGTTATTTATATAATCTATTCCACAGCAAATGTTCATTAATATGGTCAGTGCATCAAATTACAACTGACTAAGAGTGAAAGAACTCAAGTGGATTCCTATAAGGAACGAATTAGTATGAAAATTCAATTTATATGAAAGAATATATGATATCAGAGAGATAGATAGAGAGAGAGAGAGAGAGAGAGAGAGAGAGAGAGAGAGAGAGAGAGAGAGAGAGAGAGAGAGAGAGAGAGAGAGAGAGAGAGAGAGAGAGAGAGAGAGAGAGAGAGAGAGAGAGAGAGAGAAAGAGAACAACCACAACTTAGAAACATCTAAACATCTAAACATATCTGCACAGAAGTAATCATTTAACTCCTGTTCTTACATCACCCTTCCTTCCTCCTTCCCTGCCTCTCCCATTATAGTTCGGGGCCAAATTGGTTAACTTTGTTAATGACTGATGGACGGTTGTCTAACTGGCTGTGAACTTCTCATTGGTCAACATGTAAAGTTGATTGGTCCAAAATTATTATATTTCAGGTCAACTCATGTATTTATCTCTATTCAGTATTGATGTGTTAAGACTAAAGGAAATATATAATGATAACAAATACTACTAACAATGAAAATAACATAAGCATACTAGAAATATATAATGATAACAAATACTACTAACAATGAAAATAACATAAGCATACTAGAAATACCTCCATCAACGTATTATTAAAAGTCTGTTATCCTCCGGTCAATTGTGGAGGTGAGTGAGTAAAGTGAGAACAAGTGAGTTATATGATGGATACATGCTTTTCATGATGCGTATTGCTAGCCCCAAATGGGCGAGCAACTGTAGCCTTCATCCATCCAACTCTATAATGGTTTCAAAGGCAGCGTGATATTGACGGTGCGGAATAGTCTGGTAAATATTCATCCCTACTTTGATAAATGGGTCGAAATTATATATATGATCTGTGTGTGTGTGTGTGTGTGTCTGTGCTCGCAGAAATGCTATAAATGTAGGTGGTGGTGTATATGACTTATACGAAGAATCATAGCCAAATTAGCTACTATAAATATCTTATATACTGTATATTATAAATACAGTATATATATAAATACATATATATATATATATATATATATATATATATATATATATATATATATATATATATATATATATATATATATATATATATATATTTTCTTTAATACATACGAGGTTGAAAGAAATGGCAATTTCTGCGTTGGAAATTGTATTATTCAAAGTTTCCAGGTCTCTGATGAGTTTTCGCTGGGTGGCAGGAAGTAGATGAAGGAGATGAGCAAAATTCATGGTGGTACAGGGTTACATAAATGTACATGATGATACAGGATATACAACGCGTTTCACTGGACAACCAGCATTATCAAGTAAGGAAGGAATGATATAAAAGGTAAACAGGAAGGGTATATATAGAGGGTGGAGGATCAGAGGAGGCGGAAAACAGGGGGCAAAAGTCTGCTATTGGTGGAAGCGTAAATTAAGAGAGAGAAAGGGGTTAACCGCTTCACGCATGCGCACTGGATGCGGGATGGTGGTCAGTAGGTGGGGTCGAAGCTGATTGGCTGCGTGTCGAGGGGCGTGGCCTAAGTTGTGTGGCGCCTGCAGAAGACGAAACTGAAGGAGGTAGCGCGGGGGGCTGCGTCAAGGGCACCGGGGGGCGAGGAGGGGTGTTAGGTCCTGTAGGGTAGTGCCTTTTGGCAGAAGGAAGGATCTGAAGGTCCAGAGTTTGGTTGTTGATGTTGGGATGTAAGGCTTGGATATATAAAGCTTCGAGTATAGGTAATCTCCATGGGTCACTTTCTTTATCGAGTATGGTGGTGTGTTTCTCTAACTCGTTGTGTGTGAGGTGAGGGTGGTTAGGGGTGAGATAGTGGTCTTTGATGGCTCCAGCCTGAAGGTGAAGAGTTAACCGACGTGAAAGACGAGTCTGCGTCATACCAATATAGGAATGAGGTCCACAGTCCTCATAATTACAGGTATGTTGGTAAATGACGTGATCGTCGGTCATCGGGCTCTTTATCTTGGTGGAGGCTGGTTTGTTGCGGAGAACGAGGTTGGAGGTCTTGGGGGATTTGTAATAAATTATTAATTTGATTTTGTTTTCCGGGTTGGTTGGGTGGACATGCTTGGAGAATATTTCTTTTAAGACGGCCTCGTCATTTTTGTGTTCAGAGGACATGTAATTGCGGTAGAAGATCTTAATTTCATTGGGGGGGTCAATGTTGGGAGGGCTTTGGGTGTACCATTTTTCAAGATGGTGGTTGATGGTGCTGGAGATGTCGGAGTTGGAGTATCCGTTATTTACTAAAACTTGGGATAGTCTTTCTAGTTCCTGGTGGGTGTCGGCCCAGGTAGAGCAGTGCGTGAGGGCTCTCCTAACATAGGCGGAGATGGAGGATAGAAGATAACGGCGGGGGCATTCACTATCGCCGTTGAGGCATTGTCCTGTGTTAGTAGGTTTAATGTAGACGGTGGTTTTGAACCCATGGTCGTTCAGAGCTACGAGGATGTCGAGGAAGGGGAGTTGTCCATTGTTAGAATTTTCAAAGGTGAAGTTAAGTCCGGAGGAGGTCATGAAGCGACGCTGGAGTTCCTGTAGTTCGTGGAGGTCCTTGATTTGCACGAAGATGTCATCCACGTATCTACAGTAGACGGCTGGTCGTTGGGCAGCTAGGAGCTCTTCCTCGATGGTACCCATGAAAAAGTTCGCAAAAAGAACTCCTAGGGGGCTGCCCATCGCCACACCATCTATCTGCTTGTACATGTTGCCCCGGGGGCAAAGGAAGGGGGCCTCCTTGGTACATAGCTCCAGTAGTGTTTTCAGGGCCTTCTCCGGGATGTCCAGTGTAGGTGTATCAGGGCAATGATAAATTCGACGTAGAATCATGTCAATGGTCCTATCCACTGGCACGTTGGTGAACAGGCTTTCTACGTCGAGAGAGGCGATTGTGTGGTTGTTGTTACGGGGGGCGTCTCGTAAAATTTCCAAGTTTTAGTAAATAACGGATACTCCAACTCCGACATCTCCAGCACCATCAACCACCATCTTGAAAAATGGTACACCCAAAGCCCTCCCAACATTGACCCCCCCAATGAAATTAAGATCTTCTACCGCAATTACATGTCCTTTGAACACAAAAATGACGAGGCCGTCTTAAAAGAAATAATCTCCAAGCATGTCCACCCAACCAACCCGGAAAACAAAATCAAATTAATAATTTATTACAAATCCCCCAAGACCTCCAACCTCGTTCTCCGCAACAAACCAGCCTCCACCAAGATAAAGAGCCCGATGACCGACGATCACGTCATTTACCAACATACCTGTAATTATGAGGACTGTGGACCTCATTCCTATATTGGTATGACGCAGACTCGTCTTTCACGTCGGTTAACTCTTCACCTTCAGGCTGGAGCCATCAAAGACCACTATCTCACCCCTAACCACCCTCACCTCACACGCAACGAGTTAGAGAAACACACCACCATACTCGATAAAGAAAGTGACCCAAGGAGATTACCTATACTCGAAGCTTTATATATCCAAGCCTTACATCCCAACATCAACAACCAAACTCTGGACCTTCAGATCCTTCCTTCTGCCAAAAGGCACTACCCTACAGGACCTAACACCCCTCCTCGCCCCCCGGTGCCCTTGACGCAGCCCCCCGCGCTACCTCCTTCAGCTTCGTCTTCTGCAGGCGCCACACAACTTAGGCCACGCCCCTCGACACGCAGCCAATCAGCTTCGACCCCACCTACTGACCACCATCCCGCATCCAGTGCGCATGCGTGAAGCGGTTAACCCCTTTCTCTCTCTTAATTTACGCTTCCACCAATAGCAGACTTTTGCCCCCTGTTTTCCGCCTCCTCTGATCCTCCACCCTCTATATATACCCTTCCTGTTTACCTTTTATATCATTCCTTCCTTACTTGATAATGCTGGTTGTCCAGTGAAACGCGTCGTATATCCTGTATCATCATGTACATTTATGTAACCCTGTACCACCATGAATTTTGCTCATCTCCTTCATCTACTTCCTGCCACCCAGCGAAAACTCATCAGAGACCTGGAAACTTTGAATAATAAAATTTCCAACGCAGAAATTGCCATTTCTTTCAACCTCGTATGTATTAAAGAAAATTTATTACCTGGCTTTACTAACATATATATATATATATATACCGGTATAGATATATATAAATATATATATACTGTAGTCTGTATATGATTGATTCCGCAGTTTTAACAACATTTGTTTTTCAGGGATGTTTTCCGCCATATTAAGAATATATTTATTAGTGACCCCTCCATCATTGACGATATGCCCATTAGTATAATAGTCCACTTGCAAGCGCCCGCGGTCCGCCAGTTTGAAACTACCGCGCGGGGAGAAAGAGTTCTAACATCATAAGTGCAACGCTAATTCTCTTATGGAATCGTCATATGATTGGGTACTCACTACGAAAAAAACTTTATAAAAAATATAAAAGACAAAATTAACCTAATACTTGTTATATATTAAATGCTTTCCATCTCTGTGGATTTCTTGCATGGATTCTATTCCTGATGTTGCTCATAGAGACGCCATTCTCCCTTCCTCTCCCCGCGACCATACCGAGTGGGTGTGCGTGGTCTGTGCTCCGGCTTCATTCTTCGTTCGCTCTCTTCTAGTGAGTCTTTGCTCATTTGTTTATATCTGAGTTGAATTGAACAGGTTCTAGATTAGCTAGCACAGGCTACCCCATGGGTATGCCCGCAGGAAGTGTTAAAATAGGGTACTATTGTACAGGCGCCTTCATGTCCCCCAGGATCAGCGCCTCATGTGTTTACTTTTATTTCTGCACCTTAGCTCTTGTCCTTATCTATTAGTTAGAAGGCTAGGCTACCCGCAAGAATATGCTTCAGGCCGTCTCAATGAGGCAGTTGCATTATCTTTATTTAACCTCTGAAGTGCGCATGGGGGTAATTGGAAACGTCCCCCTGTGCTGACGTATTTGAGGTGTTTCCGTCACTAAAATATTCATTGTGCCATTAATAGCATTAATATTTATCCATATGCGCCTATTATGGGTTGATTATAAAGGTATTAACCTGAAACAACAATAAAACGAGTGAAAACAGCGTTTGGATGGTCAGATTCGGAGATATAGCCCGCGAGTTGTATAATGTATGGGTGAGGCAATCTGCTTTCCCGCCAATTTCCCCCAAGGCCACTGAGACACAGTCGATCGATACTCTCTCTCTCTCTCTTGCACTCGCTTGCTATCAGTGATGACCACACCCTCCAATCGGATTTCTAATGTTAGCACGAAAATATACCTCAGAATAAGGGAATAACAGGGAAAATAGGTGATAACTGAAGGAGAGGAGGAAAGTGGGGAAGGAGGGGAGGTAGAGGACTGAGATTTTGCATGGACCAGGGGCCAAAAAAAAAATAAAAAATAAAAAAAAACAAATATAAATTTTTTTTTTTTTTTCGATGTCAAAAGTTGATTTTTATTTTCTCTGACTCTTAAGAGTCTTCCCGCAGTGCGCCGGGGGAACTCTTAAGAGTCTCCCCGCAGCTCCCGGGTTAACAGACGCTCTAGTTCAAGGATTGGCACACGTGGTGTGGAATCTTCTAGGGTCCGAGCCTGCGCTTGCCCTCTCTCGTGGGCTCCCTTCACCGGATGCTGTGGCTGTGTCTCCAGGAGGTAGGTGACCAACCAAGAATATTTTTCTACGAGCCTCGTGGCCAGCCTCAGTAGGGTCTCCGTAGTGGGATAGGGGTAACTTAATTAATTATATATTAATAATACTTTTGGTAGCCCTATGTTCCCTCGTTTGTGCATGTAGTGTTTTTACATGTATAAACAGGGGGTCAGGAGACGTCCTGATGGTGTTTGTGTTTTTGGGGGTGTCTGACTTTCCCATAATTATTTTTTAATTTTTGTCTATGTGAGTGAGGGAGGCAAAAGGCAGAACTGCCTATAACGAGTGCCTCCCCCATAGTTGAAAGAGTGATTGGGCCAAAATCAAGGGACGTTCGAGCCAAAATGCCTGGACACACGGACTTTGAAGCAATTTAAGTCATAGGAAGAGGGAAAGACTGATTCTGAGAGAGAGTTCCAGAGCTCAGCTGTTGAATAGAAGAAAGTTTGAGTGTAACGTTTCACTCTTGGGTTTGGTGAGTTGCACAGAGTAGGGGTGGGATTTGTTGCAAGACGGGTACCACGTGCCCTATGTGCCCAGTATACACTGGGAAAGCTCTGAGGAACACTGGTTATTATAGTAGCGATAGAATAGCGAGAGAGATGCAACATTGCGGCGGAGAGAGAGAGATTGCAGAGAATTGGTGAGTGGACGGGAGTTAATGATACGAAAGGCCTTCCTTTCAACTTTGTCTAGGAGAGCGGTGTGAGAGGAACCTTCCCACACATGTGATCATTACTCAATACAAGGACGCACTATGCCCCTGTACAGAGCAAGAAGCTGTGCAGGGGTAAAGAACCCCCTAAGGCGGTTGAGCACATCCAGCTTCTGGGAGGCTGCCTTAGCAAGACTGGTAATATGGTCCTTCCAACTGAGAGCAGAAGAAAAATAGACACCAAGAATATTGAGAGAAGAAGAAGGATTGATTTTTGTATTGTTGAAGAATAAGGGATAGTCCGCTGGGAGTTCCTGACGGGTAGATAGATGGAGAAATTGGGTTTTGGAAGCATTAAAGGTAACAAGGTTTTCTCTGCCCCAATTGGAGATAGTAGTTAGATCAGAATTTAAGTGTTCTATGGCTTCATTCCGTTTGTCATTGAGGAATTATTGGCTTGGGCGTTCTGAAAAACTAATGGAGTAGTGTAAGGTTGAGTTGTCTGCGTATGAATGGATGGGAATTGAGGTACAGTTGAGAAGATCATTTATAAAAATTAGAAAGAGACTAGGAGATAGGACAGAGCCCTGAGGAACACCAGAGTTTATAGGGTGAGGAAGTGAGCGATGGCCGTCCACAACCGAAGCTATGGAACGGCCGGAAAGGAAATTAGAGACAGAAGGCACAGATGGAGGGATAGAAACCGAAGGAGGGTCAACACCTCTGAAAATTTTGGTTTGTTTTTCCGGCGGACTTTCTATGTATTGTCGCCTTCTTCTCGTCTTGCAGTCGAGTAAGGTATAAACCAAATATCCCGGCGTGGTGTGCTGTACCACGAACCTCCCGGCGGAAATGCTAATTCCTAAGGGAGTGATCTCGGCCCGCCGAGTGAACTCGCCCAGACCAGTAGCCTCACGCGGCATGACTTCTAACGCCCGGCGCAACAGTCACAATGTGAAATACTATCTATCTAGTCCAAATAGTCAATGATAGTCAGGGCTTAAGGTCATAGTGGACCAGTGACACGGTCACAGGTAAGCAGTTCTGGAGTTGAAAAACGTAAAAGTTTTTCAAGGTGAAGGTTAGAGTAGCAGTGGCTATAGCTAATTTTCCGGCGGACTTGAGGTAGGATGTGTAAAACCTCTCGGATTATCCTTATGAGCATTGATTCCTGGAAATGTTCTATTTCCAGATCACAGCACATCGGTAGCAGCACAAGCAACAGGTGAGGGGCCGATCACGGCAGGGGGGGTCTTAAATTAGCTCCATCACTCTTTGCGCTATTCCTACCTGCTCTCTTCAACCAGTGTTTGCACATAAACTATGCGCGAGGTGCGAAAAATGCCTCGATAGATCACAGGGCCTCTGGTTGTCAAAGAAATGCACCGTGTGTGCCGAATTACAAGCGACACTGTTTGACAAGAGAGATCAATCATGCCTCATGGCACTCAAAGAGATTAAGAATCTTTATAATGTTTACGCTAAAGACGTTGCCCATAAGGCTTTGCACTGTGATGACGAAGCCTTATGGGATTACCTAGTCATAAAATTTCCATCCTTAAAACTATTGCCGTCCAAGTCAACTCCTAAACCGAAAGCTAAGTCTAAAGTCTTATCCAAAGAACTAGTAAGTAGTAGCGAGAGTAGCGACAGTTCTCAGGCAACCCCCCCCGGCCGGCGGAAACGAGGATGCTCACCTTCACCTAGGACCAAGTCTCAGTCCAGATCTAGGTCCCCTCATAGACAAGCACGTCAGTCTTCCGTCGAATCATCTAGGTCAAACAAACGACGGAAAGATGAGTCAATTACTTCAACCCCCAAATCAGTGACAGGACATAAAAGTGCCCGCACGGATGAAACGCAGCCGCGGCACCGGTCATCGCCGGGGTCACGGCCTTTCCCCTCAGCCTCTACCTCCGCATGTCCTAACGTCCAATCTGGCAGCTCGGAGGCAGGGACGGAGGGGTCTGAGTCGAATCCCAGGGATGTACCGGGACAATCTTTAAATGTATCACAAGATTTTACATTTGCTATACCTAAATTAGACTTTGTAACACGTAGAGATCCTCCAGTAGTGTCACAGAGGGTACTAGCAGAGCAGTACCGGGGAGGCTCAACTTGTATACGCCAGAGTGGTAACACGTTCAACGAGGTAATACCAGACTCCCAACAACCCATTGATAAGGGTAGAGGTGTCTGGAGACAGTCAGAGCCCTCTCAGGTACAACCTTTAGTTCAGACTCAGGACACGACTAGGGACCGTGATAATGTACAAACAATCCCCTCGTCGGTCCCAGACTTAGCGTGGCCGATAAACGATCAGGTGTCGGAACCACGGCAATCGACGCCGGAGATTGTGGAAGTTCCGGTAGAGCAAGAGGATGTTGATCTGTCCTCAGCTCAACCAAGACCTAAAGAGGACGTATCTGAGGAGGGTTCTGAGTCCTCCAGAGAGTCCCACAGTATGTGTTTACCGACAGATGACCTAAATGTGATATTACATAAAGTCATTCTCCAATATCATATCCCTACTTCCCAAGGTCCGTCCACTACTATTCCGGCAGCTTCCCCGATCGGGTCAACAGTGCGGCCATTAGAACCGACCGGAGTCAAGCCTCCCAATAAATCATTTCCTCCCCTTAATGTAAATCCGGCAAAAATCACGGCAAGCGGCACGACAGTACCCGCCTCCTTGATTTCCACAAATGTTCGGGTGATCACGGACGTTACTCCTCCTCCCCTTGATAGACTCCCATAGAGGAGAGGCCCTATGCCTCTCCTATACGGACCAGACTGTTCATGGGTACCGGCTATCGCCCAGAACCCACAAATGGCACAAGCAATGGTATTGGGGGAGCTTCTGGTCCCTAGTGAATGGACCATTGAGGTGAGCAAAAGCAAGAAATTGAGAGCCAAAGATGCGCAAGGACAGCTATTGGATGTTACTATTAAGGCCATACCTAATGTCTATTCCTCTGATTTCTTTGTATACTCTGCTACTCCTGCATTACCTCCTGCCTCGGCTGCACGACTTTTTGCGGACTGGTCACAATCTGACGGCGTTAATGACGTAAAGTCACTCAAGTCGCTTACTCCAGAATTGGATACTATTCCGGTGCTCGATCAGAGTCACAACCCCATCCTGCAGGTGGGGCAGGTAGGTGTGGGCCCGTGGGTGGACTGGGAAGCTGAAGCGCAACGATTTGCAGCCACTATTTCTTCAAAATCCTCCCACCAAATTCCTCAAGAAACCCACTCATCGTTCTCTCTACCCATTAATAAGACTGGAGGGGTGTCCTCCACTTTGTTTGATTTCCTGGAAGCCCCCAAACTGTCCCTTTATGAATTACAGGAACCTTTCTCAACTCCCCCCCCCCCAACCCACTTGGACTGAGATTTCAAATTGCGTCACAAAGCCTATAGACTTTTTCACAATTCCTCTTAAGCCGCCAAATTGCCGAGTCCCTCACGAGGACGATAACTGCCATCTCTGATCAAAATGTATGGAAAGCCACGGAACTGTCCCGGAGGCTTTTGTTGCAAAACTCAATACAGTCCCTGGGTGTTATCAGAATAGCCTTAATGGAGGCTGTTCGGGCACGACAGGATTTACGGGTGTATTTGGTGAGAAAGTTACCGGAAGACATTGGTCGCCGGGTAACACTCTCCCCGGTCTTAACTTCCTCTCTGCTAAACTTAGACACATGGTCAGCAGTGTACAGTATGGTAGATAGCCTAAAGACGAGTACCTCCCAGCCAAAGAAGGAGTCTTTTAAGAAACCATACTCCAAACCATAAAGTGGAGGCAAACCTCAATATACTGGGGCTAAACAGTCATTTCAGGACCCCAGATCTCCCCAAAAGCAGGGAGGTACTCAGTACAAACAAAGGCAAGAGAAACATTCAGGCAAGTGGAGTAACAAAGGTAAGTCACAACACAAGCCTCAGCAGGGAACGACATCTGCCAAACCTAGTCAGCCGTCTACATCTGCCCAATCAGCACCAAAAAACTAGTAACTCAGTCTCTCTCTCTCCCGGGGCCTACTGCAGGTGAGTTGGATCCGAGAGTAGTTCTGCCGGACAAGCCCAGTCAAACGACTGGGTCATTCCAAGCATGTCGCAGGGCCTGGCCCGGGCGGACTTGGGCTCGGACAGTGGTAAGCAAAGGGATTACTTGGCGGTGGCTCCGACGACCTCGTTTACGTCAAACTCGAGAATTCAATCATGTTTCTTTAGAGGTGGAGTCGCTATTTCAAGAGATGATTTCCAAGCATGTCATTGTCCTAGTCAATCCAACTTGCCACGTATTCACGTCCAGACTTTTCCTAGTGCCAAAGAGGTACAGTGTGCAGATGCGACCAGTAGTAGATCTCTCGTGTCTGAACATATACATTCACAATTCACCCTTCAGGATGCTCACTGTGAATCAAATCAGGCTCACACTCCCGCCTCAAGGCTGGATGTGTTCACTAGACCTGACAGATGCCTATTGGCATGTCCCCATAAACAAAAGGTTCCAAAAATTCCTCGCCTTGAGGATAAGGCAAGAGACTTACGTCTTTCAGAGATTGCCATTCGGCCTGAACCTGGCACCTAGAATGTTTACAAAATTAGTCCGGCAGGCCCTTATGCCAATGTTAGCCCAAGGGATCAAGGTATTGTGGTACCTAGACGACTGGCTAGTAGTGGCAGAGTCAGAGAGTCTATGTCATACCCATGTAAATCAAGTAATAAACCATGTACAAACCTAGGGTTCAAGGTCAACCTGGCAAAGTCGCACCTTGTCCCCACACGGGTAATTCAGTGGCTAGGGCTGGTCTGGAACACAGCCAATCTTACTCTCAGTCAGAGTGTGGACAACCGGAACAGATTTCGCAAGAAACTTTTCCGGTTTCTCCACAGTCTGAACACGACGAGGAGAACGTGGGAGTCCCTGGTCGGTTCTCTCAACTGGATTCAACTAACTGTGAAGTTGGACCGGTTGAAAGTGAAGAGATTTCTCCTGGAAGGCAACACATTTTTCCCACTCTTGCCAGGGCAAATTATGGACCATTCCTCCATTAATTCACAACTTACTGTCGGTCTGGGCAAGGAAGGAAACATTGCTCTCAATATTGGGTTTCTCCCCCACCTACGGTATGGATAGACACAGATGCCTCAGGGTTAATAGGCTGGGGATATCAGTCAAACCTAGGCCATCAGGGCCAAGGTCGTTGGTCCCAAGACGAGAACTTTCATATCAACTAACAAGAACTTCTAGTCCTTTTATTTTTCCTTCAAACTCACGGCTCTTCGTTACAGGGGAAGTCAATTGCATTCCGAATTGACAATTTGAACGCGGTACACTGCATTCAAAAGCAAGGGTCAACGAGGTCTCGGAAGTTACTAGAATTGTCGGAACAGATTTTTGCTCTGGCCGAAAAGCTGAGCATCCAGCTGCATGCATCATATCTCCCGGGTATGGTGAACGTCTGGGCAGACGCTCTGTCCCGGAGACAGAGCACCACAGTAGAATGGGCAATCAAGCAAAACATCTTCAACAAGATGATTGCAGAGCCTTACCGTCCACAAGTGGATCTATTTGCGTCCGAGCGAAACCACAGACTCCCTCTCTTCCTAACTCGCCGGGAAATGACTTCGGCGGGGGGTCCAAACGTATTGTTGGAGGACTGGAACAAATGGAATTCCATCTATCTTTTTCCGCCTCCAGACGCTTCACTCATGTGTCAAGTAGTTCACAAACTACGGGGTTACCGAGGTGTAGTCTCGATGATCGCGCCACTCTGGCCAGCTCAAGTGTGGTACCACCAGTTGAAAACGTGGTGCGAGAACCCGGTGTCACTCCCGGTCTCGTACTTCCACTTGGAGACAATTGGCAACCTAGAGACCTCGCTGACTTTTGCCTTCTGGACAATCAAAATGCCAAATGGCTAACTCAGTACGGGGAGAGTGTTAAAAATAAATTTCTGAATCGGTACACTATGTCAACCAGGGCGCTTCTCGGTAGTTACACTCAAAAATAACTTGTCTGCCATTAAAAACCCCTCTTACGACCTGACCGGTCTATCCATACTGCAGGCAGAGGAAAAAGGGTTCATGAGGGCATGTTTCAAACTGCGCCCACCACCACGTCAGCTCAAGCCTACCTGGTCGCTGGACAAAGCTTTATCCTTGTTTCATTCGCGCAAATATAATCATGCGCCGGACTTTGACTCATTATTAAAGAAGGCTGTGTTCCTTATGGCTTTAGCGACAGGAAACAGGGTATCAGAGCTGGCGGCGATGAGCAACAAACCTAATTGCCTCAGGTTTGGGAGACTGAATGAACACTTACAAATCGCTCCGTCTCCCACATTCATAGCTAAGAATGAACATTGTGATCATGTATTCTCAGAATTTACAGGCCCGGCACTAAAACGCGGATATACGCATCACATTTTGTGCCCAGTGCTGGCTTTACTTAAGTTTATGAGGGCAGCACAACCTCAACAACCAGGCTTCTTATGGGTCAACAGTACAGGTACTCGCATCACGAGAAGGAAATTAGCCTCTTTTCTCGTTGACGTCATTAGGGAAAGAAATCCCGGTGTGGTGGGTAGAGCCCATGACATAAGAAAGTGCGCCGTCTCTCTTATATTCTTACAAAACTATTCAATTGATGACATAGCTAACACTAAGTTGTGGGTTTCTAATCACACCTTCCCCACGCGGTACCTGTCTGTAGCCCTCGATAAGCCAAAACTAACCTGTGTGGCATTACGGCAGCGGGTCTAGTAGTCCATGTGCTATTACATATTAAGGTTAATCTTAACGGTGAAAAAGGAAGGGGGGGGGGAGAGGGGTTGCCGGAAAGCCCAAAGACCCCTAGAGCTCCTCTGCCGGATATTGTGATAGGATCACGAGCTGTGATACTTAATAAGACGAGCTAGTTCTACAGCTCTTAAAATATTGTTTATATTTTTGGAGATTTCTATCATAGTTATAACTATATAGTATAAACAAAATGTACACATTATATAAATGTACAAATAGCTTTAAGAACAGAAGATATAATCCACGGGTATATGGGTCTGTATTAAGTTGGACAGGAATACAAGTAGTTCCTAAGACAACGATTATGAACCTCAAAGTGAGATCATACCATTGTACCTAGTCGGTCAAGCATAAGTAGATATTCTTTGAAGTAACGCAATGCTTTCTTTTCTATTTTACTTTTATTGTATGTAAGCAATAAAGACTTAAACATTGTTATAGGATTCTTTGTTTCTACCTATATGATTTGGTTAACGGATGATATAGTCACGAATGTCCCCCTCCAGTCTTGAGATATCAGGCATATCGTCAATGATGGAGGGGCCACTATTAAATTATAGGTTTGAGTCCCGGAGGGAAGAATAAAAACCTAATTATTAGTAGTGGCCCCGAAATAATTGACGATGTAGGGCCCTCCCTTCCATCCCCTTCCCATTCGTTTGATGTCTTGAGATTAGTCTTAATATATCATTGAAGGGAGAATGGCGTCTCTATGAGCAACATCAGGGATAGAATCCACGCAAGAAATCCACCAAAATGGAAAGCATTTATATAACAAGTATTAAGTTAATTTTCTCTTTTTTATTTTTTATACAGTTTTTTCATAGTGAATACCCAATCATAAGACGATTCCATAAGAGAATTAGCGTTGCACTTATGATGTTAGAACTCTTTCTCCCCGCGCGGAAGTTTCAAACTGGCGGACCGCGGGCGCTTGTAAGTGGACTATTATACTAATAGGCATATCGTCAATGATTTCGGGGCCACTACTAAATAGTGGGTTTTCATTCATCCCTCCGGGACTCAAATCTATAATTTATGACGTCCGATACTGATTATATCATGATCTTTCATATATACAGTATGTTACAGCATTTTTGCAAAATAGGCCTATTTGCAAAATGACAAAAAATCTAGCCTTCTGAAAAATGTCACTTAACCCTTATTTATCGGGTGGTAAGGTATTTTACACCGTGCGGCCCAGCGGGCATAATCCCGAAATATTCGCTCACTTTCACTCGCCCTAGCGCCGTTAATATGGCTCCAATGCGAACGAAACGATCATTTTTGGAAAGAGCAACTCTTCCTATCCCCATATAAGTCTATTATTGATGTTATGAGCGAGTGTGGAGGGTGGGAAGAGGTGAGGAAGAGGAGGTACTTTTTGGTCTATTTCCCGGGCGCGTTTGGATGCGTTCGCTTTGCCCTGACTTCGGCCTCCCGCGCTCTCTCTCTGGCTCGCTCGCTTTCCCTCTCTCGCGCGCTCTGTCTCTCTCTCTCTCCCTCATCCGTATATGTAATTCTCATTATTATTTTCTCTAATCTCTCTCACTCCTCCCGTCTGTCTGTCTCTCTCTCTCTCTCTCTCTGGCTCGCTCGCTTTCCCTCTCTCGCGCGTTCTGTCTCTTTCTCTCTTCCTTTTCCGTGTATGTAATTCTCATTTTTATTTTCTCTAACTAATCCCTCTATTTCATTTATTTGCTTGTAATATTTCTGTATTATTATATCTTTTTCACTCTCTTTCTTCAGTTCAGTTTCTGTATTCTCTCTCTTCTCTTCCTCATCCGTATATGTAATTCTCATTATTATTTTCTCTAATCCCTCTTTCTTTATTTGCTTGTAATATTTCTGTATTATTATATCTTTTTCACTCTTTCTTCAGTTCAGTTTCTGCATTCTCTCTCTCTCTCTCTCTCTCTCTCTCTCTCTCTCTCTCTCTCTCTCTCTCTCTCTCTCTGTTTCGCTTGCTTTGCAGAAATTTTTGTTTGTTTTATATATAATATTATTTCAACACATTTCCAAATCACCCTATGGAGTAGTGTTGACGACTCATTTTTGTTGTGGTGTTCCCAGGAGGTGTAATCCACATGTGATTGAGGTAGGCAAAAGGCAGTTATGTGACTGAGGTAGGGAAAAGGCAGAACTGCCTATAGCGAGTGTATGAATGTGATTGAGGTAGACAAAAGGCAGAACTGCCTATAGCGAGTTTATGAATGTGATTGAGGTAGACAAAAGGCAGAACTGCCTATAGCGAGAGTATGAATGTATGTATGAATGAATAACATGGATGTATGAGGTGGACCAAGAACCAGATGGATGGATGAGATTCGAAACTTATGGATGTAATGGGTGATGTTGCTGATGATGATGAATGCACTTGTGTTTGGGTAGTGTGCTATTCCACCATATGAATGATTGAATGACATGAATTCATGAGGTACTTTGAAATAGATGAATGAATGATTGAATGAAGTTATAAATGATTGGCAAGAAGGGAGGAGGTTAGAAGTGTTCCAGTGTGTGGTACTCGGTGTAGCAAGGAATAGGACAGAGTCCCACATCACACCGACTACACTTGGACGCGACTTCCCTCCTATGTCGGGGCCTCCTTGTCGTGTGACTGCAGACGTGGCACACCTTCTTTCCGGCCACCCGGCCAGCAGCAAGTTGGTTAGGGTTGGAAGGTACAGTCACAAGCCTGTGGGTCAAGAGGTAGTCCCGGCACTCAAGGCGGCTGGGCAAATCCACGATCGCCCTCGGAACTGGTACCGCACATGTGGTTCCGTGCTTACGGAGGATGGCCTCTATGATGTCCTTGGAGAACAGCCTCACAGGGGTCTTCTTTCCTGTGTGCGTCATCCACAGGTTGGATGCGTTGAGGACAGTGACATCAAGAAGATGGAGTACGACCTTCTTGTACCATTTACAGGTCTTCCTCAGGCAGTCAACAGCAGTGATCTGCATATCACTTTTGTCCACCAACCGCATGTTCACATTATACTCCAGGACAGCGTCAGGTTTGGAGATAACAACTACAGTCCTGTTGCCTGTGACACGGTCCTGCAGGTATCTCCTCTTCCCGCTATCTAGCAAAAAAAAAAAGAAAACAAAAATGACCGAAATCGCCGATATATAATAATTTACTTATCATTACTTACTATATTGTGACGTTTCTGCATGGTAGCCATGTGCGGACGTGCGCGCGCTTCGGCTGCCCAGCCGTTTAGAAACCGGCTGGCGGCAGCCGGCCGGCAGGCTTTTCCTTAGTATATATCCTACGACAACGTAACTAATGTCTGGGATATTCTTATGTTGTTTCACAGCTTGTAGCTGCCCTTATTCTTAACCAACGCATCTTAGTATATTTTATTCTCGATAGTTGATTGTTTCATTATAATATATAAGATGTAAGTCTAGTGAGGGCGGGAGGAGACGAGCGGGAGAGAGAGACCGGCTTGGGACGTTGCTTCGCTTGCCAGCTTGGGACGAGCCTGAAGCGTTGCCATATGCATTCGATTGCAACGTTAGGCTTAGTTTCGACTCACGCATGGGGTAGACGATTTTGACCCGGCAACTGTGTTGAGTGTTGCCAAGCCTGGGGTGTATTTTGTATGCCTAGGGTGGGGTCCAGACAGATTCAAGACTAAGAGCTCACCTCACTGTCGTACCCTTCGGACCCCCTTGATATCTATCCCTCTCAACCCCACTTAGAAACTTTCTCTCTTACTTTGTATACCTTCCTTCCACTACTTCACCAATCTATTTAATTATCCCATCCCCTTGATAGACCTTATATATATTATTGTATTAACGACGAGCTCTCAGATAACTAGATAGGATTTTGGGCCTTATGCAGAGATTTAATTGTTAATGAGACCTAGGAAGCTTTTTTGTTGTCTCATATTTGGTGGTTTCATGCTTGCTAGTGTGTTCTTGTGTCAGGTTAGCAGGGGCTAGACCGGAGGGGAGGCTTTTTGCGATCCTTTAAGTAAAGTCTGCTGGCGCGAGTCCCGTGGACCCGCACGACTTTACTAGGATACCCGTGGGAGTCTGGGGGCATTTTCTTGTCTGTGTCCCTGTGTGTCTAGTGTTGTGTTGTGTGAGAGCCCTTGCCTAGTCCACTCAGCACTGCGCTAGCACGTCTTGCTTTTGTTTTATGGTCGCCAGGAGAGAGTCAGATACTTGGGATCTGAGTCTCTCAAGAGAGCACCCTTTCAATTAGAGTAATTTGGCGCACAGACTTGGGAACGTCCCTAGGCTAGAGCAGGTGGCTCAGCCCGGGTATCCGAAGCCTATATCCTTCTGGCTAGACCTCTGCCACCTGGCAGATTAACAGCTAGGGGTTTATAATCTCTGTATTCTTGTTATTGTGCCACAGTTTACCGTTTTTGTGAGCATTGTGAGTCAGGGTGTGGCTTAGAGACTCTGTCCGAGCAGGCTTGCCTGACTAAGAGTGAGAAGCACACCTGTATGTGGTTATGTTGCGAGTTGCTGCCTTTATTTAATTATACCTATGCCATTATACACTGTATGGCCTATCACTAGTATTTATTCCTGCTTATGAGTTAAGAGTTCTCTAAATCCGTAACGTATTTTCTTTGCTAAGCATCAGATCCTACAGTAGCCGCATGCAGTTTAGAAACCCGCATCTTGTTTACCTGTACGATGTTTTGAGGACTGTTTGCTTTCACCTTCTTTCACGCAGGGGTGATTAGTTGTATTAATTAACGTAACGTTAAATGTACTTTCTTCTAGTTTGTTATTAAATTGTTTCTGCAATTTAATTCCGTTATCTATCTTTTCCTTGAAGCTTTAAGTCAACTTAATTGTGTGATCTTTTATATAGCCTGCTTGACTATCAGCAGTCTATAGTGCGTGCACCCTTTAACCGAGTCATAGGATACCTTGTTGTCCAGGCAGGACTCTTGACAGTTTAGGGTGGTTTGTTGCCTGGGTTTATAGATAAGGGTTGGATCTAGCGTTTTCCGTTGTTGCTTGTTGCTGCATACCTAGTCCAATAGAAAGAGCCCAGTGTTTATATATCCCAGGACGTAACAAATGGCGACCCTTGCATAGGATTTACTGAACAGAGGAATATAGTGGTCATTTGTTTTGAGATTCCTTATGATTAATGGAATACAGTGGTCGAGCCTCTCACTGTCCCGGTGTTGATCTGCAGCGATCGTGGTGTAGAAGGAGGAAGGGACAGTCAAGCTGCGGGGGAGGATAATTGGGATTGTCATGTTTCCGCGGATCAGTGGGCGGGGAATTCTAGACAAGTGGCTCACGAGTTGATATTGCACCTGCCTGAGCAACAGCGTGTAGCTGTGCAGCACTTGTTTGATTCAAACCCAGCTGTTTTCGCGGAGCATCCTGGCCTCACTACTCAAGTGGTGCACGATGTCGATGTTGGTGACCACCCGCCCTTTAAATCAGTGCCATACCGTGTTCCCCTTATTAAATTACCAGCACTTAAGGTAGGTTCACACATAGGCGAGTCGGAGCGCAACTCCAACGCGAGTGATGATTTTTTTGCACTCGCCAATGATTATCCCAAATTCGCCGACACTCGCCGACACTCGCACAGACTCGCGTGGACTCGCGGTGGACCGCGTAGACTCGCGAACGCGGCCAAAATGTTTGTGCAGACACAAAAATTGGAGAGTCAAGTGCGAGTAGGACGCCAACTCGTATAGACTCGCGTAGACTCGCGTTGACTCGCGTAGACTCGCGTAAACTCGTGTAAACTCCTGTAGACTCGTGTGACACTCATGTAGACTCGCGTGACAGTCACGTTGTACTATTTACAAATTTAATGATCGCGAGTCTACACGAGTCCACGCGGGTCTACGTGAGTCTACACGAGTACAACAGGAGTCTACACTATAGTAAACAACCAATATTGCCAAAGGCGAGTTTAACGGGAGTCAATCAGGAGTCAACACGACGCTAACGCGAGTTACCACGGGTTAACGCGAGTGTAACACGCGGTCACGCGAGTGTAACACGCGTAAACGATAGTACCCTCGTGGTGGTCTGGATTTCACAATACATGTCGCGAGTCTATGCGAAACAAACACGAATTTATGCGATATTAACATGAGTCTATGTGAGTCTATGCGAAACCAACGTGAGTCTACGCGAGTAACGGTGAAAGTAACGTGAGTCGACGCGAGTGGTGTGCGATTGCTGGCAACACCGCGCGAGTAGGTGGCACCACCGCGTCAACACCCCCTATAAAAAGGGACCGCCCGCGGTGCTCGTCCACTCTCCACCGTGACCCCACCAACGACCCATTGACCCGGGCCACACAGCGACCCACGCTGCCCTACCACGCTGCCTGCCCTACCACGCTGCCCTACCTGCCTGCCCTACCACACTGCCTGCCCTACCACGCTGCCCTACCTGCCTGCCCTGCACCATGCCTTTGCCCAAGGAGAAGGTGGCGGCCACCAAGTCTTGGAAGGGTGGTGATGGTGTTGGAAAGAAAGGCAAGGCTACACCTTCCGAACAACCCCGCATCGCACCCCCTGCCAGGAGGCCTGTTGCGTCGCAAGACTTGGACGACTCGGATGACATTGTGCCGGACAGCCAGCCCAGTGGACATGAGGACATGGACGTGTTTGATGGCGATATTGATGCTGACGACAGCCAGGATACTCGGACCAGCCAGGATACTCAGACCAGTCAGGATACTCATACCAGTCAGGACACCCAAGGTAGCCTCAGTGACAGTGATGATGATACCCCTGACCCCCCTGTCGGCGCGGGCCCTGTGCGTTATGGCGCCATTAAGAAGAATAAGTTGACAAGGGTGATCTTGAGCGACGAGACTGAGGACATGCTGGCCGAGTGGGGGAAGGACACCCCCATGTTATATATGAAGCGTAGCAAGGCCTACAAAGATACGCGCAGGAAACTCCGCGCCTACGACGAGAAGGCTGCTACCCTGGGTGTTAATGTCACAGGTAAGTACCCACAACAAAACATGCAGCATGCAATATTAATTGTAATAAGTGATATAATACCTTGATGTTCTGTTCTTGGTTTGATTCCATGTGATTTATACGTGAAATACATAATTACTATTATGTTAAAGTTTGCTAAATTGGCAAATATGTATGTGTGTTGCCAGTATCATATACATCCCTCTACGCTTGTATTTAACAGCATTAACTAATAATGTATTATCAAGCCATGTTTGGCCTGTGAAATTCCGGATATAAATCATATATATAAAGGGGCCTTGCTTAATAAATATACTCTTTACACAGGCGGTAATCTGGCACATTGGGTGCGCAACATGCGGTCAAGGTATTCAAAGCTGACCGATATGAAGAGTGGAGCGGGAACACCTGGGACATTCGAGGGCAAGCCACTATCAGAGAGGGACACCTGGATCATGCAGAAGTTTGCCTTCCTCAAAGGGCACATCTCCCGCGTAAAGACCAAGGTCACAGCTAAGGTTAGAACTAATATAAACATACCTAATATGTGTGAAAACAATATATACTTAAATAACTGTTCGCTATCACATTTGGAAAATATTATTTAACCATGTATACCTAGGCTATTAATGTCTGTTAATAACGTGCTTATCTTGTGTATATGATTTTATACATATATTCATTCATGGCTGTTAATATCATGCTTATCTTGTGCATATATACTTGAATTCACACATTTATAATTGAAGGCTTCATGTAAACATAACAAATATTTTCTTATATTTATTTATATTGTCATGGTACATATATTTAAGTATATTAAAATAGGTTAAAGGTCTTATTTAACACCTTACGAGCGGCCTATGCGGTTTATTTATGTGTACCGCCCAGCGGGGTGTTTTTAGCCAAAATAGGGCTGTTTACGTGATCATTTTCATGCCTAAATAAGACCCAGAACGTAAAACAAGTATCTATCCCTGAAAGGGCATAAACAGAGCTTTCGAATGACACCATAACGATCCTTGTATGATGGATAGTTTTCTTGCAATAACCGTGCAACGCGAGTGCAAAAAGCAGGTAATTCGGTACTTTCGGTACATAATTGAGTATGTAGCGAGTGAGAGAGGGAGGAGGGAGCTGAGATTTGTGTCAGTAGGTTCGCCGCGGTGGTCTGGAGCAGTCATACGCTCGCTAGTCTCCTGCCACCACTTGTCTCTCTCTCTCAGCCACATTACGTGCTGAAATTGCCACTCGACCTATGTCGAGCGCCGCCACATAGTCCAGCTTTATTTAACTCGACTTAAGTGGTGAGCTGCTTTTTAAGGGTTAAATAGGATATATTAATTTTGTTGTGTTTCAGTTTCCAAACCCGACCGATGACGTCTCGCCGGATGTGAATGTGGAGGTGATTGCCGAGGACGAGAGTGATGGAGAGGACACTGCCATGCCCCCTCCAACCAACACAACTCCCACTGCCAGGTGCAGCAGCCAGAACAAGCGCCGGAAGTCTGTAGAGACATTCTCACCTGTGGAGGTAAATATGAAAACATTTAACATATGTCATTATGAGAGTATATTAGTCATTACGAGAGTATTATGTAAATCCTATGTTCGTGTACGCTGTAAACCGCAAACAATTCCTGTAGAGGAAGACATATGCATCTGGAGGAGAAAAACATAAAACGTTATTAGCATAAATTACCATGACATGTATGTATTATTTTAGAAGTACCAAAGGTGTTTAACCTGCATACTCTTGTTTCTCCAGCTGAGTGCGACGCGGGAGGCGATGCGGGAGGACATGTCACGCCTGGTGACATCCCTGGTTGGGAAGGAGACCAAGTATGGACAGTTCGTGGGGTACTTGGAGCAGCAGCTCGAGAGGCTCCCTGACGCTGTAGGGGAGATATTGTCACGGAGGATAATGCAGCAAGTCCTTCAGGCCAGGGATGAGGTCACCCTCTCCACGTCACCCCAGATGGTGATACCAGCAAACCCCCCCCAGTTGCACACCACACCACCAGGCCCCCCGCAGTTGCACACCACACCACCAGCCCCCACGCAGTTGCACACCACACCACCAGCCCCCCCGCAGATGCACACCACACCACCACAGATGCAACCCCAGCCAGGACCATCACGCATGCCAGCAGCCTTCACAAACCCCACATTCCAAGAGCTGATGGCTGGTACGCCATTCAGGTCTCCTGCACATATACATGACTGGTGGGCGGGGGCGCTTACCCCTACACATGGCGCCAACATTGCAACAGCGGTTCCCTCAAGCCCAGCTACTAGTAGGCCGCCAACACCAGGGAACTTCCTATAAACAAGGTTGAACACCAAAGTCAACACCCCCAGGCCTGGGGATGACGAAAATGTGTGAAACCTTTGTGTATAATAATAAAGTCATAAACCCACCAGTGATGGAAAGACGAATATATATAATACTATGTCTACACATAAAATGAATATCTCTTATTATTTCTATACTTTCTGGTATATATTTATATACTATATTACTTTCGGCTATATATTAACATGCTATATATCTATGTTTATGAATAAAAAAATAATGTGCCTCCAGCTGTTGTTTTGGATCCAAACTATATTATTAGAGTTGATGGGTAAACATTCTCAAGAAAGGTTCCTTTTATAAACAGGGAAAAGACTTGTCAACAGCGACAAAATATAAGTTAATATGAATTCAAGTTGTGTTATAAATAATATGGATATTAACATCGATAATGAAGACAGGAAAAGAAGAAATATAATATGATTGAAATAGGTTTCTGGAGTAATATTTATAGTAAAACATAAATAATGATGTGCAATATATGCAAAGAATATATGATGACAAGAAATAATATACAGATTGATATCCAACATGAAATATAAATAAATACAAAATTTACATTAAATATTATATACTAAACATATATGACACTTTATAAAAAGCGATTAACAAATAGAGAATATATATTAATGAGGTTTATTGGATTTAAAACATGATTAACAACATAATCAAAATATGTAAACTACAAAATTATTAATGAAAGCAATGGCAAGATATGGATACATACCCTCCTATCAGGTCGTTCTGCCAGGGGACACTGCCACTGGGTGATGAGCAGTAGTCGGTGAGGTGCTGGCGTTGCCTCTTGGCCTGGGCTGTCACGACATTCCTGGATAGTCTCTCGAGGGGATTCAGCCTGTCCCGCAGCTCCCTCCAACCACCAGGGATGATAGCATGCGTCTCAGGGTCCTCCTCGTCCGCTAGGTTGGCGTGGTGATTAGGGAACCTCATTCGCATAAGGTTATGCATGCAACAGCACGCCATCACCACAGACTCAACACGGGACGGGTGGAGGGGAATGCTGTGGAGAAGGCACCGGAACCTGAATTAGGGAGAGAGAAAACATGTATATTTCAACACTGAATAGTATAGTTCATATTAAATAGGGAAATAAAGGTTAGGATCATTTTTAGTCAAAACTGGACTTGCAGACGGGGGAGTGTATTAATCCATATTAATTATAGGGATAATGGTTACGAGCATGTATATTTAATACCTGACTAGTATACTTCATATTGGTAGGGTGCCATCACCGATACCTATATTTCTGGTCAAACATTTAACATAATCAAACACATACCTGTTTGCCATGATGCCAAAGGCGTTCTCAACAACTCTGCGAGCCCGGGACAGTCTGTAGTTGAAGATCCGCTCCGGTACAGTCAGTTGCCGGGTAGAGTGTGGCTTCATCAACCACCTTCGCATGGGGAAGGCGTCATCACCCACCAGGAAGTAGGGAACAGGTGTGTCGTCGTTGGGCAGGGGTTCGGCAGCAGGGAGTCCCAGGGTGCACCCATCCAATGCTGCTCTGATATTTGTTCTTATAAAGACCCCACCATCTGAGGAGCTACCGTGATTACCCACGTCACAGTAGAGGAACTTGTAGTCGGCGTCTACAATAGCCATGAGCACGATGGAGTGGAAGCCTTTGTAGTTGTAGAATTCTGTACCGGCATTTGGAGGGCATTTGATGGCAAAGTGCTTTCCGTCGATGGCACCAACGGTATGCGGGAAATCCCAGCGCTTGGCAAATTCACTGGCAACATCCTTCCACTCCGCCGGTGTCCTGGGGCAACGTATAACCTCCTCCTGGTATTCTGCAATGATGGCTTCGCATGTTGCAGGCACAATGAGGGAGATGGTGTTCCGGGCCACACGGAACGCGTACTGTAGGCTAGGATATGAGTCACCAGTGGCCAGGTAGCGGAGTGTGATTGCAATCCTCAGCCCAGGTGACAAAGCATCCCTCCAGAAGGTGTCCTGCTTCTCTACCCTAGGCCCGACACGTGCCACCAACTCCCTAAACAGGTGGACGTCCACACGTAGGAAATTCCGGAATCCTTTGGGGTCCTCTCTCTTAAGCTCTTCCATAAGTTGTTCGTACACACCGAACTGTGGCCGTCTCAGTAGCCACCTCCTAGCCCAAACTCTCATTCGTGGCCTTTCCCCTTGACGTCTTTCTTCAGCCTCCTTCTCCTCCATCTCCTCGAGGTCTAGGAGATGCATCTGCATTTTCAGTATGAGCACAGCTGCCGCTCTCCGCCTCCTGATGGACATGGTGTGTTGGTGGGTGGGTGGGTTGGGCTGTATCCTGCAGAGTATACGTCCGTCTGTGGTGGTGTTGCGTGGTGTGAATAATGGTGCCAGTGGGGGCCTCTTTATATACGTATCCTGACACTCGCCAACACTCGCTCACACTCGTGTTAGACTCCCATACACTCCTGTAAACTTCCTGTAGACTCGCGTTCATCTCGTGTAAACTCATGTAAACTCGTGTAAACTCCTGTCACACTCGTGTAGACTCCCGTAAACTCGCACTATTCGTACCCTGGAATTTGACCGTTATTTTTCAAATTTTGGCGGTGCGTGTTGGGGTCGTGTTACACTCGCCGACATTCGCGGATACTCCTGTAAACTCGTGTAAACTTGTGTAAATTCATGTAAACTCATGTAAACTCGTGTTATTTTCGTGTTACATGCGTGTATACTCGCATCAGATGCTACTCGCGTTGGGTTCGGGCTCCATCATGGTGAGTATGCGGCGAGTGTGACTCGCGTTGGCCTCGCGCTCCGACTCGCCTATGTGTGAACCTACCTTTAGGGAAGAGCTGGATTATATGCTGAAACGTGGGCTGATTCTGAGGGTGCAGTAAGGTGGACTTCCCCCATCACACTGCAGCCCAAACCAGATGGCAAGGTGCGGTTTTGTATAGATTTCCGCAGGTTGAATGGTTTAACCCCCACAAATGCCTACCCTCTCCCTCGCGTGGACGACAGTGTGGATAAGATAGGAAAAGCCAAGTTCCTCACTAAGATAGACCTTGTTAAGGGTTATTGGCAAGTGCCCTTGTCTGAGCGAGCGCGAGAGGTGTGTGGGTTTGTGGTGGACGGTGCCACATATCGTTGCCATGTTATGCCATACGGGCTGAAAAATGCCCCTGCAACGTTTCAGAAATTAATGAACGACATTGTAGCCGACATTCCCAACTGTACGGTGTACCTACAGTAGATGTCATAATATACGACGATGATTTTAACAGTCACTGTGCTCACATCGGACAGCTTTTTAATAAACTGAATGAAGCAGGTTTGGTGGTACACCTGGGTAAGTGCGATTTTGTCAAAGCCACAGTTTTGTACCTGGGGTTCGAGGTGGGGATGGGTCAGGTGTGCCCTCCACAGACAAAGATCAAAGCCATCAATCAGTTTCTCCAGCCTACGACTAAGAAACAAATCATGCGGTTTCTAGGTATGATAGGCTATTATCGTCGCTTCATCAAAGGTTATTCGACTGTACTTGCACCTTTAACTGACTTATTATCTAAGGACATGAAGTTCCGGTGGTCTCCTGAGTGTGCAGAGGCGTTTTCCTTGGTGAAACACCTATTATGTACCCACCCCATACTCAGGGCCCCGGACTTCAGCAGACCTTTTCAGCTGGCGACTGATGCCAGTGGCGTAGGGGCTGGGGCTGTCTTGTTACAGACAGATGATGAAGGTATCGAACATCCAGTGAGTTTTTACAGTAAAAATTCAATAGTGCACAAAGGAATTACTCTGTAATTGAAAAAGAACTCCTGGCGATAGTGCTGGCGCTCAGGCACTTCGATGTATATGTTCCTGCTTTCGGACCAGTCGTAGTGGTTTATACCGATCATCGTCCTCTGAAATTCTTGAATCAGTTTCATAACCGGAATATGAGGCTGACCAGGTGGTCACTCATGCTTCAGGAGTATAATCTGGCCATACGCCATGTTGCCGGTTCTGATAACGTGATAGCGGATTGTCTATCAAGGGTGGATGATGTTGGTTAGACTGCCACAGGATTGAGGTTGAGTTTGGAGGAAAATAGGCTGTCACTGTAGTTCAGCCGAAAAAAACAAATTTAAACAAAAAAGCAAAAAACCTTATAAAAACTCTTTATTTTTATAACGTGTAGAATTTTGTATAAGATGTTGTAGCAGTATCTAAGTTGAATGTTTTCGCTTATTGTCGCTAAGTTAGTTGAACTTGCTCGGTGGAGCGCAAGAGTCTTTATTTTTTTATATATAGTGCCTTGTGTCGCAACAGTGTGTGGTACTATGAGAAGCTTTCAGTTAGATATGAAGAACTTAGTCAAGGGTCTTATATCTTGGGGGAGGTGTGACGCTTCTGCATGGTAGCCACGTGCGGGCGTGCGCGCGCGTCGGCTGCCCAGCCGTTTAGAAACCGGCTGGCGGCAGCCGGCCGGCAGGCTTTTCCTTAGTATATATCCTACGACAACGTACCTAATATCTGGGATATTCTTATGTTGTTTCACAGCTTGTAGCTGCCCTTATTCTTAACCAACGCATCTTAGTATATTTTATTCTCGATAGTTGATTGTTTCATTATAATATATAAGATGTAAGTCTAGTGAGGGCGGGAGGAGACGAGTGGGAGAGAGAGACCGGCTTGGGACGTTGCTTCGCTTGCCAGCTTGGGACGAGCCTGAAGCGTTGTCATATGCATTCGATTGCAACGTTAGGCTTAGTTTCGACTCACGCACGGGGTAGACGATTTTGACCCGGCAACTGTGTTGAGTGTTGCCAAGCATGGGATGCATATTGTATGCCTAGGGTGGGGTCCAGACAGATTCAAGACTCAGAGCTCACCTCACTATCGTACCCTTCGGACCCCCTTGATATCTATCCCTCTCAACCCCACTTAGACACTTTCTCTCTTAATTTGTATACCTTCCTTCCACTACTTCACCAATCTATTTAATTATCCCATCCCCTTGATAGACCTTATATCTATTATTGTATTAACGACGAGCTCTCAGATAACTAGATAGGATTTTGGGCCTTATGCAGAGATTTAATTGTTAATGAGACCTAGGAAGCTTTTTTGTTGTCTCATATTTAGTGGTTTCATGCTTGCTAGTGTGTTCTTGTGTCAGGTTAGCAGGGGCTAGACCGGAGGGGAGGCTTTTTGCGATCCTTTAAGTAAAGTCTGCTGGTGCGAGTCCCGTGGACCCGCACGACTTTACTAGGATACCCGTGGGAGTCTGGGGGCATTTTCTTGTCTGTGTCCCAGTGTGTCTAGTGTTGTGTTGTGTGAGGGCCCTTGCCTAGTCCACTCAGCACTGCGCTAGCACGTCTTGCTTTTGTTATAGGGTCGCCAGGAGAGAGTCAGATACTTGGGATCTGAGTCTCTCAAGAGAGGACCCTTTCAATTAAAGTAATTTGGTGCACAGACTTGGGAACGTCCCTAGGCTAGAGCAGGTGGCTCAGCCCGGGTATCCGAAGCCTATATCCTTCCGGCTAGACCTCTGCCACCTGGCAGATTAACAGCTAGGGGTTTATCATCTCTGTATGCTTGTTATTGTGCCACAGTTTACCGTTTTTGTGAGCATTGTGAGTCAGGGTGTGGCTTAGAGACTCTGTCCGAGCAGGCTTGCCTGACTAAGAGTGAGAAGCACACCTGTATGTGGTTATGTTGCGAGTTGCTGCCTTTATTTAATTATACCTATGCCATTATACACTGTATGGCCTATCACTAGTATTTATTCCTGCTTATGAGTTAAGAGTTCTCTAAATCCGTAACGTATTTTCTTTGCTAAGCATCAGATCCTACAGTAGCCGCATGCAGTTTAGAAACCCGCATCTTGTCTACCTGTACGATGTTTTGAGGACTGTTTGCATTCACCTTCTTTCACGCAGGGGTGATTAGTTGTATTAATTAACGTAACGTTAAATGTACTTTCTTCTAGTTTGTTATTAAATTGTTTCTGCAATTTAATTCCGTTATCTATCTTTTCCTTGAAGCTTTAAGTCAACTTAATTGTGTGATCTTTTATATAGCCTGCTTGACTATCAGCAGTCTATAGTGCGTGCACCCTGTAACCGAGTCATAGGATACCTTGTTGTCCAGGCAGGACTCTTGACGGTTTAGGGTGGTTTGTTGCCTGGGTTTATAGATAAGGGTTGGATCTAGCGTTTTCCGTTGTTTTTTGTTGCCGCATACCTAGTCCAATAGAAAGAGCCCAGTGTTTATATATCCCAGGACGTAACAATATCTTATAAACAATAGTAGGTAGCCAACTTACCATAATACCGATACACCAAACCGATACGCATGCGGTTTTGTTTATCACATGTTTACTAAAGTGCCACCATTATCGATTTTCTTCGAGCCGACTCGAGCAGGAGGGTTACCAATTGAAGTTAAATCCGCTAGCATATATTGTTAGATGTAAGATATGATAAATACCACTAGAAATATGAATTGGCAAAATCCATATAATATCACTTCGAAATTGTTCTGAAATTTCAAAACAAAACCGCTAGTGTAAGTCATTGCTGCTAGATCGAAGTAAAGGTCTCTAGATCTAGCAGAAGTCGCTATACGTATTGGAAGTACTGCACACTGCCGACGGCGATACGTTGTTGACATTGTTGTTGATGTTCCAGTGGAGGAATGAACAAAATATTTGCTTGTCCAATAATAGCTATTTCATAGTCCCACAGGACTTATTTTGATATATTTATGACCCCTGGTATGAAGGTATGTTGCCAATATAATAATAGAGACAAATTAATAGTTAAAAGGACTAATAACCTAATAATAATGACAAATAAATAATTTACTCTGTGTATCCGAATACTCCCTGTGACCGAACTGGCCATGGCCCATATAGTTCGATTATGGGAGTGATCACTTGTAATGCCAAGCACAAATATTCAATCTTTCGTTGTTTATATTACCGTAAGAAATTTACTGAACGCCTGAAAATAATACGCTATACAATGCTTGCAATCAAACTTTCAAGCAATTGCAAGGTCACATGCAATTATAAAACGGTATATTGTAGACCACAATCTTCGCCAAGCTTCGTTGTTGCTTGTATTATCGTGAGAAATGTACCGTACACCCTGGTTATCGTGAGAAATTTACCGAACGCCTGCAAATAATACGCTATAAAATGCAGAGGAAATTTCTTGTAGAGTGCAATTTTGAGGATGTAATGTGCTCTGAGAGAGCGGAGCAGAGATTTGGAGCATAAATTACCTCCTGACCGGTCGCCACGGCCGCCGTGGACCTACTACAGGGAATTATATAAGGAAATTACCGTATTTTAGGGTTTTTGCACTCGTGTTGCACGATCGTTGCAAGACAACCAGTGATCGTAGAAGGATGGTTCGGGTGTCATTGGAAAGCTCAATTTACGCCCTTTCAGGGATATATACTTGTATTACGCTCTGGGTCTAGTTTATGCATGAAAAAGAGCACGGAAACAACCCCATTTAGGGTAAACGAAAAACCCGCTGGGCGGCACAGTGAAATATACTCCACCACCCGCTCGTAAGGTGATAAAATGCTTGCAATCAAACTTTCAAGCAATTATAAAATGTAAATTGTACTTATCAACACCCACACCAGTATGTTCTTCATCAGGAACGTCTCCATTTTGCTCAACGGTCTGTGCAACATCAACCACAACATTTGCGACACGTAAATTATGCTTGGGGTGAAAGCCTATGATCGGCATATTTTTGTCTTCCGAGTCCTCCACACTATCAAAACTCTCACCCAGACCTTCCATGGTTTCATTCAACAGCCTATTAGAAAGTTCTGAAGAGTTCAGCATGATATCTAGTTCCTGGGCGGTGAGCCGGGCGTGATGAGTGGGCCGTGATTAGTGATGAGCCGGACGTGATGAGTAGGGTGGCGCGACGCACTAGGGGCCACCGAATCGGACACGGGCAAATCTTGACCTTCCATTACGGCTGCTTGAGGGTTACTGAGTCACTGTCATGCAGTGGGGATGTGTGGATGGGACCTTGTAGTACACCGCCTGACCTCCAAGTTTCGCTGTCCACCAAAATTAGGGCGGGAATACGCCCACAGACTTTAGTCGGACCCCGCTATTTAGTCCAATTTTCTCGATTCAGACTTTAGTCGGGCTTTAATCTTTAAGGGTTAATGCCTGCGGAGCGTCCGCCATGTATTTCAAAATGGTCCAATAATGTTTATACAGGCGATAGATCCCACTTCTAGGAACAACATATATAAAACTGAATAAAATTGGAGCAATAGTTTTTTCGTTACCTCGGATTTTCGCATTTTTTGCAAATTTAAAAACTGCTAAAACTTTTTTTATTTTTGGTCCAATTTTAATAAGTAGGATAACAATGGAAAGAGGAGAAAAAATTCAATAAATAATTGTGATAGATTTTTTATACACCCTATAGTAATGCCGCTATTTTTTTTTTTTTAAGTTTTGAAAAGTTGCAAGCCTCCTGTCAAAAATGTTATTGGTATATCAAAAATCTGTCACAAAAATATTTTGCATTTTGTCTCCTCTTTCCAATTATATCTTACTTATTAAAATTGGATAAAAAATAAACTTTTTATAGGGAAACATGTTCGAGTAACTATAGTTTTGAGAAAAAGGCGAAAAACAAAACTTTTCCATTACCCAACGATTCCTCTCCCAAATGACGATGTATTGCAACTATTTTCTCTTGATTGATTTGATACATGCTCTGGCATTAAAATCCAGTGCAAGTTACTAAGTCTAAGTGCCACCTGGAACCCCCAAAATATATTTTATTCATTTGGCGCCAATGGCATCATGAACCGCGCACCTCATTTATGCCAAGTTAGACCATTTTCGATTACTCTAGGTTGTGTTAGGGTTGATTTGGATGGGTTAGATCTGTTTAGTGTTGAATATATAATATGTTTGTGCATGTCTTGGCATCGGGATGATGATGATGGCTTGGATGATGATGATGATGGCTTGGATGATGATAATGGCTTAGATGATGACTCTCCGAGGTTCAGTTATGGTGCCAGGTACCTCTGTTGATTGTAATTTGTCTATATGTGTGTATATTAACGCGATTGTATTGGTTACTATCGTTCTTACCACGATGTCACATACGTCGTGAGTGGGAGGGGATGTAAGGGGGGATTGGGGGGGACCCTGTATTTAGGGTATTATTTATTATACGAGTCTAAAACTTTGCCACATCACTCCTACAGTGTTCCCATCACTGCTGCAATAAAAATGTCAATTTCAGATTTTCCAATCCACACCAGTTTGGGCCATGGCGGATGCTCCCATTAATGCCTGGCCTATTTCTAAAAAGTGTAAGATAGTTCATGGCAAGCTGCCTAATTCACAGTCGCTGGGCTCAGTGGAACTAGCCAACAGTGATTTTGAAACAAACAAGGACATCAACACTGTAAAATGGTCAATTGAAGATGTGCAACAAGATATGGACGCAAGTCTGTGGGAATAGCCATTGCAGGCTCCATGGGGCATCGTCCAGGCTTCATAAAGTGAATCTGCAGTAAATCTTACCTGACCGGTCGCTAGAAGTGCTTCAATAATAAGGTCCTATGCAACAGTAGATCAAGTGCACCTCCTCCTAGTTCAAATACTCATGATTTTTAATTTTTGCTGAGTTTATTTGATTTAAGTAATATGCTGTTAATGTTTAATTCACTTGATTATTTGATTTGATAAACAAATTAAGAACAAATAAATGTACCCCCAATATTTGAAATATATATATATATTTACAATTATAAATATCCTTATAGAGAGGTCAATATGATGTTTATAATTTTATATAATTATTTTATTATATTTTATTTATTTATTTATTTAGTTTTCTCTGGTTAGATGTTTGGTGGCATATTGCATAAATCCACAAATAACTTTACAAAAACGGTCAATATGCTGGACATTTTGTAAATAGGCCTGACATTTAGTGTCGTTTTGCAAAAAGGATAGGTTTTGGTAATTTTGCCTATCGGTTGATTATGTAAAAAAAAATGTAACATAAATATATAAGGTAATCAATATTTGGGCGTGTGATTTTCGTAATATACTCAATTATGTATGCCCAATTCTGGAAGCTACAATTCGCTAGGACATTAGTTATTATAACATAAACATTAATAATGGATTGTTCTTGATAACAATATTAAGGTAAATTGGTAACATTTGATTATGTTCGATGTGTAATGCACATGCCATTCTAATATACTGGACAGAGATGTACACTCGGATGCCATAGTCTCTAACCAACTCTTAAACTTTCAAGGACTTCACCTATTTCTAACTATGGAAGTATATCTCTGGAAATGAATTTATGCATAATTATAACTTTCTATAAATCAACTGCACAACTTTATATACTATTTATTGATAAGCAAGTTATATCCAAATATCAATCCAGATAGTTATAATTGATAAGCAAGTTATATCCAAATATCAATCCAGATAGTTATAATTGATAAGCAAGTTATATCCAAATATCAATCCAGATAGTTATAATTGATAAGCAAGTTATATCCAAATATCAATCCAGATGGTTATAATTGATAAGCAAGTTATATCCAAATATCAATCCAGATAGTTATAATTGAAAGCAAGTTATATCCAAATATCAATCCAGATAGTTATAATTGATAAGCAAGTTATATCCAAATATCAATCCAGATAGTTATAATTGATAAGCAAGTTATAACCAAATATCAATCCAGATAGTTATAATTGATAAGCAAGTTATATCCAAATATCAATCCAGATAGTTATAATTGATAAGCAAGTTATATCCAAATATCAATCCAGATAGTTATAATTGATAAGCAAGTTATATCCAAATATCAATCCAGATAGTTATAATTGATAAGCAAGTTATATCCAAATATCAATCCAGATAGTTATAATTGATAAGCAAGTTATATCCAAATATCAATCCAGATAGTTATAATTGATAAGCAAGTTATAACCAAATATCAATCCAGATAGTTATAATTACATAAAGAAAAACATAGGGGCTCCGCGAATTATTAAGAGTGGGACTATGGCATCCGAGTGTACTTGGATGAGGAAAACACCCAGGTATGGAGCTAATAAACACCCAGGTATGGAGCTAATAAACACCCAGGTATGGAGCTAATAAACACCCAGGTATGGAGCTAATAAACACCCAGGTATGGAGCTAATAACCCCAGGTATGGAGCTAATAAACACCCAGGTATGGAGCTAATAAACACCCAGGTATGGAGCTAATAACCCAGGTATGGAGCTAATAAACACCCAGGTATGGAGCTAATACACCCAGGTATGGAGCTAATAAACACCCAGGTATGGAGCTAATAAACACCCAGGTATGGAGCTAATAAACACCCAGGTATGGAGCTAATAACACCCAGGTATGGAGCTAATAAACACCCAGGTATGGAGCTAATAAACACCCAGGTATGGAGCTAATAAACACCCAGGTATGGAGCTAATAACACCCAGGTATGGAGCTAATAAACACCCAGGTATGGAGCTAATAAACACCCAGGTATGGAGCTAATAAACACCCAGGTATGGAGCTAATAACACCCAGGTATGGAGCTAATAAACACCCAGGTATGGAGCTAATAAACACCCAGGTATGGAGCTAATAAACACCCAGGTATGGAGCTAATAAACACCCAGGTATGGAGCTAATAACACCCAGGTATGGAGCTAATAAGGTAAGGAGTTAAGGGGGGGATGGGTCGATTTGCTGACCCCTTTTTCTCTCATGAATAGTCCTATTAGTTTTGAGATTTTAAGACGTTCGTATCATTAGTTTGGCTATTTTCAGACCTTTCACTCCATTTCTTTATCAATATATAGACCTTTCGTGCTATTTAGGTGTTGATATTGTCTGTTATAGCGATATTGAGCCTGTTGTTTTAGGAGAAATCGGCCCTTGGCCGAAAAATTTAAAACATTACCTTGAAAAGGGGTCTAAGGGTATACCTAAGCTTGATAGAGGTCTAACGAAGACAGGAAAACATGAATGAATAGTTAAATATATAGAGTAGACCAAAAACCTAACCAGTGCCCCTTAAGTAGAGAAGCAGACACAGTGGGCAACAAGTACATACAGCACAGACCAGAGGCCATTATGTGGAGAGGTCAGTAGGTAGGGAGAGGTAATTGATGTGGCCGTTAAGAGGGCACCTTTTTATAGATAATCTTAAGGAGCGCCCATTATATATATTATATTATCGCTATATACTTTTAGGAGAACAACAGGCCTACTGTAATCGAGGATTGTTTGTCCTATACAAAAACACATTGAAAGATAAGAAATACGTACCCGTTTACTTAGAAGGAATATATTTTCTTTTTATCTACATAAGATGATGGAATCATAAACAAATATTAGCAGACATTTCTTAATTGTGCAGTGAATACATAATTATCAATACTGCACATTATATACTATAATATATATACAAAGGAGTACAAAGGAAATCAAGCAACAACAGGTCTAGTGACCCCTCTAAGCTGCTTGTCCTCCAAAACACTGAGGATCAAGTGTCCAAACAGTGGTTTAGAGTGGGTAAGGGAAAATTGGAATGGGAACTACTGCTCTGGAGCTAATGTCCGTGGCAGGATTAGGATGTTAGTAGGGGATAGATGGGTTAGTAACATAACACAGTTATACGTGATCTTTCATATATCTGGGAAAAAAAGGAGTAACGTCTTAGTAATATATATACGCAATAATCCTTGATGAATCTGAGGGGAGAATAAAATATAGTTATTCATTTACAAACACAGTCAGTGGCGGGTTTGAGGCAAGATATTTGTCTAGGCAAAGTTTAAAAGAATCAACGGTGCTGCAGTCTATAACGTCTCTGGGAAGCACATTCCACAAGTTGACAACTCGATTGAAGAAGAAATTCTTAGATTAGTGTGAGTTAAAAGATTTACCAATAATTTTGCAACCGTTTCCCCGCATGTAGTTAGATTGGTCGATAGTGAAGTACTTAACACTGTTCATATTGTCGATGTCTTTGATGATTTTGAACACTTGAACTAAGTCGCCTCTTAACCCTTCTTTAGCGGGGCCCGACTTAACCCTTATTTAGCGGCGAGCAACATAAGTCGAGTTAAATAAAGCTGGACTATGTGGCGGCGCTCGACATAACTCGAGTGGCAATTTCAGCACGTAATGTGGCTGAGAGAGAGAGACAAGTGGTGGCAGGAGACTAGCGAGCGTATGACTGCTCCAGACCACCGCGGCGAACCTACTGACACAAATCTCAGCTCCCTCCTCCCTCTCTCACTCGCTACATACTCAATTATGTACTGAAAGTACCGAATGACCTGCTTTTTGCACTCGCGTTGCACGGTTATTGCAAGAAAACTATCCATCATACAAGGATCGTTATGGTGTCATTCGAAAGCTCTGTTTATGCCCTTTCAGGGATAGGTACTTGTTTTACGTTCTGGGTCTTATTTAGGCATGAAAATGATCACGTAAACAGCCCTATTTTGGCTAAAAACACCCCGCTGTGCGGTACACATAAATAAACCGCATAGGCCGCTCGTAAGGTGTTAAGTCTGTATCTAAAAATCTGGACTATGTGGCGGGGCCCGACTTAAGTCTGTGTGCAATTTTGGCGCAATATTGGCTCTGAGAGAGAGACGAGCGACGGGAGGAGCGTAGGTTACCTCATGACCGCTCGCCACGGCCGCCGTGGGTCTACTGACATGTACTCCACACTACTCCACCCTCCCTCCCTCGCTACACACGTAATTATGTAACGAAATTACCGTATTTTAGTGATTTTGCCCTTCGGTTGCACGATCGTTGCAAGACAACCAGTGATCGTAGAAGGATGGTTCTGGTATCATTGGAAAGGTCAATTTACGCTCTTTCAGGGATACATAATTGTATTACGCTCTGGCTCTTGTTTATGCATGAAAAAGAGCACGGAAACAACGCAATTTATGGTAAAAAAAATACGCTGGGCGTCACGGTGAAATATACTCCACCAGCCGCTCTTTGAGTGTTAATCTACGCTGGGTTAAAGGAAATATATTTAATTCTCTAAGACGCTCTTCGTATGGTTTGTTCTTTATGCTAGGTAGCATTTTGGTAACTACGTTGAACTCGTTCTAGCTTGTCTATACCTTTTTGGTAATAATGGCACCAGGATTGAACGCAGTATTCCAGAAGAGAGTGGACTAAGGAATTGTAAAGAGTTAGGATAACTTCTTTGGATTTATGCTCAAATGACCTGCCTATAGAGCCAATTATTGTGTTTGCTTTCTTAACAACTTCTGAACATTGTTGACTCGGTTTTAATTTACTCGATATTGTTACTCCCAAGTCAGTTTCTCTGTCTACACTCTTAAGCTGAGTGCCATTCATCGAATAGTTTGTTTTCTCATTTCGGTTTCCGATATGTAGTAATTTACATTTATCCGCGTTGAAACTCATTTGCCAAATTTGAGCCCAACATGACAACTTATCTAGATTGTGTTGCATATCGTCAACTTATTCTTTTGAGAGTACGCTATTTGCAATTTTTGTATCGTCAGCAAATTTTGAGATTGTACAGGTGAAACCCTCATCTATGTCGTTGATGAGAGATATATTCACAATGCCGTGAATCCTTGAATGTAGAATTAAACCCACATGGTAGTATAATGTGTTTATTATGACACAACAAGTTTCGACTCCAGAGAAGAGTCGAAACTTGTGTCATAATAAACACATTATACTACCATGTGGGTTTAATTCTCTATGTCGTTGATGTAAATTAGAAAGATAATTGGTCCTAGTACCGATCCCTGGGGTACCCCGCTACTTACATTGGTCCCTTTAGATGCCTTACGGCCATTTATGACTGTTGCTGCCCTAGCCCAGGATTTACACAAAGTCCGACTGCTTTCAACCTCCTTTATTTAGCGTGAACTGAAACAATACAGATAATGTAACAATGGCATATAGGATATAAGGTCATACTAAAATCCATGGAAAGTTAATCAAAAGTTTAAACTCCAGGTACAATAATACACTACTAGAATGATACAAGATATGCAGTGCTAAGATGGTCACAATAAGTGCCAAACTATTAACCCATTGAACACCAGAGACACTATCTATACTCAACTCGGGCAACAAAGATTAGAGTACCGGTATTTTACTCAGTTCAGGAAGGACCTCTATCAGTTACAAGGCATCAAACTATTCAAATTCGTCCTTCCTGAACCTCACAAAACCCTCCTAATGCAACCATGTCAAAGGAATTCAACTGTTTAAATAACTAATCACACAAACTATCAATTGTCTACGTTAAATTGTATCATGTAGATTAACACCAATAATAATAATATAATGAAAATATATATAGTACCAACCATGTCAAAGGAATTCAACTGTTTAAATAACTAATCACACACACTATCAATTGTCTACATTAAATTGTATCATGTAGATTAACACCAATAATCAACCACATAATAATCACTTGCAATAAATAATGATACCAATTACTTTACATTAACACATTAATACTAACACTGAGCTCTTTGGCCTTACAGCTCCGAGGACAACAACAACATTTACGTTAGTCTAGTACTATTCAGTGAGAACATTCCAATATACAAGTACACAAAGTATTTTATAACCGTACCTTTTATTACTACAACTAGGCCTTCAAATAGGGTGAACAACCAAACAGCCAAGATCCTCGAGGACGCAAATGCCTATCACCGTCTTCCACACCAGGGCGCCCATTTGGCTCCACAAAGCAACACCACACTCCAGGTTCACCAGTCAACTGACTATTACCACAACGCTAGAGCCCCAAGTCAACACGACTCACCCTTCACCAAATAGCCGCGCCCTCATCTAGTACCGCTGATTCGGTACAATGATAACTTATTTGAGACTACGAGGCAATATGAACTTTGGCCTAACTATCTCATACAAACGAGTAAATTCATTTCGTACATATTAAAACATATGAACCTTGTCCCAACTATCTCATACAAATGATTCAGATAATTTCGTACATGTTAAAACATATATATGAACCTTGACCCTTCTATCTCATACAAATGATTCAGTTAATATCGTACATATTAAAACATATATATGAACCTTGACCCTTCTATCTCATACAAATGATTCAGTTAATATCGTACATATCAAAACATATATATGAACCTTGACCCTTCTATCTCATACAAATGATTCAGTTAATATCATACATATTAGAACATATATAATTCCAGCCACAATGACTACTCTTTGCTTTCTGTCGCCGAGCCAATTTTCTATCCATTTCATCACCGTCTTGTATTCCATGCGCTTTTAGTTTTAGCAGTAAATGTTTGTGTGGAACCTTTGAAACTCAAGGTATATAATATCTACAGCTTTACTCTCATCATAGATGTTGAGGATATCGTGGAAGAAGTCTAAGAGGTTTGTTAAGCAGGAACGTTTGTTATGAAAGCCGAAAGCCGTGTTGAGTATCTTTAAGTATGTTATTTTCCTCTAAGTGATTTACGAGTCTGTCTCTTATGAGTGTTTCTAGCATTTTACATACAACTTAGAGGTTAGAGGTTAAGCTTATTGGACGATAGTTACTAGGTAAGGATTTTCTGCCTTTATTTGAATATCGGTGTTACGTTGGCGAGCTTCCACTGATCAGGCATAGATCCAGACTGCAAGGATTTATTGAATAGCAATGTCAGTGGTTTGGAGAGCTCATCCTTAGCTGCCTTAAGAACTCTGGGAGAGATTGTATCAGGTCCAGGCGATTTATTTACCTTGAGTTTATCTAAACATTTCAATACTTCTCTCTCCGTAACAGTGATATTGCTTAGAACATCAGAATTATAAATCTGAATCGGCGATTCTGTAGGGATATTATTAAGAACTTCTGTTGTAAAAACTGATGCAAAGAAGGTATTGAGAGAGTTACTAATTTTTGCTTCATCTTTAGTGTAATCTCGTTTCTCATCTACTAACGGTTCAATCATTGAAGTCACTACTTTCTTCTTCCTGATGTAACTATATCATTCTTATTGGTTTGTTTCACTTTGATTTGCAACATGTAATTCTAGCGTGTTTTTACTTTGTTTGATTAACTTTTTGGTTTTGCGTCGATCTACAAATATCACTTTATTTTCATGGGTATCAGAGATTATTAATCTATCGTGCGCATTTATTTTAGCAAGCAGACAATCCACAATGTCTTTGAAGTGACAGGGTTGAATAGAACGGGGTTGGGAAACACCTGTAGGTTTGCTAGCCTACAGGTGAGTAGGAAGGAGAATAGAAGAAACAAACAACAGAGACGCAATTCCATACCAGTTTCTCATGATACAGAGGAACGAGCAACAGAGGAGTGCCCCATATTACCAGGTCATTCCCGTTTTCTTACTACCAGGAAGACGGGTCACCTAGGTCAGTCATCCCTACAAAAGAATGGGAGTTTAAACTAATCACCATCCAGGTTTCAAACCCTCTCCACCAATCACCAGCCTTCATTGCACCAGCAGCCAGATTTGCAGTACACCGAGCAAATGTTTATGCAAGTTCCGCATCAAAGACCTGAGTGCTACCGACATAAGTGAGGATATTAGGATCTACAGTGCAGTACTGTTACGAAGAACTCTGGATCAACCCAGGAACATAGTGAAGACCAGATTATCCACTGATTCACCAATAACCCTCAAGTATAATAAAATCACCAGAATTGCTATTATATCCTTTTAGACTTAGTAACTCCCACCAGAGTATTAAATAAAATACTTTAAATTATTAGGTACCAAATGATAACTGCCATGTATTTTTAAGCTAAGTATTTACTTCACTATTGATGTCACAACGATTCACTATATTCCATTAACATTGAATCACTATAAGTTAAAGCTAAGAAAATATTTGAACATGTACTCAACAAAATTGTTGAGAAAGCAAGTACTTCCACCTCAGTAATGTTCTTAAGTCTGAAAAGTCCGGAGCATCTAACTAAAAGTGGTAACTGCATTCCCCTCCTCCTCGAGACTACAATGAGCCCTGTTGTGTGCCTCTGACGTCTAGATGTGGGATTCCTGACGGTGTGAAGCAGCTCCCCCTGAAGTCTGGTCCAGGCGAACCTACGCTCTACGTCGGCCAGACTTGCTCTCGAGCCTCAACCCCCCCAAACTCACCCTAAGTGTCTCTGAGTGTCTTACATTATGATTATTGTTGTGAAGGTAAGGTAAAATGTGTGAATATTCATTGCTAATTCCTTTGTAGATCTGTGCCCAAGATCATTAATTGTTGCATATGCATTAATCCTTCGGAAACCACATTAAACCTTGTGTAGATCTGTGTCCAAGATCTAGTGTTAATTTCTCTTCTAAGTTCATATAAAACATTCTACGCATACGTCACATATTTGTGTAAATCAATAATCTAGCCGAATACTCTCAGATTTTCCTTGTGTATGTCCATTCTATTTATGTATGTACCAAGTTGAAGCTGAAGTGTATACTGTGAATTGATTCCCTTCTAAATCCTCACTTTTACCTGGAACCTACGCCCCATTTCATATCTAATTAAACTCAGCTCCCCATCCTTTAGAAAAATTGTATTGCTGATTAATCTAAATCGATTTTCTTCGCGAGAAACCCCATTACGCCTTATTTTGTCGTGCGTTAACAGAATATTTGGGAATAACGTACTAGTTTATTCTGTTATGAAATAGATAAATTCGATCAAGCTCGTCTAGGAATTCTAGTTTTGTGTAGATCTATTGTCTAATTATTTCACCAACTCGAATACAACGCCAATTTTGTCTGTATTCCATGTAGGAATCTGTTAACCAGTTCAGATTTCCTTCATACCTTATCAGGTATTTCCATCAAAGTGCAACTTCGTTGTGTACGCCATATTTAACTTGTAGTATTATTTTAACTACTCGTATACGCTAATTTTTTGATGCGTTATTTAATCTGCTGTAATCAATCTATTGCCTGATTCAGTTAGGTTATATTCAACTTTTGAGTATTCTTCAGTAGATATAAATCATTAAATCTGAATTCCTCGACCCGTGAGATTATCATTGCATATAAGAATTAATTAATTGTATGTTCATGATATAAATGTTCTCATAATAATCTAAGTACATCATTAATTGTAAAAATACTTTAACTCTCCTCCCCTTTGAATTTCAACATATTCCTCCCCTTATTCAGAATAATATCGCACTAACCATAATACTATTTTGATCGTCGCAGTAAAACAAATTACCTGAGTGACCTACCTGGCCAGAAATATCTGTGCGCGTTAGCCCTTTAATTTACCCCTACGCTTCTCGCCACCCGTGAGCGATCGTTCACCCCAGAACTTTTCGTACGCTTCCCCTTTTGTTTCGCCCCAACCTATATACGCGTACTTATAGATTTCGTTCAACCTGTCAGAAACTTATTCAGAATAATTCACAGTAGATACTCAACTCTCAAATATATTATTATCAAGGGTTTTAACTATGTGTATGTTTGTCTGATTATAATTGCATACTATCCCTTGATTAACGCTCATTATACGTTATTAATAGACCTTGGTGTGTGATAAATGTTGCTAATTGTTTACTTGCTATTCTTTATAGTACCTAAGTAAATATCCACCCACACTTTAGGCCTAATTATATGCGTGAATTGCCTATCATTTGTTTATGTCAAAGTATACATACTCGCTTACTATTTCCCAATAATAGTTAAGGAGTACTGATTTATCTATATGCCAATCAACAAATAAGAGTGTAGAATTACATGTGTGTATTTATTGTGTTCATCTTAACCTGATTGAGTACCTAACTTGTGAATAAGAACGTGTTCGACGTGTCCCTGTTGAGAATATATTGAGTCTAAAAGTCCATAGTTGGATTTGAGTAAAGACCAAAACTAAGCTAATTTGTATTACAACCCGGCATAACAGTCTTTATTCCACCATTTAGGCCTATTATTATGTACTGTTTTTCGGTTGTTTAATGATATACACTCATGTACTGCATTCAAATAAGTGGAGGTGAAAAATCTTCGTGAATGGTTTAGATCATCATTGTTAATCATAGAACTCCAGTCGACTTCCTTAAGTATTGCTCTAAGTTTACAGACGTTTGCTTTCTTGAAATTTGGGACTTTTGCTGGGATTGAGTTCGTTGCTATTGAATTTTATGTGGAAAGTGATCGTACGATGGTCACTAACACTGAATTCATCACCAACATTAAAATGATCTATTAATTCTTCTTTTGTTGCAAGTAGAAGGTCAAGAATGTTATTGCCACGGGTCGGCGATCGAACAAATTGTTAGAGCGAAGTCTCTTGCAAGTTTTCATACAAGTCATGTCCGGAGTGTGAAGTAAGAGTATTGCCCCACTTGCTCACAGGTAAATTAAAGTCGCCAAAAATTACGGTATCATGCGAGTCACTTACATCTTCAATTTGTTCGTTAAGTTCTCAGTCAGTTTGCACTGATTGAGCTGGAGGTCTGTATATAAATGCAAGTATTATTTTTGTATCTTTATTATTATTTATTAACCCGGCAAACGCGATAGGCCTCACGGAAGGCTTACCATAGCGAACGCGATAGGCCTCAAGGAAGCAGGACCATAAAAAAAGCCTTCCAAAACATCCCAGGGGCTATCAAAACAAAGGAATTTGTCTCTAGGTGAGATAATTCCCCTCTAGTACTCATCCATGTGTTTCTCACCCCCCTCCTCCCCTCCTTCCCCACCTTATTCCGCCCTCCCCCCCTCCTCAATTATCACCTATTTTTCCTCTTATTTTCATCATTTATCGGTTATTTTTCTCTCCCGCGATAATGTAGCACAAGTGGGTTGCATAAAAGATTGTTATATAACACCCAGACACCGCCCGCTCGCCTCAGTTGACTCACAGACAGCGAGAGGGGAGGGTTGCCTGAGGCTCTCTCTCGCCTGAGATTATGACCGGGTGCCCAATATCTTCGTTTTTCACCACCCAATTACTTTTCCAACTTATTTTAGCACTCTTGAAGGTTCATATATACATCATATATGTAAAATAAAAGCATACCGAAAACAAATAATTCTCTATATTGTAAATATAACGAATTCTGTCAGAATCCAAGGCTAGAAATGCACAAATAACTACCCTAGCCCTTATGTCTATTTCGCGTTTAACAGGTTAACACAAAGGATGTGTCGACGTTCACAATTTGGGGTTTTGACAAGACGATCGGGTTAAGACTTTCTTTGATAAAACATAAAACGCCACCTCCATTTCTATTAATTTGGCTTTTCTCAAACATTACATAACCGGGAAGTGAATAGTCTGCTAAAAAGTCTCTGTCTTCTGTATTGAGCCAAGATTCTGTAATGCCAATTATGTCATGATTTTCTGTAAACACTAGTTCCTCTAGATCTGATAATGTATTGCGTATGCTATGAGCGTTTGCATAGAAAACCTTTAGAGTTGCGGTTTTTGAACTCACGGAACGCTATTTAACCTCTTAAGTGTGCATGGGAGTAATTAGACACCTCTGTCTGTGCGCATGTATTTGAGCTGTTTCCATCACTAAAATATTCATTTTACCATAAATAGCATTAATACTTATCCATATGCGCCTATTATAGGTTGATTATAAAGGTATTAACCTGTTACAACAATAACAAAAGTGAAAACAGCGTTTGGATGGTCAAAATCGGCGATACAAGGCGGGAGTTGCATAATGTATGGGTGAGGCAACCTGCTTTCCTGCCAATTTCCCCCAAGGCCACTGAGACACTGTCGATCGATACTCTCTCTCTCTCTCTCTTGCACTCGGTTGCTAACAGTGATGACAATGCCCTGCTTGCAACTCGCTAATGTTAGCACGAAAATATACCTCAGAATAAGGGAATAACAGGGAAAATAGGTGATAACTGAAGGAGGGTAGGAAAGTGGGGAAGGAGGGGAGGAAGAGGACTGATATTTTGCATGGCCCAAGGGCAAAAAAATAAAAATAAAATATATATATTTTTTTTCCATGTTTAAAATTGATTTTTTTTTTCTCTGACTCTTAACCCATAATTAGCGGCGAGCAACATAAGTCGAGTTAAATAAAGCTGGACTATGTGGCGGCGCTCGACATAACTCGAGTGGCAATTTCAGCACGTAATGTGGCTGAGAGAGAGAGACAAGTGGTGGCAGGAGACTAGCGAGCGTATGACTGCTCCAGACCACCGCGGCGAACCTACTGACACAAATCTCAGCTCCCTCCTCCCTCTCTCACTCGCTACATACTCAATTATGTACCGAAAGTACCGAATTACCTGCTTTTTGCACTCGCGTTGCACGGTTATTGCAAGAAAACTATCCATCATACAAGGATCGTTATGGTGTCATTCGAAAGCTCTGTTTATGCCCTTTCAGGGATAGGTACTTGTTTTACGTTCTGGGTCTTATTTAGGCATGAAAATGATCACGTAAACAGCCCTATTTTGGCTAAAAACACCCCGCTGTGCGGTACACATAAATAAACCGCATAGGCCGCTCGTAAGGTGTTAAGAGTCTTCCCGCAGTCCGCCAGGGGAACTCTTAAGAGTCTTCCCGCAGTTCCCGGGTTAATAAATGTTTGGGTTCTGGTCAGATCTACATCTATGTTCATGGCTGTTCTCGTAATTTGTAATTTGTATTACAACCCGGCATAACAGTCTTTATTCCACCATTTAGGCCTATTATTATGTACTGTTTTTCGGTTGTTTAATGATATACACTCATGTACTGCATTCAAATAAGTGGAGGTGAAAAATCTTCGTGAATGGTTTAGATCATCATTGTTAATTATAGAACTCCAGTCGACTTCCTTAAGTATTGCTCTAAGTTTACAGACGTTTGCTTTCTTGAAATTTGGGACTTTTGCTGGTATTGAGTTCGTTGCTATTGAATTTTATGTGGAAAGTGATCGTACGATGGTCACTAACACTGAATTCATCACCAACATTAAAATGATCTATTAATTCTTCTTTTGTTGCAAGTAGAAGGTCAAGAATGTTATTGCCACGGGTCGGCGATCGAACAAATTGTTAGAGCGAAGTCTCTTGCAAGTTTTCATACAAGTCATGTCCGGAGTGTGAAGTAAGAGTATTGCCCCACTTGCTCACAGGTAAATTAAAGTCGCCAAAAATTACGGTATCATGCGAGTCACTTACATCTTCAATTTGTTCGTTAAGTTCTCAGTCAGTTTGCACTGATTGAGCTGGAGGTCTGTATATTAATGCAAGTATTATTTTTGTATCTTTATTATTATTTATTAACCCGGCAAGCGCGATAGGCCTCACGGAAGGCTTACCATAGCGAACGCGATAGGCCTCAAGGAAGCAGGACCATAAAAAAAGCCTTCCAAAACATCCCAGGGGCTATCAAAACAAAGGAATTTGTCTCTAGGTGAGATAATTCCCCTCTAGTACTCATCCATGTGTTTCTCACCCCCCCCCCTCCCCTCCTTCCCCACCTTATTCCGCCCTCCCCCCCTCCTCAATTATCACCTATTTTTCCTCTTATTTTCATCATTTATCGGTTATTTTTCTCTCCCGCGATAATGTAGCACAAGTGGGTTGCATAAAAGATTGTTATATAACACCCAGACACCGCCCGCTCGCCTCAGTTGACTCACAGACAGCGAGAGGGGAGGGTTGCCTGAGGCTCTCTCTCGCCTGAGATTATGACCGGGTGCCCAATATCTTCGTTTTTCACCACCCAATTACTTTTCCAACTTATTTTAGCACTCTTGAAGGTTCATATATACATCATATATGTAAAATAAAAGCATACCGAAAACAAATAATTCTCTATATTGTAAATAAAACGAATTCTGTCAGAATCCAAGGCTAGAAATGCACAAATAACTACCCTAGCCCTTATGTCTATTTCGCGTTTAACAGGTTAACACAAAGGATGTGTCGACGTTCACAATTTGGGGTTTTGACAAGACGATCGGGTTAAGACTTTCTTTGATAAAACATAAAACGCCACCTCCATTTCTATTAATTTGGCTTTTCTCAAACATTACATAACCGGGAAGTGAATAGTCTGCTAAAAAGTCTCTGTCTTCTGTATTGAGCCAAGATTCTGTTATGCCAATTATGTCATGATTTTCTGTAAACACTAGTTCCTCTAGATCTGATAATGTATTGCATATGCTATGAGCGTTTGCATAGAAAACCTTTAGAGTTGCGGTTTTTGAACTCACGGAACGCTATTTAACCTCTTAAGTGTGCATGGGAGTAATTAGACACCTCTGTCTGTGCGCATGTATTTGAGCTGTTTCCATCACTAAAATATTCATTTTACCATAAATAGCATTAATACTTATCCATATGCGCCTATTATAGGTTGATTATAAAGGTATTAACCTGTTACAACAATAACAAATGTGAAAACAGCGTTTGGATGGTCAAAATCGGCGATACAGGGCGGGAGTTGCATAATGTATGGGTGAGGCAACCTGCTTTCCTGCCAATTTCCCCCAAGGCCACTGAGACACTGTCGATCGATACTCTCTCTCTCTCTCTCTTGCACTCGGTTGCTAACAGTGATGACAATGCCCTGCTTGCAACTCGCTAATGTTAGCACGAAAATATACCTCAGAATAAGGGAATAACAGGGAAAATAGGTGATAACTGAAGGAGGGTAGGAAAGTGGGGAAGGAGGGGAGGAAGAGGACTGATATTTTGCATGGCCCAAGGGCAAAAAAATAAAAATAAAATATATATATTTTTTTTCCATGTTTAAAATTGATTTTTTTTTTCTCTGACTCTTAAGAGTCTTCCCGCAGTCCGCCAGGGGAACTCTTAAGAGTCTTCCCGCAGTTCCCGGGTTAATAAATGTTTGGGTTCTGGTCAGATCTACATCTATGTTCATGGCTGTTCTCGGTCCTCGGTCTTTATTCTTGGCGATTTTGAATTTAGGTCGTATTGATGGAGCTTTATCCAAATTTGTGGTTCTTGACGGATTAGCATTTAATTATTTCGCAGGTCGCCTTCCTCGCTGTCTTCGGTCCTCCTTCCTGGTTGTCAAACAGTCAACGTAGTAAAAATTGTCCCAGGTGTCGACGAATCCCACGTTCTCCTTCCTGCAGAGGTTGGCTAGACAACGATTTGTGCTGGTGGCTATGTTGTAAAATCGGGGGACGATTCCTAAGACAATGATCCTTGACGACTTCTCCTTAACCCTGGACAGAATTCGGAGAGTCATTTTCGGAACGTGAAAAATCGCTATTTTTCATTTTTGCTTGTCACGTGACCGCCTGAGCCAATAGGATGCTGAGATTCTAGGAGCGGCCAGCCATACTTCAGTCTTGGCCCGTCCACCCTCCGAGACAGACCTCTGCTGCACAGTGCTCCAGCCAGAGGCCCCAGAAGTTTCGCCTTGTGCCACCGATGACCCACACAATCCTCATAAGTAATCATTTCATATTCGTGGAAAGTTTGACATATTATGTAATATACGCCTTTGTATTAGAGATAGGTTATTCGCACGTTTACACAAGATGGCTAGGTTGTGTGACGTCATGTTCCCACTGTCGGCTGATCCCTGAGTTGCCATATGCCTCCACAATGATTTGTTGTTCCTAAACTTAGTTTTCTTGATTTTCAGATTTCGCTATGGCTCGCAAGGGATTATCACAGGATTGACATCTCAACGATGCTGGAGGACTGGGAAGACGTTTCTGATAGTACAGACCATGTGGAGCACGATGACATAGAAGACGACTTGGTGAGCATCGCGCCACGCGACAACTCTCCCGAGCGCGAGGCTCTTCCCACCCCGTCGCCACCCCCTCCCTCCCCGGCGCCAGCACTCCCTTGCCCTCCCACACCCCCTATCCTTGCTACCACCCCACTTTCACCTACCACAAGGAGTACCTTAGCAACACTATGGCAGGATTTCTCCTTCCGTGGGAGGGAGGAAAGGGCCACCAGGGACACCTCTGCAGCCACTGTCGCCAGGTCTCCACCCATCGTCACCCCCTCGACTTCCAAGGCCTGCCTGCCTAGAAGGCGAAGGATAAGGCCTCCCTCTGACAACGATATTAGTGACGAGGAGCGAGTTGACGACCTCACATCTGCCAAACCACATAACAAGGGACGCCTGTCCACGCCGGCGCCAAACGCCACTCCCATGGGCATGTTGGCACATCCACAGGGGGAGGAAAACATCAGCCCTTCAGAGCTGAGAAGTCATAAGATGAGACGAGGGATACTTCAACCTGGCATAGGAAAATCTGTCAAGGTTTTCGGCACGTCTGTTGTCAAGGCGAGGGATAAGACAACATGGCATAGTAAACCTAATCCTGCCTTACCGAAAATTACAGATTGCTACAGTACTCCAGGTCGTCCTACTGCAGCCACTACCGCAGCAGTAACACCAGACGTGTACCTCGGATTATTCATGGATGATACGATGTTGGCCAGGATATGTGTACATACCAACGAAAAAATAGAGGTGTTGAAGCATAAGTACAACAATCAAGACTCGTACACCTTCGCACCTGTTGAGATCATGGAACTGGAGGCACTCCTTGGGATACTCATCATGAGTGGAGTAAAGAAAGATAGCCATGTAAGGACGATAGAAATGTGGGACAAGGTGGAAGGTTGTCCTCTCTACAGGTGTACCATGGCAGAGAGAAGATTCTCATTCTTGATTCGATGTCTACGCTTCGATGACTCTACCACTCGTCAAGGACGACAGGTTGGTACCAATCAGACTCACCTGGGACACCCTCATCCGGCACTGCAAGGAATTCTACCAGCCTGGCTCTCACCTGACTGTGGATGAACAGTTGGTGTCCTTTCGCGGAAATTGCAGTTTCCGCATGTACATCCCCAACAAACCTGCCAAGAAAGTGACCTGAGAATGTTTTGTTGTAACAATTTATATTAGAATAGCATTGCCAGGCTGGCACATAGTATATTTAGGTATATTATCATTACTTACCTGTCACTGCCAAGAGTTACCTGTCTAGTAAAAATGTCCTGCCATAACATTCATCAACTCATTATCAAGGAATATTTCATATGTTTTTGCCAATTTACCTGTTGATTAGTTGATTTACTGACAGACTAATTACCTGTGATGCCCCCAGTTTTTACCTAGTACTTACCTGTGATGCCCCCAGTGACTAGCTACCTATTTACTTACCTTCTTACCTGTTTTTGCTGATTGATTTTACCGAGTACTTTCCTGCGATGCCCCCAGTTGCCTGCTACTCATTTACTTACCTTCTTACCTGTTTTTGCTGATTGATTTTACCGAGTACTTACCTATGATGCTCCCAGTTGCCTGCTACTCATTTACTTACCTTCTTACCTGTTTTTGCTGATTGATTTTACCAAGTACTTACCTGTGATGCCCCCAGTTGCCTGCTACTCATTTACTTACCTTCCTACCTGTTTTTGCGGATTGATTTTACCGAGTACTTACCTGTGATGCCCCCAGTTGCCTGCTACTCATTTACTTACCTTCTTACCTGTTTTTGCTGATTGATTTTTACCGAGTACTTACCTGTGATGCCCCCAGTTGCCTGCTAGTCATTACTGAACTTTTTACCTGTTTTTGAAAATTGATTTTTACCGAGTACTTACCTGTGTTGCCCCCAGTGACTAGCTACCCATTTAATTACCTTTTTACTTGTTGCTAAGGCATTATTCCGATTCTTCAGGTACGGATTGAAGCTTGTTATGGTGTGTGACGCGGAATCACACTACATGCTGAACGCCATGCCCTACCTGGGGAAGGGGACAGTGGATCTTCCGAAGCCAATCACCATGGGGGAGTTCTTCACAGTCAAGCTCAGTGAATCCTACACACACATGGGCAGGATCGTTACCACCGATAACAGGTTCATGCGCTTACCCTTGGCACTCTCCCTACATAAAGCTGGCCTGGAACTCGTCGGGACAATCCGCCAGAAGCCTTACCTGCTCCGCCAAGTTCTGGACAACAAGATGGAGGTCGGAGAGTCTGTGGCTGTATTCAACTATGAGGACAGGGTGACCCTTCAGTGTTACCGAGCCAGCAAGACCAAGAGCATGCAACTTCTGTCCACCATTCACCAGAGGCCCACTCTTATTGAATGGCAGAAGTCTGACATCCAGATGTTTTACAATGCTACGAAGGGTGGTGAGGACACCTTTGACCAGCTCTGCAGCATCGCTAATGTTGGCCGGAAGACCCGACGGTGACCCATGTGCCTTTTTTATGGCATACTGAATATAGCTATGGTCAACAGCTATATTGTATACTCGGAATCTGTCACTGGGAAGCTCTTGAACAGGCGGGAGTTCTTCAATGAGATGTCCGTCAAGTTGTGCCGCCCCTGGGCCCAGATGCGTTTGCTGCACCACAGGTGTTTATCGCGGGACCTCAAGCAACTCATCTCCAACACCCTTGACTTACCCATGCCAGTTCTCATGAAACAAGAGGAAAACACTGAGAAGAGGAAGAAATGCTACATCTGCCCCAGCGAGTCCAACTACAAGACGCGCATGCTGTGCTACCGATGCCGGAAGTCCGTCTGCAGTCACTATGTGGCGAGGATTTGCTCGCCGTGCATCCCATAAAGGTAAGGAATTCTACATAATTCTTATAAATTTTTATTGGGTTTTTAAGTTTATAAAAAGTAAATAAGGGTAATATTTACCAACCAAATCTAATTGAAAAGTTTTCCCTTTCAATGTAACGTAAACTGTTCATTGTGTTGGCATTTATGGTATGCCTACTATATTTTTAGGGTGTAGTATATATTATTCAATCAGTATTCATAATTGATGTGGATTGTGATAAAAATCCATGCATTTCTATTCATCCTATACATTGTGGAAAGTGCTGTCTGCTCTCAGAGTGTTGCGGCCGAAGCGGTGCTGGGAGATAAGGTTAACCCTCTCAGTACTGTGTGCGTATGACTACTTCAAATCCCCATTATTCATACTGATTTTGTTCATAGGGTGTTTAGGAATGTCCATGGTGATTTATAGGCAGATTCATTAACAATTTGTTCAGTTATGTTTTTCTCTCAAATTTTTGCCGAAAAATGTCGGACGTCTCAGAGTTAAGTGTACATAATGCTATGGCATTGCTATCTACTAAATTTCGATTTCAATATTTAGGCATTTGCTGTGTTCTAAGGTAGTTTGGTACTATTCACTTCACATTTCAGCTAAATCCATCAATATGTAGTCACCCTAATTCATTTTTATAAAACGTTGATAATTTTTTTTTAGTTTTCGAAATTAACCCTTTCTTATTCTTTGCACAGCTCGCGCCCTATGGGACTCAGGTAAACAAGACTCCAGCTACAACCCATCAGAGTGCCAGTATCCTCAGGGATTTTTTTTTTTTTTTTTTTTTAATATTTTAGTGCGGTGTGCCACTTTTGGACAGGGTTACTCCAATTGTTCACACAAAAAAGCGTAATCTTTCCAGGGTTTTAAACGACTTGATCAGCTGCTGGTTCTTTAGAAGCAAATCTTCTGACCGGGTTCACTGTACATCGTTGGATCCGACGTGGATGACGTACATTTTATTAGCAGGGGCCAGCTTCGATACTTCGTCAACTGCAGCAACTACGTCGTCCACACCACCACCAGGGATACAAAAATGCTTCCTGGTGTTAGGTGCCCTGGCGCAAAACTCTGTGAGCTGACCACGTACCATCGAGTCTCCCACAAGCCGAACTTCTTCTGTTTCCTCTTCGTCATCCGAGTCTGTGAGTATCTGGAAACGGTTGTGACACTCGGTAACCGGTATGAATTTCCTGAGGAACGTTGATCCTCACGACACGGAAGTTGTCTTGAGGGGGAGCAGTGTCACTACTTGTTTCTTGTGTATCGGAAGCATGTGCTGAAGTGGCTACTGCAGTATACAGTAGTATGTATATTTAATCATAGATACAGGAATGCCGTCTGTATACCTCGTTCACTGTAATGAATTTTTAAAAATATTGTTCCATTATTTCAATGCTGATAGAGTAAGATTTTAGGTATTTATGTAAAGCTAATTAACTCCTTGCGACATATATGACGCGATTGCGTCATATGGAAATTATGACCAAAACTCATATGACACGATCGTGTCATATGGACTTATCTACATGCCTCACCAATAAGTCCAAATGACGCTCTAGCGTCATATGGAGCTCAGTAAGTCCGGTAAGTTAGATGAAGATCTGTCGGTTGGTGGCAACCCCAGGTTCCTCCGACAATTCTAACGGCCAGCAGTGTGGTTTTGACAGTTGTGTGGTGCAGTGGCAATGATACCGGGCGCCCGCCTCCTTGGCTTACTGGAACATAATATGTCTGAAGGAGTTTGGATCTGAACATTATTTTGCAAATACCGACATAATTGTTCAGATAATGTACTATATATACAAGTTAAAACAACATATAGCCTACTTCTGACGTTCAAATTCTTTAAGTGAACTTAGTAAAATAAAAGCTGTAATTGAGAGTTTGTGGAAATTTTATAGAGAGCTATAGTGAAAGGTCCAGAGTAGAAGAGAACAGTGGGATATGTGGGAGAGGGAATAGGGATGGTGTGAGGTCCAGAGTAGAAGAGAACAGTGGGATATGTGGGAGAGGGAATAGGGATGGTGTGAGGTCCAGAGTGGAAGAGAACAGTGGGATATGTGGGAGAGGGAATAGGGATGGTGTGAGGTCCAGAGTAGAAGAGAACAGTGGGATATGTGGGAGAGGGAATAGGGATGGTGTGAGGTCCAGAGTAGAAGAGAACAGTGGGATATGTGGGAGAGGGAATAGGGATGGTGTGAGGTCCAGAGTAGAAGAGAACAGTGGGATATGTGGGAGAGGGAATAGGGATGGTGTGAGGTCCAGAGTGGAAGAGAACAGTGGGATATGTGGGAGAGGGAATAGGGATGGTGTGAGGTCCAGAGTGGAAGAGAACAGTGGGATATGTGGGAGAGGGAATAGGGATGGTGTGAGGTCAAGAGTGGAAGAGAACAGTGGGATATGTGGGAGAGGGAATAGGGATGGTGTGAGGTCCAGAGTGGAAGAGAACAGTGGGATATGTGGGAGAGGGAATAGGGATGGTGTGAGGTCAAGAGTGGAAGAGAATAGAGGGATATGTGGGAGAGGGAGGAGGGATAATGAGAGGTCAACAGTGGGAGAGAGCAGTGGGAAAGTGAGGAAAAATGAGGGGCTGTGAGAGCGGGAGAAATGAGTGGGTTAGGGGGGAGCGAAGGGCGGTAAGAAACCATAAAAAACAGTGGAAGATAAAACCATATCAAATTCAATTTAGATACATAGGCCTACATATATATGCAGACATTAAAATGAATAAAGGCACTGCACCAGATACTAAGATATATTTTGCTTTAAGAGAGAGATAGAATAATAAAAGGCAGTTTCCCCCCAAAAAAGAAACAGCTAGCATGAACTCACGTACACCTTAGTCAGACCAGTGCCATGAAAAATACTGGCAGCGTAAAAGTATTAACAAGTCTCAAACTGGCTTACTGACTTTGAGTTTTAAATTAAGTAAAGAAGAGTTCTAGTTGGAATGGCAAAATGTTAAAGAAAAAGTGGTGGAAATTACATAATATTTAGAATACACTGCAGGAATTTCTTAAACTCGAGATTCGAGATATATATATATATATATATATATATATATATATATATATATATTGTTACGTTTGTCGGTATCAGCACCAGGTTCCAAGTTGAATAATAATCATGAATATTCTAGATGGTCAGATTTATGGATAGGAGTGAAATACTGAATCCGACACGTAAAAAAAAAAAAAAAAAAATGATTAAGAAGGTAGCAAGATAAACATGAAATCAATTTCTATAATTTAATAAACAAAACTGAAGATATAACCTATTTATAACAAAACAAATATTAAAGTTAGTGTTACTGGAAAGCGAGAATGATATATAATCGAGGTTCACTGTGACTATTAATGGTGATTGTGATGAGAGATCAAACAGAAATAAACACTTATAGTTACTACTTGTTACACGTGGTGAGAGTAAGAAGCACAGTTGATGTTGTCCTGTCGTAGGACTGGAGTGAACTGCTTAACAAATGACCAACTTAACTAAGATTGACTTGGTATGAACAGAATGAAACTGTGAACCTTAATTAAAATAAATACATATGGACAGCCAAATGAGATACTGAATTAATAGTATTGTAGTCAGAAAGGAAACTAAATGAACCAACGAAACCCTGAATGAAATAAAGCATTGAGACCCGCGTAATTAACCTCCCAATGCCTATTTGAGCTCAGCTATGGAAGACAACAAACAAACATTAGAAGGCCAATACGATTCCTTACTACCTAATTAGTGAGATGCGTGACAATATATATATATATAAATATATACACACATTTTTCCATTCATTAGTTTGGTGTTGAAGTGTAAATTGAGAAACAAATCAATAAGCACAAAATAGAAAACAAAATATAACTATGAAATAAACATTTGTCATTAACTCTTTGGCTGCGGGATGGTCATAGAGGGATTACATAGGCCCGGGTGGTGGTTTATGGCTATTTTCGCTCTTTATAACTCACCCTATTGTGCCAACCATTGACCTGAGCAAAATTAACATATTCCCATTGACATTTTTAGGTCACAATCTTCCAATTGAATTCTAAGTCACACTCGTAGAGGCCGACATGTAAATTATTATGTTCCTTCCAACAACCAACCATACTCCTAAAATCGATTAATTAAATTTACAAAGGCAGATAATTAGGGTGGTTTGTGTGTGTGATTTTGTTTGTTTTAACTATTTACGGGCGCATTCAGGCTCGTGGGCTGAGCCATGATTTTGCCTCCGTTCATGCCTGTTTTGCTAGGTATTAAGTAGTACTTACTACATAATACAGTATATATATTTTATTTATATCTCTTATTATTTGATTTATTTTGCCGAAAATACCAAGTGTCACATGCAATACAATATGTATATTTATGTGTCAGTGTGTAAACACAACTCCTGCATGCTCCTTCTTTCACCATTGTGTCTCTCTCGCTTAGTTTCTCTTTCTCGGTTGGTAATAAACATGTCAAATAGCAGCTCCCCAGGACAGGTCACCCGGACCACATCTGTAGAAGCAGTACGATGCAGAGACCAGCTAAACAGAAGTGACTATTTTAATTCTTCTTCTAGTCCTTCTTTTTCGAGGAAATGTATGTTCTGGTTGTGTTTTGTTGTAGATCATACTCAGCATTATGCCAACGATCAGAGTGATATGTGATTGCTGCAAACAAAATATATTACCCGGAGTGATTCCCTAAATAGGCCGATGTTTATCCAGATACTAAATGGTCTTGTGTCTGACAAAGGAAAAATTCCAAATCCTTGAATATACCCTAGAAACATACATAAATGAGGTAAACGATATGAAGCACCAAAAGCCACACAGTAAAAGAGAAGGTAGGTTTCTTGAAGAAAAGAACCAGCAATACTTGTCAGTGTACACATGGTTGCCATAGGCTGTAGCCCACTCATAAAGATCAGTGGACTTCCTATGGTTTTCTTTATACAATATATCTAAGCCAACCTGGATTGATTTTTGGATGAACTTAGTTTTCAATAAATAGTATATATAGTTTTGTAATTTTGGGATATTATAGGCACCAATTAAACAGGGCAGTCTCAGGGGAAGGACACATAGGCATATGAGTAGGAGTTGCTGGAACTCCTGTTTCATTGGCCAGGCTCTTTCCCCCCCCCCCCCCCCCCACCCCCCTCTGTTTATATTTGTGCCTCACCTACACAGGCAGCAATTCAGCTAACTCTCACCAACTCCTCTTATTCATTTCGCTACACTTACCAGGAACACCAGAACTCTTTCCAAAACATCTAAATTAGCTATAATGTAACTTGGTTTTGGCTCTCTGTCACTCTTTCAGCCTTTGAGGGAGACACTTGTTACAAGCATCTTTGCCTTTTGTCTCACTCATGCACATAGCAAACACACAATATATATATATATATATATACAGTATATATATATATATATATATATTATTATGTTCCTTCCAACAACCAACTATACTCCTAAAATCGATTAATGAAATTTTACAAACACATGTGGCAGTCCGTGGATTCGAATCCAGGATGCTCACACCGAAAATCAACACCTTATGCATCGCACCACGAAGACAGTTAAAAGAATGGTGGACACTGCCTACGATTTATTATGCAACTTCGAATCCTGCATATCAATCTAAGCATGTACACATCCCAACTGCAACTCACGTAGGCTATGCATATGTGAATGGAAAGAGCAATTAATGGGGCCTTAACCACTAGGGAAGTCCTCTCGATAAATTACCCCTGAACCAATATCAATTATTATGTTCCTTCCAACAACCAACTATACTCCTAAAATCGATTAATGAAATTTTACAAACACATGTGGCAGTCCGTGGATTCGAATCCAGGATGCTCACACCGAAAATCAACACCTTATGCATCGCACCACGAAGACAGTTAAAATAATGGTGGACACTGCCTACGATTTATTATACAACTTCGAATCCTGCATATCAATCTAAGCATGTACACACATCCCAACTGCAACTCACGTAGGCTATGCATATGTGAATGGAAAGAGCAATTAATGGGGCCTTAACCACTATATAATATATATATGTACATATACAGTATATATATATATATATATATATATATATATATATATATATATAAATATATATATATATATATATATGTTTCTAGTCTCTCAGTGGGGATCGAACCATCGACCATCAGGATGATAGCCGACGCTTTAATCAATTACACCACGGCAGTCGTGGTGTAATTGATTAAAGCGTCGGCTATCATCCTGATGGTCGATGGTTCGATCCCCACTGAGAGACTAGAAACATTTAGTGGCTCACGTGTATTTGTGATATATTCTCAATATATATATATATATATATATATATATATATATATATATTCTGACATACGGAGCCCTGTATGTTAATTTAAGAGTTAGAATTAGAGTTCAAGGAGCCAAACTACCCAAGCGGTGAAGCAGACTAGCGAGCGAGCGAACGAGCGAGTGGGCAAAACCTTCTCGCCCGCATACCTGCAAACTACCCTTCACACCTGCGTGCGTCATAGGGTACCCTTGCAAACTACCTCGATGACCGATGCTATGACGTATGATCGACGCCAGGAGCTGTGAGTGGACCAGACACCTGTTATGCGACTCGAGGAGCTATGATTGGAGTAGGCACCACCTCCCGCCTCCTGATTCGTTCCTACACCATCATTGTTTGGTATATAAGACCCGAGTTGTGGGCATTCAAATCAGTCTCATTTGGAGTTGGGGAAGGTGAACTTGCAGCTGGAGGAAGACGGGGTGAAGTATTATAATGGGATTGTGACTGTCAGTCAGATTATATAAATGTGTGTTAAGTGTGTTCGGTGTAAACACTTATGTTATGTTGGTTAGTGAGATATGTGATTGGGAATTAACGTGAACGCTACTATTACGTGCTTAACTATTTAATTGCGAATTAACGTGAACGCTACTATTATGTGTTTAACTATTTAATTTGACTAACTTGTGGACTAAAGCAACTCTTTAAGTAATTGGGTTATGATGAAAGTAATACTATTGTTTTATATTAATACTTACGAGTTCTTTCATTTTCTTTGAATTAAGCTTACATTGCTTAATGGTGCGTACGGTGATGCTATTGTCTCGTATTAGTAATATCGCCTTAGACTAACATGGCTGTGATAATATTACTTCTAGTGATTTCCTAAGCTGAAGAAAATTCTTTTGCTTCAAAATATTATATTTTGCTTTTCATATTATTTGAGTGAGACCTGAATCGAATCTATGAAACGATCCTGTAACTTTATTTACTCATAATCAAACCTCAATGTTACGTGGTTAAGAAATACATTTAACTAATTATTAAATATATATCTAACTTTTTATGTGACTTTGATATTACTCCTGATGATAATAATATAATACTATTAACGTAAGACAAGAACCAAGAATAATTACATTAAAAAATAAATAAAAGGACATAGAAGAAAACTATCTATTCATTTCAAAAAGGGTAAGAGACAGAAATATTCTTACTTTAATATTTATCTTTCAAGACTTTTTATAAAATTAATAGTCCTTCTTTAGCTATAACTTATTCGGTTCATAACCATAGCCTACTAAGCTTCGGTTAAATAATAATTCTTTATAAATACTACATGACTTTAATTAGTTTCAGTATTTTTCATAATTAAAGAGTATCAGTCAATAAAGGATACTAAGTCCTAAGATCCAAAAGGAAAGGAAGCAACAACAGGAAATTATTTTATTAGATTTTACTTTTGTTTTGCCTTCAGCTGACTGATACCTTAATATATATCTCTGTGCTATCTAGATTCATCAAGTTAACCACCTGAGGATCAAGATACGTAACAGAAGAGTGGCGACCTTGCCAGGATTCGTTTCATACAGTTTCACTCAGTTTCATTAACGTTTCACTACTTAAAAACAAATATTAATCATGCCTCAACTAATTAATGACGAAGATGCTCGAGTTTTCATAGAATCAGAACCCACAGCCCCTGATATTGACTGTCTGTCAAAATCCGAACTGAAAGTGCTTGCCTCACATCTCCAATTAACTGTCTCAAACATGTCTAAAGTAGAGGTGGCTCAGACCATAAAAACCCACCTGTTCCCTGTAGAAGGCGGGGAGGGTGACGGAGCAGTTGGTGGGATCCCTAGTAAACCTAGCCAACTTGATGAACAATTGCCACCTGGTTTTACCATTGATCAATTATTCGAACTAGAACAAAGCAGAGCAAAGACCGAACAAGCCAGACTAAATATAGAACTAGCCAGAATAAATACCGAAGAAGCCAGCATAAAAGCCAGAGCAACGACCGAACAATGTGAATATCAATATCGTACGGCTCAACTAAATGTCAATACAAATGCTCCCTTAATTGCTCCCCCTCTGGGATTGACTATGACTAGTGTCATTCCACCTTTCACTGAGGATAATGTGCAGGATTTCTTTGTTTTGTTTGAGGAAGTTGCTGGAGGTATGAAGTGGACAAGAGATCAATGGCCTTTTATGTTACAAACTGTTTTGACAGGGCAGGCTCGAGCCACGTATTTGTCAGAAGTAGCAGAAGTTAGGCAGGATTATGACAATCTCAAAGAAGCTATCCTAAAAACCTATCAATTGCAGCCTGAGGCTTACAGGCAATCTTTCCGTAAAAACCAGAAGAAAGTAGAAGAAACCCATAAGGTATTTGCCAGGACCATGACTAAAACTTTCAATCATTGGGTCAAGAGTAAGAAAGTCACAAGCTACAACGATCTGAAGGAGTTGGTCCTGTTAGAAAATTTCCTATGGAAAATTGATTCTTCTGTATCCTATCACTTAAAGGGGAAAAAGGTAGATTGTCTTGCCGACGCCGCTGACATGGCTGACACATTCGTGCTCAACAACAAATTTCGTGGAAAGAAGCCCTACGATAATTCTAGTTCTAATTTTAAGTATCCCAATCACAAATCTGACCGACCCAGTCACAAGCCTATAACGTCTTCCCCAGCTAGCCAAAATAGAAATGTTCCCCCAACTAAAAATGCGACTCAGGGCAATGGTAACAGAGGTGGGCCCCAAACTAATAGTAATGCTCAAAGAGGGAACGTTCCCGTATCCCCTAAAGTATGTACTTTTTGTGGCAAGAGAGGCCACCTAGCTTATCAGTGCTGGGCCAAGGAGAGAACCGAGAGATCGGGGCAGACAGTTGCCGCCGTATCTCAAACTCCATATGTGCCTGTAATGCAGGACTCCCGACAGAAGGAGTACCTAGCACCAAAAGTTCCTTTAATGCAGGACTCTCGACAGAAGGAGTACCTAGCAGCTAACGTAAATCATCTAGACAGGGGTGTAGTAGCATGTGTGGTGCAACCCACTAGGGTTAAGCCAATAATAATTTCACCATCAGTGCAGGACAGTTACCGTCCCTTTATTTCATCTGGCAACGTGAGATTAAATGGTTGCATGCATGAGGTAAAAATTCTGAGAGACACAGGTTCTACTAGCACCCTCATGGTGAATCCTTACACTGAGTGCCCACCTGGCGAACCAGTTGTAATGAGAGGTGCTGGAGGCCAGTTTTATGCATACTTGGTAAAAGGCGAAATTGAATGTGAGTTACTACAGGGTGAGGCCACCATAGCTTTGTGTAGGTCCCAAGATATCCCTGTGCCTGGGGTAACGCTCCTTTTGGGGAATGATGTAGCAGGTGAGAAGGTCCGACCAGACCCCATTTTGTCACTTTCCCCTGTTAACGAGCCACTAACCGGTGAGCTCGAAAAGGAGATGCCAACTGTTTTCCCTGTGTGTGCTGTCACACGTTCAATGTCTCGAGTAGCAGTTCCCTCAGACAGAAATGTACCGAATGTAAGAGTTGATGAAAGGGATGATGAGAGTGTGAATGATGCTCCAACTGTGCCTGATGATGTGACTGAGGTGGATTTATCTGACACCTTTATGGCTCATCTTGACCCTAACGATGACCATGAAACTCCTCCAAATTGTCCTAGCGGCCTGGTAGAGCTACAGAGAGATGATAGTGAATGCAAGGAGTTAGCTGCCAGGTCCGTGAGTGAATGGGAATGTGTGAAGGAGGGTGGTGAATGTTTCTACCTCAAAGGAGGAGTATTGTGGCGAAGATGGAGACCGCCACACAGACCAATCGATGACGGGGCTTGGGACGTCCATCAAGTAGTAGTCCCCAAACCTTGTCGTAGAGATATAATGGAAATGGCACATTGTATACCATTGGCAGGACACCTAGGTGTGAGAAAAACTCTAGACAGAATCAGAGCCCACTTTTACTGGCCAGGAATGCGTGCAGATGTAGTGGAGTGTTGTAGAGTGTGTCACACTTGCCAGATGACAGGAAAACCCAATCAGAAGGTGCCTGTACATCCTCTGGTGCCCTTGCCCGTTTTCGAGAATCCTTTTACTCGGGTGGTAGTGGACATTGTAGGCCCATTGCCTAAGACTTCCCAAGGTAACATTTATTTATTAACTATCATGGACATGGCAACTCGCTACCCAGAGCCTATAACCTTAAGGACTACCTCTGCTCCAACTGTTATCAAGGAACTGCTCAAATTCTTCACCAGAATGGGTTTCCCCCATGAGGTGCAAAGTGATCAAGGAACTAATTTTACCTCTAACATTTTCCAGCAGTCCCTGAAGGAGTTGGGTATCGAGCATGTAAAGTCTAGCACCTACCACCCAGAGAGTCAAGGGGTTCTCGAACGATATCATCAGACATTAAAGGGAATGTTACGTAAGTATTGTACAGAGACCGGAGTTGAGTGGGATAAGGGGGTACCTTTTCTTTTATTTGCTACTCGTGAGGTTCCAACTGAATCCCTGGGTTTTTCCCCTAATGAGCTAGTTTTCGGTCACCAGGTAAGAGGTCCTTTGCAACTATTGCAGGATAGCCTAGTTGGCCAGGAGGGGAACCAAAACCTCCTCAAGTATGTTTCAGATTTCAAAACCCGGCTGAGATCCTCATGTGAGTTTGCCGCTCAAAACTTGACAGTGGCTAAAAGCTCCATGAAGAAATGGTATGACAGAAAAGCCCGTGAGAGGGAGTTTAAACCCGGAGATGAGGTTTTGGTCCTGTTCCCCCTTTTTGGCCAACCTTTATCTGCCAAGTTCAGGGGCCCATATAAGATCATTCGGAGGGTGAGCATTACCGATTATCTAGTAACTACCCCAGACAGGAGAAAGCCCACGCAAGTATTCCATATAAATATGTTGAAGCCCTACCATAGGTCCCCTGATTCCTCTCCTCCAGATTCTCCCACTGTGGCAGTGAATGTCAGGACCTGTGAGCAGCCTGGTGCGGACAAAGTCTTCAGTTCTCTTACTGACCCGCAACAGACTGTTCCAGAGCCTGAAGGTATCCATGCAGACTTTGACTTGTCATGTAGCCTATCCAACTTTCAGTATAATTCAGTGGCTTTGAGGGAATTACCATCTAAACTATGTCATCTTCCCTCTGATCAAGCGAACCAACTAATCTCTGTTTTATCTCAGTCTCCCAATGTGTTCCGTGATACTCCAGGGCTCACTTCTTTGGCCGTGCACGACATCGACGTAGGGGATGCAACTCCCATTAAACTATCCCCCTACCGTGTCTCGCCACAACGCAGGAGTATACTGCAGGTCGAGCTTGACTTTATGATTTCTAATGAACTGATCACTAGGGCCTTAAGCCAGTGGAGTAGTCCGGTCATACTTGTGCCAAAGCCAGACGGGAGCCATAGGTTATGTATGGACTATAGGCAAGTCAATGCTGTCACAAAGAACGATACCTACCCACTGCCACGGATCGACGACTGCATTGACCAGATTGGTACAGCCACCTATATCAGCAAGATTGACTTGATGAAGGGGTATTGGCAAGTAGCTCTCACCCCCAGAGCAAGGGAAATATCATGCTTTGTAGTCAACAATCAAGCCTTCTGCTGTAACGTAATTAGTCCATGAGCCAGGCCAGATATCGGTACCACCTGGGGTGACTAAACACGAATGGTACTAAAATGTTTATAGAGTGACTGTAAGTACATTAAGATATGATAGCCTTCTCGCACTGGTAGCTTAGTCTAATTTTTTTGATGCAATAGGGGCGCTACCCAAAAATAAAGATTTTTAGCGTGACGCTCGGCGTTTTCCTCATTTTCTTTAAAATCCATCACACAATCATCGCGAAACTTTGAACACCTATGTAGAATTATATTCTCTACCAGAGTTGTTCCTAGGTATTTTTCAAATTTCCTCATATTTCGGAATATACTCTATATTTTGGGTATTTTCCTCTAAATCTAGAATAAATCCTTAAATATGGGGAACATTGAAAAATATATTCTAACAGCTCTTGTAACTTATTTGATTCTCTACAAGAATTATTCCGATGTGTATTTCAAGTTTCTCCATATTTAGGGGTTTATTTCATATTTGGGGATTTTTTGTTATATTTTGGGGATAATTTATTATTGGAAGGAGCAAACATATGTAGAGTGGTTTCCATGTAATGTGTTTGTTTGTTCATGGTTTAATGGTGATATTTTTTGCAGGTGTGTGTCGACTGTTTGACGGCAGGATGGAACCATCTGCGAGGAAGAGAGCACGGATCGACTGTATCATCCACTGCTCTGATGATGACAGCGATGCTCTGGTGTCACCACAGGATTTGGACTCCTGGAACACATTGCTCAGGGCTGCAGAAATCAGGCAGCATGATCCAGTCCTGGAAGCAGCCAAGGGCCTTGAAGAAGGAGGAATACCACACATACATTATCACCGTAAATGTCGTAGTCTCTTTACAATGAAGAAGTCACTGGATTCTATCCTTGCCAAGGGTGTCAAGATAGAATCAGCAAGCGTCGACCCCAGGAGGAGGGCATCAAGGGATGCCCCTAGTACTAGCAGGGTGTATGCCAAAGTATGTATCTTCTGCGAGAAGTCAAGCAAGTACATAAAAACAACAAAGACAAGGGAGCCACTCATACAGTGTGTTGAGCTACGAGCAGATGAGAAGATTCGCAGAGCAGCAATAAGGAAACTCAACCAGAGAATCCTTGGTTTAGTTAGCAGAGACCTTGTTGCTGCAGAGGGTCACTACCACAAGTCGTGCTACAAACTCTTCACAAAAGATGATTTCCCAGCGGCCGCCAGGTCGGGTGCAGGTGAAAATCAGGAAGAAAGCGAGGAAGCACGCTACGAAGAGGTTGAGACAGAAGCCCTCGAGGAACTCTGCTTGTATATAAGGACCAAATTATTCCCCAACCCAGAGGTACTGCCTATGACAAACCTCACATCTAGGCTTGAGAGATCCATGATGTCCCGTGGTATTATCCAACTGAAACCAGCGACAAAGAAACATGTTCGCCGAAAGATTGAAACCGAGTTTGGAGAATCACTACGCTTTGTCCCAGATGAGAAAGGAAAGCTTCTAATCTATCCACGCAGCCTCTCAATGGACGACCTTGCCCGGCAAGCACACAAAATGGCAAAAGACCTGCAAGAAGCAAGAGCAGCTAACTCTGAAGATGTCTTAACCAAAGCAGGAATGCAGCTGAGGAATGAGATCAATAAACAAGATGTGAGTCAGCCATGGCCTCCCGATACAGATCAGAATGTCATTCCTGCAGCAGTCACTCAATTCCTGCACACCCTGCTGACAGGAGAGTGTGAGTGTGAAACTCCCTCTGAAAGAGCTCAACGTCTTGCCACTTCCTTTGGCAGTGACTTGGTCTTTGCTGTTACCAGTGGCAAGACAAAACCACCCAAGCACGTACTGCTGACCAATGCTGTAAAGTCTTTGACAGGAAACACAGAACTGATCCGAACTCTGAATCGTCTTGGTCACTGTGTGTCTTACTCAATGTTTGAGGAGATCGATACAGCCCTTTGTATCCAGAAGCTGGAATGCTCAAAGGATGACATTCCACTGCCAGCAAACATCTACCCTGGTGTGTTCACAACCCTGGCCTGGGATAACATTGACCGACTTGAAGAGACCCTAAGTGGAGCAGGTACTTCTCATAGAGTCAATGGCATTGCTGTCCAGTCCAAGGTTGCAGGCTCTGTGCCAGAGAAAGTCCTGCCAGAGATTACCAAGTCCAAGATAAGAAGCATCACTCAGACATCATCAATGCTGCCAATATACAATGTTGGGCGGCGGGCAGGGCCACCTAGGATTGAGACTGCGTATGTCGACACTACCAAGGAAGTCCAGGATTCAAAGACAAAGAACCATATCTGGCTTCTTACTCGAATGTCAGACCATGAGGACCAGTCCATCACCTCTGTGGGGTGGAAGTGGAGTGGTTGCATTGAGGCAGTTGGACAAAATTCAAAATAAAGCTATTAGATTAATCAATAACCCTGCAATCACACAGGACCTTCCTACATTAGCCATACGAAGAAACGTTGCATCCCTTGCATTATTCTACAGATATTTTCACAGCAATTGTTCCGAGGAACTTGCTTCAATTGTGCCGCCTCTCCACATCTTTCCCCGTAGAACTAGGGCAGCTGAGAGCGCCCATGAATTTACACTTTCTCCTCCACAATGCAGAACTTCTGCTTATCAGAATTCATTTATCCCCAGAGCTACTACTCTTTGGAATTCACTTCCCTCGAATTGCTTTCCACAAACTTACAATCAACAAATGTTTAAATCCAGTTGTTACAAACATTTTATGAATGGAGGATGCCTTTAGGCACATGGACCTTTTTGTTTTATCTGTGTTTTTCCTTCCTCCGTTCATTGTCTCTTTAAAAAAAAAAAAAAAAAAAAGTTGGACTGGGTTCAACATCAAAATGCGCAGAGACATTGCAGTGGTTCAGGACACTGTAAGCTACCTGCCCACTATCAATGCTCCCGCAACAGAAATGTCCACCGTTAATGAAATCTTGGAACAAACGCATGCTATCATGCAGTCCTTACAGCTTAACAAGATTGTGTGCGTGTTTGATCAAGCACTCTATGCCAAAGCTGCCGAAGTTATCTGGAAACAAGAGAAGTTCAAGAACATTATCATCAGGATGGGCGTCTTCCACACAATCTGTAATCTCATCTCCACCATAGGAAAGAGGTTTCAAGATGCAGGTCTTAGAGATCTGTGTGTGGAATCAGGTATCATCGCAGAAGGATCAGTGTCAGGAGTGATGAACGGCAAGAGGTACAACAGAGCAGTGAGACTACACAAGCTCGTGTATGAAGCACTGATGAGGCTTGCATGGAAAGGCTTCCTTTCATGGCTAGAAGAAAACCATTCAAGGGACATACACCATCTAGATGAAACACTGAAGGACATCAACAGCTTTCACAGCAATGTGTCTCAGGGACTCTTTCAAGAGCTGATGGAGAGTGAATCATGCACACATATCATGAAGCTTTTCCAAGTTTATCTTGAGACCCTCAGAGATGAACACAACCTCTCAGCATTCTGGATGTCATACCTGGACATGGTTGAGATCATGCTGGACTTAATTCGAGCCTCCAGAGAAGGCAACTGGATGCTCCACCTAGGAGCAATCCGACAGATGATACCGTGGTGTTTTGCCTATGACAAAGTGAACTATGCCCGGTTCCTAACCTACTACTATGCCTTGATGTCTCGACTGCCCATTGAACACCCAGAGGTCCATGAACACTTCATGCAAGGTGGCTTTTCGGTCCAGATCGGTAGCAAGAATCCCTTTGGACGGATCCCTGTGGACCAGACAATCGAAGAGACGATCAACAAAGACACCCAGACACCAGGGGGCACAAAAGGCTTCAGCCTGAAAGGCGGAGCTGTCGCCAGGTACTACCTGACATCGGAGTATCGCAGCAGGTACTTAAGGCAGCTCAGGACTATGGTAGTAGGCCAAAAGTATACTGACTTCAGCCACCCAGACCTACAGATGCCCAGGATTAGAAGAGATGAGGCCGATGTCCAATCTTTAGTTCAACTGATGGAGACCAGCTGGTTGAACCCCTTCAACGCAGAGCAAGAAGATCTTGTCAGTTTGTCAACTGCGACTATGGCACCACCAGAAGTTGTCAAAGACCTTCTAGGGGCCTACAGAATAGGAGAGGATGCATATCAAGCCTTCAAGGAAGAGCGCCTGGAGATCGATACGCCAACTATACAGTTTCATGACACGATGACGAAGACGAAACTGAGAACGTTCACTAACATCAGAATGAAGCCACGCTCACAAGACCATGCCAAGGAGGTTATCTTAAAGGCTGACAGGAACCTATTTGGCCAGATGATCCTTGTTGCCGAGAACAGAAAGCTCAAAATGAGTGATGTCTTGGCTCATCCCCTGGGGCCTTTGCCTTGGGCACTTGCCAGCGGTGATGGGTCTCTCCGCAAGACCAACAAGGCTGCCCTCGCAAAGGAGTTAGAGAGGAATGTTTCTCCTGCAGAAGTGATACCCGAGCCCTCTGCTACCATAATTGATGGGATGAGCCTGGTCCACAAACTGAAGGGAAACGACAAAACTTTTTCACAGCTTGCAGGTACAGCACTGAGTCACGCTGTTCATGAAGGTGCTAAGAGCAGGCGCATTGATGTTGTGTTTGATATCTACAAGGAGACATCCATCAAGGATGCAGAACGAGCCAAAAGAAGTGCAGGCACAGGAATTCATTTCAAGAACATTCAACCTGGGCACAACATCCAGCAGTGGAGAAAGTTACTCGGTAGTTCCTCCAACAAGGCAAGTCTTATCAAGTTCTTGGTAGAAGAATGGAAGGCACCACAGCACAGGGAGAAGCTCAAGGACAAGGAGCTGTATGTCACATGTGAGCAGCGCTGCTTCAAGATCACCAAAGAGCAGTGGGAAGAGGCTCCTGAGCTTAAGTCAACTCAAGAAGAAGCAGACACACGCCTTCTTCTCCATGCACTTCATGCAGCAGAATCTGGGAACAAGTCTGTCATCATCACTGCAGAAGATACAGACGTCATGGTGTTGTGTCTTGGCATGTGCCACAAGATCCCATCCCATCTGTTCCAGAAGTGCGGGACGAAGAACCGGACAAGATTCCTGGATATCACCACACTGAGCCGCACACTGGGAGGCAGCGTGTGTGATTCATTGATTGGTATGCATGCCTTTACAGGCTGTGATACCGTCAGTGCATTCGCTGGCCGAGGGAAGATGACGACACTCAAGCAGGTGAAGATGGACAAGACATACCAGCATGCTTTTCACGAACTTGGACGCTCATGGGAAGTGTCTCCTGAACTCTTTGAGAAGCTACAGGAAATCACCTGCCACATGTACCTACCATCTACCCACACAACTAAGGTAAACAAGCTTCGGTATGAGCTGTTCTGTGCAAGACGTGGAGAGGTAGAGTCAAGTCAACTCCCTCCTTGTGAGGACTGCCTCTTCATGCATGCACTGCGTGCAAACTACCAGGCTGCGATCTGGAGGAGAAGTCTTCAGAGCCAGCCATTTGTTGCGAACCCAACAGACTGCAGTTGGATGACAGATGAGGACGGTAAGCTTGCCGTCAACTGGATGCGAGGCTCACCAGCACCAGATGCTGTTATGCAGCTACTGTCTTGCAAGTGTGTGCGGTCATGCGAACTCCCTAAGTGTACTTGCCTCAGCAATGGTCTAAAATGCACGGACATGTGCAGGTTACAGACATGTCAGAACAAGGCTATTGAAGAAGAGCCGGTGGCACAACAGTCAGATTCCGAGTCTGACGTAGATGATATTTAGGAGTAGTAATTTGCCATAATAGTATGTACAAGCCCATGGCATGCTTAGTGTGTATTTACAGGACTTGTATTAAATGTGACAATTACTATATGCATTTTGTTGACATTTAGGCATTCCTGTCCCCAAATTTGACATTTTAAAAAATTTCGGAATTTTCGGTAGGGTATGTCTATTCAAGAAGTGATAACGACCATTAAGCTACCAATGTGCAAGGGCTATCATATCAAAACATAAACTAGAGACATGTAGCAAGCTAAAAACACCTAAGAGAATTAGTCACCCCGGGTGGTACCGATATCCCAAAATTCGGGTCTTGGCTCATGGACTAAATGCCCTACGGCTTGAAAAACGCCCCAGCTACATTCCAGCGCCTCATGAATTTGGTGACTGAAGGGGTACCTGGGTGCGTTGTCTACATCGATGATATTCTTATCTTTTCAAAGTCATGGGAGGAGCATCTTTACCAACTTAGATTGCTATTCTCAAATCTTGCTGATGCCAATCTGGTGGTTAATCTTAAGAAATGCACCTTTGTAAAGAGTACGGTCCAGTATCTAGGATATACGGTAGGTCAGGGGCAGGTTGCACCTCCTCAAGCAAAGGTAGAGTCTATTCTAGAATTCCCAACTCCTAGCAGTAAGAAACATATCCAAAGGTACCTAGGCATGATTGGCTATTATAGGCGTTTCATTATAAATTTTTCAAAGTTGACAGCTCCCCTGACAGATCTTCTCCGTAAGGATGTGAAGTTTGTGTGGTCCTCTGAATGTGAAGAGGCCTTTATTGCTACCAAGTATATATTATCTAATTATCCTGTACTCCGAGCTCCTGATTTTAACAGATCTTTTTCCCTGGCAGTGGATGCGAGCAATACCGGGGTTGGTGCAGTGTTGCTCCAGGAAGACGACTGTGAAGTATTGCATCCTGTGTGCTATTTCAGTAAAAAGATAAATTCTGCCCAACGTAACTATTCAGTCATTGAGAAGGAGCTGTTGGCATTAATTTTATCCCTTCAATACTTTGCTGTCTATGTGCAATCTGCCTCTGGTGCCATCACTGTATATACTGACCATCACCCCTTAAAATTTTTGCATAGGTTCCAAAATAAAAACCAACGACTGACCAGGTGGAGTTTGTTGCTCCAGGAATACTCCCTGGATGTCAAGCATATTAAGGGGGTCCAAAACGTGCTAGCCGATTGCCTATCACGTATCTATTAAAGATTACATTTACCAGGGTGGGTGTTCTGGTGGCTGAAGAGCTGGCGGAAAGTGTGCTTCAGATTACGAGAGTTAGTGAAAGGCTGATTGTTTTGAAGTTGAAAGTTGGTGAAAGAATTCTGAATGTGATATCTGCATATGCCCCACAGGCTGGTTTACAGAAAGAGATAAAAGAGGACTTCTGGAATGACACCGTCAGTGTCATTTCAGGCCTCTCGGAGAACGAAATAACTATCGTGGGGGGGGACCTCAATGGTCACGTGGGAGCATCTGCAGATGGATACGAGGGGGTACATGGAGGAATTGGTTACGGAAGGAGAAATCTAGAAGGCGAATATATATTGGAGTCCTGCGTTGCACTCAACATGGTTGTGTGTAACACAAAGTTCAAGAAAAGACAGAGCCACCTGATCACATATAACTCTGGGGTCTCCAGTAGCCAGATAGATTACTTCTTGGTTAACAGGAAAGACTGGAAACTAGTTCGAGATGTAAAGGTCATCCCGAGCGAAGAATGTATCCCCCAGCATAAGCTACTTGTGTGCGACATGAGCTTATACAGAGATCCTAAGCGCAAGAAGGTTTACATACCCAAAAGGAAAGTGTGGCTGCTGAAGGACAAGGAAGTTAGGGATAGGTTTCATAATGAACTGGAGGAAATGAATAGAAATAAGGAAGCTAGGCCTAACGATGTAAATAGCCAATGGAACTTTCTTAAGCATAGCCTTATCGCTGCCACTGACAAAGTCTGTGGGAAAACAAAGGGTCACCCCAGGAATAAGACCTCTTGGTGGTGGAACGATGAGGTAGAACATGCTGTGAAAGAGAAAAGGAGATGCTTCAAAGCATGGAAGAAAGGAGGCAGCAGGGAGGAATACCAGGCAGCTAAACGAACTGCCAAAAGAGTTATTTACAATGCTAAAAATCGCATTAAGGACCTGGTCCTCGAACAAGTGTGTAACACTGACAATCCCAATGGGATCTTCAACCTAGCTAGGCGAGTTAAAAATGACAGTAGGGATATTATAGGTGAACAGTGTGTTAGAGATGATAATGGGAAGATTGTGTATGCAGAAAATGAAATCAGAGAAGCATGGAAGGTACACTATGAACGATTGCTAAATGTAGAGTTTGAATGGGATAAGGAACAGCTTAGTATCGAAAACCAATATCTGGGCCCCCTCCTTTGATAGCACCAGCTGTAGTGAGCGACGCAATCAATAAAATGAAGGACGGTAAAGCTCCAGGTTGCTCCGACATTGTCGCTGAGATGATAAAAGCCTCAGGGGAGATTGGTGTAAACTTAGTCACTGAGTTGATAAACACCATTATTAAAGATGAGAAAATCCCAGAGGATTGGCTCAAAAGTGTAATAGTAAATATATACAAAGGAAAAGGGGATGCGCTAGATAGAGGAAATTATAGGGGCCTGAAAATGCTTGACCAAATCATGAAGGTCTGTGAGAGAGTCCTTGAGGGTTTGATCAGGCAAAGCATCTCTATTGATGATATGCAGTTTGGTTTTATGCCAGGACGTGGTACAACCGATGCTATCTTCATAGTCAGGCAGATGCAGGAAAGATACCTACTAAAAGGCAGGGATCTTTACTTTGTGTTTGTGGACCTGGAGAAGGCCTTTGATAGGGTACCTAGAGATGTTGTACAGTGGGCTATGAGGAAACTTGGTGTGGAAGAGTGGCTGGTGCGTGTGATAATGAAGATGTATGAGGATTCGCGAAGTTCGGTGAGGGTGAAAGGTGTACTGAGTGATGAATTCGCAGTCCGTGTTGGAGTCCATCAGGGTTCAGTGTTAAGCCCCCTCCTCTTTATTATGGTCTTGGAGGCGCTGTCTAGAGTTTTTAGAGGCGGACTCCCGTTGGAACTGTTTTATGCAGACGATTTAGTCCTAATAGCTGACAGTATGCAGGATGCTGAGGCCAAATTCAGAAAGTGGAGAGAGGGCATGGCGAGCAAGGGTTTAAGAGTCAATATTAACAAAACCAAGGTTATGCATTGTAGTTTGAGACGAGGCAATGTGGAAAAGAGCGGTGCATACCCATGTGCAGTGTGTGGAAAGGGAGTGGGCGTTAACTCAATTCAATGTAGCATCTGTCGATGTTGGGTACACCATGGGAGTAAGCGCTGTAGTAGAATAAAGGGGCCCCTGCCGAAGGATAAGTCAGAAATAGAGAAATTTGAGTGCGTAGTGTGCAAAGGCGAGCTTGTGTTAAGTGATGATCCTGTGGCTGTGAATTTTGGAAATGAGTCTTTGGAGCTGGTGAACAAGTTTTGTTACCTAGGAGATACCATCTCTGCCGGTGGTGGGGCCGAGGCTGCCACTGTTGCTAGAATTAGGTGTGGCTGGGGGAAGTTCAGAGAATTGATGCCAATCCTGACCATGAAAAGAATGCCTCTCCCCCTGAAGGGAAAGGTGTATGCCTCATGTGTTAGAAGTGCAATGACGTATGCCTCAGAAACATGGGCCGTTAAAGTAGAGGATGTCAACAGAATGGAGCGTAATGAGATGAGAATGGTGAGATGGATGCGTGGGGCCAGGCTACAGGATAGAATAACAAATGTTGAGCTGAGGAGACGTTTAGGTATAAAGAGTATTAGCGAGGTGATGCGTACAAGTAGACTGGGATGGTATGGACATGTGGAGAGAATGGATGAACAAAATTGGGTGACAAAATGCAGGTCTGTGATTGTGGAGGGAGCTGCACCAAGGGGTGGACCGAGGAAGACCTGGGATCGGACTATACGCGCCGATCTCAAATCCAAGAACTTGACAAGTGAAGCAGCCCTTAACAGGGTTGCCTGGAACGCCGCCATTAGGACAAGAGACTGAAACTGCACTTATGTGTGGAACACTCAGTCTTAAAATGTTATGTATGTATGTATGTTGGCCTCATACAGCAGTAAGTTTAATTTAATGAGAGGATTTTGGCAATTAGCTCTCCCTTGTAGCGAGGTAAATATTATGCTTTTGTAGTGCGCTTTCAAGCCTTCAGCTGTGAGATGCCTTGCAGTTCGAATAACGCTCCAGCTACGTTCCGGCTATGTTCTGATGTGGTACCTGGAGACGTTGCCTACTTTGGGTGATATCCTTATTATATCCTCATTATAATCTTGCTGTTGCCAATCTGGTGGTGAATCTATTTATGTATTATGTTTAGATTATGTACTATACTCCTTAAACTCTTTTCTAGGGGGGAGGTCTGACATACGGAGCCCTGTATGTTAATTTAAGAGTTAGAATTAGAGTTCAAGGAGCCAAACTACCCAAGCGGTGAAGCAGACTAGCGAGCGAACGAGCGAGTGGGCAAAACCTTCTCGCCCGCATACCTGCAAACTACCCTTCACACCTGCGTGCGTCATAGGGGACCCTTGCAAACTACCTCGATGACCGATGCTATGACGTATGATCGACGCCAGGAGCTGTGAGTGGACCAGACACCTGTTATGCGACTCGAGGAGCTATGATTGGAGTAGGCACCACCTCCCGCCTCCTGATTCGTTCCTACACCATCATTGTTTGGTATATAAGACCCGAGTTGTGGGCATTCAAATCAGTCTCATTTGGAGTTGGGGAAGGTGAACTTGCAGCTGGAGGAAGACGGGGTGAAGTATTATAATGGGATTGTGACTGTCAGTCAGATTATATAAATGTGTGTTAAGTGTGTTCGGTGTAAACACTTATGTTATGTTGGTTAGTGAGATATGTGATTGGGAATTAACGTGAACGCTACTATTACGTGCTTAACTATTTAATTGCGAATTAACGTGAACGCTACTATTATGTGTTTAACTATTTAATTTGACTAACTTGTGGACTAAAGCAACTCTTTAAGTAATTGGGTTATGATGAAAGTAATACTATTGTTTTATATTAATACTTACGAGTTCTTTCATTTTCTTTGAATTAAGCTTACATTGCTTAATGGTGCGTACGGTGATGCTATTGTCTCGTATTAGTAATATCGCCTTAGACTAACATGGCTGTGATAATATTACTTCTAGTGATTTCCTAAGCTGAAGAAAATTCTTTTGCTTCAAAATATTATATTTTGCTTTTCATATTATTTGAGTGAGACCTGAATCGAATCTATGAAACGATCCTGTAACTTAATTTACTCATAATCAAACCTCAATGTTACGTGGTTAAGAAATACATTTAACTAATTATTAAATATATATCTAACTTTTTATGTGACTTTGATATTACTCCTGATGATAATAATAATATAATACTATTAACGTAAGACAAGAACCAAGAATAATTACATTAAAAATAAATAAAAGGACATAGAAGAAAACTATCTATTCATTTCAAAAAGGGTAAGAGACAGAAATATTCTTACTTTAATATTTATCTTTCAAGACTTTTTATAAATTAATAGTCCTTCTTTAGCTATAACTTATTCGGTTCATAACCATAGCCTACTAAGCTTCGGTTAAATAATAATTCTTTATAAATACTACATGACTTTAATTAGTTTCAGTATTTTTCATAATTAAAGAGTATCAGTCAATAAAGGGTACTAAGTCCTAAGATCCAAAAGGAAAGGAAGCAACAACAGGAAATTATTTAATTAGATTTTACTTTTGTTTTGCCTTCAGCTGACTGATACCTTAATATATATCTCTGTGCTATCTAGATTCATCAAGTTAACCACCTGAGGATCAAGATACGTAACAATATATATATATATATATATATATATATATATATATATATATATAGAGAGAGAGAGAGAAAACAAAAATATATATTCATAATTTGGTTTGGAGAGATATCCTTCCATATCTAGAAATAAGTGAGGACCACGAATATTTATGGGTGGGCTAAAGACAATGGCATCTGAGTATACCTCATAATTATGAAAACCCATCAAATCATTAATTTTAAATAATTAGCAAACACAGAAGTCAAACAAATGAGATACGTACATCAGGCATCCCTATAAAGAAACTATTTTGATGAAGATGAAGGAAATGGCAGACAGAAGACCTAGAAAACAAACAGGATTACGACCAGGGATATGAACCTGTAAATATATAATGTGAGACAAATGAAGCCACTAAGTAACAAAGAAACCTGTGCACTAATATACTCAGGAGTTAAGGCATTGCATTTGGCATGAATAATCCCAGAAATAGATCAGTCAAGGTAATTCCTGGTAGCAAGATAGAACACAATGTATCTTGAAAGACATTAATAACTCCACCATACAAACAGGTGCATGCTTAATTAATAGTAAGTGTGGGCTTAAAATAACAGGCTCAATATCGCTCGTCAGGAAAAAATCGACACCTAAATAGTACAAAAGATCTTGAAATTGACAACGAAAGGAGGCGAAAAGTCTTAAAATCGCCAAAAGTCTTAAAATCTGAAAAATAGTGAGGCAAAACATAAGGGAGAAAGGGGGCTAGAAAAACCAACCATCCCCCCTTAATTGAAGTATTAGAAGAAACCTTCTATGTAGACAAAACCAACCATCCCCCCTTAATTGAAGTATTAGAAGAAACCTTCTATGTAGACAAAACCAACCATCCCCCCTTAATTGAAGTATTAGAAGAAACCTTCTATGTAGACAAAACCAACCATCCCCCCTTAATTGAAGTATTAGAAGAAACCTTCTATGTAGACAAAACCAACCATCCCCCCTTAATTGAAGTATTAGAAGAAACCTTCTATGTAGACAAAACCAACCATCCCCCCTTAATTGAAGTATTAGAAGAAACCTTCTATGTAGACAAAACCAACCATCCCCCCTTAATTGAAGTATTAGAAGAAACCTTCTATGTAGACAAAACCAACCATCCCCCCTTAATTGAAGTATTAGAAGAAACCTTCTATGTAGACAAAAGCTTTATACTTGGAGATTATCATTGGCTTCATTTAGACTGGAATTTAATAACCACAAAAAACTTGGTGTTGTACAAAATTATAAATCTCATACATATACCTATTTGGTCCAAAATGTTAAACAACCGAAGCATGACAGAAATGTTTTGAATCTCGTTTTCACCACACATGATAACTTAGTAGCAAACATGTCAATATCCGACCATTAAATCATTAGAATAGACTTGAACTGAAAATACACCATTGAAAATTATATCAAGGTACCAGACTTTTCAACAACTTACAGAAGCCATACAGAACATGCACCTTAAGCTTAGCAACATAAACAAGTAGACAAACTGAGGGGAAATGTTGTGGATGCCATTATGGTTGTGCAAATGAAGTAAAAATAATACAATAAAATAATAAGATCCCTTAGTACACTAATATAGTAGCAAGACATTGCGGGAGAGAAACATACTGCATAAACTTTGAAAAATACCACAAACAGTGAACACTATAGCATCTTATACAAACAAAGTAGAAAGAGAGTAAAACAATTAATTAGGGCAGGGAAACGAAATTATATGCACAATGTGGCTGAATAATATTGCTTTATATGGGGTATATAAGGGATATTATGGAATTCCTGCCCTTTATCCTCCTCTTGTCTGCACCAACGCTAGTTTCCTACGTACATGCTACTTCAACTTCTGACCACAACCACACCATAACCACATCATTTATGGAAAACAAATAATGTTATGATGCAGGAATGCATTTCTAACACGTTAATGTACTTTTGGTTGTGTTTCGCAATAGTCGTCTTTTTGGCGGGATTTACGCTCCATGGATTGTAGAGTGTACTTGTTTCACAGACTTCTTTTTGTTTTGTTTATTAATCTGATTATTGAGCTAAAATTTACATAGTTCAACTTGTAATTTCAGCCATGAATACGCCTCGAAACCTGGAGCAGCTGAGGTACTCCATTGGGTGGCCGAAACTTCCACCTGTGAGAACAGCTGACCTGACATGCCACAAACAAACTTATACGCAATACTGATAATTATACACAAATAACAGGAATTCCTGTCACTACTGACGCCGGATTTCCCACCGTCAACAGCCCCGCATCGCCAATGAGAAAACTCTATCATAATTTGAGTATTTCATAACCCTATTCCCTTTTTTCATTGCATGAACAGTAGTTAAGTGCTTGTTTTCCCTCCACATAGTTCTGTAGTTGCCGTGCATGTTATTTTATTGCTTTTCTGAATGACAAACATTGTTGTTTACATTTTTTATACTAGCTTGTAGCAGACCACGCACACGTCTAATCGACCTAGCTTTGTATTTTCTTATTAACTTTAGTAGTTATCGTATTCAGTATCCTACTGTAGCTATATATATCTGTAATTTTAGTTGTTGCTTGCATGATCTTGTAGTAACCTTTGACTGATAACTTTGTTTATCTAAAGATAATCCTGCTTGACTAGCCTACAGTGACACCAGCGCCATCTGTTGGTACAGTATATTAACCCCTTGTGTGCAGTTACACTTTATTTTTATATACTGTAATCTCTATTTGGTGAATTGTATATTTAGATACATATTCTATTATATATATATACCGTATGTTTTTTGTTTTTTAGGTAGGTTATCACTCCTGGTAGCCTATTTCTGCGTATTATATAATTTTTGTTTTCGGTTATTTTTGCTTTCGGTTAGGCTAGGCTATCACCCTTGGTGGCCTATTTCTGCGTATTTCAATTTTAAAATTTTCGGTTAGGCTATCACCGCTGGTGGCCTATTTCTGCGTACCGGTATTTCATAAATTTAGTTTTCGGTTATTTTTGTTTTCGGTTAGGCTAGGCTATCGCCCCTGGTGGCCTATTTCTGTTTAAATAAAAACAAAATTGTTTTCGGTTCGGCTATCACTGCGTATTTAAATTTTAAATATTTATTGTTTTTTAATTTTCGGTTAGGCTATCCCCGCTGATAACCTATTTGTGCGTATTTCAAATTTTTTGTTTTCGGTTAGGCCTATTTAATTTAAGTAAGTGAAGCGACCTGAAGTGAGTGAAGTGTTTTGACTTGATGTAAAAGTATAATTTTCAGGCTTAAATTGTATTAGAAGTGACGTGAAGTGATTTAAAGTGAGTGAAGTGATTTACAGTGACTAAAGTGATCTGAAGTGTGTGAAGTGAATAAAGTGTTCTGAAGTGAGACAAGTGATTAGAAGTGACTTAGAGTGAAGTTATTTGAAGTTTTGTTATTGTCACCATGTCTCGCGCCTGCACGAACTGTTCCGGTAGGTTTGGCCCTACCATGTTTGCCTGCCCCGATGTTCATGTCTGCCGATTCTGCCAGCTCCGAGAAGATTTGGCAGCTAAATTGGATGAAGCTAACATCAAGATAAACGCCCTCACCAAAAAGCTGGAAACACTCCAAGAATTTGCGACGCTCAACGTAGGAGTATCATCAAATGAAGCAATTACTACCATTGCGGCATCTTCCAACAGCCCAAAGCCTGATGTAGCGTTACCTGCTTCAGTACATGCACCACATTGGGAAAAAAATGACTCCGCTCCATCTCAGGACAACTTCCGCGTCATGAGAAACAACGTTCGCTCCATCACAAGGAGGATCATCACCGAAACCATGTGCCAGAACCGTTACCAGATTCTTGCGGACGTAGACGACGAAGAAGAAATAGAAGAAATTCGGCTCGTAGGAGACTCCATGGTTCGTGGACAACTTATCGAGTTCTGCGCCAGGGCACCCAGGACCAGGAAGTGCTTTTGTATCCCAGGTGGCGGTGTGGATGACGTTACAGCTGCAGTCAATGAAGTTTCAAAGTTAGCCCCCTCACGCACAATGTACCTCATTCATGTTGGATCTAATGACGTGCAGCGGACCCGATCGGAGGACCTCATGCTGAAGTACCGGAAGCTGATTCAGAAGCATAAGGAAAAGTCAGGCAGATTCATCATATCAGGGATCGTCCCCAGGATCGGTGTGGAGAGCCGATTCTTCAATATAGCCACTAGCGTAAATCGTCATCTGGCTAACCTCTGCAGGGAAGAAAACGTTGGATTCATCAATACCTGGAATGACTTCTACCGTGAAGATCATCTGTTTGTAGCAGATGGAGTCCATCTGAACCAGGTGGGAGCAGCAAGATTTGGCCGCCTGCTTCACGACGCAGTAAAGGATTTTCGGAGAAAAAGCAGAGCCAACCAAGGACCACCAGGGACGAGGTTCGAGGCCCGAGGACCACCAGGGGCAAGGATCGAGGACCATGGACGACCAGGGGCGACGATCGAGGACCGAGAACTACCGGGGACGACGATCGAGGACAGCGAGAACGGAGGACCACCAGAGACAATGATCGAGGACCACTAGGACCAATGATCGAGGACACCGTGGGCCGAGGACAACCAGGGACGAGGATCGACGACTGAGGGCAGACAGGTACATAAATGTAGATCCGAGCAGAACCAATAATTTGAATAAAGAGAATTCCGTGAATTCCAAATCCAAAACTTTTAATGTTTTCTATGCAAACGCTCGTAGCATACGCAATAAATTTTCAGATTTAGAGGAACTAGTGTTTAGGGAAAATTACGATGTTATTGGCATAACAGAATCTTGGCTCAATACAGAAGACAGAGACTATTTAGCAGAGTATTCACTTCCCGGTTATGTAATGTTTGAGAAAAGCCGAATTAATAGAAATGGAGGTGGAGTTTTATTTTTTATCAAAGAAAGTCTTAACCCGACCCTCTTGTCAAAACCCCAAATTGTGAACGTCGACACATCCTTTGTGCTAATAAAGAATAATAAAGGTACACAAATAATACTTGCACTAATATACAGACCTCCAGCTCAATCAGTGCAAACTGACCGAGAAATTTATGAGCAAATTTCAGACTTAAGTGCAGTGCAAGGCTGCATACCATCGAAAATACGGCGTACAGGGCATAATGATAAGCCCAAATGGTGGAATAAAGATATTTCAAACTGTCTGCTTGCTAAAAAGTTTGCTAATGATAGATTAAAATCCTCACCAAATGACGAAGAACGGGTGAAATTTGTAGAACAACGACGCAAAGCCAAAAGGTTAATTAAGCAAAGTAAAATGACTCTGGAGCTACATGTTGCGAATCAAAGTAAAACAAACCCAAAAGAATTCTATAGTTATATCAGAAAGAAGAGAGTAGTTACTTCAGCTGTAGGACCGTCGATGAAAATGGAGAATATACCAAAGACGTAGTACAAATGAGTAATGCCCTCAATACCTTCTTTGCATCAGTATTTACAACAGAAGACCTCATTGATATCCCTACAGAACCGCCGATTCAGGTTCTAAACAATATCACCATTACAGAGAGAGAAGTATTGAAATCTTTAGATAAACTCAAGGTAAATAAAATGCCCGGACCTGATACAATCTCACTTAGAGTTCTAAAGGAAGCTAAGGATGAGCTCTCCAAACCACTGACATTGCTATTCAATAAATCCTTGCAGTCTGGAACTATGCCTGATCAGTGGAAGGTAGCTAACGTAACACCGATTTAAAAAAAATGGAAGCAAATCCCTACCCAGTAACTATCGTCCAATTAGCTTAACCTCAGTTGTATGTAAAATGCTAGAAACACTCATAAGAGACAGACTCGTAAATCACTAAGAGGAAAATAACATACTTAAAGATACTCAACATGGCTTTCGTAGCAAACATTCCTGTTTAACAAATCTCTTAGACTTCTTCCACGATATCCTCAACCTCTATGATGAGAGTAAGCTGTAGATATTATATACCTTGATTTTCAAAAGGCCTTTGACAAAGTTACCCACAAACGTTTACTGCTAAAACTAAAAGCGCATGGAATACAAGACGGTGTGTTGAAATGGATAGAAAATTGGCTCCGCGACAGAAAGCAAAGAGTAGTCATAAACGGTAAGACATCTAAATGGACCAATGAAAGTAGAGGGGTACCCCAGGGATCGGTACTAGGACCAATTATCTTTCTAATTTACATCAACGACATAGATGAGGGTCTCACCTGTTCAATCTCAAAATTTGCTGACGATACAAAAATTGCAAATAGCGTACTCTCAAAAGAACAAGTTGACGATATGCAACACAATCTAGATAAGTTGTCACGTTGGCCCAAATTTGGCAAATGAGTTTCAATGCGGATAAATGTAAAGTACTACATATCAGATACCAAAATGAGAAAGCAAACTATTCGATGAATGGCACTCAGCTTAAGAACATAAACAGAGAAACCTATCTGGGAGTAACAATATCGAGTAACCTAAAACCGAGTCAACAATGTTCAGAAGTTGTTAAGAAAGCAAACAAAATAATTGGTTTTATAGGCAGGTCATTTGAGCATAAATCCAAAGAAGTTATCCTAACCCTTTACAATTCCTTAGTCCGCCCTCTTCTGGAATACTGCGTTCAATCCTGGTGCCGCTATTACCAAAAATATATAGACAAGCTAGAACGAGTTCAACGTAGAGTTACCAAAATGATACCTAGCCTAAAGAACAAACCATACGAAGAGCGTCTTAGAGAATTAAATCTATTTCCTTTAACCCAGCGCAGATTAAGAGGTGACTTAATTCAAGTGTTCAAAATCATCAAAGGCATCAACAATATGAACTGTAGTAAGTACTTCATTATCGACCAATTTAATTACACGCGAGGGAACGGTTGCAAAATTATCGTTAAATCTTTTAACTTGCACGAATCTAAGAATTTCTTCTTCAATCGAGTTGTCAACTTGTGGAATGGGCTTCCCCGAGACGTTATAGACTGCAGCACCGTTGATTCATTTAAAGTTTGCCTAGACAAATATCTTGCATCAAACCTGCGACTGACTGCGTTTGTAAATGAATAACTTTATTTTATCCCCCCCTCAGTTACTAACCCCTCTGTCCCCTACTAACTTCCTAATCATGCCACGCACATTAGTTCCAGGGCAGTAGTTCCCTTTCCAATGTTCCCTTACCCACTCTAAACCACTGTTTGGACAATTGATCCTCAGTGTTTTGGAGGACAAGCAGCCTAGAAGGGTCACCAGGGTCACCAGACTGTTGTTGCTGGATTTCCTTTGTACTCCTTTGTACTCCTTTACTCTAGCATCACACTAGTAACCATAGGCGTTGATCACCAAATTCGTTATAAATTAGCTTAATATTGACTACTACATTCATGTTATATTGTTGTTGTAGGTCTACACACATATGGATATGTGTATGGTAGTATGATCGTCAGACACACACCTATATTGACTACTACATTCATGTTATATTGTTGTTGTAGGCCTACTCACATATGGATATGTGTATGGTAGTATGATCGTCAGACACACACCTATATTGACTACTACATTCATGTTATATTGTTGTTGTAGGCCTACACACATATGGATATGTGTATGGTAGTATGATCGTCAGACACACACCTATATTGACTACTACATTCATGTTATATTGTTGTTGTAGGCCTACACACATATGGATATGTGTATGGTAGTATGATCGTCAGACACACACCTATATTGACTACTACATTCATGTTATATTGTTGTTGTAGGCCTACACACATATGGATATGTGTATGGTAGTATGATCGTCAGACACACACCTATATTGACTACTACATTCATGTTATATTGTTGTTGTAGGCCTACACACATATGGATATGTGTATGGTAGTATGATCGTCAGACACACACCTATATTGACTACTACATTCATGTTATATTGTTGTTGTAGGCCTACACACATATGGATATGTGTATGGTAGTATGATCGTCAGACACACACCTATATTGACTACTACATTCATGTTATATTGTTGTTGTAGGCCTACACACATATGGATATGTGTATGGTAGTATGATCGTCAGACACACACCTATATTGACTACTACATTCATGTTATATTGTTGTTGTAGGCCTACACACATATGGATATGTGTATGGTAGTATGATCGTCAGACACACACCTATATTGACTACTACATTCATGTTATATTGTTGTTGTAGGTCTACACACATATGGATATGTGTATGGTAGTATGATCGTCAGACACACACCTATATTGACTACTACATTCATGTTATATTGTTGTTGTAGGCCTACACACATATGGATATGTGTATGGTAGTATGATCGTCAGACACACACCTATATTGACTACTACATTCATGTTATATTGTTGTTGTAGGTCTACACACATATGGATATGTGTATGGTAGTATGATCGTCAGACACACACCTATATTGACTACTACATTCATGTTATATTGTTGTTGTAGGTCTACACACATATGGATATGTGTATGGTAGTATGATCGTCAGACACACACCTATAGACCGGTGCTAATGCACAAGTCAATTAATATAGGTTCTTTGTAACAAATCGACAATTCGCAGTGTACTGATCTTTGTTATATTTGTAAGCTATATACAGTATGAGGGCCGCACATAAAGATACTATTATCAACATTGTGAATGGTACTGTATATTGACGTTTAGGAATTCACACACATAAATATAACCAGTTAATGGTAACTAAGATTGACCCCCCTAACTCCCCTCCCCCTCCCACTATCACACACACAAATACTACAATCACATTTCCACTGTACCAAACAACAATAGATATCAAAAGTACTAATGGTCTGTCAATTACCTTAAACTGTGATCCCTTTTGACAATACTTCTTCCCATTGCCGTCTACTCTGTTGTCACTGGTCTCTGTGTATGATATCACGGACAATGAAGTTCAGGATTATATTTACAGACCACACATATCATTGGTCATACATATTCAAAACACAGCATGGAAGAGTGCACACACACTCACACACACTCTCTCTCTCGTGTTCCCGGATTCGACTCCTCTGAATTCTCAACTTTATGGCTCAAACTTTCCTGTCATTCTCTTACTAAATATTTCTGTGCTGTCTATCTTTCCCCCAATTCTACCGACTTTCCCAAATTCTTTGACTATCTAAACTCTACAGTGGAACACATTCTATCCATTTCTCCTTTCACAAAAATCTCCATCTTAGGAGATTTCAACGTTGACCACCGCCAATGGCTCTCCTCTCACACTACTTACCAACCTGGTGAACAAGCCTACGTCTTTTCTATCCTAAATGACCTAGAGCAGTTAGTTCAGCAACCCACCCGTATCCCGGATCGCCTCGGAAATCGGCCCAACATTCCTGACTTGTTTCTAAATTCTAACCCTTCTTCTTATACTGTCGATCTTTTCTCTCCTTTGGGCTCCTCTGACCATAAACTTATCTCTATCACCTGTCCTATCTCTCCAGTATGACCACCCGATCCTCCTAGACGGCGGCGCTTGTGGCACTTCGGCGCTGCCGACTGGGAGGCTCTCCGGCAGTACTTCTCTGATTTCCCATGGAATGATTTCTGCTTCCGTGGCCAGGGACCCTCAGAGAGTGCTGAACACATTACCGAGGTAATCCTATTGGGCATGGAAGAATACATTCCATTATCTTTCTCTCAGAGTAATGCAAACAAAATTGTGGTTTACTCACGCCTGTTCTAGTGCTGTCCACAAAAAGGAGGAAGCATTCAAACGGTACCAACGCCTTAAAACTCAAGAATCTCATTCTTCCTATGTTTTTGCCCGGAATCAAGCCAAATCTGTTCTTCGACTTGCCAAACACTCTTTCATCAATAATAAATGCACTGAACTATCCAACTCTAGCTCTTCCCAAGCTTTCTGGCATCTAGCCAAAAACCTCTCCAATAATTTCTCTTACTTGTCTTTCCCTCCCCTTTCCCACTCTGATGGCACAACCATCACTTCTTCCTCTGACAAAGCTATACTCTTCGCTCAAACTTTTGCTAGAAACACCACCTTGGATGATTCCGGTGCTATTCCTCCTCTCTCCTCTCTCCTACTTATGCCTAATATCCTAATCTCTTCTAAAGATGTACTTTCTACCCTCTCTGGGCTTAATACTAAGAAGGCGTTACTGTTATGCCGGGCAATAATTCTTGCTCGATTAAGTCAGTTCTATCTTTCCACCCTAGGAAAGCTTTTTAGAACTATAACACTCAGCAGGAACACTGCTGACTCCAAATATACAATTATAAATTGTTACAATGAGCACATATATTTTGGCTCATCGTAAGGATATAAATTTCGTTTGCAGTGAATATTAATATTTGTGTAATCATATGGGGCCTAATGTGGGGCTGTGAGAATGTATATATGTTAGCACACATTGGTTTAATATTGCATAGTGGAGTTTACGGTAATGTTGCTTGACCCATTTTCTAATTTGACTCATTTTCTTTAGGGTGAGTTGCATAAGAGGGCTTTCCTAATATTAATTTTCCTGCCAATATATGATTCAGCGGATATTTTATGCATTGCAGGAGTAGAATAACTATTGCTGATTATTCCAATGTGGTCCAGAATAAGTTACTAATGGGTAGTTGAGCCGTGGGTATGCTGAAATAGCTTTATTGGCACCTGTACTGGCTCCATCCTGTCTGCAGGGAGTGTGGTCGCTGGCTGCTGGGGCTGGAATAGTTAGTCAGGGTTGAACAGCGGTTAAAAGCACATCTTTCCTCATAATCTTTGCATTTCTTATACTTTACCATACAATTTTCCCCTGTCTCCGTGGGACTATGAGCACTTTGCCTTGGTTTGAGTAATCCTTCAATCTTTGATAGTTGCATATATATTGTTAAACATTGTTTTGTTTTTTTGTTTTTTTGCACTGTTAATAATTGCACATAGGGTTCGTGACGGCGTGCAGGGTTATACCGCCACTGACTTGTTTGGATGTTATTACTTGCATTATTTATCTGCCTTGCATTAGTTATTTAATTGTTATTGGACCTTGTTACAGTGGCTTCACTGCTGTGGTATTGGGAGTACTGTGTTGGCCCAGTGTATGCTCGTGAATATACATAAAATACATACATAACATCTTAAGACTGAGTGCTTCACACATACGTGCAGTTTCAGTCTCTTGTCCTAATGGCGGCGTTCCAGGCAACCCTGTTAAGGGCTGCTTCACTTGTCACGTTTTTGGATTTGAGATCGGCACGCATAGTCCGATCCCAGGTCTTCCTCGGTCCACCCCTTGGTGCAGCTCCCTCCACAATCACAGACCTGCATTTTTTCACCCAATTTTTTTCATCTTTTCTCTCCACATGTCCATACCATCCCAGTCTACTTGTACGCATCACTTCGCTAATACTCTGTATACCTAAACGTCTCCTCAGCTCAACATTTGTTATTCTATCCTGCAGCCTGGCCCGACACATCCATCTCACCATTCTCATCTCATTACGTTCCATTCTGTTGACATCCTCTACTTTAACGGCCCATGTTTCTGAGGCATACATCATTGCACTTCTAACACAGGAGGCATACACCTTTCCCTTCAGGGGGAGAGGCTTTTTTTCATGGTCAGAATTGGCAGCAGTTCTCTGAACTTCCCCCAGCCACATCTAATTCTAGCGACAGTGGCAGCCTCGGCCCCACCACCAGCAGAGATGGTATCTCCTAGGTAACAAAACTTGTCCACCAGCTCCAATGACTCATTTCCAAAATTCACAGCCACAGGATCATCACTTAACACAAGCTCGCCTTTGCACACTACCCGCTTAAATTTCTCTATTTCCGACTTATCCTTCGGCATCCCTTTATTTTACTACAGCGCTTACTCCCATGGTGCACCCAGTGTCAACAGATGCTACATTTAACCGCGTTTACGCCCACACCCTTTCCACACACTGCACATGTGTATGCACCGCTCTTTTCCACATTGCCTCGCCTCAATCCACAATGAATAACCTTGGTTTTGTTAACATTGACTCTTAAACCCTTGCTCGCCATGCCCTCTCTCCATCTTCTGAATTTGGCCTCAGCATCTTTCATATTGTCAGCTATTAGGACTAAATCGTCTGCATAAAACAGTTCCAACAGGAGTCCGCCTCTAAAAATTCTAGACAGTGCCTCCAGGACCATATTAAAGAGGAGGGGCTTAACACTGAACCCTGATGAACTCCAACACGGATTGCAAACTTATCACTTAGTAAACCCTTCACCCTCACCGCACTTCGTGAATCCTCATACATCTTGATTATCACACACACCAGCCACTCTTCCACACAAAGTTTCCTCATAGCCCACTGCACAACATCTCTAGGCACCCTGTCAAAGGCCTTCTCCAGGTCTACAAACACAAAGTAAAGATCCCTGCCTTTTAGTAAGTATCTTTCCTGTATCTGCCTGACTATGAAGAAAGCGTCGGTTGTACCACGTCCTGGCATAAAAACAAAGTGCATATCATCAATGGAGATGCTTTGCCTGATCAAACCCTCAAAGACTCTCTCAAAGACTTTCATGATTTGGTCAAGCATTTTCAGGCCCATATAATTACCTCTATCTAGCGGATCCCATTTTCCTTTGTATATATTTATTATTACACTTTTGTGCCAATCCTCTGGGATTTTCTCACATTTATTAATGGTACTGGTGTACCGGTTGTGCTAACGAGGCAATTTGTCATTGAGGGTCCAGCCTTGTCTGGGCTTGCTTTCACACACCCTCCTTGACATTGTTGCCCCGTTAATACAAGGCTCATTGTTCCTTTAGTCTTGGGTGTGGTGTTGCATAGTGAATGCTGTATGGTGCGACTGTGTCAGAGTTACCGGCCGGGCTCAAGTCCTCGCATGCTCACCTTTCGCTTGCAATACTGCATGCCAGCCGTGCTAGTAGAAACACAGTAGCTACCTGGACTATGTGGTACTCTGCATTTCTTTGCTTTAAGGGGAGGTTTTTAGTTAGTTCGCTAGACTTCCATCAAGCTTAACATTACAGCCCCTAGACCCCCTTTGAAGATAAATTTGTAAATTTTTCGGTAGAAAAATGTCCCGGCCGAAGGCCAGTTCCTCTTAAATTACAGGCTCGCTATCGCTCGCCAGGAAAAAATCGACACCTAAATGGCACAAACAGTCTTAAAATTTACAGAAATGGGGCGAAAGTTCTTAAAATCGCCAAACTAATGGGGCGAACGTCTTATAATATCAAAAGCAATGGGGCTAACCATGAGGGAGAAAAATATAAATATCTTTCCTAACCCTTATTTCCGTTCCAAAACAGCCTTAACATATTCTATATTTTAAAGGTGGTTCACTGTATTCCCAACAATCACTAGAACCCCTAAAATGTCTGTTTACTTTACCATGGCCTAGAGGATCAAGAAATCCCAGGGCTGGAGGTCTTCATGGCGTATCCACTGACGTCTCACCACACCCAACCCCAATACACAGTCTGCCTCCCTCTCCCACTACATAGCTTACAACGCTTTGGTTTTACAATACTATCTCAAAGTTTAGAGACAAAACCTTCAATTTCAAATCAACACACATGAAACAAGGTAACTCAAATCTTAAACTTGCACTCATATGAAACTGTTGAGCTTCATGCTATATACTGTACAAATTAAATTATAGCTCTTCGAAACCTAAATGAATTCACTTAATCAATCCTAAATTATACAAGAACGGTTCATAAACCTGTGAGGCCTCCACTCCCTTATCATAAACCATAATCTAGTGTTCACACCAATATGTTACAGAAACAAAATACGAAAACATAATCCAAGTATATGAAATTAACCATCAATGCAGGATTCGAATCAAGTACTGTTGTATCATAAGCTTCCACTAAGCATTACAAAAATATAATACAAGTTAATAACCTCTTAAATACTTTATATTTAAACAGACAGGCTAGAATGATTCCTATGTGATTTAATACTGATCTACCTTATTAAATAATAATAAATAGGCTGATACCTAACACTCCCCTCCCAAAAGGACACTAGGGTGAAGCCTCTAGTGTACTTCTAGAGAGAAAATCAGCTATTACATTGTCGCATCCCTTTATGTGCTTTATGGTTATATCATATTTCTGCAAGAAGAGAGCCCATCTTGTCAGTCTCATATTCTTATTCTTCATTCTGGCCAGAAACTGAAGTGGGCTATGATCACTGTAGACTGAAAGTGCAGCATTCTGGCAAAGATACACACCCCACTTCTCAAGAGCCAAAATAAGGGCCAGTAACACTTTTTCTATGGTGCTGTAATTTTTGTGAGCAGTGTTGAACTTGTGGTACATATAGCAGACTGGATACAGCAATCCATCTTCCTCGTCACCCTCCTGCAGCAATAGGGCTCCGGCTCCCATCTCACTTGCGTCCACCTGCACTTGGACACTTTTATTAACATTTGGAGACTTCAAAATGGGCTTGCTAACCAGGATATTTTTCAGTTTATTAAAGGCATCTTGACACCTAGTGAAGTGACCTCGGAACGGCACCATACTATTTTTGCCGAGTTTCAGTGACTCACAATTACAATTTACAATTTTTACAATCACATCCGAACTGAGTCTGATGCGGAAATTCGCCCCAAATGTTTTTTGGGCGTGGCCCGGCCGAGATTCGATCTCGGGCCCGTCACGTGGGAGGCAAGCGCCTTAGCCACTACACCAAGAAAAGTACTCCTCTTGGCATGATAGCTCAAACAGATTTGCGCATCGAATTCAGTTACAGACACTTTGCCACAATCCAGGCATTATATCACATTGTTGTCCAGGTAGCGAAGACTCCGAGCGAGCGAAAGCAAGCGAGGCACAAGTCTGAGCGTGTCAACTACAGCGAGGCTCCGAGACAACGATCACCAGCGACATTCCTTATATCCGTCACTTGCTGGGCGGGTCACACACCACGGCATGGAGGCAGTGCAGGACCATACCTCCCCAACGAACCGGACGTCACTGGGACATCATCCCTGAGAATTTCTGAGAGCTCTAGCCTTAGCAACTGTGGTAGCAAACCAGTTAAGGCAAGCCAGTACACCATGGGGATTTACTTAGCCTATATGTTGTTACATATCTTGATCCTCAAGTGGTTAACTTGATGAATCTAGATAGCACAGAGATATATATTAAGGTATCAGTCAGCTGAAGGCAAAACGAAAGTAAAATCTAATAAAATTATTTCCTGTTGTTGCTTCCTTTCCTTTTGGATCTTAGGACTTGGTATCCTATATTGACTGATACTCTTTAATTATGAAAAAATACTGAAACTAATTGAGATACGGTCTCAGGATGATAAGACCGCATCTCTAGCTGCCACTAAACCAGCAGTTCAACCCTTGCAGCAGTTCTAAAACCTTTTCTTATATGAATCATCCTGCACATGCCATTTCTCATCCACTTCCTCCCCCACCAGGAAGTGATCCCCCCATCTTATAACAGAATCTGCCCGGGGGCATCTAGCTACAAGGTACAGCCAGAGTCCAGGCGCGCCACCCCCAGAGCTACAAGGACATAACCACCACGCGCCAAACGCCCTTGATCCTCTCAACCGGGCGCCTTAAGTAGGGGCAAGAAGATTGCCTTATACTCACCCAGCCTGGACATCAGTAACTAAGCTTGCCATTTGGTATTATTTAGTTCAGGGTAAGAACAGCCAGAGATAGCTGGTGTTCAACTTGTCAGTTGTGTGCTGTGATCAAAGATCTACCAGGTCGGGTTCCCCCCATCAGGAAGAGGACTAGCTTGGGCAACCCACTTTGGGCTCCCCCTTTCTGGCCTTCGATGCGGTGCACAAACCAAGTACCAAAGGATTCCTACCTTGTTTTGTTCAGGGATTATGAGGATAGTGTAGTAACTTGAGATCTACCAGATCGGGTTCCCCCCATCAGGAAGAGGACTAATTTTGGGCAACCCACTTTGGGCTCCCCTTTCTGGATTCTCTTTTTGCTACATGGTTCTGATAGTTCCATGAACTAGCAAGGAAGGAAGACACTTACCTTGACCCCCCTTAGACTACCTATAATGTCACTATCTAGACTGCTTGCCACTCTAGGTAGATCATTATGCTAGTCACCCTAACCCCCCAAAACTTGTAGCAGAACTCCAGCATATCCTTTGGGGATCACTGCACTGTGGGAGTGCAAGAGGAACCCGGTTGTCCCGTGGTAGGCGCCAAGGTCTAAGGAATCATCTTGTGACTCACCCTGGACCAGTAGCTGGAGTCATCACGCCCAGCCGCCCCCCCCCCCCCTGGACCAACTTCCGGAGTCATCACGCCCAGCCGCCCTCCGGACTACTGGATCCTCCCTCGATCTACGGGCCCTCCTCTTCAGTACAGCTCTCCTTTAAGTGCTTTTGAACCGTTTAGGGGTATAGAGTTGACTCAGGGTTGTGGTAGAAGTTATCTTCAGGGGTTCTCATTAACATTACGTCTTGCGAGAGGTCTTTCTTCTCCCTACTTAAATTGACGTTAATTAGCCCACTTGCCGGGACCCATTATACATACCTATCAGGGGATCCTTATATATGCACCTTCCCGGGTTATTGGTCTCCCATAGCCCGACAGAGGGGGCGTGCTTATATAAGACTCATAGCATCAAACACAAACACATATTTGCACGTAATCTAGTCCCATTGTATAACTTCTAGCCTAATTCATTTAACATTCTGTCAGGTTCATAACTCGAATAGATTTCACTCTATCTCAGCTCCCGACGATTCTTGCCTCAGCCTTCAGCACCTTGCTAGTACACAATTAGAGTTAAGGATTAATCTTTGCCAGGTGAGATCTAGCACACCTATAGTATTAATATCATTTGTGAGCCTTTCCGAGCCCACTTCATTGTTGATGACCACTTGGCCATTATTGCTTTAGAGTCAGTTAACGTCACTATATGCCGGGGACATCATTGCATGATCCAGACGGCATTTGCCATTACTGCACTCTTGTCTTTTGTCGAGATCCTCTCTGAGATCTATTAGGGTAGGAGGTGTACCTCCACCATTTTGGATACCTTATAATTGTATCCTAGGAGTATTATTATTACCTTGAGTCCGGACCCATTGTCCGACTCCTATTGCTTACTTGATAACCTGAGTATTGTAAGTCTTAATTATTCATATTGTTCTTGATGATCTCCAGGTTACAGGTATAAAATATATATCTTGCTCCTCCATGAACCAGGTGTTAAACTGAATAAAACCCATGTTAACTTGTTACCTGTGTGCTTACTATCCTGCCGTGTTGTCTCTTTATTTAAAGTTTAAGGTATACCTATCCAGTTAGAGAGCTGCTCATTGTACAAAGAATATCTCGCGTTCCAATTTGGACCGGGCATAACACTGGTGGCAGCGGTGTCTCTTTCTCGAAGGTAGCCTTTCAGGTTTTTCCTGCTTTAAATATTTTGAGAGTATCACGACAGGGATAAGTAGTCAGGATGGCAGGGAAAGCACTGGATATTATTCCTTTCAGACCAGAGGAAACTGACATTGCCACCTATTTAGAGGTTGTCAAGCCAGTGCTTGACATCATAATTATTTAAAGATGAAGTTGCTCCTAAAATACATACTGTAGTCATGAAGCTAGGGCGGTCTATGGCCCTAGTTTCCAGTTATGTAAAAGATAACCCCGGAATGACCTGGGAACAGTTTGAAACATACACTAAAACTGCCATTAACCCCGTCTTAGGTACTGTAATAGCCGACCAGCAATTTCACGCCATCACCTCGACGCCACCATCAGCAAGCTTACCAGGCTGGCTTCCACTGCATTCACAACGGCTACAGCTGCAGAGAGGAAGGAGAACGTCCGCCGGACCCTGATGAGGCTCCTTCCGCGTGCAGTCCGGGACCACTTTGCCATCACAGAACCGTCCGGATATGATACAGACCTCCCTATCATACGCCGTATTCTGGCCCTGCAAAAATCTCAGGAGCAAGGAAAGATCACGGGTATCCAACGAGCTCCCACTAAGCCACAAGGAGCTCATTCCGGACCAACCTACCACTCTAGCCGCAACCAGGACAAGCCGGAAGAATGGGCCAGAGTCAAGCCTGGAGACTGGAAGCCCTGCGGGTCCCAGTGCCCTATTAATGGGTTGAAGAGGTCTTTTGCCGAGTCGCTGGCCAAACGCTCGAGGGTTCCACTGTTCTGGGGACAGATTCCCTTGCTGAAGCCCTCCAGAAGAGTTGCCACCATCCTAGAAGACGGCTATGCAGGAGCTGAGGACTACGACGAGGTTGGTGACCCGGACGACCACAGTACAGTCGAGCCGGAAGTCATCAAACCGGGTTTTTAGACCGCCCCCGCCCACCAACTTGCAAACTGGCGGGGGCTCGAGATAGGGGCAGCTATGATATGATAAAGCCTCCCATTTACACCCACCTGACCATCCAGGGAGTCAACTCTCGACTCCTTGTCGACACCGGAGCTTCAAGATCCTGTATTTTTTCCTCTTACCACCAGAGACATCACAACACTTTTGGACCGATTCAACACTCGTCCACCACCCTCATTGATGCCAACGACAACCTTATTTCTAGTACTGGCATCACGGCCCCACTGTATGTGGCCACCCCTCAACCTAACCACAGCCATCACCACGCTTTCATGGTATTTCCCTCCCAAGAAACCACCTACTACGGATACCTGGGATTCGACCTGCTCACGGCCCTCCGCACTACTATCCAGTGTGTTGAAAGAAGATTGTTATTTTCCACCAAACCCCCAGGACTCACCACTCCGAAGATTGCCACACCGCTCCATGACCCTCCTCAAACCTTGAAAGCCATCCGTGTTGCATCGGCCATCACCATTCAACCCATCACCTTGCTGCCACATCATGAACATTGGGTACCCATCCATCCAGCCCTCAACGGAGAACTCATTCACACTCCCTCTCTTCAGAGCCCTTTTGACAGGGATTGTCTCACTGCTCCTGCCATTTTAAAACAAAATGCAGTAAGAATAGCCAACATCTCCGACCACCCTACCACGGGGTCTCACCATCGGAGAACTAGAGACTTATGATGACCAGCCTTCAACCGACACCACCACCTCCATTCCTGCATCAACTCCATCACTCCCAGACGTTCCTACTCACCTCACCCCTCAACAAAAGGACGATCTGTGCCAGTTAATGGCCGAATACCAGGACATCTTTGCCACCAACTCCCAAGATGTAGGCCACACCCATGTCCTAGAACACCACATTCACACTGTTGGACCCCCAGTCAGACAGGCTATACGAAGAAAGAACCCCCTTCAGCGCCAAGAAGAACAGAAGCAAGTTGCAGAGATGTTAGAAGCTGGCATAGTCAACCCCTCAACTAGCCCTTGGTCCTCTCCAGTGGTACTGGTCAAGAAGAAGGATGGGTCATCTCGATTCTGCATCGACTACCGACAACTCAACGATGTCACCATCAAAGATGCCACCCCACTACCACGCATCGACGACTCCCTAGACTCCCTCTTAGGGGCCAGATGGTTCTCCACACTGGACCTGCAATCCGGATACTGGCAGGTCCCCGTCGCCCCCACCAACCAAGAAAAAACAGCTTTCTCCACCAGCCAAGGGAAGCTTTACGAGTTCTCAGTGCTGCCATTCGGATTATGTAACGGTCCCGCCACCTTCTCCCGACTGATGGAATCCGTACTTCAAGGATTAACTTGGGAAACATGTCTGGCGTACTTGGACGACATCATAGTATTTGGTCGTACCTGGGCAGAACACCTCCAACGCCTCCGCCAAGTTTTCCAGAGGATCCGACAAGCCGGATTAAAGCTGAAGCCTACTAAATGCACCATGGCTCGACATCAGGTCCAATTCTTAGGACATCTGGTGTCAGAAGAAGGACTTGCACCTGACCCCAAGAAACTCCAAGCCATCCAGGAGATCCAACCCCCGAAGTCAGTAAAAGGAGTAAGAGCTTTCCTAGGCCTTGCCTCCTACTATCGGAGGTTTGTGAAGAATTTCGCCACCATTGCCAGACCTCTACACGACTTAACTAGGAAGGAAGAACCTTTTGTGTGGACCCCCGACCGTCTCCAAGCCTTCACCTCCCTCAAGGACCTACTCGTGTCGTCCCCTGTCGTCTCTTTTCCGGACTACCAATTACCCTTTAGACTCTACACCGACGTGTTCCTTCTCGGCGTCGGTGCAGTCCTCTCCCAAAATCGAGAAGGACGAGAGCACATCATTGCTTGTGCCAGCCGGACCTTAACCCCGGCAGAAACCAACTACCCGGTAACTAAAAGAGAATGCTTAGGCATCGTTTGGGCCCTCCAGCACTTCCGGGCCTACCTAGCTGGCGTCAAGATCACCATCATCACTGACCACCAAGCCTTACAATGGCTCAGGAAATCTGACTCTAAGAATGCCCTAACAGTCCGTTGGCGAGAATCACTTGAGGAGTTTGATTTTGAGATTTCCTACAGGCCGGGAAAACTCCATACCAATGCAGACGCCTTATCCCGGCTCCCACTGGCACCAGAACAACTCAACGCCATCCAAGAACCTCGACCACCACCTACTACTACTCCCCCTCTCATCCTGGCCTACCTCCGGAACGACAAACCAACTTGGATCTCCACCCGACTTTTTGGCCTCTTACAAAGAAGGGGTGACGCCCTCTTTACCCCAGAAGGTCAGATCGTACTAGAGCCTGAGGATGCTGAACAAATTATGTCTTCCTTGCACACCAACAACGGGATCCATCTAGGCCAAAAGAAGTTGGTGAACACGTTCAAAGACATCTACTGGACTCCTCACCCCTACACCACGGACAAGAAAATCACTGAAGCTTGCCGTGCCTGCACCCTGGGAAAAGACCAAACACGCACCCCAGGACCTTCCGGCAAACTCATCGCTTCTAAACCCTGGCAACTTTTGGCAGTGGACGTCATGGGACCTCTACAAAACGACAGGGGATACCGCTACATTACCACCTTCGTGGACACGTACTCAAAATACGTGATCGCCTGCCCTGCCAGAGAACACACTGCTATGGCCGTCACCGAGGCATTATTACAACATGTCTTTCCCAATTTTTGGATTGCCACAGGCAATCCACTCCGACAATGCCCCTGAATTCACCGGACAAATTTGGACGCAGATCTCCGAAATGTTTGGATTTCACATCAGCCACTCTTCACCCTACTGGCCAAAAGGAAACTCCATCTGCGAGCGATCTCATAGAACCATCGCCAATCAAATCCGGACCCGCCTCCAACAGATGAACTCATCGGACTGGACCAGCCAAATTCGCATCATACAATGGGGAATAAACACCTGCCCCAGAGACAATGGGATCACCCCTCATGAGATGGTTTTTGGGAGCCCACCTCTCCTCATACCACTACGTCACCTAGCTGCCCCTACTGAGGCCTCACCAGGTCTAAATACCAACCTCGTCCACCTCAGGAACCGCCTACGTCAGCTCCAGTTTACCCAAGATCTCCAGCCTGATGAAGCCCCCAAGAACAACCCTCACCAAGTAGGCGACCTAGTCATGGTCGCCATCTTACCTGTACCCTCCAAACTGAAGCCACGGTACAAGGGTCCATTTGAGGTCCTTAGGATCCCAAACTGTTTCCAGGTCATAATTAACTATCATGGGGAATCTCGCACTTATAGGAATAGGTTTGTCAGAAGGTTTCAACCTATTAATAAGAATATTACTGTTGTAGCTGAGCCTGATCAGGATGTTGACTGTACCCCTGTTTCAAATCTTCACCCTCAAACTTCCTGTTTTTCCGGACCTGTCCCTCTCAACCATGCTGTCCCTCTCCCTCCACCTCTTTCCACTCCCCCTCTCAATTCTCCTTTGCCTGCCCTTCACTCTCCTGTACTGCAACCTCCTGTCACCCTTCCCACTCGCCTCACCCAGTTCACCCCTTCTCACCTTCCTAAACATCGACCTCCTCCTGTTCTCTCTACTCAAACCCAAACTTCCCCCTCTTCTCTTTCACCTCCTGTCACCTTCACCCCTTCCCACATTCCTAAGCCCAAATCTTCTCACATCTCCTCTCCTTCTCCCTCTCCTCTCGTTTCACCTCCGCAACCTCCTTCTCAACCATCGCCTTTAATTAACCTTGCCACGTCTAGTCTTCCCCCCTCGCCACCACAACTCACCAACATACCCCCCACTTTGCCTATAACCCCCAGCTTCCGTCCTAAAAAACCATCACCTACTCCTCCTATCTCTAAAACCCTACCTTCTTCTCCTCAATCTATTTCCCCTCCTCCTCAACTTCCCAGGCGAAAAACAATATCCAAATTTCGCTCAATGTCACCTCTAACTCCATCTCCCCCATTTCCCAGACTGCCTTCTCATGCCCGCTGTGGAAGATCTGTGAAGCCACCCACCAGATGGGAACCAGCCCTGTCCCAGCCTAAAGCGAGAAAGGATAAGGATCAAGCGTCTTCAAGCTCCTCCCCCCAGCCTGGTACTTCGGCGTCCGCACCAAGCTCCTCCCCCCAGCCTGGTACTTCGGCGTCCGAACAACCTCATGACCTGGGCCAAGCCAGGCTCTCTGTCATCACTCTCCAACCACCTCCAGCCACGACAACGCCCTCGCTGACGACCACCACCAAGATGCGGATTGACATGATAACCCTGGCGCGGAAGGACTCCACCAAAGTAATCAAGTCACCTCACCAACTCCTCGACCATTTGAGGTACTATGACTCCTCTTCTCTCCTCACCCTCACCGGAGCCAAGATGGCCACCCCTAACAACCAGGGAGTCATTTATTACCACTTCCTCCAGCACCTGACCCCTGTCTATGAAGATAATACTTCAAGACATTACCAGCTCCAGTCCCGGGGTCGGGACTTTTCTCTACCAGACGGTAGTGAGATGCGGTCTCAGGATGATAAGACCGCATCTCTAGCTGCCACTAAACCAGCAGTTCAACCCATGCAGCAGTTCTAAAACCTTTTCTTATATGAATCATCCTGCACATGCCATTTCTCATCCACTTCCTCCCCCACCAGGAAGTGATCCCCCCATCTTATAACAGAATCTGCCCGGGGGCATCTAGCTACAAGGTACAGCCAGAGTCCAGGCGCGCCACCCCCAGAGCTACAAGGACATAACCACCACGCGCCAAACGCCCTTGATCCTCTCAAGCCGGGCGCCTTAAGTAGGGGCAAGAAGATTGCCTTATACTCACCCAGCCAGGACATCAGCAACTAAGCTTGCCATTTGGTATTATTTAGTTCAGGGTAAGAACAGCCAGAGATAGCTGGTGTTCAACTTGTCAGTTGTGTGCTGTGATCGAAGATCTACCAGGTTGGGTTCCCCCCATCAGGAAGAAGACTAGCTTGGGCAACCCACTTTGGGCTCCCCCTTTCTGGCCTTCGATGCGGTGCACAAACCAAGTACCAAAGGATTCCTACCTTGTTTTGTTCAAGGGATTATGAGGATAGTGTAGTAACTTGAGATCTACCAGATCGGGTTCCCCCCATCAGGAAGAGGACTAATTTTGGGCAACCCACTTTGGGCTCCCCTTTCTGGATTCTCTTTTTGCTACATGGTTCTGATAGTTCCACAAACTAGCAAGGAAGGAAGACACTTACCTTGACCCCCCTTAGACTACCTATAATGTCACTATCTAGACTGCTTGCCACTCTAGGTAGATCATTATGCTAGTCACCCTAACCCCCCCAAACTTGTAGCAGAACTCCAGCATATCCTTTGGGGATCACTGCACTGTGGGAGTGCAAGAGGAACCCGGTTGTTCCGTGGTAGGCGCCAAGGTCTAAGGAATCATCTTGTGACTTACCCTGGACCAGTAGCTGGAGTTATCCCGCCCAGCCGCCCCTCCCCCCCTGGACCAACTTCCGGAGTCATCACGCCCAGCCGCCCTCCGGACTACTGGATCCTCCCTCGATCTACGGGCCCTCCTCTTCACTACAGCTTTCCTTTAAGTGCTTTTGTACCGTTTAGGGGTATAGAGTTGACTCAGGGTTGTGGTAGAAGTTATCTTCAGGGGTTCTCATTAACATTACGTCTTGCGAGAGGTCTTTCTTCTCCCTACTTAAATTGACGTTAATTAGCCCACTTGCCGGGACCCATTATACATACCTATCAGGGGATCCTTATATATGCACCTTCCCGGGTTATTGGTCTCCCATAGCCCGACAGAGGGGGCGTGCTTATATAAGACTCATAGCATCAAACACAAACACATATTTGCACGTAATCTAGTCCCATTGTATAACTTCTAGCCTAATTCATTTAACATTCTGTCAGGTTCATAACTCGAATAGATTTCACTCTATCTCAGCTCCCGACGATTCTTGCCTCAGCCTTCAGCACCTTGCTAGTACACAATTAGAGTTAAGGATTAATCTTTGCCAGGTGAGATCTAGCACACCTATAGTATTAATATCATTTGTGAGCCTTTCCGAGCCCACTTCATTGTTGATGACCACTTGGCCATTATTGCTTTAGAGTCAGTTAACGTCACTATATGCCGGGGACATCATTGCATGATCCAGACGGCATTTGCCATTACTGCACTCTTGTCTTTTGTTGAGATCCTCTCTGAGATCTATTTGGGTAGGAGGTGTACCTCCACCATTTTGGATACCTTATAATTGTATCCTAGGAGTATTATTATTACCTTGAGTCCGGACCCCTTGTCCGACTCCTATTGCTTACTTGATAACCTGAGTATTGTATGTCTTAATTATTCTTATTGTTGTTGATGATCTCCAGGTTACAGGTATAAAATATATGTCGTGCTCCTTCATGAACCAGGTGTTAAACTGAATAAAACCCATGTTAACTTGTTACCTGTGTGCTTACTATCCTGCCGTGTTGTCTCTTTATTTAAAGTTTAAGGTATACCTATCCAGTTAGAGAGCTGCTCATTGTACAAAGAATATCTCGCGTTCCAATTTGGACCGGGCATAACACTAATTAAAGTCATGTAGTATTTATAAAGAATTATTATTTAACCGAAGCTTAGTAGGCTATGGTTATGAACCGAATAAGTTATATCTAAAGAAGGACTAATAATTCTATAAAAAGTCTTGAAAGATAAATATTGAGGTAAGAATATTTCTCTCTCTTACCCTTTTTTGAAATGAATACCTAGTTTTCTTATATGTCCTTTTATTTATATTTAATGTTATTATTCTTGGTTCTTGTCTTACGTTAATAGTATTATATTATTATTATCATCAGGATTAATATCAAAGTCACATAAAAAGTTAGATATATATTTAATAATTAGTTAAATGTATTTCTTAACCACGTAACATTGAGGTTTGATTATGAGTAAATTAAGTTACAGGATCGCTTCATAGATTCGATTCAGGTCTCACTCAAATAATATGAAAAGCAAAATAATATTTTGAAGCTAAAAGAATTTTCTTCAGCTTAGGAAATCACTAGAAGTAACATTAAAACAGCCATGTTAGTCTAAGGCGATATTACTAATAAGAGACAATAGTATCACCGTACTAAGCACCGTTAAGCAATGTAAGCTTAATTAAAAGAAAATGAAAGAACTAATAACGTAAGTGTTTACACCGAACACACTTAACACACACTTATATAATCTGACTGACGGTCACAATCCCATTATAATACTTCATCCCGTCTTCCTCCAGCTGCAAGTTCACCTTCCCCAACTCCAAATGAGACTGATTTGAATGCCCACTACTCGGGTCTTATATACTAAACAATGATGGTGTAGGAACGAATCAGGAGGCGGCGGGTAGTGCGCGCCCCAATCACAGCTCCTCGAGTTGCGTAGCAGGTGCGTGGTCCAATGGAGTCTCCTGGCGTCGATCATACGTCATAGCGTCGGGTCATCGAAGTAGTTTGCAGGGTCCCCTATGACGCACGCAGGTGTGAAGGCTTGTTTGCTGGTATGCGGACGAGCTGGTTTCCCCCTCGCTGGTTCGCTCGCTGGTCTGCTTCGCTGCCTGGGTAGTCTGGCACTCCTTCAACTCTTAATTCTAACTCTTAAATTAACATACAGGGCTCCGTATGTCAGACCTCCCCCCTAGAAAAGAGTTTAAGGAGTATAGTACATAATATTAAACATAATACATGAATAGATTCACCACCAGATTGGCAACAGCAAGATTATAATGAGGATATAATAAGGATATCACCCAAAGTAGGCAACGTCTCCAGGTACCACATCAGAACATAGCCGGAACGTAGCTTGAGCGCTATTCGAACTGCAAGGCATCTCACAGCTGAAGGCTTGAAAGCGCACTACTAAAACATGATATTTCCCTCGCTACAAGGGAGAGCTAATTGCCAAAATCCTCTCATTAATTTAATCTTACTGCTGTATGAGGCCAACCCGGTAAATGTAATCTTTGATCCGTGGCAATGGGTAGGTATCGTTCTTTGTGACAGCATTAACTTGACTATAGTCCATACATAACCTATGGCTCCCGTCTGGCTTTGGCACAAGTATGACCGGACTACTCCACTGGCTTAAGGCCCTTGTGATCAGCTGGTTTGAAAACATGAAGTCAAGCTCGACCTGCAGTATACTCCTGCGTTGTGGTGAGACACGGTAGGGGGATAGTTTTATGGGAGTGGCATCCCCTACGTCGATGTCGTGCAAGGCCAAAGAAGTGAGCCCTGGAGTATCACGGAACACACTGGGAGACTGAGACAAAACAGAGATTAGTTGGTTCGCTTGATCAGAGGGAAGATGACATAGTTTAGATGGTAATTCCCCCCAAGCTACTGAATTATACTGAAAGTTGGATAGGCTACATGACAAGTCAAAGTCTGCATGGATACCTTCAGGCTCTGGAACAGTCGTTGCAGGTCAGTAAGAGAACTGAAGACTTCGTCCGCACCAGGCTGTCCACAGGTCCTGACATTCACTGCAACAGTGGGAGAATCTGGAGGAGAGGAATCAGGGGACCTATGGTACGGTTTCAACATATTTATATGGAATATTTGCGTGGGCTTTCTCCTGTCTGGGGTAGTTACTAGATAATCGGTAATGCTCACCCTCTGAATGATCTTATATGGGCCCCTGAACTTGGCGGATAAAGGTTGGCCAAAAAGGGGGAGCAGGTCCAAAACCTCATCACCGGGCTGAAACTTCCTCTCACAGGCTTTTCTGTCATACCAGTTCTTCATGGAGCTTTTAGCGACTGTCAAGTTTTGAGCGGCAAACTCACATGAGGATCTCAGCCGGGTTTTGAAATCTGAAACATACTTGAGGAGGTTTTGGTTCCCCTCCTGGCCAACTAGGCTATCCTGCAATAGTTGCAAAGGACCTCTTACCTGGTGACCGAAAACTAGCTCATTAGGGGAAAAACCCAGGGATTCAGTTGGAACCTCACGAGTAGCAAATAAAAGAAAAGGTACCCCCTAATCCCACTCAACTCTGGTCTCTGTACAATATTTACGCAACATTCCTTTTAATGTCTGATGATATCGTTCGAGAACCCCTTGACTCTCTGGGTGGTAGGTGCTCGACTTAACATGCTCGATACCCAACTCCTTCAGGGACTGCTGAAAAATGTTAGAGGTAAAATTAGTTCCTTGATCACTTTGCACCTCATGGGGGAAACCCATTCTGGTGAAGAATTTGAGCAGTTCCTTGATGACAGTTGGAGCAGAGGTAGTCCTTAAGGGTATAGCCTCTGGGTAGCGAGTTGCCATGTCAATAATAGTTAATAAATAAATGTTACCTTGGGAAGTCTTAGGCAATGGGCCTACAATGTCCACTACCACCCGAGTAAAAGGATTCTCGAAGGCGGGCAAGGGCACCAGAGGATGTACAGGCACCTTCTGATTGGGTTTTCCTGTCATCTGGCAAGTGTGACACACTCTACAAAACTCCACTACATCTGCACGCATTCCTGGCCAGTAAAAGTGGGCTCTGATTCTGTCTAGATTTGTTCTCACACCTAGGTGTCCTGCCAATGGTATACAATGTGCCATTTCCAAGATATCTCTACGACAAGGTTTGGGGACTACTACTTGATGGACGTCCCAGGCCCCGTCATCGATTGGTCTGTGTGGCGGTCTCCATCTACGCCACAATACTCCTCCTTTGAGGTAGAAACATTCACCACCCTACTTCTCACATTCCTCTTCACTCACAGACCTGACAGCTAACTCCTTGCATTCACTATCATCTCTCTGTAGCTCTCCCAGGCCACTAGGACAATTTGGAGGGGTTTCATGGTCATCGTTAGGGTCAAGATGAGCCATAAAGGTGTCAGATAAATCCACCTCAGTCACATCATCAGGCACAGTTGGAGCGTCATTCACACTCTCATCATCCCTTTCATCAACTCTTACATTCGGTACATTTCTGTCCGAGGGAACTGCTACTCGAGACATTGAACGTGTGACAGCACACACAGGGAAAACTGTTGGCATCTCCTTTTCGAGCTCACCGGTTAGTGGCTCGTTAACAGGGGAAAGTGACAAAATGGGGTCTGGTCGGACCTTCTCACCTGCTACATCATTCCCCAAAAGGAGTGTTACCCCGGGCACAGGGATATCTTGGGACCTACACAAAGCTATGGTGGCCTCACCCTGTAGTAACTCGCATTCAATTTCGCCTTTTACCCAAGTATGCATAACATTGGCCTCCAGCACCTCTCATTACAACTGGTTCGCCAGGTGGGCACTCAGTGTAAGGATTCATCATGAGGGTGCTAGTAGAACCTGTGTCTCTCAGAATTTTTACCTCATGCATACAACCATTTAATCTCACGTTGCCAGATGAAATAAAGGGACGGTAACTGTCCTGCATTGATGGTGAAATTATTATTGGCTTAACCCTAGTGGGTTGCACCACGCATGCTACTACACCCCTGTCTAGATGATTTACGTTAGCTGCTAGGCACTCCTTCTGTCGGGAGTCCTGCATTAAAGGAACTTTTGGTGCTAGGTACTCCTTCTGTCGGGAGTCCTGCATTAAAGGAACTTTTGGTGCTAGGTGGTCCTTCTGTCGGGAGTCCTGCATTAAAGGAACATATGGAGTTTGAGATATGGCGGCAACTGTCTGCCCCGATCTCTCGGTTTTCTCCTTGGCCCAGCACTGATAAGCTAGGTGGCCTCTCATGCCACAAAAAGTACATACTTTAGGGGATACGGAAACGTTCCCTCTTTGACCATTACTATTAATTTGGGCCCCACCTCTGTTACCATTGCCCTGAGTCGCATTTTTAGTTGGGGAACAATTCTATTTTGGCTAGCTGGGGAAGACGTTACAGGCTTGTGGCTGGGTCTGTCAGATTTGTGATTGGGATACTTAAAATTTGAACTAGAATTATCGTAGGGCTTCTTTCCACAAAATTTGTTGTTGAGCACGTATGTGTCAGCCATGTCAGCGGCGTCGGCAAGACAATCTACCTTTTTTCCCCTTAAATGATAGGCTACAGAAGAATCAATTTTCCATAGGAAATATTCTAACAGGACCAACTCCTTCAGATCGTTGTAGCTTGTGACTTTCTTACTCTTGACCCAATTATTGAAAGTTTTAGTCATGGTCCTGGCAAATACCTTATGGGTTTCTTCTACTTTCTTCTGGTTTTTACGGAAAGATTGCCTGTAAGCCTCAGGCTGTAATTGATAGGTTTTTAGGATAGCTTCTTTGAGATTGTCATAATCCTGCCTAACCTCTGCTACTTCTGACAAATACGTGGCTCGAGCCTGCCCTGTCAAAACGGTTTGTAACATAAAAGGCCATTGATCTCTTGTCCACTTCATACCTCCAGCAACTTCCTCAAACAAAACAAAGAAATCCTGCACATTATCCTCAGTGAAAGGTGGAATGACACTGGTCATAGGCAATCCCAGAGGGGGAGCAATTATAAGGGAGCATTTGTATTGACATTTAGTTGAGCTATACGATATTGATATTCACATTGTTCGGTCGTTGCTCTGGATTTTATGCTGGCTTCTTCGGTTCTGGCTTCGGCATTTATTTTCATTCTGGCTAGTTCTAGTTCGAATATTTGATCACCGGTCAAACCAGGTGACAATTGTTCATCAAGTTAGCTAGGTTTACTCGGGATCCCACCAACTGCTCCGTCTCCCTCCTCGCTTTCTACAGGGAACAGGTGGGTTTTTATGGTCTGAGCCGAGGTACTTTAGACATGTTTGAGACAGTTAATTGGAGATGTGAGGCAAGCACTTTCAGTTCGGATTTTGACAGACAGTCAATATCAGGGGCTGTGGGTTCTGATTCTATGAAAACTCTAGTATCTTCATCATTAATTAGGTGAGGCATGATTAATATTTGATTTTTAAGTAGTGAAACGGTAATGAAACTGAGTGAAACTGTATGAAACGAATCCTGGCAAGGTCGCCACTCTTCTGTTACGTATCTTGATCCTCAAGTGGTTAACTTGATGAATCTAGATAGCACAGAGATATATATTAAGGTATCAGTCAGCTGAAGGCAAAACAAAAGTAAAATCTAATAACATTATTTCCTGTTGTTGCTTCCTTTCCTTTTGGATCTTAGGACTTAGTATCCTTTATTGACTGATACTCTTTAACACCTTATTAGCGGGCTAGCGGTTTATTTATATGTATCGCCCAGCGGGGTGTTTTTAGCCAAAATAGGGCTGTTTACGTGATCATTTTCATGCCTAAATAAGACCCAGAGCGTAAAACAAGTATCTATCTCTGAAAGGGCATAAACAGAGCTTTCCAATGACACCTTAACGATCCTTTTATGACGGCTAGTTTTCTTGCAACAACCGCGCAACACGAGTGCAAAAAGCATGTAATTTGGTACTTTCCCCATACAATTCAGTATGTAGCGAGTGAGAGAGGGAGGGAGGTGGGATTCGTGTCAGTAGGTTCGCCGCGGTGGTCTGGAGCAGTCATACGCTCGCTACTCTCCTGCCACCACTTGTCTCTCTCTCAGCAACATTACGTGCTGAAATTGCCACACGACCTATGTCGCGCGCCGCCAGATAGTCCAGATTTATTATACTCGACTTATGTTGCACGCCGATAGTTAGGGGTTAATTATGAAAAAATACTGAAACTAATTAAAGTCATGTAGTATTTATAAAGAATTATTATTTAACCGAAGCTTAGTAGGCTATGGTTATGAACCGAATAAGTTATATCTAAAGAAGGACTATTAATTATATAAAAAGTCTTGAAAGATAAATATTGAGGTAAGAATATTTCTGTCTCTTACCCTTTTTTAAATTAATAGCTATTTTTCTTATATGTCCTTTTATTTATATATAATGTAATTATTCTTGGTTCTTGTCTTACGTTAATAGTATTATATTATTATTATCATCAGGATTAATATCAAAGTCACATAAAAAGTTAGATATATATTTAATAATTAGTTAAATGTATTTCTTAACCACGTAACATTGAGGTTTGATTATGAGTAAGTTAAGTTACAGGATCGCTTCATAGATTCGATTCAGGTCTCACTCAAATAATATGAAAAGCAAAATAATATTTTGAAGCTAAAAAAAAAATCTTCAGCTTCGGAAATCACTAGAAGTAACATTAAAACAGCCATGTTAGTCTAAGGCGATATTACTAATATGAGACAATAGTATCACCGTACTAAGCACCGTTAAGCAATGTAAGCTTAAAAGAAAATGAAAGAACTCGTTAGTATTAATATAAAACAATAGTATTACTTTCATCATAACCCAATTACTTGAAGAGTTGCTTTAGTCCACAAGTTAGTCAACTAAAATAGTTAAGTACATAATAGTAGCGTTATTGTTAACACCTTACGAGCGGCCTATGCGGTTTATTTATGTGTACCGCACAGCGGGGTGTTTTTAGCCAAAATAGGGCTGTTTACGTGATCATTTTCATGCCTAAATAAGACCCAGAACGTAAAACAAGTACCTATCCCTGAAAGGGCATAAACAGAGCTTTCGAATGACACCATAACGATCCTTGTATGATGGATAGTTTTCTTGCAATAACCGTGCAACGCGAGTGCAAAAAGCAGGTAATTCGGTACTTTCAGTACATAATTGAGTATGTAGCGAGTGAGAGAGGGAGGAGGGAGCTGAGATTTGTGTCAGTAGGTTCGCCGCGGTGGTCTGGAGCAGTCATACGCTCGCTAGTCTCCTGCCACCACTTGTCTCTCTCTCTCAGCCACATTACGTGCTGAAATTGCCACTCGAGTTATGTCGAGCGCCGCCACATAGTCCAGCTTTTTTTAACTCGACTTATGTTGCTCGCCGCTAATTAAGGGTTAATTCCCAATCAAATAGTTAAGTACATAATAGTAGCGTTAACGTTAATTCCCAATCAAATAGTTAAGTACATAATAGTAGCGTTAACGTTAATTCCCAATCAAATAGTTAAGTACATAATAGTAGCGTTAACGTTAATTCCCAATCACATATCTCACTAACCTACATAACGTAAGTGTTTACACCGAACATACTTAACACACACTTATATAATCTGACTGACAGTCACAATCCCATTACAATACTTCACCCTGTCTTCCTCCAGCTGCAAGTTCACCTTCCCCAACTCCAAATGAGACTGATTTGAATGCCCACTACTCGGGTCTTATATACTAACCAATGATGGTGTAGGAACGAATCAGGAGGCGGCGGGTAGTGTGCGCCCCAATCACAGCTCCTCGAGTTGCGTTGCAGGTGCGTGGTCCAAAGGAGTCTCCTGGCGTCGATCATACGTCATAGCGTCGGGTCATCGAAGTAGTTTGCAGGGTCCCCTATGACGCACGCAGGTGTGAAGGCTTGTTTGCTGGTATGCGGACGAGCTGGTTTCCCCATCGCTGGTTCGCTCGCTGGTCTGCTTCGCCGCCTGGGTAGTTTGGCACTCCTTCAACTCTTAATTCTAACTCTTAAATTAACATACAGGGCTCCGTATGTCAGAATGTACAGCACCCCAACTAAGCCTCTCAGATATCCCTTTACAGCTGCCACCAGTGAAGTAACCTCGGAATGGCACCATACTATTTTTGCAGACTTTACAATGACAAACAGTTACAATTTATAATTTATACAATCACATCCGAACTGAGTCTGATGCCAAAAGTCGTCCCAAATGTTTTTTGGGCGCGGCCCGGCCGAGATTCGATCTCGGGCCCGCCACGTGCGAGGCGAGGGCCTTAGCCACACTACACCAAGAGAATTACTCCGCTTGGCGTGATAGCTCAAGCAGATTTACGCATCGAATTCAGTTACAGACACTTCGCCACAATCCAGGCATTACACTAGGTGACCATGTGAACTTTACTTTGGGACTAACTAAGTTGGTTAAGGGAACAGCTACCTCTGCAAAATTAGGACAAAGCCTATGATAATACCCCAACACCCCCAAATAACTTCTCAATTGTTTTCGGGTAGTAGGGGGAGGAATGTTTTTTATGGCTTCTACCTTTGCTATCAGGGGAGTCACTTGTCCAATTCCCACTCGATCTCCCAGATAATCGACAGTAGCTTTTCCAAATTCACTTTTTGCAAGATTTACAGTCAAGTTTGCCTCTATCAATCTAAGAAAATGTTCTTGAAGATGCACCATATGTTCTGACCAGTCTACATCATAAATGATCACATCGCCTATATAAGCCTTCACATAATTTAAACCCTGTATTACTTTATTTATCATGCGTTGAAACGTGTTAGGCGCATTTTTCATTCCAAAGGGCATCACCGTATATTGGTAGAGTCCATCCGGTGTTATGAAAGCCGACACATTACTAGCATTACTGGTCAAACCAACCTGATAATATCCTTTGAGTAAATCCAGTCTTGTCAAAAAGCGTGTTGTCCCCAAGCTGTCCAAGATATCGTCTATCCTAGGCATCGGATTGTGTTACCTGGTTCAGTCGTCGGTAGTCCGTACACATCCGATACGATCCGTTGGACTTCGGGACAAGTAAGCAGGGAGATGCCCACTCGCTCACACTGGGGATGGCCAAACCATTCTCAAGCAGAAACTGGACCTTCTCCTGGAGAATCTTCCTCCATGGACTCACTCGATATGCACCCTGCTTGACTGGTGCCGTACTACCCTTCAATACCACCTCATGTTCTGCTACTACACTTCGCTGGGGAACGTCCTGGGATATGCTGCTGTACCTGGATAAGAGAGCTGTGACATCTGCTGCTTTCCTCGTGTCCAAATGCTGTAATATAGGTTAAGGATTGGCAAGAATCTTAGAGTTATTAATCACTGGGACCGTTGGGTTGAACTGGTCCTCCTCTACTGGATCAGTACATTTTCTGGTTACATTCATTATTGCTGATCGCTGGTGAAAAAGTTTCATATTATTAGCATGTACACTTGTACAGTGCGCTTACATTTCCTTCGCCCTGGTGTACTGATGACATACCTGTCCGATCCACATGCTTCAAGGACAGAATATGGTCCCTCAAACTTTGCTTGTAAAGGAGTTTTGTATATGGGTAGAAGCAACAACACTTGATATCCTACTTCAAACTTTCTGTTTTCTACTTTTTTGTCAAAATTTGCTTTCATTCTACTTTGGGCTTCCTTTAAATTCTCAATGACAAATGCACGTACTCTCTCTAACCTATGTCTGAACTTCTCCACATAGTTGTTCAAAGTTACCTTCTCAGTATCATCTAACCTCTCCCTCAATAACCTCATTGGTCCATGTATTTCATGACCAAATGCAAGTTGTTACGACCGGGGCTACGAATAAAACAAGGGCACTTAATGATTGGCTAGTAATAGGGCACTATGCAACAACGGTACGCTAGATCCAAACCCTCAAACTTATATGCCGGCGAACAAAACACCTATACCCTCCAGAGTTAATCTGCGATAGCGGGGTATCCTTAACTGGGCATAAATGTACTCTATTTCAGGATAACCCACACTGGTATAGCCTGATAACAAACAAGATACAAGTTACGTTAAAATGCATAAAAAGGAATCTATGGAAAGCTCAATTAAATCACTGCAAGATTTAATACAATAAAAAGATACTTCAATACAGTTACTCTAAACAACAATAAACTCTTCCCTCCTATCTGAAAGAAAGTGAAGTATAGTCCTATAGACCTGGAAACTTCTGAAGAAAGTCTGATGCTCCTAAGATGCTCGTATCTTAAACTATATAAAGGCAGGAGACAGGACACCACACGTGTAAATCGAATACACTAAAAGATAGGACATATAGTGTTAACTGACACGAGAATACTATAAATGCGCAACGGTAGCAATGCTCGACACTAAAAGAAGTACTTCCTCAACGACGAAACAGTCTGCTATGGTTGTGCGGCTCAACAACAACCTAGACTAATAAATGCTGTGAATAATAATGCGTACATATCAAAGAGCTTATATTATATACTAACAAGTGTCTACTAGATTAATAATGTCTAGCTGGGATACTCTAGGTAAGGAACTGGGGTTGAGCAAGACAGGCTCGTAGCCTAGCGATGTCCTTAAGACTGCATCCTTTAAGTTACGTTAATTGACTAGGGTGCTCTCTCGATAGATCCAGATCACGAGTATTTGGTTCTATCCTGGCGACCCTCAAAAGACAAGCAAAGAGGCAGCAAAGTGTGGAACTGGTACAGGCCAAAACCCTCAGTCAACACAATGCTGCACTCGCAAAGGACGCAACCGAAAAGACAACCCAGGCTACCACAAGACCGGTCGAAGTCGTGTAGGTATAAGCAAACCGTACACACACCGGAGACATGACTACAGTTACCTTATCCCAGTCTAGCATTTAATAAAAGAGCAGAAACACTAAATCAATAATGGAGACACACTAAGTTCTTAACCTATACTAACTAAGAACCCTCAAACCTATTCTAAGTACATGTAAATATCTCTGAGGATGGCGCATGCAATACAATGGGCCGGCTATGAAAACCGTATGCAGAACCCAAGGGGATAAGTAATTGAATAAAGGCGAGAAGTAATGGAAAAGAAGAAGTACAGAGAGAGAAACAGTGATAAAGGTGGTGATCGGGGGAGAGTATGCAAAGGGATGTTAGAAGCACGCGCGCCAAGCCTGTCCTGACGAGGACAGCTCCTGGGGAGCCTCATGGAGGAGGCAAGCTACACAGGAGCCCGCAAAGGCGCGATGGTCGGCCAATCACGGGCCGATACGTCACAAGACAGCAGGTGTCACGTGACCCAGCCAGACACGCCGGCCAATGGCGAGCGAGAGGCAGGAATGCACCCGTGACTCAGACACTCACTACCTTCTCGCTCTGAAAGTCTTTCTCATTCCCACGCTGGTACTATTATCACTACTGTTGATATAAAATATAACCCTTTGTCACAGACTAAAACAAAGACCACCACTGGACTGTATGTGACAATGCGATTACTAGGAAAGAAAGAACAACATTCTCGGATAACTGTAGCCCATTTCGATGTCCCTGGCGAGCGCTAGTGGCTAACGAGAGGCGATTCTGCCAACGCTGGTAGACGTCACACCCCGCCCAAGATATGGGACGCTCAACATTAGGCGATCACCATATCTGACAAGGCAGAATGCCGACAAGACCCGCCACACCTAGCCACTCCACCAGAAATGAAATGCAAAGCTCAATCTTAAATAAAACAACATATTAGCATAAAGCAAATCTAACAACCCCTCCCAAACACAATAGTATAATTTAGCCTGCTATGCTCCCTGAGCGAGCTTCACAGAGCCCAGCCTACTAAGTGAAAGACAGGTTCAACTTAGGACTTTAGCTATAACATTGGCAACTTGCAATTAACTATAAAAAAGAAAGAGTTTTTATGTGATTTTTTATTTTATTTTAATGTTGTTTTTTGACGGCTGCTCTACAGGGGCAAGCCTGGTTTTTCTCCACTCTCAAACACACACTTGACTGAACGGCGAGGGTTCTCCTGCAAACATACCCTCCCGTGACAAACAATCAGCCAAAACATTATCAGTGCCCTTAACATGCCACACATCCAACTTGTGTTCCGGTAGCAAAACAACACCTGGCACTGATAAACTGCCCAGTTCATCACAAGACTGGCACTTCTCTTCGCTCTCTCCGGCAACGGGACCTGCCAAAAACCTTTCACTAGTTCCACCTTCGTGATAAATGAGGCAGCCCCGATGCGGTCTATGGTGTCGTCAACTCTGAGTAATGGATAGGCGTCTGTCAGGGATAATGCACCCACACTCTTGCAATCAACATACACACGGATTTTGCCACTCAACTCGGGTTGCAAACTCACTGGCAACGACCACTCACGATATCCCTTATCCCTCAGACACTTTTTCCATATGTTATCTAGCTCTGCTTTCACAACAGGCTGTCGAGCAGGATTTATACAGTAGGGAATTAACTTGAGCCTTGCACTGTCTCCAGCCTCCATGTCGGATTCTACCCCGTACAGCAGGCCTGGAGAAGCAACAAACATGCGGATGTACTGCCACAGCTTAGTAAACTGAACTATCCAACTCTAGCTCTTCCCAAGCTTTCTGGCATCTAGCCAAAAACCTCTCCAACAATTTCTCTTCCTCGTCTTTCCCTCCCCTTTCCCATTCTGATGGCACAACCATCACTTCTTCCTCTGACAAAGCTAAACTCTTCGCTCAAACTTTTGCTAGAAACTCCACCTTGGATGATTCCGGTGCTATTCCTCCCTCTCCGCCCTCCTCTCTCTTACTTATGCCTAATATCCTAATCTCTTCTAAAGATGTACTTTCTACCCTCTCTGGGCTTAACACTAATAAGGCGTACGGTCCGGACGGTGTTCCTCCTGTTGTTCTCAAAAACTGTGCTTCCGTGCTGACTCCCTGCCTAGGCAAACTCTTTCGTCTCTGTCTATCCTCTAGCGTCTTCCCTTCATGCTGGAAGTTTGCTCACATTCAACCTGTCCCAAAGAAGGGTGACCGCTCTCAACCCTCCAACTATCGTCCAATTGCTCTTATCTCTTGTCTTTCTAAAGTTTTTGAAACTATTCTTGCTTCCAAATTTCTTAAGCATTTCTCTCATAATCTGCTCTCAGATCGCCAGTATGGCTTCCTTAAGGGTCGCTCTACTGGTGATCTTCTTTCATATCTTACTAACTCTTGGTCATCCTCCTTCCGGGACTTCGGTGAGACTTTTTCTATTGCACTAGACATATCGAAAGCCTTCGATAGAGTCTGGCATAAATCTTTAATTTCTAAACTACCCTCCTTCGGTTTCTATCCCTCCATCTGTGCCTTTGTCTCTAATTTCCCTTCCGGCCGTTCCATAGCCGCGGTTGTGGACGGCCATTGTTCACTTCCTCACCCTATAAACTCCGGTGTTCCTCAGGGCTCTGTCCTATCTCCTATTCTCTTTCTAATTTTTATAAATGATCTCCTTAACTGTACCTTAATTCCCATCCATTCATACGCAGACGACTCAACCTTACACTACTCCATTAGTTTTTCAGAACGCCCCTGCCAGCAATCCCTCAACGACAAACGTAATGAAGCCATAGAACTCTTAAATTCTGATCTAAATACTATTTCCAATTGGGGCAGAGAAAACCTTGTTAACTTTAATGCTTCCAAAACCCAATTTCTCCATCTATCTACCCGTCAGGATCTCCCAGCGGACTATCCCTTATTCTTCAACAATACAAAAATCAACCCTTCATCTTCTCTCAATATTCTTGGTGTCTCTTTTTCTTCTGCTCTCATTTGGAAGGACCATATTACCAGTCTTGCTAAGGCAGCCACCCAGAAGCTGGGTGTGCTCAACCGCCTTAGGGGGTTCTTTTCCCCTGCACAGCTTCTTGCTCTGTACAGGGGCATAGTGCGCCCTTGTATTGAGTATTGTTCACATGTGTGGGGAGGTTCCTCTCATACCGCTCTCCTAGACAAAGTTGAAAGGAAGGCCTTTCGTATCATTAACTCCCGTCCACTCACCAACTCTCTGCAATCTCTCTCTCTCCGCCGCAATGTTGCATCTCTCTCGCTATTCTATCGCTACTATAATAATCAGTGTTCCTCAGAGCTATCCCAGTGCATACCACCTCCTTTACGTAGGGCACGTGGTACCCGTCTTGCAACTCAATCCCACCCCTACTCTGTGCAACTCTCCAACCAAGAGTGAAACGTTACTCTCAAACTTTCTTCTACTCAACAGCTGAGCTCTGGAACTCTCTCCCAGAATCAGTCTTTCCCTCTTTCTATGACTTAAATTGCTTCAAACTCCGTGTGTCCAGGCATTTTGGCTCGAACGTCCCTTGATTTTGGCCCTGTCACTCTTTCAACTATGGGGGAGGCACTCGCTATAGGCAGTTATGCCTTTTGCCTCCCTCAATAACATAGAAAAAAAAAAAAAAAAAAAAAAAAAAAACTTATCTTGGCGCTCAGGAACAAGAGGTTGCAACCTATCTCGAAAAACAACATGCTCATTGCCCTCCCACAACCCAGCCGAGACCACAGTTTCTACACTATAGTCTCCCTCCTTCTCCACCTTTGTCCCTAGAACAGCCAGGTAATGAGAGGGACAATCTGTACCACCTGTGCAGTCACTCCCATAGTTCATAATTGCTAAAGCTTCCCCGCCGATTCCGTACATGCGCACCCCCGCATTCCTTGCGACTACATCTGCCTGCGCAGCATCACTGCCTTCAGCGACATGGCCAGATACAGTCGGTCTATGGTAGGGCTGTTGCATATTACTAGAGCAGCATTGGGAGGCTATGCGACGACCGGGCGCCTCCACTCCACAGCCAACCTCGCCAATCTGCTCAATGTCCTTAGTCTGACCACCACCCTTGGCAGCCATGGGTCGACCCTGACCTGACAACCATGCCAAAGCCTCGTCGCCCACCTTGAACCACTGAAACAACGAGGCCAGCGGTCTACTCACACTTAAGTGACCTGCCAGCGGAACCTCGCGCACCGCATGAGTTGTGAGGCCTGGGTGCTCGGCACAAACAGTGGGGTATGAACCGAGCAGGGGCTGGAGCGCTGCACACTGCTACTCAGGCAGGTGCTCTAGTGCTTCCACAGCCACCTGGCTCGTGTCCCCCGCCCACTGCTCCACTGAGACATGACAATCCCAACTCTCCTCCACCTGAGCCCCACTGCCCCCCTCTCCTTCTCCACCTTGGCCGCTGCAAACCAACATAGGGACAGTAGGCTGCTCAGGTGGTTGCCTCACAAACTCCTTTAACAGGTTCACATGACATGCCTTCCCGTCCTCGAGATCAATAGCTCCGTTCCCACAACTCTCCTCCACCTGGGAACTACTCTGTCACGGAGTGCCATCACGCCCTACCATGTCACTAGGGGGGACAGGTTCTGGGGCCACTCCAGAGCTCATCTTTGGTGCTAATACTGAGTCGCCAAGAAGAGCCGCTGGATCAAAACTCACAAAACTTCTCCCAACTTTAGCTTTCTCCTTCCGACCGTTCCTCCGCTGGTCTAGAGACTGAGGAATAGGCTGTGACACCTTAGATGCACGAGATCGGGTGACAACACACGCCAACTGCTGTAATTAACACCTCTCGACCAACTCCTGCCCCTCCCTACTCACGTCGGCCGCCCTCTCGGCAACGACTAAGGGTGGAACCTCAGAAGTAGGCACCTCAAAGTCGTTGCCGAGAAGAAGGTCGACGCCCTCTACTGGCATTTTCTCTACAATTCCAACATCTATCTCTCGAGTCACACCATCAACCTCCAGCTCCACTCGAACCAACGGGTATGACCGTGTAGCATTAATACCCTGCACCACAATTACCCGTGCCACGTTTATAGGTTGGCCTGTAAAGTTTTTCATCAGAGTCTGGGATGCACCTGTATCACGCAACAACTCCAACCCATGCTTGCAACCAGCCCAACTCACGCAGCCACGCCCTCTATGGTCGCAAAAAGCATCGCGGACAGGTTTCGAGCCTTCCGGACACTCTTTCACTGGCTGTGCCCCCGCATCTGATATATCACCCCGGGTAAATGCAGAAGACCTCAGAGACACCCCAATGTTGCTAGCCAAAGACACGACTGCTGTACGTTGGTTACTAGGGCAGGAACGTGCAAAATGCCCCTTCTTATGACACTTAAAACACTCTACTTCACCCTTGGACTTCCCCTGAGGTGGGGAAGGGCCCTGACCTTTCTTAAACGGGACGGTTTTTGGTTTGTGATCAAAATTAGTATCATTGCTCTTACTTTCGTTATTAAATGTTGCATCACTGACTCGGAGGGGTGGAGTGTTGCGCCCCTTGTTAACTGCATCGGTCCGTTGTGCAGACCCGCACCCACGAATCAGCGATACTCTCAGGTCAGCCAACTCAGCTGCCTCTTGTAGAGTTTTATGACGGTTCTCTTTAAGGTTCAAAGTCAGGTTGCCGCCTGTGCATTTAAAAAATTGCTCTAGAAGGAATAACTGCTCAATCTCTTCGAACGTCGTCACCTTCTCTGACCTCAGCCAATTTCTCAAAGCATCAGACAGTTCCTGGGCATGTTCTAGAAAAGTGCACTCACGACCCTTCGTAACATCCCGAAACTTCAACTTATATGTCTCTGGTTGTAACTCGTACGCCCTCAGAACAGCCCACAGGTAACCAGCTCACCTCTTGACAAACCGCTAGTACCGGGAAACCCTAAGACCGTGGCTACACACTGCAGTCCGTACCGGTCTAGCCCCGACACACGATCCGCTGACACAGGCTCCTCCAAAAATATCCGAGCATCCTCCTCATTGTTCACCACCCGAAAGCCTCTTAACAACTCCACCTCCTCGCCTGCTTCCCGTACTGTGTCCTCACTGTACACTGATCCGTCGTTCGACATAGTGTCCACTGGAAATCCTCTACGTTTATAAAAAAAAAGAAGTACCTAAACTCTCATGTAGCACTATTCACTCAAAAAATGCTTGAAGACAACTCAAGTGCTATACTACGTTGCCAAAAAAAAATCCAACGTGTCCAAAATATTCCTCAAAAAACAAATGTCCAAAAATCCTGCAATTATTTCTTAGTTCACTAAATCCTAGACTAAGGTTGCCATTTATTATGACGACTAAGATAAGATACTAGGCAAGGTCGCCATTTGTTACGACCGGGGCTACGAATAAAACAAGGGCACTTAATGATTGGACTAGTAATAGGGCACCATGCAACAACGGTACGCTAGATCCAAACCCTCGAACTTATATGCCGGCGAACAACACACCTATACCCTCCAGAGTTAATCTGCGACAGCGGGGTATCCTTAACCCGGGAGCTGCGGGGAGACTCTTAAGAGTTCCCCCGGCGCACTGCGGGGAGACTCTTAAGAGTCAGAGAAAAAAAAAATCAACTTTTGACATCGAAAAAAAAAAAAAAAAAAAAAAAAAAAAAATTTTTTTTTTTTTTTTGGCCCCTGGGCCATGCAAAATCTCAGTCCTCTACCTCCCCTCCTTCCCCACTTTCCTCCTCTCCTTCAGTTATCACCTATTTTCCCTGTTATTCCCTTATTCTGAGGTATATTTTCGTGCTAACATTAGAAATCCGATTGGAGGGTGTGGTCATCACTGATAGCAAGCGAGTGCAAGAGAGAGAGAGAGAGTATCGATCGACTGTGTCTCAGTGGCCTTGGGGGAAATTGGCGGGAAAGCAGATTGCCTCACCCATACATTATACAACTCGCGGGCTATATCTCCGATTTTGACCATCCAAACGCTGTTTTCACTCGTTTTATTGTTGTTTCAGGTTAATACCTTTATAATCAACCCATAATAGGCGCATATGGATAAGTATTTATGCTATTAATGGCACAATGAATATTTTAGTGACGGAAACACCTCAAATACGTCAGCACAGGGGGACGTTTCCAATTACCCCCATGCGCACTTCAGAGGTTAACTGGGCATAAATGTACTCTACTTCAGGCTAACCCACACTGGTATAGCCTGATAACAAACAAGATGCAAGTTACATTAAAATGCATAAAAAGGAATCTATGGAAAGATCAATTAAATCACTGCAAGATTTAATACAATAAAAAGATGCTTCAATACAGTTACTCTAAACAACAATAAACTCTTCCCTCCTATCTGAAAGAAAGTGAAGTATAGTCCTACAGCATAGACCTGGCAACTTCTGAAGAAAGTCTGATGCTCCTAAGATGCTCGTATCTTAAACTATATAAAGGCAGGAGACAGGACACCACACGTGTAAATCGAATACACTAAAAGATAGGACATATAATGTTAACTGACACGAGAATACTATAAATGCGCAACGGTAGTAATGCTCGACACTAAAAGAAGTACTTCCTCATCAACGAAACAGTCTGCTATGGTTGTGCGGCTCAACAACAACCTAGACTAATAAATGCTGTGAATAATAATGTGTACATATCAAAGAGCTCATATTAAATACTAACAAGTGTCTACTCGATTAATAATGTCTAGCTGGGATACTCTAGGTAAGGAACTGGGGTTGAGCAAGACAGGCTCGTAGCCTAGCGATGTCCTTAAGACTGCATCCTTTAAGTTACGTTAATTGACTAGGGTGATCTCTCGATAGATCCAGATCACGAGTATCTTGTGCTATCCTGGCGACCCTCAAAAGACAAGCAAAGAGGCAGCAAAGTGTGGAACTGTTACAGGCCAAAACCCTCAGTCAACACAATGCTGCACTCGCAAAGGGCGCAACCGAAAAGACAACCCAGGCTACCACAGGACCGGTCGAAGTCGTGTAGGTATAAGCAAACCGTACACACATCGGAGACAACGACTACAGTTACCTTATCCCAGTCTAGCATTAAATAAAAGAGCAGAAACACTAAATCAATAATGGAGACACACTAAGTTCTTAACCTATACTAACTAAGAACCCTCAAACCTATTCTAAGTACATGTAAATATCTCTGAGGACGGCGCATGCAATACAATGGGCCGGCTATGAAAACCGTATGCAGAACCCAAGAGGATAAGTAACTGAATAAAGGCGAGAAGTAATGGAAAAGAAGAAGTTCAGAGAGAGAAACAGTGATAAAGGTGGTGATCGGGGGAGAGTATGCAAAGGGATGTTAGAAACACGCGCGCCAAGCCTGTCCTGACGAGGACAGCTCCTGGGGAGCCTCATGGAGGCGGCAAGTTACACAGGAGCCCGCAAAGGCGCGATGGTTGGCCAATCACGGGCCGATACGTCACAAGACAGCAGGTGTCACGTGACACAGCCAGACACGCCGGCCAATGGCGAGCGAGAGGCAGGAATGCACCCGTGACTCAGACACTCACTACCTTCTCGCTCTGAAAGTCTTTCTCATTCCCACTCTGGTACTATTATCACTACTGTTGATATAAAATATAACCCGTTGTCACAGACGAAAACAAAGACCACCACTGGACTGTCTGTGACAATGCGATTACTAGGAAAGAAAGAACAACATTCTCGGATAACTGTAGCCCATTTCGATGTCCCTGGCGAGCGCTAGTGGCTAACGAGAGGCGATTGTGCAGACCCGCTCCCACGAATCAGCGATACTCTCAGGTCAGCCAACTCAGCTGCCTCTTGTAGAGTTTTATGACGGTTCTCTTTAAGGTTCAAAGTCAGGTTGCCGCCTGTGCATTTAAAAAATTGCTCTAGAAAGAATAACTGCTCAATCTCTTCGAACGTCGTCACCTTCTCTGACCTCAGCCAATTTATCAAAGCATCAGACAGTTCCCGGGCATGTTCTAGAAAAGTGCACTCACGACCCTTCGTAACACCCCGAAACTTCAACCTATATGTCTCTGGTTGTAACTCGTACGCCCTCAGAACAGCTTCCTTCAATACCTCATAATCGATGCAAGACTCCAAGGGCAATGCATCATATGCCTTGATTCCTTTGCCAACCAACCTAGAGGAAACAAGGGCTGCCCACTTAACCTCGGGCCATTGGTGCTCCCGGCACTTCTTCTCAAAACGCAGGAAAAACTCGGTGACACCCGACTCGTCAAATGCAGGGACTAACTTAAGAAGGTGCGATAAAGACTGATCAAGACCTCGATTCTCAGAACCGAGACGCTGCCCTGTCGACTCCATCCGAGACTTCTCAAGCTCTATGTCTGCACAGTACATGGCCTTTCTCTCCTCAGCCTGAATCCTGAGCTCATACTTTTGTTGCTCGAGCTCAGCCTCATGCTTTCGCTGCTCAATCTCAGACTGCTGCTTAAGTTTGGCGAGCTCGAGCTGAAACAACATCTCGGAAGACAAACCCTGAGGAGGGGGTGCTACTATTGGGGACCCACCCCGTGAATCACCTAGAGGCATACCCAACCGCCAGCGGGCATCGGCCTGCGGGAACATACCCGGCTCCGGAGCCCGAGGGGGCGCCATGGTAGGAGTCGAGTGGAATGGGGGCTGGGCCGAAGGTGCCCCAGCTCCCGCTCCACCCGAAGCCCCACGCACCCAACCGAGCACACAGGTAACCAGCTCACCTCTCGACAAGCCGCTAGTACCGGGAAACCCTAAGACCGTGGCTACACACTGCAGTCCGTACCGGTCTAGCCCCGACACACGATCCGCTGACACAGGCTCCTCCAAAAATATCCGAGCATCCTCCTCATTGTTCACCACCCGAAAGCCTCTTAACAACTCCACCTTCTCCACCTCCTCGCCTGCTTCCCGTACTGTGTCCTCACTGTACACTGATCCGTCGTTCGACATAGTGTCCACCGGAAATCCTCTACGTTTATAAAAAAAAAAGAAGTACCTAAACTCTCATGTAGCACTATTCACTCAAAAAATGCTTGAAGACAACTCAAGTGCTATACTACGTTGCCAAAAAAAAATCCAACGTGTCCAAAATATTCCTCAAAAAACAAATGTCCAAAAATCCTGCAATTATTTCTTAATTCACTAAATCCTAGACTAAGGTCGCCATTTGTTATGACGACTAAGATAAGATACTAGGCAAGGTCACCATTTGTTACGACCGGGGCTACGAATAAAACAAGGGCACTTAATGATTGGACTAGTAATAGGGCACCATGCAACAACGGTACGCTAGATCCAAACCCTCGAACTTATATGCCGGCGAACAAAACACCTATACCCTCCAGAGTTAATCTGCGACAGCGGGGTATCCTTAACTGGGCATAAATGTACTCTACTTCAGGCTAACCCACACTGGTCTAGCCTGATAACAAACAAGATGCAAGTTACGTTAAAATGCATAAAAAAGAATCTATGGAAAGATCAATTAAATCACTGCAAGATTTAATACAATAAAAAGATGCTTCAATACAGTTACTCTAAACAACAATAAACTCTTCCCTCCTATCTGAAAGAAAGTGAAGTATAGTCCTACAGCATAGACCTGGAAACTTCTGAAGAAAGTCTGATGCTCCTAAGATGCTCGTATCTTAAACTATATTAAGGCAGGAGACAGGACACCACACGTGTAAATCGAATACACTAAAAGATAGGACATATAATGTTAACTGACACGAGAATACCATAAATGCGCAACGGTAGCAATGCTCGACACTAAAAGAAGTACTTCCTCATCAACGAAACAGTCTGCTATGGTTGTGCAGCTCAACAACAACCTAGACTAATAAATGCTGTGAATAATAATGTGTACATATCAAAGAGCTCATATTAAATACTAACAAGTGTCTACTCGATTAATAATGTCTAGCTGGGATACTCTAGGTAAGGAACTGGGGTTGAGCAAGACAGGCTCGTAGCCTAGCAATGTCCTTAAGACTGCATCCTTTAAGTTACGTTAATTGATTAGGGTGCTCTCTCGATAGATCCAGATCACGAGTATTTGGTTCTATCCTGCCGACCCTCAAAAGACAAGCAAAGAGGCAGCAAAGTGTGGAACTGGTACAGGCCAAAACCTTCAGTCAACACAATGCTGCACTCGCAAAGGACGCAACCGAAAAGACAACCCCGGCTACCACAGGACCGGTCGAAGTCGTGTAGGTATAAGCAAACCGTACACACATCGGAGACAACAACTACAGTTACCTTATCCCAGTCTAGCATTAAATAAAAGAGCAGAAACACTAAATCAATAATGGAGACACACTAAGTTCTTAACCTATACTAACTAAGAACCCTCAAACCTATTCTAAGTACATGTAAATATCTCTGAGGACGGCGCATGCAATACAATGGGCCGGCTATGAAAACCATATGCAGAACCCAAGGGGATAAGTAATTGAATAAAGGCGAGAAGTAATGGAAAAGAAGAAGTTCAGAGAGAGAAACAGTGATAAAGGTGGTGATCGGGGGAGAGTAAGCAAAGGGATGTTAGAAACACGCACGCCAAGCCTGTCCTGACGAGGACAGCTCCTGGGGAGCCTCATGGAGGAGGCAAGTTACACAGGAGCCCGCAAAGGCGCGATGGTTGGCCAATCACAGGCCGATACGTCACAAGACAGCAGGTGTCACGTGACACAGCCAGACACGCCGGCCAATGGCGAGCGAGAGGCAGGAATGCACCCGTGACTCAGACACTCACTACCTTCTCGCTCTGAAAGTCTTTCTCATTCCCACGCTGGTACTATTATCACTACTGTTGATATAAAATATAACCCGTTGTCACAGACGAAAACAAAGACCACCACTGGACTGTCTGTGACAATGCGATTACTAGGAAAGAAAGAACAACATTCTCTGATAACTGTAGCCCATTTCGATGTCCCTGGCGAGCGCTAGTGGCTAACGAGAGGCGATTCTGCCAATGCTGGTAGACGTCACAAAGTTGGTAAGGACTATATCCTAGGGACTCCTGTTTACTCTCTCTAATTGCAAACAATAGTATATCTATCCCTTCATCCCACTCCTGTCCTGTATCTAAGCAGTATTTACCTAGCATCTTCTTAAAAGTTTGATGAAACCTTTCTATCATTCCCTGGGACTCTGGATGGTAAGCAGTAGCGAGGTATTGCCTAACTCTCAACTGTTTCATGGCTTCTTTGAATAGATTTGAACTGAAATTACTGCCTTGATCTGATTGCACTACCTTTGGGATACCATATTGTGTAAATAAATGAATTAACATGATCTTGGCATGAATTTTCTTAATAGGAATGACTTCTGGGTATCTGGTGGAAGCGCACATAATGGTCAGAAGATACATATTTCCCTTCTTAGTTTTAGGGAGAGGTCCAACACAATCCAAAATAATCCTGGAAAATGGCTCATCAACAACTGGGATGGGTTTCAGTGGTACAGGCTTCAATACCTGATTTGGTTTACCAGGCAACTGACATTCCCTACAGGATTTACAAAATGTTGATACATCTTTCCTTAAACTAGGCTAGAAAAAGTTAGTCAATATGCGTTCACTAGTCTTTGTAGTTCCTAGATGACCTCCTAAATTATTATGAGCTAGGGTTAAAATGGACTTCTTAAGGTTGGCAGGAACCACTATCTGATGCACAACAGACCAATCCTCTGTAGCTGGCACATTCATTGGGCGATATTTTTTCATCAACACTCCTTTCATCAAGTAATAGCAACAATGTTGACCATCTAACTCTTCCTCCGACACAAGATCTTGATAAAATTTTCTTAATGTGGGATCATTTTGTTGTTCTAGAATTAACTTTTCCTTGGTCACAGGAATACTTTTAAGTTTTTTTTCCATGGGGAGATTGTAGGCACCAATCGATCAGGGCTAGACCCAGGTGAGGTTATAGGCATGTGATAAAGAGTCGCTGGAACTCCTGTTTCACTTGCTTGGCCTCTCTTACTGATTTTCTTTGTGCCTCATTTACACTGAGAGCAATCCAGCTAGCTCTCACAAACACCTCCTCCTCCTATCCACTTCACTACACTAAACATGCACACCACACTTCATTCTTCCACACCAAAATTTAAAAAAAAAAATAATGATGAATTGTAGCCCAGCCTCGGAGTCCGCAGGGGGGGGGACTATAAATGCCCCCTCACCCGACCGACCATCCCCTGACGACCCCACACAATCACCTGGACCTCGGCCTGTTACTCTTTCTATTAATTTCTGCAACATTCGCGGACTTTCCTCTAACTTTCACTCTGTTGAGCACCATCTCTCCTCCTACAAACCTGATCTTCTCTTCCTCACCGAAACTCAGGTGTCTGTAGCAACATCCAGCAACCCCTTCTCTGTATCCTCCTACTTTCTCTATCCTAGTTTCAAAGCCAAAGGTGGATGTTGTGCATATGTGCACAACAAACTCACTTGCTCTCGTGTTCCCGATTTCGACTCCTCTGAATTCTCAACTTTATGGCTCAAACTTTCCTGTCATTCTCTTACTAAATATTTCTGTGCTGTCTATCTCTCCCCTAACTCTACCAACTTTCCCAAATTCTTTGACTATCTAAACTCTACAGTGGAACACATTCTATCCATTTCTCCTTTCTCAGAAATCTCCATCTTAGGAGATTTCAACGTTCACCACCGCCATTGGCTCTCCTCTCACACTACTGATCCACCTGGTGAACAAGCCTACGTCTTTTCTATCCTAAATGACCTAGAGCAGTTAGTTCAGCAACCCACCCGTATCTCGGATCGCATCGGAGATCGGCCCAACATTCTTGACCTGTTTCTAACTTCTAACCCTTCTTCTTATACTGTCGATCTTTTCACTCCTTTGGGCTCCTCCGACCATAAACTTATCTCTGTCACCTGTCCTATCTCTCCAGTACAGCCACCCGATCCTCCTAGCCGGCGGCGCTTGTGGCACTTTGGCGCTGCCGACTGGGAGGCTCTTCGGCAGTACTTCTTTGATTTCCCATGGAATGATTTCTGCTTCCATGGCCGGGGACCCTCGGAGAGTGCTGAACGCATTACCGAGGTATTCCTATCGGGCATGGAAGCATACATTCCATGCTCTTTCTCTCAGACTAATGCTAAAAAATCTTGGTTTACTCACGCCGGTTCTACTGCTGTCCGCAATAAGGAGGAAGCATTCAAACGGTACCGACGCCTTAAAACTCAAAACTCTCATTCTTCATATGTTTCTGCCCGGAATCAAGCCAAATCTGTTCTTCGACTTGCCAAACACTCTTTCATCAATAATAAATGCACTGAACTATCCAACTCTAGCTCTTCCCAAGCTTTCTGGCATCTAGCCAAAAACCTCTCCAACAATTTCTCTTCCTCGTCTTTCCCTCCCCTTTCCCACTCTGATGGCACAACCATCACTTCTTCCTCTGACAAAGCTAAACTCTTTGCTCAAACTTTTGCTAGAAACTACACCTTGGATGATTCCGGTGCTATTCCTCCCTCTCCGCCCTCCTCTCTCTTACTTATGCCTAATATCCTAATCTCTTCTAAAGATGTACTTTCTACCCTCTCTGGGCTTAACACTAATAAGGCGTACGGTCCGGACGGTGTTCCTCCTGTTGTTCTCAAAAACTGTGCTTCCGTGCTGACTCCCTGCCTAGGCAAACTCTTTCGTCTCTGTCTATCCTCTAACGTCTTCCCTTCATGCTGGAAGTTTGCTCACATTCAACCTGTCCCAAAGAAGGGTGACCGCTCTCAACCCTCCAACTATCGTCCAATTGCTCTTATCTCTTGTCTTTCTAAAGTTTTTGAAACTATTCTTGCTTCCAAATTTCTTAAGCATTTCTCTTCTCATAATCTGCTCTCAGATCGCCAGTATGGCTTCCTTAAGGGTCGCTCTACTGGTGATCTTCTTTCATATCTTACTAACTCTTGGTCATCCTCCTTTCGGGACTTCGGTGAGACTTTTTCTATTGCACTAGACATATCGAAAGCCTTCGATAGAGTCTGGCATAAATCTTTAATTTCTAAACTACCCTCCTTCGGTTTCTATCCCTCCATCTGTGCCTTTGTCTCTAATTTCCTTTCCGGCCGTTCCATAGCCGCGGTTGTGGACGGCCATTGTTCACTTCCTCACCCTATAAACTCCGGTGTTCCTCAGGGCTCTGTCCTATCTCCTATTCTCTTTCTAATTTTATAAATGATCTCCTTAACTGTACCTTAATTCCCATCCATTCATACGCAGACGACTCAACCTTACACTACTCCATTAGTTTTTCAGAACGCCCCAGCCAGCAATCCCTCAACGACAAACGTAATGAAGCTATAGAACTCTTAAATTCTGATCTAAATACTATTTCCAATTGGGGCAGAGAAAACCTTGTTAACTTTAATGCTTCCAAAACCCAATTTCTCCATCTATCTACCCGTCAGGATCTCCCAGCGGACTATCCCTTATTCTTCAACAATACAAAAATCAACCCTTCATCTTCTCTCAATATTCTTGGTGTCTCTTTTTCTTCTGCTCTCATTTGGAAGGACCATATTACCAGTCTTGCTAAGGCAGCCTCCCAGAAGCTGGGTGTGCTCAACCGCCTTAGGGGGTTCTTTTCCCTTTTCAGCTTCTTGCTCTGTACAGGGGCATAGTGCGCCCTTGTATTGAGTATTGTTCACATGTGTGGGGAGGTTCCTCTCACACCGCTCTCCTAGACAAAGTTGAAAGGAAGGCCTTTCGTATCATTAACTCCCGTCCACTCACCAACTCTCTGCAATCTCTCTCTCTCCGCCGCAATGTTGCATCTCTCTCGCTATTCTGTCGCTACTATAATAATCAGTGTTCCTCAGAGCTATCCCAGTGCATACCACCTCCTTTACGTAGGGCACGTGGTACCCGTCTTGCAACTCAATCCCACCCCTACTCTGTGCAACTCTCCAACCCAAGAGTGAAACGTTACTCTCAAACTTTCTTCTACTCAACAGCTGAGCTCTGGAACTCTCTCCCAGAATCAGTCTTTCCCTCTTCCTATGACTTAAATTGCTTCAAACTCTGTGTGTCCAGGCATTTTGGCTCGAACGTCCCTTGATTTTGGCCCTGTCACTCTTTCAACTATGGGGGGGGGCACTCGCTATAGGCAGTTATGCCTTTTGCCTCCCTCAATCACATAGAAAAAAAAAAAAAAAAAAAAAAAAAAAAGTACAGGCTGGCAACCTGTGGTTAATTCACTACTTACAGTTGGTTTAGAAGTAAAACAATCCACTAAGATCAAGCTCCTCGACTGTACCATCCTTAATCTCGGTAGGAGTAGAGGCCATACTACGCGTGACTGCACACACAGGGTATCGTGGATTCACAATAGTCAGTGGTATAACCTACATTTTCTATGTATCATACCCTAAATGCAGTTTGTACAGTATGTAAGCTTAATATGTTAAATAAGGCCTATTATACGAAAGTATAGTATTTAAGTGTCTTTAGGAATGCATATATGATTTATCATATAAACCATGCCGTAATATTATGAAAGCGGTGCGATATTTACCGCTAGATATCCGCTACTAACTTAGCAGTAGCCGCTAGATTCGTAGCGCAAGACGATCACGTCATGGATTGTGGCGCACCGCGTTAGAGCACGTTTATACATCGTCCTAGCAACAACTCCACTCCTTAGTTCGCCGCGATCCTGGTTCTGGTTTCATCCAGCTCTCATCATTAACTTAAACTCAACTTCATCCTACAGACAGACCGACTGACAGCTAAGCCTTATTATCATGATTTAATTTTCTGTAACCTTATTTATTCATTATTTGTTAAGGTGCACCCTCGTGGTCACCTTAACCCTTCCAGCCCGGGTGTCATTTTAAAATGACACCACGAAAGAAGGGCAGGTGCCCGGGTGTCATTTTAAAATCCCTGTGTTTGAAAGTGTGCTTCAAAATTGGCGCGGCCAAATTTTGCATTGCAGGAGCGACCGCAGCGCCACCAAGCCTCAACTACTAGTGTTATCAGTTCGTACATGGCCGCCATAGCGAGTTATACTGAAAAAATGATTTCCGACGTGTCCGAATCGCTGCAACCTCCCGCGGGCCCCACTGCTACCCCGCTTGCAACTTCAACGCCTGTTGCAACCGAGAAGAAAGCTCAACGAAAGAAAGTTAAGCGTTTGTTGAGTGATAGCGCTATACAGCGAGAACTTTTTGATAGTGAAGAGAGCAGTGGCGAAAGCTTGGTGGTCAAAGAACAATTTATAAGTGCAAGCGAAGATGACGATTTCGTTGGCTTTGGAGACGACGATAATGTTGATTTATTTGAGGGGGGAGACAGTAGTGATGATCCTGATGTGGAAGTGTTTCAGGAAGGTGCCATTGAGCTTCCAAGTGTGCTAGAACCTAGGCCTATCCCCTCGCCATCTTTGCTATGTCAGCCTAGGTCTAGCCCTAGTAGCCCAGGACCTTCCCCTTTGCCTGCCCGTACGCCCTTGAAAGTGGGCAAATATTTCTAGGAACAATGTTGGTGAAAAGTGCAGCTAAAAAAGCACGCAGGGCAGCCGCAGAAAAGGATAGGGAAGCGGAAGACAGTGATAATGACGCCGACCCTGGTCTAGCAACCACCCGCATTCCATTGTCCCGACGCCTTGACCCGGGACGCCGCGTTGGGCACCCACAGCCCTCGGCTTCATCTCTCCTTCAGGATGACCAAAGGGCCTCTTCAAGTGGTATTACTAGTGTGCCACAGCCCTCAACACACCGCAGAGCATTATTTGCTGCGGAGAAGCCCTCGGCTCGCCGCAAAAGAAGCTCAACTCCCGAGGCCGAGTCTCCCATTGTTGAAGCTCCCGCAGCCTCCCGCGCCCCACACCGCCGACGCCTGGTCACTTCTTCACCCGAATTGTCTCCTCAAGATGATGCTGACGACCCCAACATTGCCCCAGATGACCTGACGTCGCCTGAGGAGGAAGAGGAACAGGAAGAGGAAGAGGAAGTCCCGACAAGACGAGCGAGAGGGCGAGGTCGTGGACGTGGTCAGTCTGCCGACGCCGCTGCCCGTGGGCGTGGGCGTGGGTGTGCAGGGCGTCCGCGTGGCCAAGGGCGTGTGCCAGGGCGTCCAGGGCGTGTGCCTGCTGCAGCTGCACGTGCTCGAGCATCAGTATCCGACCTGTTTGTGTGGACAGATGGGGCTTCTATGACAATGAAGTCATGGAATACCTAGTCGAGGAGACCAACAACCATCATGAGATCTGTGCCAACTTTCTTGGGAGGAAGACCAGTGCCAAGATGGTGGCATGGAGAGCTGTCACTGTGGCAGAACTATATGTGTTCTTGGCACTCACAATGCTGATGACACATATCAGGAAGCACGCTCTGGCAGACTACTGGATCACTGGCGACATCATAACGACTCCAGCATTTGGCAAGTACATGTCCAGATACAGGTACTTCGACATCCTCTCGTATCTCCACCTGGCAAACAACATGGCAGTCCACCTTCCCGACTCATTATGGAAGATCAGGAAGCTGTATGACATGATTCGTCATCGGTTCACCACCTACCTGATTCCTTTCCAGAAGATGTGCCTCGACGAGTCTCTGGTCCTGTTCCGTGGTAGGCTGCACTTCCGACAGTATATCCCGTCCAAGAGACACCGCTTCGGCATCAAGCTCTTCGTCCTCTGCGACTGTTTGACGGGGTATGTGCTGGACTTTATAGTCTACAGCGGCAAGGGTGGAGAAATTGTGACTGACCCCCTCATTGGTTTTGGTGGCGCTGTAGTGAAGATGATGGAGAGGCACTTCAATAAAAACCACATCCTCTACACAGATAATTACTACACGTCGCCTCTCCTGACCAAGTACCTCCATGGCCGCAAGACCGGAACTGTCGGCACAGTCAAGGGCAAGAGGAAGGGCATGCCAGGCTACCCAACCAAGACGAAGAAGGCAGACATCTTCCACAAGAAGAGTGGCCCCATCCTCTCCATCCACTGGCATGACCAGCGGAAGTCAACCTCCTCACCACATGCCACAAGGCCCAGATGGTCGCCACAGGGAAGGTGGACCGAAGAACCAAGAACCCCGTCCAAAAACCAGCTGCTGTCCTGGATTACAACCTCAACATGCGCCTCGTTGACAAGTCCGACATGCAGATGGGCTTCATCGAATGCCTGCGAACATCTTGCAGGTGGTACAAGAAGTTTATCCTGCATACGGTAGATATGTCGGTCCTCAATGCGTACAACATCTACCGTCTGAGGACTGCAGGAGCCAAGAAGTACAAGTCCCTGCGGAAGTTCCACAAGCAGGTGATACTTGAGCTCCTGGCTAAACATGCGGGTACACCAGGGAGGCCACTACAAGGACCAGGCCAACTGGACAGAACGGGGTGTGCTGAATTTTTCAGGAAGCACCAGCTCAACGCCCTTCCTTTCAAAGCACCAGGTAGTAACGTTAGGAGTCAGAAGAGGTGCCATGTGTGCAGCCACACAACAAGAAGACCCCGCAAAAGCACAAAAAACACTTGGGAATGCCTCGAGTGTCAAGTTGGACTGTGTGCTGGCACCTGCTTCAACGACTTCCATACTGTAATAAACTTTTGAAGTGGAAGTAACAACAGTGAAAGTGACACTCAAATGTAGGCAAATAATAATAATATAACTAAGTATAAGTGAAAAGGACACATATAAGAAATAATAAGTGCCTTCAATAACAATATGAACAAGTGAAAGTGACACTAAAATAAATATTTCTAACAATAAATAAGTGAAAATGACACTCAATAAGCCTAGGCCAGTCAAAGTGACAGTATAAACTAAGTATAAGTGAAAGAGACACACACAAGTAATAATAAGTGCCTTCATAACAATATGAGCAAGTGACAGTGACACTATATACTGTATATTATTAGCTTACCTAACAATACATAAAAGGGAAAATGACACTATCAATAATTTATTATCAAAGTCCAGTGAAAGTGACACTATAATCATAATAATGATTATAAAACAAAGTAATAAGTGACAGAGACACAAATAAGTTCGTGTAAATAACTTTATTGAGTGAAAATAACATAATAACTATAATAAATGACATAATAACCAATAAAACACTATCAAATCGTTTCCCGGCATAATTGCGGGTGGAGCGACGAGTGCAACTGGGCGTCGTAGCCGGGGCCGCGGTTGAGTGTTCGGACGCGCCGAGGTAAATACGCGGCAAAAGTTACCTCCACTTCCATCACCATCACTCCGGAATCAGTTGAGCTAGAGAGCTCTACTCAACGCCATTCTACGCAGCAAGGTAAGACGCCCATTTCTATATATGTTTGATTAATGTAGGTAATATATTAAGCGAGCTTAACCTTAGTTTACCTTTATTGATATTCGGCCAGATCGCCCGGATACGAGCTCCGTCCTTTGGAGAGCCGGCCCGGGCCAGGAGGGTTAAGGTAAACATCCAATGGTGTTCGAATTGTAGCCATTTGCCTACCATCCATCAGCACCTCCATCAGCATTTCCATCTTGCCTGACTGCAATATTCTATTGTGATTTTAATAGTGAGTTACACTCCCGGTATTATTATTAATTTACATTTATATGAGCGGACCTTTTCAGTCTTAGGTAGCCTAGAGTAAACTTATCTCTCTTAAATCCGCCATATTGGTGCCCAGACCCGGGATCGAACAGGGGGTTTATCGAGGTCGTCGATGTGGATGAGCCAGGGAGTGCCGGGAAGGTCCATTACCTCGCACATCATGGGGTAAAGAAGGATAGTGTTACCACTCCCATCCGAGTGGTATATGACTGCTCAGCCCACCTAGGCCATAGTCCCAGTCTAAATGACTGTCTATTGACCGGCCCTTCAATGGTGTCGAATCTATCTCAGCAATTACTGCGATTTAGACTGGATTCACATTCACCAGCGATATAGAAAAGGCCTTCTTGATGGTGAAACTGCAGAAGGGGGATAGAGACGTCACCCGGTTCCTCTGGTTCGAAAACATCGACGACCCCGAAAGTCCCATACTAATCTATCGGTTTAAGGTACTGTTGTTTGGCGCAACATGTTCGCAATTTCTATTAAACGCGACCATTAACCCGTTGAGCCCCGGCTAGTTATAATATTTTGTTCACCCCAGTCCCAAGCCATTTTCACTTATTTTTTTTGTTTGCTAAAATGGAAGACAAGGATGAGAAATGAAAAAAAAACAAAAAAAAATCACCTCTGACATTATTTTTTTTTGGGGGGGGGCCGGTGGGGGGGGGGGGGGGGGGAGCTTCAAAAAAATTTGTTGAGTCAAAATGGAAGAGAATGGTGAGAAATGAACACACAAATAAAACAAAACTCATTTCGGTCATTTGGGGGGCGGGGGGGGGGGTTTCAATAGTTCGTCTCCTCCGCATGACCACCCGCCCGGGAGCACTAGGGTAAAAACTGAGTATGGCATTGTACGGCATACATCCTAAGGAGTATCTCACATAAATCTCAAGCCTCTAGCTCCCATACGACCGGAGTAATGAAGGTTCAAAGTGGCGGTAAACTAGGGGTGTAAACTATCCCCACTAAGCCCACCACCACCAGCCGCGCGGCTGTCTAGGCCCGCTCACACCTACTGGCCCGGCTCCCCCACACACTACGGTACTGCCCACTCCTATTCTCCCGCCATTTCCTACCTTACGAGCCACGTAAGTGTTTTTTATATGTCGGACGCACGTGATGCGTCGCTGGGAGTTGGTGATCAAAGACTGCCGACGCAACACGTGCGGCGCTGGGTCTCAACGGGTTAAAAAACATCTTGAGGATTCTGGATAAGACACGACTGAACTCGCTCGCGGATTATATATAGACGATTTCCAGGGGTCTAGTGATAGTGAAAAGGAACTAGTCGCAAGCTATAGACAGGCTAGTAGGTTGTTCACTGAGGCTCATCTGTTTCTCCGCGAGTGGGTTTTAAATTTTGTGTTGCTTCGGGATGGTCTCATAATAGATGAGGTAGCTTCTGATAACCAAGAATATGCCAGAATCTTGGGGATGTTATGGCAACCAGAGAAAGACATACTGATGTACCGGAACAGAGATTATACTGAACAGACAGGGACGCACGCAAAACGTAGTCTGATAAGTAAAGTCGCACAATTTTTTTATCCTTTAGGTTTAGCATTACCTGTTACCATCAGAGAAAGGATTCTAATACAAGAAATATGGAGACGCAACGTGGGGTGGGACGAAAAATTACCCGATGATCTTATTGAACAGGGTAGGTCCTTAATAGAAGATTATACCACCGTATGTACATTAGAGTTACCGCGCCAAGTGGCCGCATTTGGACCCATGTCTTTATATGCATTCTGTGATGCGAGTGCCACAGAGTATGGAGTAGCTATTTATTGTGTTACCTCGTGTGGGATTAATTTACTCACCGCCCGGGCTAAGGTTGCACCGGTAAAGGGGGTTACGATTCCCAAATTGGAACTAACTGCCATGCTGCTATTGGGACGTTTGGTTAACCATGTACGCACTTCATATGATAAGGAACTGCAACTTAGGGCAGTACACGTATGGTGCGATAGCCAAATTGCACTGAGCTGGGTGCATAGTCAAAAGACATTGCCCGTCTATGTGCGCAATAGGGTGGATGAAATACGTTCCCTATTACCAAACGCCTTCTATCATTATGTACCAACCAAAGACAACCCCAGTGACTTAATAAGTAGGGAAGTAACGGCGTCCAAATTGATTAAGTCCGATCTGTGGTGGCAAGGCCCAAAATGGCTGCTTCACGAAGGGAATTGGGCTGTATGGAATGCCGAGGTTGAGGTAGCTTTGCCTTTAGACACGGTGACAGCTGTCATTCAACCGACATCAACACCGAGTCCTATGTTAGAGTGGGTAAGGATCGGTGGGTACAATTAATTAGTCAGGGTCGTAGCTTGGGTGTTGAGTTATATCACCAACATAAAGGCCAGGCTACAAGGACGACTGCAATCTGGGTCAAAACTTAAATGCAGTAGAAATAAAAGCAGCTGAGGTAACACTAATTAGATGGGTTCAAAGGGAATCCTTCAGTCAGGAATTTGAGTCCATGAGAAGTTCTGGTAAGATTAAAATGCCTAACATTGTGCTTCAACTAAGGCTACACCTGAAGAATGACCCTATTAGATGTGAGGGACGTCTAAAGTGGTCAGGTGTAGACGACTGTGCCAACAATCCTATCCTGATGCCTGCAACACACCATGTAACCGATCTACTGGTACAATGCACACACGAGGAAGTAATGCATTACGTGGTCCACCACGTTATTTCTAAATTGCGTCTCAACTGGTGGATACCCAGAGTTCGACAGGTAGTTCGACGAGTAGTCAAAAGGTGTGTGGTGTGCTGTAGACTAAAAGAAAGACCATTTACGACTGGACCTGCTCCACCCTTGCCAGAGTGTCGCGCTAATCATCTAGAACCCTTCAGAGTTACAGGACTAGACTATGCCGGCACACTGAGAACTAGGGAACTGGACAAGGTTTATGTGTTGCTATTTACTTGTACCACTTCACGTGCAATACATTTAGAACTCTGTGACAATATGTTGTGTGAAGAGTTTATGCTGGCATTCAGGAGATTTTGTGCACGTCGTTCCTTCCCTCATTTGATTCTTAGGGACAATGCTCCCACTTTTCTTCAAGCTTCCAGGTACTTGGAAGATATTAGCGACGATCCAACAGTTGTTGCTTACTTGGGAGAGCGGAGATGCGAATGGAAGTTTATACCAGTCAAGGCGCCGTGGTTTGGTGGAATGTGGGAACGGTGTGTAGGCATCGTGAAGTCAGGCTTACGGGCGGTTGCAGGACGCGCCTTGTTAAAAAGGAGCGAACTTGTAACAGTGCTCACTGAAGTCGAGGCGGTTGTTAACGATCGTCCTCTCACTTATGCATATACCGACCTGCAAGAACCACTGCCACTAATACCAGCGCATTTGCTCTATGGCAAGCCGTTAACTGTATTTCCGACTGATTTGCAGTCTCAGGCAGAGTTAGAGGACCCTTCGATGTTCACTGAGGCTGCGGTGTCCCGACGTTACCAGTATATTTCTAGGGTTATAGGTCATTTAAAAAAAAGATGGGTGAATGACTACTTATTGGCACTACGTGAGAGGGCAACTAAGACTGCTGGTCAACCATCAGCACCCTCTGTAGGCGAGATAGTGTTCATCCATGATGATAGTCCTAGACTGTACTGGAAGTTGGGCCGCGTAGTGAAGGTGTACGAGGGCGAAGGCACGGTAGGGCGAGTAGCGCTGCTCAAGACAGCTACTGGGACTACTGTTTGTTCGGTCGTACGACTGTACGCTATCGAGCTTGGCTCTTCTACACAAGAAGAAGCTCCACCTGATGATGCTGGATCCGAGGAGGCTAACTCGGATCGGGACTAGACCCAGACGCGCAGCCCGTGGCGCCGTTAATATGTGGCAACACAAGATTGCTTCTGGGCAACTCTAGATATAAGGTGTGGTTCAGGTATTGTGTTTGGGGGGGGGAGGGGGGGGGGGGGGGTAGTGTATCATGGATTCACGGTAGTCAGTGGTATAACCTACATTTTCTATGTATCATACCCTAAATACAGTTTGTACAGTATGTAAGTTTAATATGTTAAATAAGGCCTATTATACGAAAGTATAGTATTTAAGTGTCTATAGGAATGCATATATGATTTATCATATAAACCATGCCGTAAAATTATGAAAGCGGTGCGATATTTATCGCTTGATATCCGCTACTAACTTAGCAGTAGCCGCTAGATTCGTAGCGCAAGACGATGACGTCTTGGATTGTGGCGCACCGCGTTAACACCTTACGAGCGGCCTATGCGGTATATTTATATGTACCGCCCAGCGGGGTGTTTTTAGCCAAAATAGGGCTGTTTACGTGATCATTTTCATGCCTAAATAAGACCCAGAACGTAAAACAAGTACCTATCCCTGAAAGGGCATAAACAGAGCTTTCGAATGACACCATAACGATCCTTTTATGATGGCTAGTTTTCTTGCAATAACCGTGCAACGCGAGTGCAAAAAGCATGTAATTAGCCACTTTCCCGATACAATTCCTTATATAGCGAGTGAGAGAGGGAGGAGGGAGCTGGGATTCGTGTCAGTATGTTCGCCGCGGTGGTCTGGAGCAGTCATACGCTCGCTACTCTCCTGCCACCACTTGTCTCTCTCTCTCAGCAACATTACGTGCTGAAATTGCCACTCGAGTTATGTCGAGCGCCGCCACATAGTCCAGCTTTATTTAACTCGACTTATGTGGTGAGCCGCTAATTAAGGGTTAAAGCACTTTTATACATCGTCCTAGCAACAACTCCACTCCTTAGTTCGCCGCGATCCTGGTTCCGGTTTCATCCAGCTCTCATCATTAACTTAAACTCAACTTCATCCTACAGACAGACCGACTGACAGCTAAGCCTTATTATCATGATTCAACTTTCTGTAACCTTATTTATTCATTATTTGTTCAGGTGCATCCTCGTGGTCACCTTAAGGCAAACATCCAATGGTGTTCGAATAGTAGCCATTTGCCTACCATCCATCAGCACCTCCATCAGCATTTCCATCTTGCCTGATTGCAATATTCTATGGTGATTTTAATAGTGAGTTACACTCCCGGTATTATTATTAATTTACATTTATATGAGCGGACCTTTTCAGTCTTAGGTACCCTAGAGTAAACTTATCTTCCTTAAATCCGCCATACAGGGAATAGATCCGGGAACTGCTTTTCTAGTTGTTTTGCAGGACTGTCAATGGAAGGTTTATTGGTTACTACAACTGTTGGAAAAACTACATCACCTGCTGTATCATTGCCTAGTAACAATGTGACTTCCTCAAGGGGGAGAGATTCTCTGACACCTACCTTTACACACCCAGTGAACAGCTCAGACTCTAGATGGACTTTAGTCACAGGGACTGCTATTGGACCAACCACCCCATCAAGAAGAAGACTCTCACCTGTAAGCATTTCATCAACCACAGGCATTGTTCGCCTCACCAACAAGCTATGTGAAGCACCAGTATCACATAGTATATGGACAGGATATTGGATATGCCCGGGACCATCAACTGACACACCCCAAAGACATGAAAGGATAAAACCAGTAACTGTACCATCAGTCTGGACAATGGACTGTGTGACACCTTCAGTTGATCGTGGTCTCTTGGGCTTTTTACAGTTTCTAGCTATGTGACCTGATTCATAGCGGTTATAACATTTAATCCCTAATATCACATAATCCTGAGGTTTGTCAGTGGCAGTTTGGAATTTTGGTACATTCTGACCAGAGTTTTCGTTGGGAGTGCTACTACCCGACTGCTTACCATGATGAAACGTCTTTGGTTGCCACTTACCTCCAGCCCTATTTACCGGATACAGTGAACCACCTTTATGGGTTAACACAAAGTTCTCTGTTAATACTGCTGTATCATGAACCTTACAAGGATTTTTCTCTTTTAAATATACCTTAACTGCAGGATGCATCTGTCTCTTGTATTCTTCTAGTAGGTCAACTCCTTCAGGCCTTCATAATCATGGACATCACTGGCTAATAACCACTGATCAAAATGCCTATGTTCAACCCTTAAAGATCGGGGCCCGACTTAAGTCCGAATCGAGAAAATTGGACTAAATGGCGGGGCCCGCCTTAAGTCCGTGGGCGTATTCCCGCCCTAATTTAGGTGGAAAGCGAAACCTGGTGGTCAGGCGGTGTACTACAAGGTCCCACCCACACATCCCCACTGCGTGACCATGACTCAGTAACCCTCAAGTAGCCGTAATGGAAGGTCAAGATTTGCCCGTGTCCGATTCGGTGGCCGCCACCCCTAGTGCGTCGCGCCACCCTACTCATCACGCCCGGCTCACCGCCCAGGAACTAGATATCATGCTGAACTCTTCAGAACTTTCTAATAGGCTGTTGAATGAAACCATGGAAGATCTGGGTGAGAGTTTTGATAGTGTGGATGACTCGGAAGACGAAAATATGCCGATCATAGGCTTTCACCCCAAGCATAATTTGCGTGTCGCAAATGTTGTGGTTGATGTTGCAAAGACCGTTGAGCAAAATGGAGACGTTCCTGACGATGAACATACTGGTGTGGGTGTTGGTAAGTACAATTTACATTTTATAATTGCTTGAAAGTTTGATAGCAAGCATTTTATCACCTTACGAGCGCATGGTGGAGTATATTTCACTGTGCCGCCCAGCGTTTTTTTTTTACCATAAATGGGGTTGTTTCCGTGCTCTTTTTCATGCATAAACAAGATCCAGAGTGTAATACAAGTATGTATTCCTGAAAGGGCGTAAATTGAGCTTTCCAATGATACCCGAACCATCCTTCTACGATCACTGGTTGTCTTGCAACGATCGTGCAACCGAAGGGCAAAATCGCTAAAACACGATAATTTCTTTATATAATTACGTATGTAGCGAGGGAGTGAGGGTGGATGTAAGTGGAGTACATCTCAGTTGGTCCACGGCGGCCGTGGCGAGCGGTCATGAGAAGATTGTGGTCTACAATATACCTTTTTATAATTGCATGTGACCTTGAAATTGCTTGAGAGTTTGATTGCAAGCATTTTATAGCGTATTATTTGCAGGCGTTCGGTAAATTTCTCACGATAACCAGGGTGTACGGTACATTTCTCACGATAATACAAGCAACAACGAAGCTTGGCGAAGATTGTGGTCTACAATATACCTTTTTTATAATTGCATGTGACCTTGTAATTGCTTGAAAGTTTGATTGCAAGCATTTTATAGTGTATTATTTTCAGGCGTTCGGTAAATTTCTTACGGTAATACAAAAAACGAAAGATTGAATATTTGTGCTTGGCATTATATGATTGTGGGGAACATATGTACCGTATATATTATTTTATCATATATATGATACATATGTAAAATAGTTATATTATCACGACACTCTCTCTCTCTCTCTCTCTCTGTCTCTTCCTCTCTGGGTCTACCTATTCATTTATAATTGCATGTGACCTTGAAATTGCTTGAGAGTTTGATTGCAAGCATTTTATAGCGTATTATTTGCAGGCGTTCGGTAAATTTCCCACGATAACCAGGGTGTACGGTACATTTCTCACGATAGAGAGAGAGCGACAGAGCGCGCGAGAGAGGGAAAGTGAGCGAGCCAGAGAGAGAGAGAGAGAGAGAGAGAGAGAGAGAGACAGACAGACAGGAGGAGTGAGAGAGAGAGAAAGAAAGAGAGAGAGAGAGAGAGAGAGAATACAGATAATACAGAAATAAGGAGAAATAAGAGAAAAATAAGACCGATTACCAAAGGAATAGTAGACGCACGGGAGGCCGAAGTCAGGGCAAAGCGAACGCATCCGAACGCGCCTGGGAAATAGACCAAAAATACCTCCTCTTCTTCACCTCTTTCCACCCTTCACACCCAAAAATACCTCCTCTTCTTCACCTCTTTCCACCCTTCACACTCGCTCATAAGATCCATAATAGACTTATATGGGGAGACAAAGAGTTGCTCTTTCCAAAAATGACCGTTTCGTTCGCATTGGAGCCATAGTAACGGCGCTAGGGCGAGTGAAAGTGAGCGAATATTTCGGGATTATGCCCGCTGGGTGGCATGGTGTAAAATACCTTACCACCCGCTAAATAAGGGTTAACATAAGAACATTCTAAATAAGTTAGTGAATCATTTTTCTTCAGGTTCCTAAATTTCACCCTGTAAGCTTCTAGCACTCTTTCATACCCTTTCAAAATGTTCTCTTTTACAACTTCATAAACAGAAACATCACTAAGAGAATTAAAAATAGCTTGGGCCTTACCTTTAAAAACAAACTGAGCTAATAAAACCCTACTGTCAGTTGGCCATTTCATACTATTAGCTACTTTCTCGTATTGTAAACAAACCTCATCAGTGTCATTTTCATCAAATACAGGTACCACCTTTAAATATTTTGTCAAATCAAAATGATCTTCACTTTTTCGATTGACTCTACCTTGGGGTTCTAGTTTTCTCAATTCAAATGTTCTCTCCCTCTCTCTCTCTTCTCTCTTTCTGCTCTCTCCTTCTCTTTCTCTTCTCTCTCCTTCTCTTTCTCTTCATATTCCCTCTCAAGTTTCCAACGTTCAAACTCTAGCTTCTTAAGGGTTAACTCTGTGCTTGCATCCTCCTGAAGTCCCGTAGCTTCCATAGGTAAAACTCTCTGTCTAATCAATCCATCTAAGACCTTAGTTTTAACTTCTCTCTTACGCATCGAACGAGAAATGTCAATTGTGTAATGTTTACCAATGTCAATCCAGTCATCTTTCGCTAAGTTAACACTTTCTAAAAACCTCACAGAAGGGTCTTCCAGAAAACTTTCCATGGTTAATGATACCACAATGCAACACCCTAAATACACTATAACAAGATCATGCTTCATTCGAATCCCGCTGGGGATGCCATTTTCTGTTACGGATTTAAGTCCCATTTCCTGACCCCTAATCCATGACAAAAATTGAAATAAAAGAAAATTAAGAATTGGAAAAGAAAGACACAGTTAGAGGAATATAAAATACAAAAGCTCAAATTATCTAAATACTTAAGGAAAGTGAACATTAACATTAATAAATTGAAGGCCATATGGCACTAAAGCATGAGGAAAGTGAAAACAAATAAGTAAATTATAATTTGTTCATTAATACTTAAAGTTTAACATATGTACATAAATTAACTTAATTATATTTAATGAGAACACTAACACCATGGATCACACCAAATATTAATTAAATACCTCCCACCTTTCAAATGAGGTTGACGATCCAGCACCCAGCATCTCCCGTTTATCCAGATTTGCATTACACCGAAAATATGTTTATGCTAATGCAAGATGAACACCCCGAGGCCTACCGACATAAATGGAACTGAAAGACAACCCGGAAGACGACGGAAACGCAGATACAAGAATCTCCAGGTAACGAGATCTACCCAGAAAGATATAAGAAGATTCATGTTGAACTAGGAATAAAGGCCTATCCTAGTTTATGAGAGATTTCTCGATCCTTCAGCTAAGTAAATTACCATTAACTATGTATTATTATACCTTGGAAGTATACCATTATGTCAACACCAAACTTCCAAGTCTAAGCTAAGTATTTACCTCACAATAACCACACAAGCAATTCCCCCTAACCTTGTGACCTTGAGACCTGGGAAATGAGAGTCCAGAATAATGCCGCATATTACCTCTAGAAAATTGGAGAGGAGTATGCAAACCCACGATCAACGTTGGCCAGACTTGTACTCTCGACCCCTGCCCTCCAAATACCCTAAGTGTCCCTGTGTATCTTACATTGTGTTATTGTTGTTGAGGTAATAAGGTAAAATATGTGAACCAGGCTGTGTTAAGATATCTGTGATCTGTGCCCAAGATCATTAAGTTTTCTTAAGTGTTAATCCTTCAGAACCAAATTTACCACTCGTGTTACAATTGTGACTAAAACACTAAACCTATTCATTGATTAACTTGCCATAATAATCTTACGCATACGTTATATAATTGTATTCAATCAGTTACCTTGCCCCACGTTCACAGATTTTCCATATATATGTATTCTGTGCTGTATTATGTGAGTTGAAGTCGCAGTGTATTTCGTGAACTGATTTCCTTCTGCAAACATTATTACCTAGAACCTATGCTCATTTTCATAACGAGTGTACTTATCCCTGGGATAATTAATTCACTTCCCCCTCTCCCATCTTAAACTCAGTGATATAACCACTTTTGTAATTCTTTTATGAACTCATATCATGTGATTACCGATGTAAGTAATTTTGATCCTTCATGCTCAGGAATTCCAGCATTGCATAGTTTCAATTACTTAGTTCAACATAATTTTCTTACACTTCGTATATTAGTGTATGTAATTTAAAGTCTCTGTTAACTCGTTCAGAACTTCTATTAATACTGCTGTAAGTATTATTTAGCATAACTTCGTCGTATGCGCTCAGTTCTCCTGATTTATTAATAGATCAGTTATTCTACTTTTACGCTTTCAATTATAACAGCGTTCTCAGAGCCGTTCTTGATTCACTTTGTTTATTCAACTTAGTCAGTCTCTATATCACTTTGTAGTGATTTAGTCAGTATTTTCCTGACTCCATATTCATTACATTTATATCTGAATTCGTAAGCTCGATTTGTTATTATTACATACGATCGCTTAACGTGAATAAAAGAGATAAAATAATAATAACTCATAGTTTACTATTCTACGAGCCTAACTTTGTGTAAATTAAATTGTTTATTCATCTGCCACCAGTTATCTCGAACTAATTTTGAGACTCAGCTCGTAGTTGCATTAACTATAATTTAAATTCTCAACACCGCAGTCCAGCTAGTGACCTGACCTGTTTACCTTAAGTCGGAAGGTCACTTTAGGATACGCGCCTACACACCTGGTGTCCTTTTTACCGTGTGACTCACTCCATATACCGGCGTGCTTGTTTCACACTCAATTCTCCCCAGCTCTCCATTTGAGATTATTCATATTTGACCTACTGCTTTACTTCTTTCACGGAAGACACTCGACCCCCATTGAATATTTTGTTCTATCTATCTATCTATCTATTCCCCGACGCCTTGATCTCCGAAGGGGTGGCCACAAACGAACCTCCCCCATGCACCTCTGTCCCTAGTCAGTCGACGTCCCTCCCCCCAACCTGCACCGCCTTCGTTCATATACTTCCTCACTCCATCCTTCCACCTCTCCCTCTCTGTCCCTCCACCTCGCTCTCGTACACCCTCTTAGTCATTCTCTCACTTTCCATACTTTCCATATGGCCGAACCATCTCAAGTTGTTCCTTTTCACACTCCAGCACATCCACCTCCACACCACACCTCCTCCTTACTTCCTCATTAGTCTGTCTATCCCTCCATGTAACTCCGCACGCACTTCTTAAGTAATTCATTTCCACTGCTCTCACTCTTGGTCTGAGTCTCTCAACCAACGTCCATGCTTCGCTTCCGTAAGTCAGTGTCGGGATTACCACACTGTCATGCAAGGACTTCTTCACTTCCATACTGACCACGCTATTTCTTGTTACTGCTTTCAGCGTTCCTACAACCCTTTTCCCCTGCTGTACCCTATCCCGCACTTCTTCATCCATAGTCCCATCTTTACTCAACACATTGCCCAGATACTTAAAAGAGTTGACGATCTCCATAGCCTGGCCGTTCAGCTTCATCTCACACTCTGTGACTTCACCCGTTTCGAAGACCATAACCTTCTCTTCCCCGCATTTACCTTCAAATTCCGTTTTTCGGACACTGTTCCAAACTCATTTACCAGACCCTGCAACTCCCATTCATTATCACTCATCAGAACTGTATCATCCGCAAACAGCAGTATAGGTAGCTTCCACTCAATTCCCTCCCTTTTCAGCGATACACCAACATCCACTTCTCTTGATAGTATTTCTTTCATGACTCCATCCATATATACAGTAAACGATCACGGGGACATCACACACCCCTGTTTCAAACCAACATTCAGGTCAAAGAACTCGCTCTGCTCACTCTCCACACGTACTGCCGCCTTTGCACCCTTATACATGCTCTTCACTGCTTTCAGCAACTTGCCATCTATTCCGTATATTCTAAGTACTTTCCACAAACCTTCTCTAATCACTCTGTCATAGGCCTTCTCCAAGTCCATAAAGGCAACATACACCTTTTGTTGTTTCTCCAGATATTTCTCCACAACACAACTCAGGGTAAAAATTTGTTCTACACATCCTCTTCCCTTCCTAAAACCTCCCTGCTCGTCGCCTATCCATTTCTCCGTTCCCACTCTCACTCTCTCAATCACTACCCTACTGTATACCTTCCCTACTACGCTTAGAAGACATATTCCTCGGTGGTTACCACACACTCCTCTTTCCCCTTTGCCCTTATATAGGGGGACTATTATGCCAGTCTTCCAGTCATCGGGTGCACTCCCCTTCTCCCATGCTAGTTTGCACATTGTCCATACACATTCGATCACTATCTCACCACCATACCTCAACATTTCCCCACACACTCCATCTGTTCCTGGTGCTTTCCCCAACTTCACTCTTTTCATGGCTTCCCACACTTCTGACCTCCTGATCCCCACCTCCTCCTCCACTACTTCTCTTCTTCTCCCTCCCATACCATATCCAGCTATGTTTGCTGGCTCTTCATTCCTTACATTTAGCAACGCATTGAAGTACTCCCTCCATCTTTCGACTCTCTCTTGCTTCTCGGCTAGCATTCTCCCATTCTTATCTTTCACACCCTTACTGTTTCCCTTACTACCTTCCCTAACTTTCTTGACTTCTTTCCAGAACAGTTTCTTACGCTCCCTCCATTTTACACTCAGATTCCTTCCAAATTCCTCATCTACTCTTCTCTTACTTTCCTTCACTACTCTCTTCACCACCCTCATACTCTCCACGTACCTCGCTCGTTTCTGTCTCTCGAAATCTTCATTCCCTCTACTACCCAACCACACTCTATATGCTTTCTTCTTTTCTTCCACAGCTATTCTTACCTCTTCTGTCCACCATGCTGTACCTTTCACTCCCCTCCCTCTTCTCCTCACTCCACACACCTCCTCACATGCTGCACAGATCTCATCCTTAAACACCTTGCTCATCTACTCCACTTCCTCCATAACTTGCAGGTCGAACCCACCTAGTCGTCTTTCCACTGCTCTCCTGTACTCCTCCCTGACTTCCTCCTCCTGCAACCTCTCCACCCTCCTCACCATTCCACCCTCCTCTCGCCTCCCTACAGCTCTCCTCACCCACTTCTTTTGTATCCTAACCTTAGCTACCACTACATAATGATCAGACAGACCCCCTCCAATGCCCCTATACACCCTAGCATCCATCACTGATTTCTTCATTCGTTCATCCACACATACATAATCAATCAATGACTTTCGTTCCACCACTGTCTCATCCTCCATCGTCCACACCCGTTTCCACATGTACCTGTGGATCATTGTGTGTCAGAAGAAGGTGTTGGCTATCCACAGCCTCCTCCCCATACGTACGTCCACAAGTGCACTACCATTCCCATTCACCTCTGATGGTACCCCCCACCCTCCCACCACTCTTACTTCTTACTTCACACTCCGGACATGACTTGTATACGAACTTGCAAGAGAGTTCGCTTTATCAATTTGTTCGAATGCCGACCCGTGGTAATAACGTTCTTGACATTGTACTTGCAACAAAAGAAGAATTGATAGAGAATTTGAATGTTGGTGATGAATTCAGTAACAGCGACCATCGTACGATAACTTTCACTTTAAAGTTTACTAGTAACGAACCAAATAGTAGCATCAAAAAAGTCCCTAATTTCAAGAAAGCAAACTTCCATAAACTTAGAGCTATGTTTAAAGAAACTGACTGGAGCTTTTTAATTAACAATAACGACATAAATACATCTTGGAAGTTATTCGAAACCACTTACCTAAAAGCAGTGCAAGACTGCATACCATCGAAAATACGGCGTCCAGGCCATAATAATAAGCCCAAATGGTGGAATAAAGATATTTCAAACTGCCTGCTTGCTAAAAAATGTGCTAATGATAGATTAAAATCCTCACAAAATGACGAAGAACGGGTGAAATTTGTAGAGCTACGACGCAAAGCCAAAAAGTTAATTAAGCAAAGTAAAAAGACCTTAGAGTTACATATTGCGAATCAAAGTAAAACAAACCCGAAAGAATTCTATAGTTATATCAGAAAGAAAAAAGTAGTTACTTCAACTGTTGGACCGTTAGTCGATGAAAAAGGAGAATACACCAAGGACGAAGTACAAATGAGTAATGCCCTCAATACCTTCTTTGCATCAGTTTTTACAACAGAAGACCTCAGTGATATCCCTACACCATCGCCGATTCAGATTGATAATTCAGATGTTCTAAGCAATATCACCGTTACAGAGAGAGAAGTATTGAATTGTTTAGATAAACTCAAGGTAAATAAAACGCCAGGACCTGATACAATCTCGCCTAGAGTTCTAAAGGAAGCTAAGAATGAGCTCTCCAAACCACTGACATTACTATTCAATAAATCCTTGCAGTCTGGAACTATGCCTGATCAGTGGAAGCTAGCCAACGTAACACCGATATTAAAAAAAGGCAGCAAATCCCTACCCCGTAACTATCGTCCAATTAGCTTAACCTCAGTTGTATGTAAAATGCTAGAAACGGTCATACGAGACAGACTCGTAAATCACTTAGAGGAAAATAACATACTTAAAGATACTCAACACGGCTTTCGTAAAAAACTTTCCTGTTTAACAAACCTCTTAGACTTCTTCCACGATATCCTCAACCTCTACGATGAGAGTAAAGCTGTAGATATTATATACCTTGATTTTCAAAAGGCCTTTGACAAAGTTCCCCACAAACGTTTACTGCTAAAACTAAAAGCGCATGGAATACAAGACGGTGTGTTGAAATGGATAGAAAATTGGCTCAGCAACAGAAAGCAAAGGGTAGTCATAAACGGTAAGGCATCTAAATGGACCAATGTAAGTAGCGGGGTACCCCAGGGATCGGTACTAGGACCAATTCTCTTTCTAATTTACATCAACGACATAGATGAGGGTCTCACCTGCACAATCTCAAAATTTGCTGACGATACAAAAATTGCAAATAGCGTACTCTCAAAAGAACAAGTTGACGATATGCAACACAATCTAGATAAATTGTCATGTTGGGCCCAAATTTGGCAAATGAGTTTCAATGCGGATAAATGTAAAGTACTACATGTCGGATACCTAAATGAGAAAGCAAACTATTCGATGAATGGCACTCAGCTTAAGAATGTAAACAGAGAAACTGATCTGGGAGTAACAATATCGAGTAACCTAAAACCGAGTCAACAATGTTCAGAAGTTGTTAAGAAGGCAAACAAAATAATTGGCTTTATAGGCAGGTCATTTGAGCATAAATCCAAAGAAGTTATCCTAACCCTTTACAATTCCTTAGTCCGCCCTCTTCTGGAATACTGCGTTCAATCCTGGTGCCCTTATTACCAAAAAGATATAAACAAGCTAGAACGAGTTCAACGTAGAGTTACCAAAATGATACCTAGCCTAAAGAACAAACCATACGAAGAGCGTCTTAGAGAATTAAATCTATTTCCTTTAACCCAGCGCAGATTAAGAGGCGACTTAATTCAAGTGTTCAAAATCATCAAAGGCATCGACAATATGAACTGTAGTAAGTACTTCACTATCGACCAATCTAATTACACGCAGGGAAACGGTTGCAAAATTATTGGTAAATCTTTTAACTCGCACGAATCTAAGAATTTCTTCTTCAATCGAGTTGTCAACTTGTGGAATGGGCTTCCCCGAGACGTTATAGACTGCAGCACCGTTGATTCATTTAAATTCCGCCTAGACAAATATCTCGCATCAAACCCGCGACTGACTGCGTTTGTAAATGAATAACTTTATCCTCCCCTCAGTTACTAACCCATATGTCCCCTTGCAGTAGTTCCCTTTCCAATGTTCCCTTACCCACTCTAAACCACTGTTTGGACACTTGATCCTCAGTGTTTTGGAGGACAAGCAACCTAGAAGGGTCACTAGACCTGTTGTTGCTTGATTTCCTTTGTACTCCTTTCCTTTGTACTTTGTACACTCCCTGAACTTTCCTATCACCCACCTTACCATTCATATCCCCAATCAGAAATATTCTTTCGTTTTTGTCAAACTTCTCCAGGCACGCCTCCACATTCATCCAGAACTCCTCTTTCTTTATTTCAAGTTTATCCTCTGTCGGGGCATACACACACACAATCACCCATGTTTGTATTCCTACTTTCATTCTCACCCACACAATCCTTGAACCCACAGACCCATACTCTCTTACACATTTCTTCCATTTGCTACTTACAAACAAACAAGCACCTTCTCTCGCTGTTCCTTCACCCACTCCAGCACACACACCCATTCCACACTCCCACTCTCTCACATCTGAACCTTTCCATTTGGTCTCTGTCATTCCACATACATCCAGCCTGGCATTCACTAGCACTTCCAGAACCTCTCTCTCTTTTGTGCTATCATTCATGCCACTAACATTCCATGTAGCCATTCTCAGAATGTCCGAACGATTGTCCTTAGTTAGTCGTGGTTCGTCAACATAGGTTCTGTCCGCATCCGAGGCTGTTCGTTCGTTTTTCTTTGCTTAGGAATATTTCCGGGTGGGGGTCGCAAGCCCACCGACCCAACCTCTTTAGTCGCCTCTTACGACACGCAGAAGGCACGTGGGGCATATTCTATTCCCTTACCCCCAGGGGGGGATATTATTATATGTTTTATATCTTTTAGTTGCTACAGGTTATTGCCTTATATTTAACCACAAGTTGTTTATACCATTCTCTGATTTAGAGCACCAATTCACTAACATTATATTGTCAGTGCATTGTTGTCTATACATTACATTGAATCAGAGACCATCTGAATATACCAAATTATATTTGTACCTTGCCACTATTTACTCATTACATGAAGATAGCCTACGGCTTCTCTAGCTAGACCACTCTTTAAATAAAATCCATCTATGTATCTATATCTGTGTTGTTATTGAGTTCTGTATTATCCTAATTGAATACCTATTATGTGTGTTTAAGAACGTGCTAGATTTGACCCTGTCGAGCTTTATCAAAGTCTATCAGTCCATACTTGGATCGTATACAGACTATATCACGAGTTATAAATCATTATAACCCGACATAACACTGGCAGCAGCGGTGTTTTGATACGGCATATCAGCACGAGAGTTCTTACTGCAATTTTGTTTTTAATTTTTTGGTATTCAATTGGTTTTACATTATTCATCACGGCAGCAGCTCTTAGGTCTCTTGATATCCCGGCATTTAAACCCGAGGATTATGACATATACTGTATACTTACCTGGAAATAGTCAAACCGATCCTAGACATTAAGTTTGGGAACGAAGACAATTCCATGATACACACCATTGTGGTTAAGCTTGGTAAATATGCAACAAAAATATCGGGATACGTGCATGACAAAATGCCTGGGCTAACCTGGGCTCAATTCAAACTTATGTATGTACAGCTATTAATCGTGTGTTAGGACAGACCATTGCTGATAACAAATTCCATCAAGTAACCTACTCAGGGGATTTGGATGGAACTATTGATCAACTACAACAGCTCGCTTTAACTGCTTTCCCGGACGAAGCCACCGCCCACAGGAAAAAGACAATATATAAAGCACTGGTCAAAATCTTGCCTGATCCTGTGACTGACCACTTCTCCATAGTGGAACCTACAAACTATGATGCAGATCTTCCGGTGATAAGGAGGATCATGGCGTTACGGCAAGCCAGGGAACAAACCATGCAAAGCACCACCAGCAAAATAGCGGTGATCAACAAGGTCACCACCCACCTCACTTCCGGTACAGCTTCCTCTAGTAGCCCTGCAGCTCCTAGGGCATCTGATAAAGCTGAGGAATGGGCAAGAATCCGCCCTGCAGACTGGAAACCCTGCACCGGATCTTGCATGCTGTGGGTGCTGAAGAGATCTTTTAGCGAACTAACCAGGAAGAGGACCAGGACTCCAAGTTGGTGGGCGCAGATTCCCTGGATCAAGCCGCGTCAGATTTCATCCATGATTGAAGATGGAACAGCTGGGATTGATGAAGGAGAACTTGACCCATATCAGCCTGAAATCATTCAGCAAGAGCCGCTGGATTTTTAGGTTGCCCCCCCAAACAAATAGTCGTACCCATGGTGGGGGCGCATGATAAGACATCTTCAGGTGGTCTTCCCATATACCAGAAAATCACGCTGAATGGGGTGAAAGTTCGACTCCTTCTAGATATGGGGGCTTCCCGTTCTTGCCTGTTCCTTCAATTTTACCGAAAACACCACAATGTTTTTGGACCAATGAAGTCTTCCCCCATTATCCTCGTAAGTGCGAATGACCAAGTTATGCCAAATCTTGGTCAAACTCGTCCACTGTACGTGAACACCCCCCTTCCAAATCACGGAGTGAATCATTCTTTTGTGATTCACGATACCGAAGAGACGAAATATGATGGTTATTTAGGTCTCGACGTTCTAATAGCTTTGGGTGCCTCAATAAATTGTAGGCACCGAAATTTAACCTTTGAGAACTATTCTCAAATCAAACCAAAAACACCAATTTCCCTTGCTTATATCAGGCAGTTAAAATCAACCCCTTTGCCTATCTCTCCTCCCGTCACTGATGCAATCCAACTTAATGAACAAAACCTCCCCCTTCCCCCTCATGTCATCTCTCAAACCCTTAGTTCTCCTACCATCACTGTCCCTCCACATCATGAAAATTGGGTGCCCTTAATAGTCCCCACAATCACAGGAGATGTCCTGTTGACCCCACCTCCAAGACCCTGTCAATGGGGTATGCCTAACCGCTCCTAGCCTGCTACCACATCGATTAAATGACATTCCGTTACCACCTCCTAGTTCTACATTTCAACAAGACGAACTAGTCCATACTGTTCTTCCAAAATATCATCAAGGCTCGTTGGGCCACAGCCAGCAAGACCTGTTGCAACAATATTAGCAACAAATGAAACCAGATTGGATGCCTAGGAAAATTTTCAATCAGCTAACCAGGCGAGGTGACCATCTCTTCAATTTGGAAGACAAAATTGTAATCACTCCCCAAGCAGCATTCTCCACTATGAAATCAATACATAGGGAAAATGGGATCCATCTGACTCAGCAGCAAATCATCTCAACATTCCAACAGGTTTATTGGACACCATCACCATATGTCACTGCAAAACGCATCACAGAGTCTTGCAAAGCGTGTGCGTTATGGAACGCCATCCATCAAATAAAAAATGTCCAAGACCTTCAACCTGAGGAGAACCCCAACTCCAGCCCACACTGTGTTGGTGATTTAGTTAAGATTGCGCACTTAACAGTTCCATCCAAGCTAAAACCCAAATTTAAAGGTCCTTTTGAGATAATAGCTGTACTAAATTGTTACCAGGTTTCCGTCAATTATTTTGGTGAATCACGCAACAGACATATACGTAAATTTCAGCCTATCAATGGTAATAATGTGATACTTGCTAATCCTGATCAGAATGACATATTGCCTGCAACTAATAACCACAATTTAGGATCCACAGAGCCCACCCTTCCTGAGCTACCTCTACCTGTCTCTCCCTCATGCCGCCAAAGGCCTCCCCTTAATGTCAACAACTTACCTCATACTGCCACACCTGTCCCTCAGAACTTACCTCATACTCCCACACCTCTTCCTCCAGCACACCTACCACCTCTGGTGTACACACCCGTGCCAACGTTGCCTACACGCACTGTTTCTGCCCCTCCCATCTCAAACTTCTCACCCTCCATTATCTCTGCCTGTCCAAACTTCTCCATCTGTCAGTTTGCCAACCTATTCAGAATCTTCCGGCACCCAGCCTACAACACCTGTTATAGCTAACATTCCTCATCTAACTCAAACTCCTGTACAGTCTACTAAAAAAAAACCACTCATCACTTCCCCTTACGTTACCTGTCCCATTTGTGTCACGCTTGACACAACCTCTGTCTTACGCATCCAAAATTAAACCTCCAGCTCCTTCTATATCTCGTCTTACAAATCAACCTGTTGCTCGACCTTTACCTCTCCTTCCCAGGCGTAGTCCTCTACCATCACCTAACACGCATTCTTCACCTTTTATTCGGCCAACTCCAAACAAATTTAATAGGCCACCTCTCTCCTCTAGCTCAGCTTCCTCCCCATCCCCAAACTCACGTGTAAACAAACCTTCTCTAATCCCTACTCGGTCTAACCCCTCATGTACAAGCTCTGGCCGACGTGTGATGCCCCCTCAACGATGAGCTCCCACCTTCCAACCCACCTACATCTGGCGGGACCTCCGACTACCTACCATGCCAACAACAAAGAGGACCCCTCATGTTAGTGCAAGGTCAAGTTTACCTCAGCCTACCTCCTCACCATTCCTCCACCGGCTACAACCAGCAGGACATCCAGCAAGCTTCCTCCTGCCACACCGCCTTCCACAATACCTACTGCGGCGCCTACCACTCCCCCTCCTCCAGCGCCTCGTACTGCAGCACCTACAATAATGAAGATCAACAACGTCACTTTCCTCAAAAATGCTGTGCCTACCACAATAGACACTCCCAACAACTTACTGCACATAGCCAGGCACGCCGAAGAAGACTGGCAATTAAAAATCACCATGGACACCCGAGCCAAAGCGGATTGTGATGCCTCCCGGCGTTAGCAGAATGGTTGCGTGGGGCATTGCAGCTCGCTAGCGCTCGCCAGGATGGGGGGATGGGCTACAGTTGTCCTAGAATGATCTGCTTTGTTTAATTAGTGTCGTGTTGCCACAGACAGTCTAGAAATGGTCTTTGTTTTGGTCTGTGACCGCGCCTTGTATTTTATATTCGCTATAATATAAATGTTGCTTGTGTGGGAGGCGAGCGAGAGAGGGTGAGGGAGTACACCTGGCAGCGGGGGTGAGCTATGACGCGGCTCGCTTGGGCACTGTCGGCGTTGGCGGCCGGGTGGTCAATTAGTCCCTTCCCGTCGTGGCCTCATGTTTTTTACCAGCTCAGAGCTTGCCTGACACGCGTATCGTCTACATCCTTGGCAATTCTGTCCCCCCATACTCGCCACTTTGCATACTATTTCTTTCTCTCGACTTCTCCTTTCTCATTCTCTAATCTTTATTAAACTCAACATCCCTTCTGGTTTCAGCATAGACGTTCACCGTCGGCCAGTCGTATTGTACGCGAAGCTCTCAGATATTTCCATGTATTAGATTAAGGAGGTATTATGCTTTATTGAGGGGTTGGAGAGACGGACGTTTCCGTGTGTGTCCTCTCTCGGGAAGGTTGTAGACCGGTATATGTCTCCCTGGCAAGGTGTTGAGTGATTCTGCTTGGTTATCTAAAGCTAGACTAGGGGTAAGGTTACTGTGTCGTTGTCTCCGATGTGTGAAGTGTTAGCTAAGCCCTGCACGACATAGACAGGTACTGTGGGAGCCTAGGTTGTCTTCGGGTGGGTTTACTTTGCGAGCACAGCGCTGTGGTGTGAGAGGGCCATAGCCTATCCCTCACAACATAGTGCTGCCTCTTTGTGTTGACTTCTGAGGGATCGCCAGGATAGAACTAGGTACTAGAGACCTAGATTTATCAAGAGAGCATCCCCGTCATATAACGTAATCTTCATTATACCACCTTCGGACAACGTTAGGCTACGAGCCACATGCTCGCCCATTGTTGCCCTGCCTTGATACCCCAGCTAGACTTTATTAACTGAGCAGACACTGGTTAGAGATAAGCCCCATTATTATATGTATGCAACATTATTATTCACTGCACTTTTGAGCCGAGGTTGTTGTTGAGTTGCACAACCCTAGTAGGCTGTTGCGTTGTGTCACGAAGCATTTCTTTAGTTGTCGAGCATTACTACCTTTGCGCAGTCTTTATTATTCGCCTGCCTATTATTACTATATGTCCTAGTATTTATTGTGACCCGTATTCTGCATTATAATTGTTCAAGATTCTTTACGAACATCTTCCCAGCATCAGACTTATTTCAGAAGTTTCCAGTTGATGTTGCAGGACTAGCATTGCACTTTCTTTAATACAGGAGTGCCAGTTATTTGAGTATCTACCGTAACGTTAATTAATCACGTTAACTATCTTTTCTTTGTGTAACCTAATCGAGTAATCTTTTACTGTTTGAGAATAGGCTGTTTCATCGAGCGTCAGCCTAGTGTGTGTGCACCAGTTACCGAGTCATAGGATACCTCGTTGTCCAGGCACGACTCAGGGCGGTAATGGTGTTTTGTTTTCCAGTGTTTAAGGCAGGGGTTGGATCTAGTGTTACCGTTGTTGCATTTTGCCATTATCTAGTCCAATGTTGAAGAGCCCTGTGTCTTTGAGAACCTGGATCGTAACAAATGGCGACCTAGCTCAGGATCTTGTGAACTAAGAGATAATTGCAGGATTGTTGTGGTCATTTGTTTTATTGAGGAATATAGTGGGCACGTTAATTTTGTTTTGGCAAAGTAGTATAGCACTTGAGAGTCTTCAGACATTTTTGGCAAGTGAATGGTGCTACATAAGAGTTTGGGGTACTTCTTTTCTGAATATTGTGGTGAGAAATTTTTGAGAGCATCATGTCTTATACCGGATCAGAGGAGAATGGAGACACAGTACGTAATGTTGAAACTGAGGAACAGCAGCATGATTAAAGGGGTTAATCGGGTGAACTGTGAGGAGGATGCTAGGATATTTTTGCAATGGCCTGTTACTGCCGAGCGGTTGGAGGGTATGGATCGGTACAGTCTTCAATGCCTGGCCACAGCTATTGGTCATGCGGTTACTAGCAGCATGACCAGGGATAACTTGATAACGTGTGTACTGGGCAGGGTGACTGGCGAGCGAGATGGGTTGAGTGCTCAGAGCCCTTCGGCCATGCTTCCCCTACACTAGACTCCCAGCCATCCCAGTAGTTTGCCGACCCCGGGTATGCTTCCGCAGTTGGGTGGTGACTGGCAAGGTGGGTTGCCCCTGGGGGGACCACCGGTAATTTCAAACATAGTAGCACCTTCACCTCCTCAAGGGTTAACTCCAGAATTATTGCTTCAGCTCGAATTAGCTAAGCTTCAGCAGCAACAAAGGGCATGTGTGCTCCAGCAGCAAATAGAATTAGCCAAGATAGAAGAGAGAAAAACTATCAGTCATGAGCACATAGAGCTAGCAAAAATTCAAGCTGAGTCGACTAGGTACTGTGCCGACATGGACGTAGAGAAGTCGCGAGTAGAGACAACGGGACAGCGACTTGGGGCTGGTAACCGTGTTCATGAGCAGTCTCTCTCGCACTTATTGAAACTGGTTCCGGTGTTTGATGAGAGTGGTGTAACAGAATGTTTCACACGCTTTGAGAAGAAGTGCCAGGAACACCAGTGGCCAGAGAATAAATGGGCAGCACTTGTATCCTCTAGATTAATAGGCAAGGGTCTTAAAGCCTACGATGCGTTGCCTATAGAGTCTTGTATTATCTATGAGGAACTCAAAGAGGCTGTCCTGAGAGCATACGAACTACAACCAGAGACGTACAGGTTGAAGTTCCGGGGTGTTACCAAGGGTCGGGAGAGCACCTTTTTGGAGCATGCCCGGGAGCTGTCCGATGCTTTTTGGGAATTGGCTGAGGTCGGAGAAAGATACTACATTTGACGACATTAAACAGTTGGTGCTTTTAGAGCAGTTTTTCAAATGCACGGGCGGCGACCTGACGTTAAACCTTAAAGAAAAGCAACCAAAAACTCTACAGGAGGCAGCTGAGATGGCTGACCTCCGGCTATCACTAATTCGTGGGTGCGGGTCTGCCCAGCGTAGTGAGGCAGGTAACAAGGGGCGTGACGCCCCACCCCCCCGAGTTAGTGATATACCTTATGCAAACAAGTACAAGAGCCATGATACCAAGACTGACCACAAGACTAGCACCGTCCCATTTAAGAAGGGGCCGGGCCCTTCCCAGTACCAAGGGAAGCCCAAAGCGGAGTTGGAGTGTTATAATTGTCATAAAAAGGGGCACTTTGCAAGAGTCTGTCCTAGCAAACCACCTACAGCAGCTGTGTCTTTGGCCTGCAACATTGGTGTGTCTCCGAAGTCATCTGAGTTTGCCCGGGGCAGTTCGTCAGAGGCTGAGGCACAGCCAATGCAGAAGCACCTGGGAGGCTCGAACCCTGCTCAGGATGTTTTTTGCGACCATAGAGGGCGGGGTTGCGTGATGTGGGCGGGGCGCAAGCATGGAATAGAGGTCTTGCGTGATACAGGTGCTTCCCAGACTCTGATGAAAAACTTGACTGGCTATCTTATAAATGCGGCTCGGGTGGTGGTGGTGCAGGGTATTAATGCAACTCGGTCATACCCGCTGGTGCGGTTGGAGTTGGAGGTGGATGGTGTGGCACGTGAATTGGATGTCGGGATTGTGGAGAAACTGCCAGTGGAGGGCGTCGACCTTCTTCTCGGCAACGACTTTGCAATGCCCGCTTCTGAGGTTCTACCCTTAGTCGTTGCCGAGAGGCCGGCCGACGTGAGTAGGGAAGAGCAAGAGTGGGTCGAGCGGTGCCAGACACAACCCATGGCGTGTGTTGTCACCCGAGCTCGGGCAGCTAAAGTGTCACAGCCTAGTCCTCCGTCTTCAGACCAGCGGAGGAACGATCAACAGGAGGAGGCTAAAGCTGGAGTTGGTTTTAAGAGTTTTGACTCGGCGGCTCTCCTGTGTGATTCAGTATTAGCACCATTACTTAATTCTGGAGTAGCCCCTGGGCCTGTCATCGAGAGTGACGAGGCTGGGCATGACGAGTCTCCACGACAGCAACGTTATGTACATCGAGAGAGAAAGAGGGAGGAGCCCAGTATCGGGGAAGGTCATGCATTGCTCCGGGAGCAGTTAGATCGCTTGGCACCCTCAGATATACGTCGGTTGCAACTAGAGGACCCTGAGCTCCAAACGTGTGCTAATGGAGCTGTAGAGCTCGACGAGGACGGTGATGCACAGCCAGGAGATTTTTTTTATTTAGAAGGCATCCTCTATAGGCATTTTCAAGACCCTAAACGTAGTTGGCAAGAGGGGTCCGGAGTAGTGGACCAGTTGGTGGTGCCACGGGAGTGCAGGGATAGCCTACTGAGGTTGGCGCATGACATACCACTGGCAGGACATCTAGGGGTGAGAAAAACGGTGGCGGCTTTAGAAAAATTGTTTTGGTGGCCGGGGTTGAAGGGGCAGGTGGTAACCTGGATAGCAAGGTGTCATACATGCCAGAGGGTTGGAAAACCTAACCAAACAATTCAGAGAGCCCCGTTGCACCCAATTCCTGTCAGTGGACCGCCCTTCATTAAGGTCATCATTGATATGGTCGGACCCCTAACCCCTACTAGTGCCGGTAATAAATTTCTATTAACTATCATGGATGTGGCCACTCGTTATCCTGATGCATATCCAATGAGAAATGGCACGGCGAAAACTGTTGTCCGGAACCTGCTCTTGTATTGCTCGCGGTATGGTTACCCGCAAGAGGTGCAATCGGACCAAGGTTCTAATTTTACCTCTAATCTGTTCAAACAAACTATGATTCAGCATGGCATCAGCACTGTCGTCTCTTCTGCGTATCACCCGGAGAGTCAAGGGGTGTTGGAGAGGTGGCACGCCACGCTGAAAAGCATGCTTCGATGTTATTGCGCAGAGAACGGAAAGGATTGGGACCTTGGTCTGCCGTATGTTTTGTTCGCGGCAAGAGAAGTACCTGGAGAGAGTCTCGGTTTCAGTCCGAATGAGCTTGTTTTCGGGCATCGGGTGAGGGGCCCTCTCCTCATGGTGAAGGAGATTTGGGAGGGTACCGCTAAGCCATGTTCTATGTTGAGATACGTCCTCGAGAGCAGAGAGAGAATGCTTAGAAGTCTGGAGCTGGCCGGGCGTAATTTGGTGAGTTCACAGGCCCGTATGAAGGACAGGTACGATACTAAGGCGAAACTCCGGGAGTTTCAGGTAGGTCAAGAGGTGTTGGTCCTGTTGCCTTTGGCAGGTCATCCTCTGGCTGCCAAGTACGCTGGGCCTTATGGGGTGGTGTCAAAGATCTCCGATCTGGATTACCTCGTTGCCACTCCAGACCGGAAGAAGCGTAACCAACTATGCCACATTAATTTGTTGAAGGAGTATGTGAGGCGCCCACCTGAGTCACTAGCTGTCCCTGTGTTGACCTGCTGCGGTCATGGTGGAGAAGGAGAGGGGGGCAGCAATGATCAGGTGGATGATAACTGGGATTGTCATGTCTCGGCTGATCAGTGGGCGGGGAATTCGAGCCAATGTGCGCATGATGCTCTGGCGCATCTGCCGGAGGAACAGCAGGTGGCAGTGCAGCGCCTGTTCGATTCATACCCCACTGTATTTGCCGAGCACCCAGGCCTCACTACTCAAGCGGTGCATGATGTCGATGTAGGAGAGCACCCCCCCTTCATGTCGATACCTTATCGGGTGCCACCCATTAAACTCCCAGCGCTCAGGGATGAGCTGGAGTATATGCTGGCGAGAGGCTTGATCGAGAAGGGGGCAGTACGGTGGACTTCTCCTGTCACTCTGCAGCCCAAACCTGATGGAAAAGTTCGGTTCTGCATTGACTTTAGGCGGTTGAACGGGTTGACCCCCACCAACGCATATCCTCTTCCCCGGGTGGATGACAGTGTGGATAAGATCGGGAAAGCAAGGTACTTGCCCAAGGTAGACCTCGTCAAAGGCTACTGGCAAGTACCACTGTCTGAGCGGGCTAAAGAGGTGTGCGGGTTTGTGGTGGATGGCAGTACTTACAATTGCAACGTGATGCCATATGGTCTGAAAAATGCACCGGCCACTTTCCAGAGCTTAATGAACGACATCGTAGCAGACATCCCAAACTGTACTGTCTACCTTGATGACGTGATCATTTATGACAACGATTTCCAAAGTCACTTTGAGCACATAGAAGCCTTATTTAGTCAACTTAGTAAAGCAGGCTTGGTGGTTAATCTGGGCAAGTGTGACTTTGTGCAAGCCACGGTGCAGTATCTGGGGTTTGTGGTTGGGTTAGGGCAGGTGAGCCCGCCCCAACAGAAGATACAGGCTATCGACTTGTTCCCCAGGCCGACCACCAAGCGGCAGATCATGAGATTTTTGGGCATGATTGGGTATTACCGCCGCTTTATAAGAGGCTATTCTACTGTGTTAGCTCCTTTGACAGATCTACTAGCCAAAGATAAAAAGTTACGCTGGGCACCTGAGTGTGAGCAGGCGTTTTGAGTAGTTAAACACCTTTTATGCACTCACCCTATCCTCAGGGCCCCGGACTTTGAACGACCATTTCAGTTGGCGACTGATGCCAGCGGAGTAGGGGCTGGTGCCGTACTTTTGCAGACAGACGAGGATGGTCTTGAGCATCCAGTCAGTTTCTTTTCAAAGAAATTTAATTCAGCACAGAAAAACTATTCAGTTGTTGAAAAAGAACTGCTGGCAATCGTGTTAGCGCTCAGACACTTTGAGGTCTATGTTCCTGCCTATGGGCCAGTCGTGGTAGTGTATACCGACCACCACCCGCTTAAATTCCTCAATCAATTCCACAACCGGAATATGAGGCTGACCAGATGGTCGCTCATGTTGCAAGAGTACAACTTAGACATTCGCCATATTGCCGGTTGTGAGAATGTGATTGCGGACTGTTTGTCGAGGGTGGAGGATCCGGGGTAGGCTACCACAGTATGTTGGTATGGCCTCCTGTCTTGGCTCGCGGTGTATTTTTGTGCTGGTGCTTGTTGGCTCGCGTGTGTAGCATCAGCGTAGGGTCGCAGGGCAGGAGTTGTTGGCTTTGATTAGAAGAAAATTAGGCTACATCTATAGTAGCCACCAAAAACAACATTAAAATAAAATATGAAAAATTAAATAAAAACTCTTTCTTTTTTAATAATTAATTTTAAGATAATATTGTAGCTGAGTACTGAGTGCAGATGATTTTCCCTCAGTAGGCTGTGCTTCTTAAAGCTCGCTCTGGGAACACAATGTTATGAATTAATGTATTATATTTGGGAAGGGTGATAAGATTTTTTTATATATAAAATGTTGTTGTATTTTTTTTTGAGGAGACTGAGCTTGCATTCCATGAGTGGCAGAGTGGTTAGGAGTGGCAGATTCTAGCGACATTCTGCCTGTTCAGATATGGGCTAATGGTTGAGTGTCCCATATCTTGGGGGGGGTGTGACGCCTCCCGGCGTTACCAGAATGGTTGCGTGGGGCATTGCAGCTCGCTAGCGCTCGCCAGGATGGGGGGATGGGCTACAGTTGTCCTAGAATGATCTGCTTTGTTTAATTAGTGTCGTGTTGCCACAGACAGTCTAGAAATGGTCTTTGTTTTGTTCTGTGACCGCGCCTTATATTTTATATTCGCTATAATATAAATGTTGCTTGTGTGGGAGGCGAGCAAGAGAGGGTGAGGGAGTACACCTGGCAGCGGGGGTGAGCTATGACGCGGCTCGCTTGGGCGCTGACGGCATTGGCGGCCGGGTGGTCAACTAGTCCCTTCCCGTCGCGGCCTCATGTTTTTTACCAGCTCAGAGCTTGCCTGACACGCGTATCGTCTACATCCTTGGCAATTCTGTCCCCCAAACTCGCCACTTTGCATACTATTTCTCTCTCTCGACTTCTCCTTTCTCATTCTCTAATCTTTATTAAACTCAACATCCCTTCTGGTTTCAGCATAGACGTTCACCGTCGGCCAGTCGTATTGTACGCGAAGCTCTCAGATATTTCCATGTATTAGATTAAGGAGGTATTATGCTTTATTGAGGGGTTGGAGAGACGGACTTTTCCGTGTGTGTCCTCTCTCGGGAAGGTTGTAGACCGGTATATGTCTCCCTGGCAAGGTGTTGAGTGATTCTGCTTGGTTATCTAAAGCTAGACTAGGGGTAAGGTTACTGTGTCGTTGTCTCCGATGTGTGCAGTGTTAGCTAAGCCCTGCACGACATCGACAGGTACTGTGGGAGCCTAGGTTGTCTTCGGGTGGGTTTACTTTCCGAGCACAGTGCTGTGGTGTGAGAGGGCCATAGCCTATCCCTCACAACATAGTGCTGCCTCTTTGTGTTGACTTCTGAGGGATCGCCAGGATAGAACTAGGTACTAGAGACCTAGATTTATCAAGAGAGTATCCCCGTCATATAACGTAATCTTCATTATACCACCTTCGGACAACGTTAGGCTACGAGCCGCATGCTCGCCCATTGTTGCCCTGCCTTGATACCCCAGCTAGACTTTATTAACTGAGCAGACACTGGTTAGAGATAAGCCCCATTATTATATGTATGCAACATTATTATTCACTGCACTTTTGAGCCGAGGTTGTGGTTGAGTTGCACAACCCTAGTAGGCTGTTGCGTTGTGCCACAAAGCATTTCTTTAGTTGTCGAGCATTACTACCTTTGCGCAGTCTTTATTATTCGCCTGCCTATTATTACTATATGTCCTAGTATTTATTGTGACCCGTATTCTGCATTATAATTGTTCAAGATTCTTTACGAACATCTTCCCAGCATCAGACTTATTTCAGAAGTTTCCAGTTGATGTTGCAGGACTAGCATTGCACTTTCTTTAATACAGGAGTGCCAGTTATTTGAGTATCTACCGTAACGTTAATTAATCACGTTAACTATCTTTTCTTTGTGTAACCTAATCGAGTAATCTTTTACTGTTTGAGAATAGGCTGTTTCATCGAGCGTCAGCCTAGTGTGTGTGCACCAGTTACCGAGTCATAGGATACCTCGTTGTCCAGGCACGACTAAGGGCGGTAATGGTGTTTTGTTTTCCAGTGTTTAAGGCAGGGGTTGGATCTAGTGTTACCGTTGTTGCATTTTGCCATTATCTAGTCCAATGTTGAAGAGCCCTGTGTCTTTTAGAACCTGGATCGTAACAGGATGTCCCTACCACACTTTGGCTACTTACTCTCCAGCGGTTGACCCCTATAGTCAATTCACCCACCACCAGGTCCTACCTTATTAAATCGCGAGGTTGTGACTTTTTCTACGACGTATGTGGTGAAATAACGGGCCTCAAAGCAAACCCTGAAGGAGCCAAGTGTAGGATAGCCAGCCTCCAGTTACAACAACCTAAGAAGAAACAGACCCCATGTTACCCCATGCTCTAAGCCGCAGGTATGGACCAATCACCACTCACCTGTGTCAACCAATTACCTCCCACCTTTCAAATGAAGTTGATGACCCAGCACCCAGCATCTCCCGTTTATCCAGGTTTGCATTACACCGAAAATATGTTTATGCTAATGCAACATGAACACCCCGAGGCCTACCGACATAAATGGAACTGAAAGACAACCCGGAAGACGACGGAAACGCAGATACAAGAATCTCCAGGTAACGAGATCAACCCCGAAAGATATAAGAAGATTCATGTTGAACTAGGAATAAAGGCCTATCCTAGTTTACGAGAGATTTCTCGATCCATAAGCTAAGTAAATGACCATTAACTATGTATTATTATACCTTGGAAGTATACCATTATGTCAGCACCAAACTTCCAAGTCTAAGCTAAGTATTTACCTCACAATAATCACACAAGCATTTCCCCCTAACCTTGTGACCTCGAGACCTGGGAAACGAGAGTCCAAAATAATTCCGCATATTACCTCTAGAAAATTGGAGAGGAGTATGCAAACCCACGATCAACGTTGGCCAGACTTGTACTCTCGACCCCTGCCCTCCAAATACCCTTAGTGTCCCTGTGTATCTTACATTGTGTTATTGTTGTTGAGGTAATAAGGTAAAATATGTGAACCAGGCTGTGTTAAGATATCTGTGATCTGTGCCCAAGATCATTAAGTTTTCTTAAGTGTTAATCCTTCAGAACCAAATTTACCACTCGTGTTACAATTGTGACTAAAACACTAAACCTATTCATTGATTAACTTGCCATAATAATCTTACGCATACGTTATATAATTGTATTCAATCAGTTACCTTGCCCCACGTTCACAGATTTTCCATATATATGTATTCTGTGCTGTATTATGTGAGTTGAAGTCGCAGTGTATTTCGTGAACTGATTTCCTTCTGCAAACATTATTACCTAGAACCTATGCTCATTTTCATAACGAGTGTACTTATCCCTGGGAAAATTAATTCACTTCCCCCTCTCCCATCTTAAACTCAGTGATATAACCACTTTTGTAATTCTTTTATGAACTCATATCATGTGATTACCGATGTAAGTATTTTTGATCCTTCATGCTCAGGAATTCCAGCATTGCATAGTTTCAATTACATAGTTCAACATCATTTTCTTACACTTCGTATATTAGTGTATGTAACTTAAAGTCTCTGTTAACTCGTTCAGAACTTCTATTAATACTGCTGTAAGTATTATTTAGCATAACTTCGTCGTATGCGCCCAGTTCTCCTGATTTAGTTATTCTACTTTTAAGCTTTCAATTATAACAGCGTTTACAGATCCGTTCTTGATTTACTTTGTTTATTCTACTTAGTCACGGTCTATATCACTTTGTAGTGATTTAGTCAGTATTTTCCTGACTCCATATTCATTACATTTATATCTGAATTCGTAAGCTCGATTTGTTATTATTACATACGATCACTTAACGTGAATATAAGAGATAAAATAATAACTCATAGTTTACTATTCTGCGAGCCTAACTTTGTGTAAATTAAATTGTTTATTCATCTGCCACCAGTTATCTCGAACTAATTTTGACACTCAGCTCGTAGTTAAATTAACTATAATTTAAATTCTCAACACCGCAGTCCAGCTAGTGACCTGAGCTGTTTACCTTAAGTCGGAAGGTCACTTTAGGATACACGCCTACACACCTGGCGTCCTTTTTACCGTGTGACTCACTCCATATACCGGCGTGCTTGTTTCACACTCAATTCTCCCCAGCTCTCCATTTGAGATTATTCATATTTGACCTACTGCTTTACTTCTTTCACGGAAGACACTCGACCCCCATTGATTATTTTGTTGAGGGTTGATATTATTATATGTTTTATATCTTTTAGTTGCTACAGGTTATTACCTTATATTTAACCACAAGTTGTTTATACCATTCTCTGATTTAGAGCACCAATTCACTAACATTATATTGTCAGTGCATTGTTGTCTATACATTACATTGAATCAGAGACCATCTGAATATACCAAATTATATTTGTACCTTGCCACTATTTACTCATTACATGAAGATAGCCTACGGCTTCTCTAGCTAGACCACTCTTTAAATAAAACCCATCTATGTATCTATATCTGTGTTGTTATTGAGTTCTGTATTATCCTAATTGAATACCTATTATGTGTGTTTAAGAACGTGCTAGATTTGACCCGGTCGAGCTTTATCAAAGTCTATCAGTCCATACTTGGATCGTATACAGACTATATCACGAGTTATAAATCATTATAACCCGACATAACAATAAATATCTTTCCTAACCCTGATTTCCGTCCCAAAACAGCCTTAAAATATTCTATATTTTAAAGGTGGTTCACTGTATTCCCAACAATCACTAGAACCCCTAAAATGTCTGTTTACTTTACCATGGCCTAGAGGATCAAGAAATCCCAGGGCTGGATGTCTTCATGGCGTATCCACTGACGTCTCACCACACCCAACCCCAATACACAGTCTGCCTCCCTCTCCCACTACATAGCTTACAACGCTTTGGTTTTACAATACTATCTCAAAGTTTAGAGACAAAATCTTTAATTTAAAATCAACACACATGAAACAAGGTAACTCAAATCTTTAACTTGAACTCATATGAAACTGTTGAGCTTCATGCTATATACTGTACAAATTAAATTATAGCTCTTCGAAACCTAAATTAATTCACTTAATCAATCCTAAATCATACAAGAACAGTTCACAAACCTGTGAGACCTCAACTCCCTTATTAACCCGGCAGCTGCAGGGAGACTCTTAAGAGGTTTTACTGGACGACTGCGGGGAGACTCTTAACACCTTACGAGCGGCCTATGCGGTTTATTTATGTGTACCGCCCAGCGGGGTGTTTTTAGCCAAAATAGGGCTGTTTACGTGATCATTTTCATGCCTAAATAAGACCCAGAACGTAAAACAAGTATCTATCCCTGAAAGGGCATAAACAGAGCTTTCGAATGACACCATAACGATCCTTGTATGATGGATAGTTTTCTTGCAATAACCGTGCAACGCGAGTGCAAAAAGCAGGTAATTCGGTACTTTCGGTCCATAATTGAGTATGTAGCGAGTGAGAGAGGGAGGAGGGAGCTGAGATTTGTGTCAGTAGGTTCGCCGCGGTGGTCTGGAGCAGTCATACGCTCGCTAGTCTCCTGCCACCACTTGTCTCTCTCTCTCAGCCACATTACGTGCTGAAATTGCCACTCGAGTTATGTCGAGCGCCGCCACATAGTCCAGCTTTATTTAACTCGACTTATGTTGCTCGCCGCTAATTAAGGGTTAAGATCCTAAGCCTAAACAAAAAAACATTTAAAACACCTGTGGCACATAAAAAAATAAATAAATTGGGTTTAAGTGAAATAATTCCCCTCCATACCTCCAATCACTCCTTCACATGTGTCAAAGTCCCCTCCTTCCCACCTCAATTATCACCTATTTTCCCTGTTATTCCCTTATTCATTGGTATAGTTTCATGTCACCATCTCCAGGCTGGTTCCATGGTGTTGTCATGTGTGTTGTGTAAGGGAGACACTGGGAGAGTGTGAGGGAGTAACTCAGTACTGCTTCAGCCCTCGAGAGGAGAGGGTGTGTGGCCGGCTGGCTCACAATTGATGAATGAACCGCTCGGTAATAATTCACGATTTTGACCATCCAACCAATATTCCCACTTGTTTTATTATTGTATTGTTTTTACAGGTTACTATCTTTATATTAAAAATAAGATAGGCACATATGGATAAGTATTAATTATATTTATGGTAAATTAACAATTTTAGTGAGGAATTAATCAGAATAGCTACGCACAGGGGTATGGTGTATATTACAGGGGCTGCGCACTTAGAGGTTAAAGTATCATAAACCATAGTCTAGTGTTCACACCAATCTGTTACTGAAACAAAAAAATACGAAAACATAAACCAAGTATATGAAATTAACCATCAACACAGGATTTGAATCATGTACTGTTGTATCATGAGCTTCCACTAAGCATTACGAAAATATAATAAAAGTGATTAACCTCTTAAATACTTTATATTTAAACAGACAGGCTAGAATTATTTCAATGCAATTTAATACTGATCTACCTTCTTAAACAATAATAAGTAGGCTCATACCTAACAGCATATTAATTTAATTGTGGTCCAGTCAACTTGAGTGTCCATTTCGGAGTAGTGAGTGGCGGACTCCTAGGGGTCTTTCTGTTTTGGGTGGTATATTTCGAGGTGGACACTCCGGTTGTCAGGACGGTTTGGCATTTGCATATCAGGGGTTCAGTTCCCTGGTATGGAAATCCCGTTAGGTCTATGTCAGTTTAGGACTGCCCATCGTATTGGTAGGTGTTTGAATTTAGTGACCCGCATATTTAGTAACGTAATTTACTTAACATAATTTATTCAGAGCCTTGCATATTTTACTCAGCTTGGGAAGGATCCACCCCAGTGTTACCATTCGGCACTGGTGTATTCTGGAGTAGTAGTTTATGTTCTATTTCTACTGTGTACTTGTGGTTCCAGTCAATTGTGGGACGGAATCTGTGGGAGGATTGGTTGCACCTTGAATCCTCAGAGAGCCTGGAGTTGCGTTGTGGCTCTGTTTCTGTTGCGCATAGACAGTTGACGGATGTGGAGACGTCTAGGTGCTGTTACATGGTGAGTTGGCGGTTCATGAACCATGGTCTCTCCTGTCATGTCGTAACAGTGGCGACCTCGCCAGGATCCTTCTAAAGCTGAATTTTTATGCTGCTGAGTCACTCTTGTTTGAGTCACGTTTTGAGTCGTGTGGGCTCGTTAGATGGGTCGCCAGTTTTGGGGACAAGTTGTGGTGCCCTTGGTTTAACGGTGACCTCAGTGGCTGGGCGTTTCGTTCCTCATACCACTAATGTTCTTACTACACCCTCTGGTCAGTTAACACCATTTTTTAGTTTCCGTGTTTGTCGTCTGTTCACCCCCCTGGGTTTACACCGTTTCAACCTGCTAGAGTTATCCGCCCGAGAGTACCTACCACTTCACCTGTATCTTTGGCCCAGGTAGGGCAGTCAGTGGAGTCGCCTGTTTATGGGGGTTTCGCCCCGGTAGGGCTTGTGCATGACCCCAATGTGCAGTTGCGGCTGAAGGAGATGGAATTGCAGGACAGAGAGAGAGGAGAGAATATAGAGGGAGCAGAGAGAGTTTGAGAGGGAGCAGAGAAAGTTTGAGCGGGAGAGAGAGGAGAGAATGCAGAGGGAGCAGAGAGAGTTTGAGAGGGAAAGATGGAATAGAGAGAGAGAGGTGGTGCATGGGGCGAAATTGGATGGGAGGATTCGGCCGAGGCCCGTTTGGTCCGGAGTCGTAAGTTGGTTCCTGTTTTCAATGAAACGAAAGTGACGGAGTGGTTTCTTCGTTTTGAGAATAAGGCCCAGGAATTTGCTTGTGACCGGCAGAGGTGGGTGACACTCGCAGCCAGTGTTTTGAAGGGTAAAGGGTTGGAGGCGTACGATCGACTCGCGCTTGAGGAGTTATCTAACTACGATCTATTTAAGAGGTAAGTACTGCAGGACTACGAACTACGTCCAGAGGCCTATCGTCTCCTGTTTCGCAATGCTCGCAAGTGCCCTCATGACACCCACGCGGAGTTCGAGAAATATCTTCGAGATGCCCTCGACCGTTGGCTGACGAGTGAGAATGTGACTACCTTTGATAAGGTCCGAGAGCTACTGCTTTTGGAGCACTTTTGTAATGGTGTGGAGAAGGATATCTGTGTCAAGATAAGTGATAAACGCCTCAGAGTGGCTCGAGAAGCAACAGTTTGGGCTGATGACCGTATGCTGGCTTTGCACGGCACCGGAGGCCGGAGCTCAGGCCCTTCCTCAGGCTCTAGTCGGCAGAGCACAGTGGGTGGTGGGCCTGCTGGTGCACCGTCGGTTCCCTGGGCAGGAGTGGAGAAGAGGGGCACAGATGGAATACATGCTCATAAATTTAATAAGTCAGATTCTTGTCAGGTTATATGTTACTTTTGCAGGCAGAAGGGTCATATAAAACCCAACTGCCCTAAGTGGAAACAGTCAGGAACTAAGCCAGTTGCCTTTGTAATGGGCGCCCCGGCTGTGGGGAGCTACGGCCCGCAGGAGGAGTCCCGAGGCGGCACCTGTGTCAGCTCTGTGGAGGAGTCTGGGCTAGTGACCCTCCCAGATCAGGTTGCTGAATGCCTGGTTGGGGACTTCTCAGGTATCGCTGGTGCTGAACCGGAGGATCTGCAGTCTTGGGGGCGTGCTTTTCTACACGAGGGTGTGGTGGAGTTGGCGGATGGCAAGGTTCATGCAGTTAAGGTGGTCAGAGATTCAGGAGCTCGTCAGTCGCTCTATGTGAGACTGTCGTGGATGGACACCGAGGCTGAGGACTTTGTTCTGGTTCGTGTAAAATTAACTCTGAGGCGTGTCACCCCCTTGTTGAGATGACTCTTTGGTGTCCTGTGTGGTGAGCTTTTCAGCTCCGGTGGCAGTGATGGAGTCGCTGCCGATGGAAGGGGTGCACTTTATCTTGGGTGCTGACATGGCCTATGATGAAGTTTTTCCACCGCCTGCGCAGGTCTCTAGCATGGCTCTGCCGGAGGGCCCTGACAAAAACGACTCTGCCATTTGCCCTGTATGTGCTGTTACGCGATCGATGGCCAAGGTCGTTATGCAGGATGAATGTGATGGGGAGGAAGACAAAGTCGATGACGAGATGAGTAGTAGTGAGGATAGAGTGGACAGCCGGGAGGGCGCACTACTGTCAGATCCCACTAACTACGTTGGTGCGCAGAGTGGCCTGTTTAGTGCCGGGGAGATCGAGGCAGCAAGTCCTGACTCTCCCGTGGACTCTCGCACCAGAGGTGGCGACGTAAGTGAGGATGGGATCCCTACGCGAGGGTCAGACCTCGTTTTCTCCATCGACCTTGCCCAGGCTGGTGTCGCATGGGGCGTTGGCGGCTGTTGCACCGGCCGAGTTAGTATGGTACCAGCAAGAAGATACTGAACTTGCACCGCTCTTTGAGCTGGTGGGCAAGGAATGTCCCCGGACTGGAGGTGTAGGGGAGAGTTTTGTCAAAAAAGGGTTATTATTCAGGCGTGGGGTTCTGGATGTCGGGGCAAGGAGGAGCTGTTGGACCAGCTGGTGGTGCCTGGGATGTTTCGTCAAGAGCTAGTTCATCTCGCCCACGCAGCTCTTCTTGCTGGCCACCTGGGGGTAAAGAAAACGGTGGACAGATTGTTTGAACATTTTTGGTGGCCTAAACTGTCAGCGTATGTTGCAGAGTTCTTCCAGTCTTGTCACACTTGTCAGATGGTGGGGAAACCCAACTAGCCTATTCCTATCGCCCCTCTACAGCCCATACCTGCTGTAGGAGCCCTGTTTGACCGTGTCATTATTGATATGGATGGCCCTTTACCTCGCACCTCAGCGGGAAATAGTTATTTACTGACTTTGTTAGATGTTGTCACAAGGTATCCCGAAGCAATTCCTGTCTCTAGTATGAAGGCCAAAGTCATCAGTAGGACGCTGCTTTAATTCTTCACTCGCTATGGACTCCCTAAGGAAGTCCAATCCGATCAAGGCTCCAACTTCACTTCTAATTTATTTAAGTGCCTGTTGAAAGATTTAGGAGTCATACAAGTCCTCTCATCAGCCTACCATCCTCAGACTCAAGGGACATTTTAGCGCTACCACCAGACGCTCAAGTCTATGATGCGTAAGTTTTGCTATGATCATGAGAAGGACTGGGACCAAGCAATTCCCATGGTACTTTTTGCCGTCCGAGAGGTGTCCTCTATATCTCTTGAGTTCTCGCCCAACGAGCTGGTCTTTGGGCATAGGGTTTGGGGGCATCTTGCTGTCGTCCGAGAAGTATGGGAAGGAGATGCTACGTTTCAGGAAGCTGGGTTGCTTGAATTCATCTTGAGGACGAGAAAGCGCCTGGTCGAGGCGCTAGAGTATGCGCAGAGCAACTTGGTGGGAGCGCAATCTCGGATGAAGGCACTGTACAACCGTAGGGCGAAGTTGCGGGAGTTTTCGCCTGGCAACGAAGTACTAGTGTTTTTGCCCCTCGCTGGCCAGCCGCTGAGTGCTAAATTTAGCGGACCCTATTGTATTGTTCGTAGGGTAAATGAGTTGGATTACCTTGTAGTTACCCCCGATTGAAGGAAAGTACATCAGCTTTGTCATGTGAATTTAATGAAGCATTACTACCATCGTCTTGCTGTGGTCTCCGTGCAAGCCGTGGGCGCACTGAGTGTTGCCACAGTGGTGGGGCGCGACTCTCCTGGTACTGTGCAGCGCACCCCCAAGTCTGTCGACTCTTGGGATGGACAGGTACATGCGCAGGAGCAGTGGATAGGGGCAGGGAGTCTCGGGGGGAAAATTGCGCCGGTCCTGGCTGTTGTAGACACGGAGGTGGAGAAGGATGGAGATACCATTCACGGGAATTTTCCCGACGCGGTGTTGGCTGGGACTTGCCAAGGCAACAATTCAGAGGCTCTCATGGCTAAACTGGCACACCTCAACCAAACCCGTCGCCAGGCTTTGTATAATCGGTTGTGGCAGTTTCCCTCGGTGTTTCGGAATGCGCCTGGACTCACCTCCTGGGCGATCCATGACATTGACGTCGGGGATTCGGGGATCATACGCCGATTAAGCTGGCCCCCTATTGGTTGAATCCCGCCCGGGCCTTGACCCTCGAAGTTGAACTCAACTATATGCTTGAGAGGGGTCTCATTGAGAAGGGGTGGAGCAAATGGGCATCGCCTGTAACCCTGCAGCCCAAGCCTTCCACGGTGTGGTTTGGGATGGTGATTTTAATTTAGTTAATAGCGCATTCAGAAAATTATAATTATATATATATATATAAATTGATAATCAAATACAAAAATGTCATAGGAGTTGTGGTTACTGTCTAGTTGTTGGACTAGGTGAAGGGATATTGATTTCTGTACATACACAAATTTTCATTGCACAAAAATTTTCTCTCCCTTGGTGAGGGTGTTACAATGAGCACATATATTTTGGCTCATTGTGAGGATATGAATTTCGTTTGCAGTGAATATTAATATTTATGTAATCCTATGGGGCCTAATGTGGGGTTGTGAGACTGTATATATGTTAGGACACATTGGTTTAATATTGCATAGTGGAGTTCACGGTAATATTCCTTGACCCATTTTCTAATTTGACTCATTTTCTTTAGGGTGAGTTGCATAAGAGGGCTTTCCTAATATTAATTTTCCTGCCAATATACGATTTGGCGGATATTTTATGCATTGGAGGAGTAGAATAACTATTGCTGATTATTCCAATGTGGTCCAGAATAAGTTACTAATGGGTAGTTGAGCCGTGGGTATGTTGAAATAGCTTTATTGGCACCTGTACTGGCTCCAGTCTGTCTGCAGGGAGTGTGGTCGCTGGCTGCTGGGGCCGGAATAGTTAGTCAGGGTTGAACAGCGGTTGGAAGCACATCTTTTCTTATAATCTTTGCATTTCTTATACTTTATCATACATTTTTCCCCTTGCTCCGTGGAATTATGAGCACTTTGCCTTGATCTGAGTAATTCCTCAATCTTTGATAGTTGCATCTATCTATCTATTGCCTGACGCCGTGATCCCCGAAGGGGTGGCCACGAACGAACCGCCCCCATGCACCTCTGTCCCCAGTCAGTCGACGCCCCTCCCCCCAACCAGCACCGCCTTCGTTCATGTAGTTCCTCACTCCATCCTTCCACCTCATATTCGGTCTACCTCTCCCCCTCTGTCCCTCCACCTCGCTCTCGTACACCCTCTTAGTCATTCTCTCGCTTTCCATACGTTCCATATGGCCGAACCATCTCAAGTTGTTCCTTTTCACACTTTCCAGCACATCTATCTCCACACCACACCTCCTTCTTACTTCCTCATTAGTCTGTCTATCCCTCCATGTAACTCCGCACGCACTCCTTAAGTAATTAATTTCCACTGCTCTCACTCTTGGTCTGAGTCTCTCAACCAACGTCCATGCTTCGCTTCCGTAAGTCAGTGTCGGGATTACCACACTGTCATGCAAGGACTTCTTCACTTCCATATTGACCACCCTATTTCTTGTTACTGCTTTTAGCGTTCCTACAACCCTCTTCCCCTGTTGTACCCTCTCCCGCACCTCTTCATCCATAGTCCCATCTTTACTCAACACACTGCCCAGATACTTAAAAGAGTTGACGATCTCCATAGCCTGACCGTTCAGCTTCACCTCACACTCTGTGACTTCACCCTTTTCGAAGACCATAACCTTGCTCTTCCCCGTATTTACCTTCAAATTCCGTTTTTCGCACACTGTTCCAAACTCATTTACCAGACCCTGCAACTCCCATTCATTATCACTCATCAGAACTGTATCATCCGCAAACAGCAGTATAGGTAGCTTCCACTCAATTCCCTCCCTTTTCAGCGATACACCAACATCCACTGCTCTTGATAGTATTTCTTTCATAACTCCATCCATATATACAGTAAACAACCACGGGGACATCACACACCCCTGTTTCAAACCAACATTCAGGTCAAAGAACTCGCTCTGCTCACTCTCCACACGTACTGCCGCCTTTGCACCCTTATACATGCTCTTCACTGCTTTCAGCAACTTGCCCTCTACTCCGTATATTCTAAGTACCTTCCACAAACCTTCGCTATCCACTCTGTCATAGGCCTTCTCCAAGTCCATAAAGGCAACATACACCTTTTGTTTCTTCTCCAGATACTTCTCCACAACACAATTCAGGGTAAAAATCTGATCTACACATCCTCTTCCCTTCCTAAAACCTCCCTGCTCGTCGCCTATCCATTTCTCCGTTCTCACTCTCACTCTCTCAATCACTACCCTACTGGATACCTTCCCTACTACGCTTAGAAGACATATAGTTGCATATATATTGTTATACATTGTTATGTTTTTTGTTTTTTGCACTGTTAATAATTGCACATAGGGTTCGAGGCGGCGTGCGGGGTTATACCGCCACTGACTTGTTTGGATGTTATTACTTGCATTACGCCTATTTATCTGCCTTGCATTAGTTATTTAATTGTTATTAGACCTTGTTAGAGTGGCTTCACTGCTGTGGTGTTGGGAGTACTGTGTCGGCCCAGTGAATGCTCATGAACGTCAGAAAGGTACTAGTGTACCGGTTGTGCTAACGAGGTAATTTGTCATTGAGGGTCCAGCCTTGTCTGGGCTTGCTTTCACACACCTTCCTTGACATTGTTGCCCCGTTAATACAATGCTGATTGTTCCTTTAGTCTTGGGTGTGGTGTTGCATAGTGAATGCTGTATGGTGCGACTGTGTCGGAGTTACTGGCCAGGCTTAAGCCCTCGCATGCTTACCTTTCGCTTACAATACTGCATGCCAGCCGTGCTAGTAGAAGCACAGTAGCTACCTGTATTATGTGGTACTCTGCATTTTTTGCTTTAACATACTTATATTGTTTTGCACTACTTTTATTGTTTGTATGTTAAATGAATTGTGGTCCAGTTAACTTGAGTATCCATTTCAGAGTAGTGGGTGGCGGACTCCTAGGGGTCTTCTTGTTTTGGATGGTATATTTCGAGGTGGACACTCCGGTTGTCAGGACGGTTTGGCATTTGCATATCAGGGGTTCAGTTCCCTGGTATGGAAATCCCGTTGGGTGTATGTCAGTTTAGGACTACCCATCGTATTGGTAGGTGTTTGGATTTAGTGACCAGCATATTTAATAACGTAATTTACTTAACGTAATTTATTCAGAGCCTTGCATATTTTACTCAGCCTGGGAAGGATCCACCCCAGTGTTGCCATTCGGCACTGGTTTATTTTGGAGTAGCAGTATATGTTCTATTTCCACTGTGTACTCGTGGGTCCAGTCAGTTGTCGGACGAAATCTGTGGAAGGATTGGTTGCACCGTGAATCCTCAGAGAGCCTGGCGTTGTGTTGTGGCTCTGTTTCTGTTGCTCATAGACAGTTGATGGATGTGGAGACGTCTAGGTGCTGTTACATGTTGAGTTGGCGGTTCATGAACCATGGTCTCTCCTGTCATGTCGTAACAAAATCTCCTCAATCTATACCAATTTTACAGAATACACGGTTGGGTTTCACAAGTTTTTATTTCACTTTAAATCAGGGCACTGGCATAGATAATAATTGTGAGATGACGGGGTTGGGAAACCATGGCCTTGAGCAGCCTAACAACACCAGAATAGCGATCATCAAAGAAACGAGGAGGAACAGGAGAAGACAACACCAAGAGAAGGATAGAGATAATAGGACCCGACCAGTTTCCCAGGTTTTAATACTGGCCGGAATAGGTCAGTCTACCCCTTTTCCCAGACCTACCCATGCTCTAATCTCCGGGAGTCTAGGTCAGTCTGCCCGAGAAAGGAGTTCGAGCCAAGACCAATCACAGGGAACCATGCTCCTCCAATGGCAAGGACAGAGACAAAAGCCCAAGGCATACACCCAGCTCCAGCCCGATTTGCAATATAGTGAGGAACTATTTATGCAAGTTCCCCACCAAGAACCGTTGCAATATCGACATCGATGGGAATCCCAGTACCCCCTCTACAGCACCTCCCGGGAAGACTGGGAATAGTGCAACCAAAGTGATAAAAAAAGAACCTATGGCCTGCAAACTAAGAAAAGACAGATATCACGATGAACAGGAAATCATTCATTACACAACCATGCCACCTTTTAAAAATAGGAGGGCCATATCGTGAGATCGAGAATCTCTGTAGGTTTAGATAAATAACTTCAGTGTATTTTTAGATTAAGAATTGCCTTCACCATAGCCAAAACAATGATATCCACATGTCCCTATGTTATTGAGATAGATCAACCTGAGTTCTAAAAATAAACCGACTATAGTCTGACTGAAACTGAAGGAAGTTAGCAAATACTATTGCTTCCTTCCACTGGTTAAGCTTGCTGTGGGAAAGGATTGGTATTGAGTCTCAACCTGAATGAGAGTGTGTAGAGGAGCCCGGAACCAACTTCCCTGTACCTGAGAGGGAGGCAGTTCTCCCTGACGTCCAGCTCGGCAGAACCACGAGTCCTATGTCGTTCAGATTCTCATTCATGGCTACCTCTACCCTTTACCCTAAGTGTCTCTGAGTGTTTTAAGTTGTGACTATTATTGTGAAGGTAAGATAAAATATGCAAGTATTCTATTACATTTAATTATAGATCTGTGCCTAAGATCTATCCTGAACTTTTGATTCCCGTGTAAGATTCCTATAACTTTGATCCGTACAGTGATTCATTAAGTACGAGATATTGCTAAGATAAATTGTGTTAATCCTTCAGACCCTTAATTGTATGTACGTTTCATAGTCATTGTTACACGTGTTACTTAGTCAGATTACTCTCAGATTTTATTTGTATGTGTATATTATTCTTTGTGTATCCAAGTCGAAATGAAAGTGTATAACGTGAACTGATTCCCTGCTGAGTACCAGCTAAATATTTATAAATATACCACCCAGGACCGGCTGATTTTGATTTTTTTGTTTATTCCAGAAACAATAGCGAATGGGTTAGGAATGAAGGAAAAACCACGAAAAACCGATCAAAAATCTCAAAAAAATATCCTACAGAGCCCCAGAAAACGGATTTTACAAGAGTAAAAAATTGAAGGCAATTTACCCAAAAAAACATGTTTTTGCGCGCTCACGCGCATGCGATTGGACTTTGAGATTTTTCAACCATTGGCATGGGTGCGTGGGATACTTACACAGTTCCCATACAAATCTTAGCCCTCTAGGTGCCATAGGACCGGAGTAATTGGGACCGGACCAGACAGGACGCAACGTATGAGTCGCTGGGGTTTAGCGTTCCATACATTGTGGTCGCAAACGCTGCGTCGCTGGGGCTCAGTGGGTTAATCCAATATATACCTAGAGCCTACGCCCAATTCAGGATCCATATATCCGCCTAATTATCGCCAGAGAATACTTATAATATAATTTCCCTTATTTGAAAGTCAAGAACCCTTTCCGTCGAGTTAGAATTAATTCTTTATCAAGATATCTGATCTCTATTAGTTCTTGTGAATAATCTGATGATATATGTTACTCGGGTCATGTAATTCTTTCCACACCAATCTAGGAAATCAGATTGTATATTCCTTTATCGATTCCGCCTACTATTTGGCTATTGACTCTATTTATTACTTTATCTAGTAATCCATTGACTATAATTGTATGTACGTTATAATACAACGCTACAGTAGTAGCGTATTCTCAAAAGAACAAGTTGACGAGATGCAACACAATCTAGATAAATTGTCATGTTGGGCCCAAATTTGGCAAATGAGTTTCAATGCGGATAAATGTAAAGTACTACATATCGGATACCTAAATGAGAAAGCAAACTATTCGATGAATGGCACTCAGCTTAAGAATGTAAACAGAGAAACCGATCTGGGAGTAACAATATCGAGTAACCTAAAACCGAGTCAACAATGTTTAGAAGTTGTTAACCTCTGAAGTGCGCATGGGGGTAATTGGAAACGTCCCCCTGTGCGGACGTATTTGAGGTGTTTCCGTCACTAAAATATTAATTGTGCCATTAATAGCATTAATACTTATCCATATGCGCCTATTATGGGTTGATTATAAAGGTATTAACCTGAAACAACAATAAAACGAGTGAAAACAGCGTTTGGATGGTCAAAATCGGAGATATAGCCCGCGAGTTGTATAATGTATGGGTGAGGCAACCTGCTTTCCCGCCAATTTCCCCCAAGGCCACTGAGACACAGTCGATCGATACTCTCTCTCTCTCTCTTGCACTCGCTTGCCATCAGTGATGACAACACCCTGCTTGCAACTCGCTAATGTTAGCACGAAAATATACCTCAGAATAAGGGAATAACAGGGAAAATAGGTGATAACTGAAGGAGAGGAGGAAAGTGGGGAAGGAGGGGAGGTAGAGGACTGAGATTTTGCATGGCCTAGGGGCCAAAAAAAAAAATAAAAATAAAAAACAAAAAATAAAAAAAAAATTCGATGTCAAAAGTTGATTTTTTTTTTCACTCACTCATAAGAGTCTCCCCGCAGTCCGCCGGGGGAACTCTTAAGAGTCTCCCCGCAGTTCCCGGGTTAAGAAGGCAAACAAAATAATTGGCTTTATAGGCAGGTCATTTGAGCATAAATCCAAAGAAGTTATCCTAACCATTTACAATTCCTTAGTCCGCCCTCTTCTGGAATACTGCGTTCAATCCTGGTGATCTTATTACCAAAAAGATATAAACAAGCTAGAACGAGTTCAACGTAGAGTTACCAAAATTATACCTAGCCTAAAGAACAAACCATACGAAGAGCGTCTTAGAGAATTAAATCTATTTCCTTTAACCCAGCGCAGATTAAGAGGTGACTTAATTCAAGTGTTCAAAATCATCAAAGGCATCGACAATATGGACTGTAGGAAGTACTTCACTATCGACCAATCTAATTACACGCGGGGAAACGGTTGCAAAATTATTGGTAAATCTTTTAACTCACATGAATCTAAAAATTTCTTCTTCAATCGAGTTGTCAACTTGTGGAATGGGCTTCCCCGAAACGTTATAGACTGCATCACCGTTGATTCATTTAAACTTCGCCTAGACAAATATCTTGCATCAAACCCGCGACTAACTGCGTTTGGAAATTAATAACTTTATTTTATCCCCCCCCTCAGTTACTAACCCATCTGTCCCTTACTAACTTCCTAATCCTGCCACAGACATTAGTTCCAGGGCAGTAATTCCCTTTCCAATGTTCCCTTACCCACTCTAAACCACTGTTTGGACACTTGATCCTCAGTGTTTTGGAGGACAAGCAACCTAGAAGGGTCACTAGATATGTTGTTGCTTGATTTCCTTTGTATTCCTTTGTACTTTGTACTTTGTACTAGTACTGCGTTCTTTTAGGAATTTGTTAATTTATTCAGAACTCCTATCATGCCATATTTGGTATTTCATAAGTGCAACTTCGTCATGTACTATAGATAGCTATTTATGAAGCTATATTATCACGCTATTTCATTTGCGTTTCTTAACCCTCCCGCATCCAGCACCTTAACCCATAAATGTCGGGGCGCAACATAAGTCGAGTATAATAAATCTGGACTATCTGGCGGCGCTCGACATAGGTCGTGTGGCAATTTCAGCACGTAATGTTGCTGAGAGAGAGAGACAAGTGGTGGCAGGAGAGTAGCGAGCGTATGACTGCTCCAGACCACCGCGGCGAACCTACTGACACGAATCCCACCTCCTCCCTCCCTCTCTCACTCGCTATATACGGAATTGTATGGGGAAAGTGCCGAATTACATGCTTTTTGCACTCGCGTTGCACGGCTGTTGCAAGAAAACTAGCCATCATAAAAGGATCGTTATGGTGTCATTGGAAAGCTCTGTTTATGCCCTTTCAGGGATAGATACTTGTTTTACGCTCTGGGTCTTTTTAGGCATGAAAATGATCACGTAAACAGCCCTATTTTGGCTAAAAACACCCCGCTGGGCGGTACATATAAATAAACCGCCTAGCCCGCTCGTAAGGTGTTAAAGGGAGGGATGAAGGGAAGCTTGAATAAGTGCTTAAGAGATCTAGACGAATTTATAGACAGTGCCTCTGCTGATCAGATTAAGGGCAAGAAGGCTACTGCAAGTAAATCGCTAGCCACTTTTGATAGTTATGCTCAGCAGGTATATGGTTTGTTGTCAAGTCCTGAAGATGTGGAAGAAGAGATGTCAGCAGATCTGGAGTATATTGAAGATATTTGTGGGAGATTTATATGGCCAATTCTGTCCCTTACCACACTAATCAAAATTAACCCTTAATTAGCGGCGAGCAACATAAGTCGAGTTAAATAAAGCTGGACTATGTGGCGGCGCTCGACATAGGTCGAGTGGCAATTTCAGCACGTAATGTTGCTGAGAGAGAGAGACAAGTGGTGGCAGGAGAGTAGCGAGCGTATGACTGCTCCAGACCACCGCGGCGAACATACTGACACGAATCCCAGCTCCCTCCTCCCTCTCTCACTCGCTATATAAGGAATTGTATCGGGAAAGTGGCTAATTACATGCTTTTTGCACTCGCGTTGCACGGTTATTGCAAGAAAACTAGCCATCATAAAAGGATCGTTATGGTGTCATTCGAAAGCTCTGTTTATGCCCTTTCAGGGATAGATACTTGTTTTACGTTCTGGGTCTTATTTAGGCATGAAAATGATCACGTAAACAACCCTATTTTGGCTAAAAACACCCCGCTGGGCGGTACATATAAATAAACCGCATAGGCCGCTCTTAAGGTGTTAATGAAAGAAAAGAAAACGAATAAAGGTAAATAAATAGATAGGTTACCTTAGGACATGGATGTTAAATAAAGATGGTGGATACTAACTCGGTATTGCCTATCTCTCAGAAACCCCTAGCTAGACATTGTATAGATGGCCATATATATCAATAGACTTAGCTTCACTAGGGTCCTGGCGTTGTTCAGAGGATCCCGACTATGGTAAGTAGGTAAATAGGTCCTAAACTCCGGGCCGGACACTGGGAGTGAAGCGAGAGGTCACGAGACCCGTGTTGGCGGTTCAAGGTTTAAAAGAGATCTGGTCGGAATTTCAATTCCGACCCTTAAGTAACTATATACAAATTTGTTACCGAGGGTTCATTCCCTCTTCACGAAATCATATAAATAATAATCAGCATTTAAATTATATAATGATCAAGGTAAACATCGTTTCACAACGATTTAGTAAACATAATATCAAGAAATTAATGACCCTAAAGCAAATGGTGGATCGTGTATGCGGTCACGGGAATATTTAAACTGATCCCCAATACAGTTCTTCTAAACTTATTTCTACAAGGTTTTATAACTAAATTAACTTGGCCAACGTAATCTTATACAGTACTAACTTACTTAATATTAATTACTCTTTACAATATATACAATCACCAGGTTCTGGTAGGAAATTGTTCACTCTAGTGAGGTTACCCTATCGGAAGGTTGTTGCCAACAGTCTGTGTACCGGTGTACCGGTGTAGTCAATTTATTTCTCACAGATTGGGGCCCGGCGAAGTATGATGTGTTACATCATGTTATATCACCTGTGGCTAATAAATCACACCAATTTCTTCTAGAACCCGCAGCAGCTGCTCGTTGTGGTCTTGGGCTCCCTAATACTATGGGTTGCTGTTCTTCCTCCGGTGGGATGGCGATTTCCATAGGTATGCACCGATGTACAGTTCGGAGAGTGGTTTGTCCTCGAGATACAACCTTAACGGTTCTGATAACTCCGGGATCAGGATAGACATCTTGGATCCTTGCCATTTAGAGTGAGGTTGGTCCATTTTCAACAAGACTATGTTTCCCACTTCAGGTTTGTGACGGTTACTAGCAGAATTTGCACCATAATACCTCTTCCGTAGGCTCAAGATATACTCTGATGCCCAATGTTTGTTCCAGGCGTCCAGTATTTTGCAGAGTTTATGGTAGCTTCGTCGCAAGTGTGCATCTGCTTCATTAACGGAGGGATCCACTAATTCCTCGGTCACGTCTAAACGGGGGACTGGGTCCAATCGTCTACCATAAAACAAATGAGCCGGTGTTAAGGCCTAAATTTCCAGATTGGAGTCATCTTGATACGTTAGTGGTCGATTATTCACTCTGGTTTCTATCTCGGTGACAACAGTTCTTAACTCATCCAAGGTGACTTTGGACTTGTGAAAAACCCTTTTCAGGCACGATTTCACGATACCTATCATTCTCTCTGTAAATCCATTTTGACAAAGGGGCTCTGGGAGTTGTGAATGACCAATAACAATTTCTTGTATCTAACATTTGCTGTACTGCGTTGCTCTTTAATAGTTCAGAAACCATCGGTGATACGCCCACAAAATTTGTCCCATTGTCACTAATCAAACGTCTGGGACAACTTCGCCGAGCGGCAAATCTTCTAAATAAATTTATAAAGGTTTCCGAACTCATGTCCTCTGCTATTTCCAAATGGATAGCCCGAGTGCTGGTACAGGTGAACAGACATATGTAAACCTTCTTGGGTGGACCATCATCTCCTGTGAGAGTGATGGCACCAGCATAATCTATACCCGTTACCTCAAACGGTTTCCTTTGGTGAATGCGGTCTGGCGGAAGAGCTGGTGGTCCAGGGTAAGGAATAGCTATAGCTGTATACCTCTTGCAAATAATGCAATTCTTGATACAGCGTTTAACAGCTTGTCGTCCCTGTTGTATCCAATATGTGTGTCGCATATAGGCTAGAGTGTCTTCTACCCCACCGTGTTTAGTGGTTTCATGCGCTTTTAAAACCATCAATTTGGTGAGGTCGCAATCCTTGGGCAATAGGATCGGATGCCGAGTTTTGAGGGGTAGATCAGCTTTACCAATACGACCTCATCAACATATTAATTCTTGATTGTCTAGGTACAGCCCAAGGTCCTTCATTCTTTTGGTTGGCTTGGGATTGGGTTTACGTAGCTGTGTTAATTCCTCCTCATACTTTTCAGCTTGTATCCTCTTGATCCAGTAGGTAAGTGGGTCTAATTCCTCCATCTTTACCTTCTTGCTCAGGAACTTAAAACACAAATTTAGTTACAGTTAATAGTTTGTCCAAATCGGAGAACTTGGTGATGTCAATCACTGAAGGTTCTGGGATCATTATTGGGTCCATATGAACTTGATCATCATTAACCTTCTGGTATGATTTTTGTTCCGGCCAATCACTCTGACGTAGCCAAACTGGACCCTGAAACCACAGAGTTTCATTAATCAGTTTCTTGACCCTTACACCTCGGCTCACCAAGTCAGCCGGATTATCCTTGGACTTAACATGCAGGAATGTATAGTTCATTTGCAGTTCCTTTATTTTGTGTACTCTGTTACGCATATAAACTATGTGACTATCATCCTTAGCTATCCAGTGCAAACATATCTCACTATCTGTCTATATATATGTCTCATCTAAAAAGGGAAATATACCATTCAAATAAGTAGCTAACCTAGTTCCCAATTCAACAGCGGTCAGCTCCAACTGTGAAGGGTACGTTGTTTTAATGGCGGTACTCGGGATTTGGACATAATCATAGTAGATCGGACTTCAGTGACACAATAAGCTACTGCACCATACGCCTTAGATGAGGCATCACAAAATACGTGCAATTGAGCACACTCATTATCAGAGGTAGGATCACATCTTCTAGGAAACTTGACTGAGGATACCTTCTCATATTCCACCTGCAATTTGTTCCACTCTTCTGTATACTTTTCAGGTAATGGAGTATCCCAATTCAGTGCTTCTCTCCAGGCTTCCTGAACTAAAATCTTCCCTTTAATTGATATGGGACTAAATATGCCCAATGGGTCGAACATCATAGAGACCTGACTTAATAGTGTGCGTTTTGTAAGTTTTACATCGGGAAACTTGAGGGGCTTTAGAGACATCTCATCAGTAGTTGTTTTCCACAGCAATCCTAGTACTGGTTGATATTCTGGTATTTGGTATTCAGGATAGTCTCCTCTTATCTGGTCCAAAAGAATGAGAGTTTGAATTCCAACTTTGTAGTGGCATATTGGCTTTATTACATTCTTGCCTTGCCAAATTGTAGATTTCAATCACTGCTCTACTGTCGGCAACGCCCTGAAGATTATCCATGTAAAACAGTTGACCCATTTCCGGTTTCTCTGTCTTCTGGAAATGATAATCTCAAAGTGCTGCACAACAAGAAAGGACTAGAGCAGGAACCAAACAACACTGACCGAAAGCGGTATTCTTTAATCCGCCTACCAGGCTGAAAAGGATCTTCAGGCCAAAGAAACTTTGTGAATTTGCGGTCCTGCTCCTTTAACCCTATTCTCAAAATGGCTTTGGATATATCTGCCATAAACCTAAATCTCTTCGTCCTGAATTTTAATAGTACATCACCCAGTATTTCAGTCAGATTTGGTCCTACATAGAGACAATCGTTTAGACTTGCTTCATTCTTCGCTGCTCGAGAACTGCAGTTAAATACCACTCAGATGGGGGTTCAAATATTCAAATATATTTATTTAGCCTTCAGATATACAATAAGTTCAGAATTTTAATACATGGAAGTCAACTGGCTAAGCCTTATGAGAGAAAACTCCCTTTAAGGCACCTTATGGCACTGGGGTAGTACTGGAGTCTTTACTTACAGCATGATGAGGAAGGTAATGACCCTCTTTATGGTTTATTTCACGTGGGACCTCCTCAATAAAGTAATTTTCCAACTGATCTTGAATTATTTTATGATAAGTTTCCAGTCGTTCAGGATGTTGACGCAATCTTTCCACCATTTTATTTAATTGACATCTTGAACTCTGTTGGTAATTCAGGGGCATTTATCTTCCATGGAAGTCCTACCCAGTACTGGCCATCCTTATACTCAACCGTGTCTAGGCTAGTGGTTATATGTTAAGATGTCTTCAGGGGTGGGAAGATCTGCTTCTATACCCACAGTGTCCAGTTCCCAAAGTTTTTGAACAGGTTCTTGTTGTTCCTCCAGAATGTCTCCTAGTTGTGATGGAATTAATTCTGCACCAATTCTAGCCACCACCAGAGATTGTGCAGGAGTCACAAAGACTGGATCCATCCGGTTGTCTGATCCACTTGGGCCACATGTGGGTAGAGATCCCATTATTATGTATCCACCTGATGAAGAAATTAACTGGATACCGTGTTTCCGAGTCATTTTTCGCAAGAGGCGACCACAATAGTCGGAGCCGATGATCAGTTGAATTGGACCTACTACGTCAGACTCGATATTACGGTCTGCTAGTTGGACACCACTCTTTGTTAAGAAGTCAGATGCTTCCTTCAAACCCTTATTTACCACAGAAGTGTTCACATCTTCCTTAACCACCGCAGTCACCTTACATTTATATTTGTCTAATCTAATCAGGGGTTTAACCACGTCAAATGTTTGTGTTTCCTTATTTGACAAAAATCCAGTTAACTGCCTTCGTGGTGTAATGCATAAGGTGTTGATATTCGGTGTGAGCGTCCTGGGTTCGAGTCCACGGACTGCCACATGTGTTTGTAATATTTCATTAATCGATTTTAGGAGTAGAGTTGGTTGTTGTATAGAACATAATAATTGCCATGTTCACTCTCCCTACTGTTGGCAAATTCATGGCTCTGACAACATTTCCGGCAATGAAGGTCTTTTACGCTCCAGTATCAAAGAGTGCTTTGACTGGCATAACCTCTTTTCCTCTGATCAGTTGAACCTCGGCTGTAGGAGTAGCTGCCGGCGTATGCATTGGGTTTCCCGTGGTCAGGGTCATATTTACACTTGTAGTTTTGGGTTGTACGTCACTGATCTTGGGCCACAATGCTGTATGATGTATACCAGTCTTGCACCGAAAACATACATTTAATTTAGTAGCACATTCCTCAGTAGAATGTCTTGTGCTAAGGCAAACAAGACACTTACCTAGTTCGATGAGTCGTGGAAGTCTAGCCTTAAGATCTGGGTAAGTCCTACAATACACTGTGGAATGTTGTTCTGAACATAACATACACATCTTCCGGGTTTCTTGGTTTACCACTGGTGTGGGATTAACCGTCCAGCCGCGGGCCCTCTAGCTCGCGACTGTGCTGTGGTACCGGGTGTTTTGACGATCTTGGGGCTATGTTAACTCATCTGTAATTCAATAAATATGGCATGTAATGTTATGAATAAAAAGTAAAATGTTCCACAAACCTTCCTCTGTAGAATACCGTTGAGTAGAGGTCTCTAGCCCGAGTAATTGCGTAATGGTGAGCGCGGGAAGACGAGTGCTTTTCGGCGGAAAATTCTTCCCGCGTTCGGATGTGTCGCCCCGGCCACGGCTACCACGCACCTAGCCGCTCGTCGCGCCAAAGTGTTTATCTCCCTTAAACGATTTTAGTGTTTGATATTGAGAATGTGATGTTTATTAATTTTGATATTAACACCTTACGAGCGGCCTATGCGGTTTATTTATGTGTACCGCACAGCGGGGTGTTTTTAGCCAAAATAGGGCTGTTTACGTGATCATTTTCATGCCTAAATAAGACCCAGAACGTAAAACAAGTACCTATCCCTGAAAGGGCATAAACAGAGCTTTCGAATGACACCATAACGATCCTTGTATGATGGATAGTTTTCTTGCAATAACCGTGCAACGCGAGTGCAAAAAGCAGGTAATTCGGTACTTTCAGTACATATTGAGTATGTAGCGAGTGAGAGAGGGAGGAGGGAGCTGAGATTTGTGTCAGTAGGTTCGCCGCGGTGGTCTGGAGCAGTCATACGCTCGCTAGTCTCCTGCCACCACTTGTCTCTCTCTCTCAGCCACATTACGTGCTGAAATTGCCACTCGAGTTATGTCGAGCGCCGCCACATAGTCCAGCTTTTTTTAACTCGACTTATGTTGCTCGCCGCTAATTAAGGGTTAATATAGTTATTTTGAGGCCAATTATATAAAGTATATTTATTAGGGTATCACTGTCACTAATATTGCTCATTTTCACTCGATACCGTACATTTTATTAGTAATTGAGGTAGGTTATTGTTATATTAGGCACTGATTATTCGTTATCACAGGTGTTTATTATACTTTGGCCATCAAGTATTGGGTCTTGTGTCATTTTCACTTTGATAAATATGCTTTAGAGTGTCACTGTCACTGATAATGCTCATTTTCACTCGATACGGTACATTTTATTAGTAATTGAGGTAGGTTATTGTTATATTAGGCAGTGATTATTCGTTATCACAGGTGTTTATTATACTTTGGCCATCAAGTATTCGGTCTTGTGTCACTTTCACTTTGATAAATATGCTTTAGTGAGTGTCACTGTCACTGATAATGCTCATTTTCACTCGATACGGAACATTTTATTAGTAATTGAGGTGTCGGACTTGTCCACCAGCCTCATATTGATGTTGTAGTCCAGGACAGCATCGGGCTTGGTCACCCTGGCCTGGGTGCGGCGATCCACCTTGCCAGTCTCCACCATTTCCTCCTTGTGGATGGTGCTCAGGAGGTTGACCTTCCGCTGGTCGTGCCAGTGGATAGCCAGAATGGGCCCCGACTTCTTCCTGAACACATCGCCTTTTTTGGTCTTTGGAGGGAAAGGTGGCATGCCCTTCCTTCTCCCTCGTACTGTGCCTACAGTCCCCGTCTTGCGCTCATGCAGGTACTTTGAGAGAGTGGGGGACGTGTAGTAATTGTCTGTGAAGAGGACGTGATTCTTGTGGAAATAGCGGTCCATCGTGGCTTGCACCACTGCTCCGCCAAAGCCAATGAGGGGGTCCACAAGCACGTCCCCGTCCTTCCCTCTGTAGACCAGGAAGTCCAGGACATAGCCAGTTTTGCATTCGCACAGCACAAAGAATTTTATGCCAAAGCGATGTCTTTTTCAGGGGATGTACTGCCGGAAACTGAGGTTTCCCCAGAACAGCACAAGAGACTCGTCAATGACGACCTTGCAGAAAGGCTTGAAGTAGGAGGTGAAGCGTTCTCGCATCATCTCATACAACGTCCTAATCTTCCACAGCTTGTCTGGGAGGTGGACGTCGGTGTTGGTGACAAGATGGAGCGCTGCGAGGATATCAAGGTACCGGTCGCGAGACATATATTTCCCGAAGGCAGGGGTGGATACGAGATCATTGGTGATCCAATAGTCAGGCAACCTATGCTTCTTGACATGAGGCATTAGCATGGTGAGTGCCAGGAACACCATGAACTCGTGATGAGTCACTGGGGTCCACTGCCTCATGTGGCCCTTGGTCACCTTGCCCAAAAAGTGGACCTGGAATTGGTGCTGCTTATTTGTCTCTTTGACAACATACCCTACCACCTCCTCATCAAAGAAGGCCTCAAAAAGTTTGTGTGGTGGAGCATTGGGGCCTGCGGAAAAATTGGGGTTAATGCCTGAACCCTCTTGTACCTCATCAAAAGCTGGCACATCAGGGTTGTACTCATCCCCGTCAACTACGTCTTGCCACTGAAAAACGTAGAATGTGTCTTGTCGACGCTGACGAGGAGCTCCAGCTGGTGGCCCAGCATGCCCACGGCCAACTCGGGAGGCGCGCGCCCTAGGGCGGCCAGGGCGGCGGCCAGCACGACGCCGGGCCAAGCGGATGGGTTGAGGGTCGTCCATGTCCATGTAGTCATCGTCAAAGTGGTCATCTTGCCCTGACGGTGGACCTACATAATCATGGCCAGAGTCTTCTGAGTGGTGCCCTTCTTCATCAGTGGCCCCCACATAATCTGGCGGGGAACGAGTGATGCGTGGGCGGCGTGCGGGTGGGCGAGGTGGGGAAGGAGTGGCAGGTGAGGCTATGTCCCCCCGAGGTCCTGGGCTCCTTGGCCTGCGACGAGTGACAGAAAGCAATGCTTCACTGTCACTAGGCCCAGGTATTGGTGATGCGAGCTCAAATATTTCTTCAGGAAGACATGTTGAAGGCAGGAGAGGTGGGGAGGACCGTGGGGAAAGTTGCGGGGGCGTATGGCTGGGGCGGGCAGGGGTGGACGCCGCGGGAGCCTCGAAGAAAGCCCGCTTTCTTTTCTGTCCTTTTTTGGTATATTTCCTGCCTTTCCCCTTTTTGGCAGCAGTATGTCTCCTGTCGGGGGACCTAGGAGGCAAATAGGCCGAAAGTGGGGGTCCTCAACCCTTGGCAGTGGTGGGGGTGCTGGGGAAGAATGCGGGGCACCCGGGTCATCTTGGGTGGCTTGGGTAGATAAGGGAGACAATGGCGGGCGAGATGAGTCACCACGCTCACCCTCACTCACAGCCTCATCCTCACAAAGTCTTTTGGCTTCTTCCCTAGCTGCCGCGGCCGCCTTTTCAAGTATTTGCTTCTTATATAAGTGTAGCTTGAAAGGCGATTTAGCTGGCGAAGGGCTTGGAGTCGTGTCACTCATGTGAAACTTGGAGAGTGACCTCGAACTCTCCCACTCACTCACTCTCTTCAATTCACTGTCTTCAGGTAAAACAGCTTCCTCAAAAGCTTGTACATCACCTTCATCACTCTCATGTTCTCTCGCAAATCCCAGGAATTGCTCGTCTTTGTCACTCTGATCGCCATAATCACTCGACTGATATTTACCCGAGTTATCACTGCCTTCATCATCAACATTATGCTGTGCATCAGCACGCTCATAAAGTCTCAATGTCGTCTCAATACCTCCGGGAGATAACACATTTAGGCGATGGCGTCGGGGTAAGGCGCGACGAACTAGGGCGGGCATCGTAGGGAGCACGGTATCGGACACAGCGGAATCACTATTTGGCGTACTATCAGAGCTGGGCACCACAAACAAAAAGTCAAGTCAGCAAACACAAATCAGCAAACCTAGAACATAACTTCAGCAAACACAAATGTGCAAACCTTGTGAAATTTCTAGTCCTCAAATGCAAATATGCAAACGCAAACCGTTTTTTATTAATTTTAAATTTAAACTACAGAATCAAGGGTATATCAATAAATTCAATCTCTAATGTCAATAAATATATATATTTACTTTAATATAATGTTGCCCAACTTCCATGGACCTCAAGGATATACATGTATACAGGCTTTTAAAGCTTGGAAATGGCTGTAAATTGCCAAAACATTCCAGAACGTCACCCGCAGTGAAAGGGTTAATATATATAGCATAGGCCACTTAGTTTGTCCACATGGGCAGTAAAACGTTGGGGCAACTTGTTTATGGGGAGAGTGCTTCAGTAATAATCAGTATTCGCAATTCCGCACCATTCAGGAGGAGGTACGCCGGATCACAGAGGTGCAAGGAGGCGATTTATTCGTGGCCGCCCCTTTGGGAATGGCAATAGGCTATATATGCCTAGATAGGTCTACTTTAGATAGATTAAGTAAATTAATAGAAAGTAGCCTAGGCCTATTAATTTTAATGCTCAGAATAAAGGCCTAGCTTCAGATCAAAATTTAATAAAATTTTATTGTAGGCTAAATTTAGTCTAGGCCTATATGATACTTTCAAAATTAACACTTTCTACTTGACACTAATAAAATGAGTGTGATTATAGGCCTAGGCCTATACATTGAAGTTAGGACATGCAATATTTAGCCTAGGCCTACATGCTTTGAGGCATTTTGATGGAATTAGTGACTGATTATAGCCTAGACCTAGGCTATATATTAAAGTTAGAACATGCAATATTTAGCCTACATGCTTTGAGGCATTTTGATGGAATTAGTGATTATAGCCTAGACCTAGGCTATATATATAGAAGTTAGAACATGCAATGTTTAGCCTACATGCTTTAAGGCATTTTGATGGAATTAGTGATTAACTGATTATAGCCTAGACCTAGGCTAGCCTTTATATATATATATATATATATAGAAGTTAGAAAATGCAATATTATTTAGCCTACATGCTTTGAGGCATTTTGATAGGATTAGGGTACTAAGGGTAGCCTAGGCCTAGCCTAATAAAATTACTTATATTAGTAATTAGCCTATAGGCCTAGGCTATATTTAGAAGTTAGAACATGCAATATTTAGCCTACATGCTTTGAGGCATTTTGATGGGATTAGTGATTATAGACCTAGGCCTAGGCTATATAGCCTAGCCTATATAGAAGTTAGACTTAGCCTAGGCCTACATGCTTTGAGGCATTTTGATGGGATTGGGGTAGCCTAGTAACATTAGTTTAGGTTAAAAATTAACAGGCTATCAATCAAATTAACGATAGCCTAACTTTATAATCTTAAATTAGGCTAGATTATAAAGTTATAAAGCCCTTCTCCAGAGACATCTTCTTGGTAATTACAGGCCCATAGAAGGTTTCTAGGTGGGGCCAGGGGAGGGGTGGTTTAGGTCCTCGATTTCTGCATGCTCTGCAGCATCACTGTCGGATGATGGTGGTGAACTGCTCCCCATGCTGTTGGCAGCTGCGGTAGGCATGATGGTAGAGTCCATGTTCACTTCAATAGGCCGAAAATATAAACAAAGTTGAAGTGCTAGCAGGATGGAACTCTTGGACTGCTGTGTGTTGTAGATGTTAGATCGACGCTTGCTACTAAGTAAGTCAACAAACGTGAAGAGCCGATGTATAGGCCTAGATTCCAGAACACAGGTAGTTGGCTTGGTCACAGGACTTTTTTTGGCTGGAGCTGCAGGAGCGGCCCACGGCTGGCTGGCGGCTGGAATGTTTATTTTGCGGACTCGAGGACATGGAGGTACTTTCCAGAGCTTCAAACCCGCAAACAGGCAGCCATTTTGGCGCCAACGCTAATTCGCCAACAAAATGACACTTCCGCCATGGCGGAATTGGCTATTTGCGGAAGTGTTGGCTAAAGTGCCCAGCTCTGCGTACTATCCATGATGGCGTCGGGGTAGATACTGTTGCTGTGGCGTAGTTTACGTCTGGTGGCGCCACCTACCCTCCCACGATACCAAAAATGTATGCGCGGCATTCGAAAGCACGTACGCAAGCAATGGGCGTTCAAGAGCCCTTCCGGGTTGCGCTGGCCGAGTTTGTTATGGGCGTTCAAGAGCCCTTCCGGGTCTGGAGGGTTAATATCTCTGGTTACTTCTTTGGTCACTGGAGAATTGAGACGTGAATTTTTTCTCTCCCAAACACCTTTTGTTTTTTATACTGTACTAGTTTGATTATTCTGTTGGACGGATGTCACATAGGTACCAACCTCTTCCTTCTTGAACGGTTTTGCTTTCTCCTTAGTCCCTGTTGTAGACGCTTTGGTATATTTAACCTTGTCTCCTTCCTTGATACCGGTATCCTTCTTGGAAACCTGCATGTGTTTGCACAGCTCTCTTAAACCCTCTTCTATCTCTTGATCCGTGAAGTAGTTCTTCTTATACCTGAGGTACAATTCATCACATGTTTTCTGAGAGAGCTTTTGTTGTACAATGTGGTTCAAGAGCCAAGAAGCTGAGTCTAGATCTTTCTGGGTACTAAGTGATTTTAAAACACAATTCAAGCCGATCCGAAATGATTGAAGATCCTGGTACGTATGCTTGGGGTCCTGATAAATCCAGCAATTTGTAAACTAGGCGCTGCAGAGTCAATTCCGTATCTTCAAAATTTTCCTGGAGTACTTCTAGAGCTGCTGTATAATTGGCATCTGTTATGGGAAGTTCCTTAATAAGATTCAATGCAGAACCCTTAAGTTGACCCAACAAGTATGAACATTTATTTGCGGCAGAAATATCTAACCTGTCATGAACTAAACCCTTAAATTTGTCACAAAAGGTATTCCAATCAGATTGCCCATCAAATTCAGGTAAGGTTATAGGTGGCAACTTAAAGCTTTGTTTTACCGGAGCCGTAATACCATTACTGGTACCATTACTCCCTGTCCCGGTAACTGTCTCTGTCGCCAAGGATTCGAACCCGGCTAGTTGATCCAAATAATTTTCATGGGCATCTGCATAGGCTCGCTGTATTTCCTCAAAATGTTCAGATTGCTCGTGTTTGATGTAAAAGTCCTCCAATTTATTGAAAGACTCTTCATAATTACACCACCGGGTTTTAAGATCTTGGATTTGAGACTTTAACAGCTCCCTTGGACAGGGTTCACGCCTTTTTACCTCCTGGCAATTATTTAATGATCTAGTTACCCAGCCTAATTTCCCCACTATAGATTTTCTCAAGAGTGTATCAGTCATTTTGGAAAATGGGTAATTATTTTCAAAACTATTATTAATGTTTATACTGAAGACTAATTTTTCAACAATCTAATTTACATTTAGATATAGCCTAACGCATATTTAATTTAGCTGTTAATTTTTAGCATTATACACGTAGGCATACCAATACTTGCTACAAACTTAAATGACAAACTAGGCTAGTTGGAAATTATTAAAGTCTTCAGTATTACTGCCCTAATACGTGGGAATTCACGGTAGTAGGGGGAGGGAATAATTTATTAATTATTAAAGTTAAGATATGCTCCGTCCTGAGCAGTTAGCTGGTCGACCTAGTCTCACAGACGCAGGTGACATTAAGGACGTAAACATAAAATTGGTCAAAAATATAAAAATATATGGGAAATTTATGGACCGGATGATGTTCAGGAGAGGAAATTTTAGTTAATAATTCATTTAGTAATTTAGTAATTTAGTTGTGAGTTGGAACCTGTGGTAGTAGCATTTTCTAAGGGGGAGGGATCATATTTGTTGTTTATTCAATTTTGTATATGCTCCATCCCGAGCATATAGCTGATCGACCTGGTCTGTCAGATGCGGGTGACATTAACCCCTAACTATCGGCGCGCAACATAAGTCGAGTATAATAAATCTGGACTATCTGGCGGCGCGCGACATAGGTCGTGTGGCAATTTCAGCACGTAATGTTGCTGAGAGAGAGAGACAAGTGGTGGCAGGAGAGTAGCGAGCGTATGACTGCTCCAGACCACCGCGGCGAACCTACTGACACGAATCCCACCTCCTCCCTCCTTCTCTCACTCGCTAGATACTGAATTGTATGGGGAAAGTACCGAATTACATGCTTTTTGCACTCGTGTTGCGCGGTTGTTGCAAGAAAACTAGCGGTCATAAAAGGATCGTTGTGGTGTCATTGGAAAGCTCTGTTTATGCCCTTTCAGGGATAGATACTTGTTTTACGCTCTGGGTCTTATTTAGGCATGAAAATGATCACGTAAACAGCCCTATTTTGGGTAAAAACACCCCGCTGGTGGCTACATATTATATACCGCCTAGGCCGCTCTTAAGGTGTTAAGGACGGAAACATAAAATGATCTAAATTGAAAATAAATGGGGAAATTTAGGGACTGCAACGCTGCTCAAGCTCCGAGTTTCACAAACGCCAGAGGACGCAATGTTGCAGACCCTCCTAATAGTCCTCTACCAAAGGATTGAACCACCATCCCCTTGGGTTTAATAGTTAAGACGCCAATCACCCACGGCCATCGTCTGGTAAACTAACCAGTCGAGCTGTGAATCTGGGATATACTCATGATAGCGAGCTACCTGCACGGCTTGAGCCCGACGATTCCAGTGGATACCGTCCCGTCGAAGATTTTGGTGATAGTGTCCGGCTCCAAACTGGAATGTCTTGTAGCCGCGCAGGAGCCTTTGCAGCCGCTGATTCACAGCCCGATATATGGTGCGGTAATGACCGCGGGTGACCCCGGGCTCGCCCTCAGGGATGGGAGGCAGCTCTCGTGGCTCCAGGAGCACAACAGCCACTTTCGAGCCACAGCGCTGTTCGATTAAGCGGATGATAGCTGCGATATCCATAATTTCCAACACTCAGACTGACTCGTGCACATCGTTGCCCCCCAAATACAAGATTGTCAATTGGTGAGGCCAGTCCATAACGCGATTCAGCCGTCTATCGGTCAGGAAATCACAGGCCCTACCTCCTGGAGCCCGATAGCACCTCACCTCACAACCGCGGACCTCGAAATGTCATGGGATCAGACTATGTCCCACGAATGCTACTTTGTACATCCCCGCTGCTTAGCAAGGACCTCAATGGTTATTAAATAGATCCTAAACTAACCCTAACCTAGCCTAGCCAACAGTCAAGCGAGATCCTCACTCGGGGCACCAAAATGTGGGGGATTTCTATGGCCAATTCTGTCCCTTACCACACTAATCAAAATTAAAGAAAGAAAAGAGAAGGAATAAAGGTAATTAAATAGATAGGTTACCTTAGGACATGGATGTTAAATAAAGATGGTGGATAATAACTAGGTATTGCCTATCTCTCAGAAACCCCTAGCTAGACATTGTATAGATGGCCATATATATCTTTTTATTTTTTTTATTTTTTTTAAGAGACAATGAACGGAGGAAGGAAAAACACAGATAAAACAAAAAGGTCCATGTGCCTAAAGGCATCCTCCATTCTTAAAATGTTTGTAACAACTGGATTTAAACATTTGAAGATTGTAAGTTTGTGGAAAGCAATTCGAGGGAAGTGAATTCCAAAGAGTAGTAGCTCTGGGGATAAATTAATTCTGATAAGCAGAAGTTCTGCATTGTGGAGGAGAAAGTGTAAATTCATGGGCGCTCTCAGCTGCCCTAGTTCTACGGGGAAAGATGTGGAGAGGCGGCACAATTGAAGCAAGCTCCTCGGAACAATTGCTGTGAAAATATCGGTAGAATAATGCAAGGGATGCAACGTTTCTTCGTATGGATAATGTAGGGAGGTCCTGTGTGATTGCAGGGTTATTGATTAATCTAATAGCTTTATTTTGAATTTTGTCCAACTGCCTCAATGCAACCACTCCACTTCCACCCCACAGAGGTGAACAGTATTCCATCTGAGAACGCACATGACTTTTATATATTAAGGCCAACTGCTCGTCAGTGAAGAATTCTCGAACTCTGTACAGGAGTCCCAGTTTTTTAGAGGCATTCTTAGCAATGCTTCTAACATAATGTGTCCAGCTCAAGTTAGTGGTTAATGTTCCACCGAGAATGTCAATACTAGGGGAAGTGGGAATATTTACATCATTAAAAAATATATGGGAGTCAGTGAGATTCTGTCGGTTAGAAAATTGAATGTACTTGGTTTTCTGTGCATTAAAGGAAACTCGATTCTTTTGTCCCCATCCATTAATTCTAGAAAGGTCCTGGTTCAGAGAAATTGCAGTGTTTATTTTTGAATTTATAAGATCGGGTTGGGTGAAAGAATTGGTAAATGTGAAGGAACTGTGGAGTGTTGAGTCATCTGCGTAGGAATGTATTGGATTATGAGTGGTAGATATGAGATCATTGATATGAATGAGGAACAGAATTGGGGCCAAAACTGATCCCTGGGAAACACCATCATTTATTGAGTGAAATTGAGAATAAAGGCCATCTACCATTACACATATTTTTCTGTTATGAAGATAAGAAGAAATTAGTGGAACTAATGATGCAAGGCCGTAGTGTGACATCTTCGACAATAAGGATTGATGCCAGACTCTATCAAATGCCTTTGATATATCCAGTGCTATTGTATGTGTTTCACCATGTTGGTCTGTAGCTTGGTTGATTTGATGCGTAAGAAGGCAAAGAATGTCTGCAGTTGATCGACATCGTCTAAAACCATATTGCCTACCACTGATTAATTTATTATTCTCGAGATGCTTAATTATGTGATTATTTAATATAATTTCAAAGACTTTACCAAGAGTGGAAGTTATAGCTATTGGTCTGTAGTTTGATGGATCTGAAGAGGCACCTTTTTAGGAACTGGATGAATGTTTGCTTCTTTCCAGGGTACTGGGAAGCATGAGGTATGAGTACACAGACGGAAAATGTTTGCCAATACAGGAGCGAGCACCAAGGAGCAATTCTTAAGTACTATTGGAGGAATTTCATCTGGACCAGGAGCCTTATCTACTGAGAGATTCTGCATAATAGTTTTGACATGTCTGGTGTGGATCTTAAGTGAGGGAATTTCAGGCGAATTAAAATTAAGTACAGGGACATCTTGATTTATTTCATCTAAGGTTGAGTTGGTGGAGAAAATATCCGCAAGAAGGTTAGCTTTACCTCGTGGGTCACTTACAAGATTGCCAGTCGGAGATTTTAATGGTGGAATGGTTGAAGCAGTAGTGAAGTTGGATTTGAATGAGTTAAGAGTAGACCAAAATATTTTTTTATCATTTGGATTATTTAGAAGTTTATTTGCCTGCTTGTGGAGAAAGTTTGATTTAGTTAGGTTTAATACAGTTTTGGCATGATTTCTGATGTTTCTAAAGTAATTAAAGGCTTCATGTGTTTTTGATCTTGTGTATGCATTGTAGGCTATTGCTTTTTGTTCAGTACTCTAGCACAATTATGGTCAAACAATTTAGGTGAATTAGATCTTTTACTGTACTTTTGATGAGGAATAAAAGTTTCCATTCCAATTTTTACAAAATCTTGTATGTGGCTCAAGGTGGAGTGTGCATCATTAGAAAAGAAAGAGGTCCAGGGAATATCAATAAAGAAACCTTGAAGACCCTCCCAGTCTGCCCTATCGTAATGTCATTTAGTCACCAAAACAGGTTCAGAGTGGGAAGGTGTGGTAGGTGATAGACAGGTGGCCTGTATCAGACAGTGATCAGAAGATCCAAGCGGGGACCTCACTGTAACATCATAATTTTCTGAATTGGTTGTTAAAAATAAGTCCAGTAGGTGGGAATTATGATTAGGATTATCTGGTACACGGGTGGGTTGGTTGACTAGTTGAGTGAGATTAAATGAGTCTGCAAATAGCTCACATTCAAGACCTGCATCATCAGTCCTGGCTGAATGAGTGAGCCATTCAACATTATGGACATTAAAATAACCCAACACAGTGATTTCAGAAGAAGCATTTAAGTTGAGGACACTGAGTTGTGAGGACAGAGAATCAAAAAAGACTTTGCTCTGGAGGAGTATTTGGGGAACGGTAGATGCAACATATGTATTTAAATTTACCAGCAGAAATTAATTTGTATATAGAATAATCAAAATAGGGACAATTGAAACTAGTAACCTCCTCCAGGGCAATTTCAGATTTTGCAAAGCAACATACAATAGACTTAGCTATCACTAGGGTCCTGGCGTTGTTCAGAGGATCCCGACTATGGTAGGTAGGTAGGTAGGTAAGTAGGTAAATAGGTCCTAAACTCCGGGCCGGACACTGGGAGTGAAGCGAGAGGTCACGAGACCCGTGTTGGCGGTTCAAGGTTTAAAAGAGATCTGGTCGGAATTTGAATTCCGACCCTTAAGTTAACTATATACAAATTTGTTACCGAGGGTTCATTCCCTCTTCACGAAATCATATAAATAATAATCAGCATTTAAATTATATAATTATCAAGGTAAACATCGTTTCACAACGATTTAGTAAACATAATATCAAGAAATTAATGACCCTAAAGCAAATGGTCGATCGCGTATGCGGTCACGGGAATATTTAAACTGATCCCCAATACAGTTCTTCTAAACTTATTTCTACAAGGTTTTATAACTAAATTAACTTGGCCAACGTAATCTTATACAGTACTAACTTACTTAATATTAATTACTCTTTACAATATATACAATCACCAGGTTCTGGTAGGAAATTGTTCACTCTAGTGAGGTTACCCTATCGGAAGGTTGTTGCCAACAGTCCCCAGATACCGGTGTAGTCAATTTATTTCTCACAATATTAATACAGCCTTAGCTAGATTAGCTTCAACTCAAGAATCGCACCCTGTTAGGGATACCGGTACTCCAAAGGCAACTGGTTTTAACCTTCCAAAACTTACTCTGCCAACCTTTTCTGGGGATCCAACTACCTGGACTGGATTTTGGGATATTTTTGAGTGTTCCGTTCATCTAAATAAGACACATCCATCCAAAGGTTTACGTATCTCCGTGGACAGTTGAAAGTGGAGGCATTGAAGCTGATAGAGGGGTACAAGCTAGAAGCTACAAGCTATGAGTCTGCAATGGAGCTATTGAAAAGAACTAATGGGAGAGAGGAGATAATAAAGACAGCATTAATAACAAAATTCTTCGCTCTAGATCCTCCATCGTATGATGTGACAGATTTAAAGGAGTACTATGCCTCTTTTGAGAGCCTCCTCCGGTCAATGGAGACGATGGCCATCACGAAGGAGGAAATTTACAGTGTAAATATCCTGAACAAGTTACCCTCTCCCCTTAAGGAAATAGTTAGACGGCAACTAAGCGACACTCCACTGGATTAGAATCATTGGTGCAGATATTCCAGACTGAAGTCTTCAACATGGAGAGTACTGGACAATACCGACACGTGGAGATGTCGCCATCCACTGTGGCTTTCCCGGTACAGACTTCTCCTAAATAGAAGAGGACGATATCATCAGGTTGTAAGTTGTGCAGTGTACACGGTCATCCATGGTACCAATGCCCTAAGTATCCTAAGGCTACACAGAAAATTGGCAAGGCTAAATCGCTTCACTTATGCACCAGTTGTCTGGCAAGAGACCACTTCAACAGTACTTGTACCAATTCCTTCATCAAACCCTGTAAGTACTGCAAAGGAAAGCATTGGTTTTCCCTTTGTGCCCAGTCTGATCGGCACGACAGCAAAGAAAAGGGGAGAACCACCAAAGAATCACATGATAAAAATAAAAGCGAGGGTAATAAAGTATCTGCTATGTCCATTGTTTCTAGAGAATGTCAAATGCTGCCAGTAGTGGGGAGTAATAATAAGCATATAATGACGCGAACCTTACTCGACCAGTGCTCACAGAGGTCATTCGTTCTGCGGTCATCATTGCCACAGCTCAAGTGTACCAGCAAGGGTCAAGAGAATTTGCGTCTCCATGGTTTCACTGATTAAGTAGATTCCAGTGACTATGATATAGTGGAGATTTCCTATGTATATAGAAGGAAGGTATGTCCCATCAAGGCTGTTGTGGTCGACAAACTTCTCAGTTTCTATGTGGCATCAGAGATTCAACCACAATTGAAATATCTCAGAGGCAAGGGTTTTAAACTGGCTGATGATCAACTCTCTGCTAACAATGGAATTATGCTACTGGTCGGAGCTGATTATTACTACAACCTGGTTCACCCTGGATATCGGCGGATATATAAGCTGATATTCTTCCCCACAATACAAGGTTATGCCATCTCCGGATCCTATGCAACTTCATCTCAAGACACAAAGGTGGAGGTAGTTACGGTCCTTAAAGTAGCAGTAAGCCCCATAGACAAATACGTTAGGTCTACTGTTCCTGATAATCTATGCACTGATGTAGATAATATAGCTATGGGACTTAGATTATATTGGAATTGACCTACATGAACTTGATCGAGAGTCCAAGCTAGCGTTGAGCTGGTACGAATAAACTGTAACGTATGATTCTGGCAGGGGTCAATATGTGGTAAAGCTCCTTTGGAATGACAATAAGAGCAAATTACCTACAAACTTCAATCTAGCGCTTGGTAGGTTGCGGGGCCTTCAGAAGCAGTTCGTCAAGGATCCAAATTATTGCGAGACTTATGCAGCAGTACTAGAAGAGCAGATACAACGTAGATTTGTTGAAAGAGTAGATCCCGGTGAGTATGGGGATAACATTCATTACTTTGCTCACCATGGGATAAAAAAGGACAGTTCCACCACTCCTGTTCGTATTGTGTATGACTGCTCAGCTAAATCCAGTGATCGCTCTTATAGCCTGAATGATTGTCTGTACAGGGGTCCATCCCTGGTCTCTGATCTCGCGCAAATTATGTTACACTTCAGCTGTCATAGATTTGCATGGGTCGCCGATTTTGAGAAGGCCTTCCGATGCTTCAACTCCATAGTGAAGACAGGGACTCAACAAAATGTTTATGGCCACGGGACCCAATGGATCTAGATTCAGAGTATCTGGTCTACAGATTCAGAGTCGTCATATTCGGAGCGACCTGTTCCCAGTTCCTTCTCAACGCTACTATCTTGCGACATCTTGAGGAGGCTGGACTAGATCCTGACTTCAAGAATGAGATCAAGCAGGGGATCTATGTGGACAATCTTCAAGGCACTGGAGACAATGAAGTTTTATTTTACTTCCTACAAACACTTGATCACAAAACAAACCCCAAAAACCTCTACAAAACACTAAACAGCATCACACTTTCCAACAGCAACACAACAGAATCACATGCTGCAATCACAACAACAGACTCTACTCCTTCATGTAAACAACAAGCAAACACTCTCATCAATCACTTCTCACATGTCAGCCACCTAAAACCTCACAAAGACGACCGACGTGTCATCCGACGTAAGAGACAATTCCCCACAGACCCTGACTATACACCCTTCACCAATCACCAGACAAAGCATATCATCAACAATCTCAAGCACTCACCCGCCTGTGGCCTAGACAACATAAGCAACATACACCTCAGACACCTGGGACCACAAGGCATACAAGCACTCACTAACATATCAAACTACAGCTATTCTACATCTATCTACCCGTCAGGATCTCCCAGCGGACTATCCCTTATTCTTCAACAATACAAAAATCAACCCTTCATCTTCTCTCAATATTCTTGGTGTCTCTTTTTCTTCTGCTCTCATTTGGAAGGACCATATTACCAGTCTTGCTAAGGCAGCCTCCCAGAAGCTGGGTGTGCTCAACCGCCTTAGGGGGTTCTTTTCCCCTGCACAGCTTCTTGCTCTGTACAGGGGCATAGTGCGCCCTTGTATTGAGTATTGTTCACATGTGTGGGGAGGTTCCTCTCACACCGCTCTCCTAGACAAAGTTGAAAGGAAGGCCTTTCGTATCATTAACTCCCGTCCACTCACCAACTCTCTGCAATCTCTCTCTCTCCGCCGCAATGTTGCATCTCTCTCGCTATTCTATCGCTACTATAATAATCAGTGTTCCTCAGAGCTATCCCAGTGCATACCACCTCCTTTACGTAGGGCACGTGGTACCCGTCTTGCAACTCAATCCCACCCCTACTCTGTGCAACTCTCCAACCCAAGAGTGAAACGTTACTCTCAAACTTTCTTCTACTCAACATCTGAGCTCTGGAACTCTCTCCCAGAATCAGTCTTTCCCTCTTCCTATGACTTAAATTGCTTCAAACTCCGTGTGTCCAGCCATTTTGGATCGAACGTCCTTTGATTTTGGCCCTGTCACTCTTTCAACTATGGGGGAGGCACTCGCTATAGGCAGTTATGCCTTTTGCCTCCCTCAATCACATAGAAAAAAAAAAAAAAAAAAAAAAAATCACACAACACAATACCAGACATTTGGAAGCATGGTATCATCATCACATTCCCCAAACCCAACAAAGACCCCACGCTACCCTCCTCTCACCGCCCCATCACACTCCTTTGCTCCCCCTCCAAAGTCATGGAATGCCTAGTAGTACAACTAATTACACCTGACCTACCCCTAGCTCCAACACAACATGGCTTTAGGCCACTGCACTCCACAAACACTCTTCTCACAGACCTTACACAAAGAGCTTTCGACGGCATCAACTCAGCTAGACCACCACACAGATCACTATTAGCCACACTCAACATTAGTAAAGCCTTCGATGCCATCCCCCGCCACAACCTAACAAACAAAATCTACAATACGAACATGCACAACAACACAAAAAGGTGGCTGGCCAACTTCCTAGCAGGCAGATGTGCACACGTATCTTTTGCCGGTCAGTCATCTAAAATCAGAAACTTTCCAAACGGAGTCCCACAAGGATCCGTCCTATCGCCCGCACTCTTCAATCTGTACATGCACGATATAACTACACCCAATACGACCCAAATAAACTTAGCCTCCTATGCAGATGACATAGCACTCACATGCACACACCATGACCCAAAAAGAGCAACAGATCTCCTTCAACCCTATCTCAACACACTACATGGCTGGTGCACTACAAACAGACTTAATCTAGCCCCAGCCAAATCCACCGCAACCCTGCTCACAAGTTGGACAGGAGAACACGAATACATCCCTCAACTCACCATAAACAACACACCCCTAACACATACACACACACCCAAAATCCTAGGAGTAACATATGATACTCATATGACATTCAAACAGCACACCACAGACATTAAAAAGAAACTGACACCCAGACTTAACGCCCTCAGGTCACTTGCTCACACAAAATTTGGACACAACAAAGAAACTACCACCACAGTATATAAACAATACATAAGATCAGTGATGGAATACACAAGCCAAGCCTGGGCTTCTAACCTAGCTGAAACACATCATAAGACCTTACAAACTATTCAAAACAAAGCCCTGAAGATCATTACAGGCTGCACAGCTACTGCACCTTCCCACAGATCACCTACATCAAGAAACCAAAATCCTCAAAGTCAAAGACCATCTGGACATGAGAGGCACTCAATTCCTGGCAGCAGCCTCCACGAACCAAGACCACCCACTAAACTACATGGCAACACACCCACAGACACCAAGAAATATCAAAACAACACCCAGCACACGGTATCACACACAATTATTGTCCTCTCTCCCTCCCTGCCCACCCCGAACCAACTTCCAGAAGCACATCCATACTCATATCTCTCACCGATCCATCCACTCACTCACAGACAACACGCAGCTGCATGCACGACCTCCCGAAATCCATCCTTCCGAATCCTCCCTTCCTCGCGAGGACAGAGTCCACCTGGCCAGGCTGAGATGCGGACATCATCCAGCTCTCCTGAGCTTTCAGAAGAGACTGGATGACTCCGTTGTCGACGCCTGCCCGGGATGTAACACAGCACCCCATACCATTAAACACATCATAGAAGACTGCATTTCACACAACCAATTACGCCAACAACACAATCTACACTCAATGAGAGCTCTGTGGGAAAGCCCGATCGTGGCCATGGCCTTTCTCAGGGACTCGGGGCTGTTCGGCCAGGCAGCTTAGGGAACAACAACACCAACAACATGAAGTTTTATTGCTCAAAAGATGCTGGGAGATCCGCTATATATTTGCCAAGGCTCATTTATACTTGAGAGAATGGGCCACTAATAGTGATCTTTTGAAAGGTCAATTTGCTTCTGACGGTGTAGCTACTGAGAATAGTGCGGTGAAGTTTTTAAGCCACAAATGGGACACTACCACAGATTGTATATCCTTCTGTCACACACCATGCGACAGTGAGATTATGACCAAGCGAAACTGCTTAAGCTGCGAGGTTGTTTGATCCCCTAGGCTATTTGCTTCCTGTCACTATTCGTGCTTGTATGTTTTTACAGCAACTGTGGCGGCTAAAGCTATATTGGGACACATCACTCCCGACTGAGCTACAAGATACTTGATGGTTATTTCAGTCGGACCTTTCCACATGTTGCAAGGTTCAACTTGATCGTCAAGTTATAAGTGGTCCACAGGTGGATCTACATGCTTTTGCTGATGCCAGTAATAGTGCGTATGGTACTGCCATATACTTATGCAATGGTAGTGAAGCGAAACTGGCTATAGCAAAGGCCAAAGTAGCCCCTATTAAGAAAATTACAGTTCCTAAATTAGAACTTACTGCATTGCTTCTGTCTGCTCGTCTAATAAAGTTTACACTGGATGCTTATACAGACATACTACAGATTGATAACGTCTATGTCTGGAGCGACAGCCAAATAGAGCTTTCTTGGTTACACAGCCAGAAGGTGCTACCTGTTTATGTTTCGAATCGCACTGATGAGGTACATCAATTAGTTCCTACAACTAAATTTCGCTATGTGACTACCAAGGACATAATACCAAGGACATAATACCAATGACATAATATCCCGGGGGATCTCGGCGCAACAGTTTTTGCCGTCCTCTATTTGGTGGCAAGGACCAACACGGCTTACATCTCCAACTAAGTGGCCTCAGGATTTCAGGGAATGCATATCTGATCCATCAAGTCGGCCCCAAGATGATGTGTTAAGTAGTTCGACTGTGAGTACTACACATCAGGATAACAAGTTGGTAGAGTGGGAACGTTATGGCAGCTATGATAAAGTAATACAGATATTTGCATGGATATACCGTTTCATTAACAACATGAGAAGTCGGGTTCACGGGTCTTTCCTTAGTGAAGATTCGAAGCAAATCAGACTCCATGAATTGAGATCAGCAGAAGCAAATTTAATAGGTTTAGTACAAAGGGAATCATATCCTACTGAACATGAGATACTGTACAAGGAGTTAAAGACCAAACCCTCAAACTTAATGAGGCAGCTAGGATTATATATGGAAGGAGGCATAATTAAGTGTAGAGGCAGGATCCAGAAAGCGGACATTATTGATTCTGTGAAATATCCTGTCCTCCTTGCACCTCTCATTTGATTACCAAACTGTTGATTCGCAAATGCCATGGGATCTGCCTACATTTTGGTGTAAATTATGTTCTGGCTTATATGCGACAACGTTGGTGGATCCCTAAGATGCGACAAGCTATTAAAGGGATCCACAATAGCTGTACTATCTGTAAAAGATTACAGGGTAAGCCTTTCTCCCCAGTTGATCTACCTCCCTTGCCTGAGTTCAGGGTACAAAGGACTGATCCATTTCAGGTAACCGGGGTAGACTATACGGGAGCGATTCAAATTAGGAAATCGCCCAGTAATATCTCTAAGGCATATGCCGTACTCTTCACATGTGCGGTAACCAGAGCGATTCACATTGAATTGATTGACGACTTATCCAGTGAGTTTTTTTTTGCATACTCTAAGATGCTTTGCAGGTCACAACGGTTTCCCTCAAATGATTCTGAGCGATAATGCGACTTGTGTTGTCGGGGCACCCAAATATCTCAAAGATATAATGGATGACCCGCAGGTTGTGTCTACCCGCACTGGAAAGAGTTGTCAATGGAAATTCATACCAGCACGTGCACCATGGTTCGGGGCGATTTGGGAGAGGAAAATAGGAATTGTCAAGTCTGCCATGAAGAAGGTATCCCTTTCCTAGGTCGTCAGTAACCAACGAAGATATACAAGACCCTACGTTCGGAAATGCTGACGCCACACGTCGTCGCTTCCAGCATATGAACAAGGGGTCAGATGATCTATGGAAAAGGTGGTCACAAGAATATTTGCTGCCTCATCGCGAACGTCACTCGAATATAATCAAGGGGACGAATCAACGGTGGCCTCTTATCGGGGATATCGTATTGATTCATGATGAGCGTCCTAGATTATATTGGAAGCTTGGTAGGAGTGTCAATTTGTTCCAGGGCATTGATGGTCATATTTTTGCTAGATTACAGACTTCTCCTGGGATTACTACTCACCCATTCGTAAGGTTATATGCCTTGGAGCAGAATGTTCAACTGCCTGATGTTACCGGTATGTCTACTGATATACCTCCACAGGGGAGTGCTGGTGACAGTGCTCCTCAGGGTGGAGCCGTTGATAATGAGAAGGATGATCCTCCTCTGGCTTCCAGTGGCGCTCGCCCCAAAAGGAGGGCGGCTACGAGTTCCGTGGATTTTTGGAGATCTAAGATTAACCAAGGTGATCTTTGAATCTTTGATATCCTTTTTTGTATATAGCTACTGTATATTGTTTTTGGTGGCGGGCAGTATGTCGGGAATAGTGTGTGATAATCCCGACAGTTTTGAGTCCAATTGGGTATTTGAATTTTGCGGTATTGTGACGCCTCCTGGCGCTGGCAGAATGGTTGCGTGGGGCATTGCAGCTCGCTAGCGCTCGCCAGGATGGGGGGATAGGCTACAGTTGTCCTAGAATGATCTGCTTTATTTCATTAGGGTCGTGTTGCCACAGACAGTTTAGAAATGGTCTTTGTTTTGTTTTGTGACCGCGCCTTATATTTTATATTCGCTATAATATAAATGTTGCTTGTGTGGGAGGCGAGCGAGAGCGGGTGAGGGAGTACACCTGGCAGCGGGGTTGAGTCATGACGCGGCTCGCTTGGGCGCTGACGGCGTTGGCGGCCGGGTGGTCAACTAGTCCCTTCCCGTCGCGGCCTCATGTTTTTTACCAAGCTCAGAGCTTGCCTGACACGCGTATCGTCTACATCCTTTGCAATTCTGTCCCCCATACTCGCCACTTTGCATACTATTTCTCTCTCTCGACTTCTCTTTTCTCATTCTCTAATCTTTATTAAACTCAACATCCCTTCTGGTTTCAGCATAGACGTTCACCGTCGGCCAGTCGTATTGTACGCGAAGCTCTCGGATATTTCTATGTATTAGGCTTTAATGAGGTTTGGAGAGACGGACTTTTCCGTGTGTGTCCTCTCTCGGGAAGGTTGTAGACCGGTATATGTCTCCCTGACAAAGTGTTGAGTGATTCTGCTGGGTTATTTAAAGCTAGACTAGGGGTAAGGTTACTGTGTCGTTGTCTCCGATGTGTGCAGTGTTAGCTAAGCCCTGCACGACATCGACAGGTACTGTGGGAGCCTAAGTTGTCTTCGGGTTGGGTTTACTTTGCGAGCACAGCGCTGTGGTGTGAGAGGGCCATAGCCTATCCCACACAACATAGTGCTGCCTCTTTGTGTTGACTTCTGAGGGATCGCCAGGATAGAACTAGGTACTAGAGACCTAGATTTATCAAGAGAGCATCCCCGTTATATAACGTAATCTTCATTATACCACCTTCGGACAACATTAGGCTACGAGCCGCATGCTCACCCATTGTTGCCCTGCCTTGATACCCCAGCTAGACTTTATTAACCGAGCAGACACTGGTTAGAGATAAGCCTCCATTATTATATGTATGCTACATTATTATTCACTGCACTTTTGAGCCGAGGTTGTTGTTGAGTTGCACAACCCGAGTAGGCTGTTGCGTTGTGTCACGAAGCATTTCTTTAGTTGTCGAGCGTTACTACCTTTGCGCAGTCTTTATTATTCGCCAGCCTATTATTACTATATGTCCTAGCATTTATTGTGACCCGTATTCTGCATTATAATTGGTCAAGATTCTTTACGAACAACTTCCCAGCATCAGACTTATTTCAGAAGTTTCCAGTTGATGTTGCAGGACTAGCATTGCACTTTCTTTAATACAGGAGTGCCAGTTATTTGAGTATCTACCGTAACGTTAATTAATCACGTTAACTATCTTTTCTTTGTGTAACCTAATCGAGTAATCTTTTACTGTTTGAGAATAGGCTGTTTCATCGAGCGTCAGCCTAGTGTGTGTGCACCAGTTACCGAGTCATAGGATACCTCGTTGTCCAGGCACGACTCAGGGCGGTAATGGTGTTTTGTTTTCCAGTGTTTAAGGCAGGGGTTGGATCTAGTGTTACCGTTGTTGCATTTTGCCATTATCTAGTCCAATGTTGAAGAGCCCTGTGTCTTTGAGAACCTGGATCGTAACAAATGGCGACCTAGCTCAGGATCTTGTGAACTAGGAGATAATTGCAGGATTGTTGTGGTCGTTTGTTTTATTGAGGAATATAGTGGGCACGTTAATTTTTTTTGGCAAAGTAGTATAGCACTTGAGAGTCTTCAGACATTTTTGGCAAGTGAATAGTGCTACATAAGAGTTTGGGGTACTTCTTTTCTGAATATTGTGGTGAGAAATTTTTGTGAGCATCATGTCTTATACCGGATCAGAGGAGAATGGAGACACAGTACGTCATGTCGAAACGGAGGAACAGCAGCATGATGAAAGGGTTAATCGGGTGAACTGTGAGGAGGATGCTAGGATATTTTTGCAATGGCCTGTTACTGCCGAGCGGTTGGAGGGTATGGATCGGTACGGTCTTCAATGCCTGGCCACAGCTATCGGTCATGCGGTTACTAGCAGCATGACCAAGGATAACTTGATAACGTGTGTACTGGGCAGGGTGACTGGTGAGCGTGATGGGTTGAGTGCTCAGAGCCCTTCGGCCATGCTTCCCCTACACTCGACTCCCAGCCATCCCAGTAGTTTGCCGACCCCGGGTACGCTTCCGCAGTTGGGTGGTGACTGGCAGGGTGGGTTGCCCCTGGGGGGACCACCGGTAATTTCAAACATTGTTGCACCTTCACCTCCTCAAGGGTTAACTCCAGAATTATTGCTTCAGCTCGAATTAGCTAAGCTTCAGCAGCAACAAAGGGCATGTGAGCTCCAGCAGCAACAAAGGGCATGTGAGCTTCAGCAGCAAATAGAATTAGCCAAGATAGAAGAGAGAAAAAGTCACCAGCACATAGAGCTAGCAAAAATCCAAGCTGATTTAGAGTCGACTAGGTACTGTGCCGACATGGACGTAGAGAAGTCGCGAGTAGAGGCAACGGGACAGCGAGTTGGGGCTGGTAACCGTGTTCACGAGCAGTCTCTCTCGCACTTATTGAAACTGGTTCCGGTGTTTGATGAGAGTGGTGTAACAGAATTTTTCACATGCTTTGAGAAGAAGTGCCAGGAACACTAGTGGCCAGAGAATAAATGGGCAGCACTTGTATCCTCTAGATTAATAGGCAAGGGTCTTAAAGCCTACGATGCGTTGCCTATAGAGTCATGTATTATCTATGAGGAACTCAAGGAGGCTGTCCTGAGAGCATACGAACTACAACCAGAGACGTACAGGTTGAAGTTCCGGGGTGTTACCAAGGGTCGGGAGAGCACCTTTTTGTAGCATGCCCGGGAGCTGTCCGATGCTTTTGGGAATTGGCTGAGGTCGGAGAAAGCTACTACGTTTGACGACATTAAACAGTTGGTGCTTTTAGAGCAGTTTTTCAAATGCACGGGCGGCGACCTGACGTTAAACCTTAAAGAAAAGCAACCAAAAACTCTACAGGAGGCAGCTGAGATGGCTGACCTCCGGCTATCACTAATTCGTGGGTGCGGGTTTGCCCAGCGTAGTGAGGCAGGTAACAAGGGGCGTGACGCCCCACCCCCCCGAGTTAGTGATATACCTTATGCAAACAAGTACAAGAGCCATGATACCAAGACTGACCACAAGACTAGCACCGTCCCATTTAAGAAGGGGCCGGGCCCTTCCCAGTACCAAGGGAAGCCCAAAGGGGAGTTGGAGTGTTTTAATTGTCATAAAAAGGGGCACTTTGCAAGAGTCTGTCCTAGCAAACCACCTACAGCAGCTGTGTCTTTGGCCTGCAACATTGGTGTGTCTCCGAAGTCATCTGAGTTTGCCCGGGGCAGTTCGTCAGAGGCTGAGGCACAGCCAATGCAGAAGCACCTGGAAGGCTCGAACCCTGCTCAGGATGTTTTTTGCGACCATAGAGGGCGGGGTTGCGTGATGTGGGCGGGGCGCAAGCATGGAGTAGAGGTCTTGCGTGATACAGGTGCTTCCCAGACTCTGATGAAAAACTTGACTGGCTACCCTATAAACGCGGCTCGGGTGGTGGTGGTGGTGCAGGGTATTAATGCAACTCGGTCATACCCGCTGGTGCGGTTGGAGTTGGAGGTGGATGGTGTGGCACGTGAATTGGATGTCGGGATTGTGGAGAAACTGCCAGTGGAGGGCGTCGACCTTCTTCTCGGCAACGACTTTGCAATGCCCGCTTCTGAGGTTCTACCCTTAGTCGTTGCCGAGAGGCCGGCCGACGTGAGTAGGAAAGAGCAAGAGTGGGTCGAGCGGTGCCAGACACAACCCATGGAGTGTGTTGTCACCCGAGCTCGGGCAGCTATAGTGTCACAGCCTAGTCCTCCGTCTTCAGACCAGCGGAGGAACGATCAACTGGAGGAGGCTAAAGCTGGAGTTGGTTTTAAGAGTTTTGACTCGGCGGCTCTCCTGGGTGATTCAGTATTAGCACCATTACTTAATTCTGGAGTAGCCCCTGGGCCTGTCATCGAGAGTGACGAGGCTGGGCTTGACGAGTCTCCACGACAGCAACGTTATGTACATCGAGAGAGAAAGAGGGAGCAGCCCAGTATCGGGGAAGGTCATGCATTGCTCCGGGAGCAGTTAGATCGCTTGGCACCCTCAGATATACGTCGGTTGCAACTAGAGGACCCTGAGCTCCAAACGTGTGCTAATGGAGCTGTAGAGCTCGACGAGGACGGCGATGCACAGCCAGGAGATTTTTGTATTTAGAAGGCATCCTCTATAGGCGTTTTCAAGACCCTAAACGTAGTTGGCAAGAGGGGTCCGGAGTAGTGGACCAGTTGGTGGTGCCACGGGAGTACAGGGATAGCCTACTGAGGTTGGCGCATGACATACCACTGGCAGGACAACTAGGGCTGAGAAAAACGGTGGCGGCTTTAGAAAAATTGTTTTGGTGGCCGGGGTTGAATGGGCAGGTGGTAACCTGGATAGCAAGGTGTCATACGTGCCAGAGGGTTGGAAAACCTAACCAAACAATTCCGAGAGCCCCGTTGCACCCCATTCCTGTCAGTGGACCGCCCTTCAGTAAGGTCATCATTGATATGGTCGGACCCCTACCCCCTACTAGTGCCGGTAATAAATTTCTAGTAACTATCATGGATGTGGCCACTCATTATCCTGATGCATATCCAATGAGAAATGGCACGGCGAAAACTGTTGTCCGGAACCTGCTCTGGTATTGCTCGCGGTATGGTTACCCGCAAGAGGTGCAATCGGACCAAGGTTCTAGTGTTACATCTAAATCTGTTCAAACAAACTATGATTCAGCATGGCATCAGCACTGTCGTCTCTTTTGCGTATCACCCGGAGAGTCAAGGGGTGTTGGAGAGCTGGCACGCCACGCTGAAAAGCATGCTTCGATGTTATTGCGCAGAGAACGGAAAGGATTGGGACCTTGGTCTGCCGTATGTTTTGTTCGCGGCAAGAGAAGTACCTGGAGAGAGTCTCGGTTTCAGTCCGAATGAGCTTGTTTTCGGGCATCGGGTGAGGGGCCCTCTCCACATGGTGAAGGAGATGTGGGAGGGCACTGGGCATGTTGTTCTGCGAGTTAAGTTGCAACCTCTTGTTCCTGAGCGACAAGAGGAGTTGTTTGCTAGGCTGTGGCAGTCCGTCCGCATGTTTGTTGCTTCTCCAGGCCTGATGTGCGGGGTAGAATCCGACACGGAGGCTGGAGACAGTGCTAGGCTCGAGTTGGTTCCCTACCGTGTGAATCCTGCTCGACAGCCTGTTGTGAGGGCGGAGCTGGACGGCGTGTGGAGAGGGGGTCTGAGGGATGAGGAATGTCGTGAGTGATCGTTGCCAGAGGCTTTGCAACCTGAGTTTGGTGGCAGAGTCCGTGTGTGTGTTGATTGCAAGAGTGTGGAAGCATTATCCCTGACAGACGCCTATCCATTACCCAGAGTTGACGACACCATAGACCGCTTCGGGGCTGCCTCGCTCATCACGAAGGTAGAACTAGTGAAGGGTTATTGGCAGGCCCCGTTGCCGGAAGAGCGAAGAGAAGTGCCAGTTTTGCGATGAGCTGGGCAGTTTGTCAGTGCCAGGTGTTGTTGTGCTGCCGGAACAAAAGTTGGATGTGTGGCATGCTAAGGGCACTGATAATGTTTTGGCTTTGTTTGCAGGAGAACCCTCGCTGTTCAGTCAGTGTCTGTCGCGGGTGTAGGATCCGGGGTAGGCTACCACAGTATGTTGGTACAACCTCCTGTCTTGGCTCGCGGTGTATTTTTGCGCTGGTGCTTGTTGACTCGCGTGTGTAGCATCAGCATAGGGTCGCAGGGCAGGAGTTGTTGGCTTTGATTAGACGAAAATTAGGCTACATCTATAGTAGCCGCCAAAAACAACATTAAAATAAAGTATGAAAAATTAAATAAAAACTCTTTCTTTTTAATAATTAATTTTAAGATAATATTGTAGCTGAGTACTGAGTGCAGATGATTTTCTCTCAGTAGGCTGTGCTTCTTAAAGCTCGCTCTGGGAGCACAATGTTATGAATTAATGTATTATGTTTGGGAAGGGTGATAAGATTTGTTATATAAAATGTTGTTGTATTTTTTTTGGAGACTGAGCTTGCATTCCATGAGTGGCAGAGTGGTTAGGAGTGGCAGATTCTAGCGACATTCTGCCTGTTCAGATATGGGTTTATGGTTGAGTGTCCCATATCTTGGGGGGGGTGTGACGCCTCCCGGCGCTGGCAGAATGGTTGCGTGGGGCATTGCAGCTCGCTAGCGCTCGCCAGGATGGGGGGATAGGCTACAGTTGTCCTAGAATGATCTGCTTTATTTCATTAGTGTCGTGTTGCCACAGACAGTCTAGAAATGGTCTTTGTTTTGTTCTGTGACCGCGTCTTATATTTTATATTCGCTATAATATAAATGTTGCTTGTGTGGGAGGCGAGCGAGAGCGGGTGAGGGAGTACACCTGGCAGCGGGGTTGAGTCATGACGCGGCTCGCTTGGGCGCTGACGGCGTTGGCGGCCGGGTGGTCAACTAGTCCCTTCCCGTCGCGGCCTCATGTTTTTTACCAAGCTCAGAGCTTGCGTGACACGCGTATCGTCTACATCCTTTGCAATTCTGTCCCCCATACTCGCCACTTTGCATACTATTTCTCTCTCTCGACTTCTCCTTTCTCATTCTCTAATCTTTATTAAACTCAACATCCCTTCTGGTTTCAGCATAGACGTTCACCATCGGCCAGTCGTATTGTACGCGAAGCTCTCAGATATTTCCATGTATTAGGCTTTAATGAGGTTTGGAGAGACGGACTTTTCCGTGTGTGTCCTCTCTCGGGAAGGTTGTAGACCGGTATATGTCTCCCTGGCAAGGTGTTGAGTGATTCTGCTAGGTTATTTAAAGCTAGACTAGGGGTAAGGTTACTGTGTCATTGTCTCCGATGTGTGCAGTGTTAGCTAAGCCCTGCACGACATCGACAGGTACTGTGGGAGCCTAAGTTGTCTTCTGGTGGGTTTACCTTGCGAGCACAGCGCTATGGTGTGAGAGGGCCATAGCCTATCCCTCACAACATAGTGCTGCCTCTTTGTGTTGACTTCTGAGGGATCGCCAGGATAGAACTAGGTACTAGAGACCTAGATTTATCAAGAGAGCATCCCCGTCATATAACGTAATCTTCATTATACCACCTTCGGACAACATTAGGCTACGAGCCGCATGCTCGCCCATTGTTGCCCTGCCTTGATACCCCAGCTAGACTTTATTAACCGAGCAGACACTGGTTAGAGATAAGCCTCCATTATTATATGTATGCTACATTATTATTCACTGCACTTTTGAGCCGAGGTTGTTGTTGAGTTGCACAACCCGAGTAGGCTGTTGCGTTGTGTCACGAAGCATTTCTTTAGTTGTCGAGCGTTACTACCTTTGCGCAGTCTTTATTATTCGCCTGCCTATTATTACTATATGTCCTAGCATTTATTGTGACCCGTATTCTGCATTATAATTGGTCAAGATTCTTTACGAACAACTTCCCAGCATCAGACTTATTTCAGAAGTTTCCAGTTGATGTTGCAGGACTAGCATTGCACTTTCTTTAATACAGGAGTGCCAGTTATTTGAGTATCTACCGTAACGTTAATTAATCACGTTAACTATCTTTTCTTTGTGTAACCTAATCGAGTAATCTTTTACTGTTTGAGAATAGGCTGTTTCATCGAGCGTCAGCCTAGTGTGTGTGCACCAGTTACCGAGTCATAGGATACCTCGTTGTCCAGGCACGACTCAGGGCGGTAATGGTGTTTTGTTTTCCAGTGTTTAAGGCAGGGGTTGGATCTAGTGTTACTGTTGTTGCATTTTGCCATTATCTAGTCCAATGTTGAAGAGCCCTGTGTCTTTGAGAACCTGGATCGTAACAAATGGCGACCTAGCTCAGGATCTTGTGAACTAAGAGATAATTGCAGGATTGTTGTGGTCGTTTGTTTTATTGAGGAATATAGTGGGCACGTTAATTTTGTTTTGGCAAAGTAGTATAGCACTTGAGAGTCTTCAGACATTTTTGGCAAGTGAATAGTGCTACATAAGAGTTTGGGGTACTTCTTTTCTGAATATTGTGGTGAGAAATTTTTGTGAGCATCATGTCTTATACCGGATCAGAGGAGAATGGAGACACAGTACGTCATGTCGAAACGGAGGAACAGCAGCATGATGAAAGGGTTAATCGGGTGAACTGTGAGGAGGATGCTAGGATATTTTTGCAATGGCCTGTTACTGCCGAGCGGTTGGAGGGTATGGATCGGTACGGTCTTCAATGCCTGGCCACAGCTATCGGTCATGCAGTTACTAGCAGCATGACCAAGGATAACTTGATAACGTGTGTACTGGGCAGGGTGACTGGTGAGCGTGATGGGTTGAGTGCTCAGAGCCCTTCGGCCATGCTTCCCCTACACTCGACTCCCAGCCATCCCAGTAGTTTGCCGACCCCGGGTACGCTTCCGCAGTTGGGTGGTGACTGGCAGGGTGGGTTGCCCCTGGGGGACCACCGGTAATTTCAAACATTGTTGCACCTTCACCTCCTCAAGGGTTAACTCCAGAATTATTGCTTCAGCTCGAATTAGCTAAGCTTCAGCAGCAACAAAGGGCATGTGAGCTCCAGCAGCAACAAAGGGCATGTGAGCTTCAGCAGCAAATAGAATTAGCCAAGATAGAAGAGAGAAAAAGTCACCAGCACATAGAGCTAGCAAAAATCCAAGCTGATTTAGAGTCGACTAGGTACTGTGCCGACATGGACGTAGAGAAGTCGCGAGTAGAGGCAACGGGACAGCGAGTTGGGGCTGGTAACCGTGTTCACGAGCAGTCTCTCTCGCACTTATTGAAACTGGTTCCGGTGTTTGATGAGAGTGGTGTAACAGAATTTTTCACATGCTTTGAGAAGAAGTGCCAGGAACACTAGTGGCCAGAGAATAAATGGGCAGCACTTGTATCCTCTAGATTAATAGGCAAGGGTCTTAAAGCCTACGATGCGTTGCCTATAGAGTCATGTATTATCTATGAGGAACTCAAGGAGGCTGTCCTGAGAGCATACGAACTACAACCAGAGACGTACAGGTTGAAGTTCCGGGGTGTTACCAAGGGTCGGGAGAGCACCTTTTTGTAGCATGCCCGGGAGCTGTCCGATGCTTTTGGGAATTGGCTGAGGTCGGAGAAAGCTACTACGTTTGACGACATTAAACAGTTGGTGCTTTTAGAGCAGTTTTTCAAATGCACGGGCGGCGACCTGACGTTAAACCTTAAAGAAAAGCAACCAAAAACTCTACAGGAGGCAGCTGAGATGGCTGACCTCCGGCTATCACTAATTCGTGGGTGCGGGTTTGCCCAGCGTAGTGAGGCAGGTAACAAGGGGCGTGACGCCCCACCCCCCCGAGTTAGTGATATACCTTATGCAAACAAGTACAAGAGCCATGATACCAAGACTGACCACAAGACTAGCACCGTCCCATTTAAGAAGGGGCCGGGCCCTTCCCAGTACCAAGGGAAGCCCAAAGGGGAGTTGGAGTGTTTTCATTGTCATAAAAAGGGGCACTTTGCAAGAGTCTGTCCTAGCAAACCACCTACAGCAGCTGTGTCTTTGGCCTGCAACATTGGTGTGTCTCCGAAGTCATCTGAGTATGCCCGGGGCAGTTCGTCAGAGGCTGAGGCACAGCCAATGCAGAAGCACCTGGAAGGCTCGAACCCTGCTCAGGATGTTTTTTGCGACCATAGAGGGCGGGGTTGCGTGATGTGGGCGGGGCGCAAGCATGGAGTAGAGGTCTTGCGTGATACAGGTGCTTCCCAGACTCTGATGAAAAACTTGACTGGCTACCCTATAAACGCGGCTCGGGTGGTGGTGGTGCAGGGTATTAATGCAACTCGGTCATACCCGCTGGTGCGGTTGGAGTTGGAGGTGGATGGTGTGGCACGTGAATTGGATGTCGGGATTGTGGAGAAACTGCCAGTGGAGGGCGTCGACCTTCTTCTTGGCAACGACTTTGCAATGCCCGCTTCTGAGGTTCTACCCTTAGTCGTTGTCGAGAGGCCGGCCGACGTGAGTAGGAAAGAGCAAGAGTGGGTCGAGCGGTGCCAGACACAACCCATGGAGTGTGTTGTCACCCGAGCTCGGGCAGCTATAGTGTCACAGCCTAGTCCTCCGTCTTCAGACCAGCGGAGGAACGATCAACTGGAGGAGGCTAAAGCTGGAGTTGGTTTTAAGAGTTTTGACTCGGCGGCTCTCCTGGGTGATTCAGTATTAGCACCATTACTTAATTCTGGAGTAGCCCCTGGGCCTGTCATCGAGAGTGACGAGGCTGGGCTTGACGAGTCTCCACAACAGCAACGTTATGTACATCGAGAGAGAAAGAGGGAGCAGCCCAGTATCGGGGAAGGTCATGCATTGCTCCGGGAGCAGTTAGATCGCTTGGCACCCTCAGATATACGTCGGTTGCAACTAGAGGGCCCTGAGCTCCAAACGTGTGCTAATGGAGCTGTAGAGCTCGACGAGGACGGCGATGCACAGCCAGGAGATTTTTTGTATTTAGAAGGCATCCTCTATAGGCGTTTTCAAGACCCTAAACGTAGTTGGCAAGAGGGGTCCGGAGTAGTGGACCAGTTGGTGGTGCCACGGGAGTGCAGGGATAGCCTACTGAGGTTGGCGCATGACATACCACTGGCAGGACAACTAGGGCTGAGAAAAACGGTGGCGGCTTTAGAAAAATTGTTTTGGTGGCCGGGGTTGAAGGGGCAGGTGGTAACCTGGATAGCAAGGTGTCATACGTGCCAGAGGGTTGGAAAACCTAACCAAACAATTCCGAGAGCCCCGTTGCACCCCATTCCTGTCAGTGGACCGCCCTTCAGTAAGGTCATCATTGATATGGTCGGACCCCTACCCCCTACTAGTGCCGGTAATAAATTTCTAGTAACTATCATGGATGTGGCCACTCATTATCCTGATGCATATCCAATGAGAAATGGCACGGCGAAAACTGTTGTCCGGAACCTGCTCTGGTATTGCTCGCGGTATGGTTACCCGCAAGAGGTGCAATCGGACCAAGGTTCTAGTGTTACATCTAATCTGTTCAAACAAACTATGATTCAGCATGGCATCAGCACTGTCGTCTCTTTTGCGTATCACCCGGAGAGTCAAGGGGTGTTGGAGAGGTGGCACGCCACGCTGAAAAGCATGCTTCGATGTTATTGCGCAGAGAACGGAAAGGATTGGGACCTTGGTCTGCCGTATGTTTTGTTCGCGGCAAGAGAAGTACCTGGAGAGAGTCTCGGTTTCAGTCCGAATGAGCTTGTTTTCGGGCATCGGGTGAGGGGCCCTCTCCACATGGTGAAGGAGATGTGGGAGGGCACTGGGCATGTTGTTCTGCGAGTTAAGTTGCAACCTCTTGTTCCTGAGCGACAAGAGGAGTTGTTTGCTAGGCTGTGGCAGTCCGTCCGCATGTTTGTTGCTTCTCCAGGCCTGATGTGCGGGGTAGAATCCGACACGGAGGCTGGAGACAGTGCTAGGCTCGAGTTGGTTCCCTACCGTGTGAATCCTGCTCGACAGCCTGTTGTGAGGGCGGAGCTGGACGGCGTGTGGAGAGGGGGTCTGAGGGATGAGGAATGTCGTGAGTGGTCGTTGCCAGAGGCTTTGCAACCTGAGTTTGGTGGCAGAGTCCGTGTGTGTGTTGATTGCAAGAGTGTGGAAGCATTATCCCTGACAGACGCCTATCCATTACCCAGAGTTGACGACACCATAGACCGCTTCGGGGCTGCCTCGCTCATCACGAAGGTAGAACTAGTGAAGGGTTATTGGCAGGCCCCGTTGCCGGGAAGAGCGAAGAGAAGTGCCAGTTTTGCGATGAGCTGGGCAGTTTGTCAGTGCCAGGTGTTGTTGTGCTGCCGGAACAAAAGTTGGATGTGTGGCATGCTAAGGGCACTGATAATGTTTTGGCTTTGTTTGCAGGAGAACCCTCGCTGTTCAGTCAGTGTCTGTCGCGGGTGTAGGATCCGGGGTAGGCTACCACAGTATGTTGGTACAACCTCCTGTCTTGGCTCGCGGTGTATTTTTGCGCTGGTGCTTGTTGACTCGCGTGTGTAGCATCAGCATAGGGTCGCAGGGCAGGAGTTGTTGGCTTTGATTAGACGAAAATTAGGCTACATCTATAGTAGCCGCCAAAAACAACATTAAAATAAAGTATGAAAAATTAAATAAAAACTTTCTTTTTAATAATTAATTTTAAGATAATATTGTAGCTGAGTACTGAGTGCAGATGATTTTCTCTCAGTAGGCTGTGCTTCTTAAAGCTCGCTCTGGGAGCACAATGTTATGAATTAATGTATTATGTTTGGGAAGGGTGATAAGATTTTGTTATATATAAAATGTTGTTGTATTTTTTTTTGGAGACTGAGCTTGCATTCCATGAGTGGCAGAGTGGTTAGGAGTGGCAGATTCTAGTGACATTCTGCCTGTTCAGATATGGGTTTATGGTTGAGTGTCCCATATCTTGGGGGGGGTGTGACGCCTCCCGGCGCTGGCAGAATGGTTGCATGGGGCATTGCAGCTCGCTAGCGCTCGCCAGGATGGGGGGATAGGCTACAGTTGTCCTAGAATGATCTGCTTTATTTCATTAGTGTCGTGTTGCCACAGACAGTCTAGAAATGGTCTTTGTTTTGTTCTGTGACCGCGTCTTATATTTTATATTCGCTATAATATAAATGTTGCTTGTGTGGGAGGCGAGCGAGAGCGGGTGAGGGAGTACACCTGGCAGCGGGGTTGAGTCATGACGCGGCTCGCTTGGGCGCTGACGGCGTTGGCGGCCGGGTGGTCAACTAGTCCCTTCCCGTCGCGGCCTCATGTTTTTTACCAAGCTCAGAGCTTGCGTGACACGCGTATCGTCTACATCCTTTGCAATTCTGTCCCCCATACTCGCCACTTTGCATACTATTTCTCTCTCTCGACTTCTCCTTTCTCATTCTCTAATCTTTATTAAACTCAACATCCCTTCTGGTTTCAGCATAGACGTTCACCGTCGGCCAGTCGTATTGTACTCGAAGCTCTCAGATATTTCCATGTATTAGGCTTTAATGAGGTTTGGAGAGACGGACTTTTCCGTGTGTGTCCTCTCTCGGGAAGGTTGTAGACCGGTATATGTCTCCCTGGCAAGGTGTTGAGTGATTCTGCTGGGTTATTTAAAGCTAGACTAGGGGTAAGGTTACTGTGTCGTTGTCTCCGATGTGTGCAGTGTTAGCTAAGCCATGCACGACATCGACAGGTACTGTGGGAGCCTAAGTTGTCTTCTGGTGGGTTTACCTTGCGAGCACAGCGCTATGGTGTGAGAGGGCCATAGCCTATCCCTCACAACATAGTGCTGCCTCTTTGTGTTGACTTCTGAGGGATCGCCAGGATAGAACTAGGTACTAGAGACCTAGATTTATCAAGAGAGCATTCCCGTCATATAACGTAATCTTCATTATACCACCTTCGGACAACGTTAGGCTATGAGCCGCATGCTCGCCCATTGTTGCCCTGCCTTGATACCCCAGCTAGACTTTATTATCCGAGCAGACACTGGTTAGAGATAAGCCCCCATTATTATATGTATGCTACATTATTATTCACTGCACTTTTGAGCCGAGGTTGTTGTTGAGTTGCACAACCCGAGTAGGCTGTTGCGTTGTGTCACAAAGAATTTCTTTAGTTGTCGAGCATTACTACCTTTGCGCAGTCTTTATTATTCGCCTGCCTATTATTACTATATGTCCTAGCATTTATTGTGACCCGTATTCTGCATTATAATTGTTCAAGATTCTTTACGAACATCTTCCCAGCATCAGACTTATTTCAGAAGTTTCCAGTTGATGTTGCAGGACTAGCATTGCACTTTCTTTAATACAGGAGTGCCAGTTATTTGAGTATCTACCGTAACGTTAATTAATCACGTTAACTATCTTTTCTTTGTGTAACCTAATCGAGTAATCTTTTACTGTTTGAGAATAGGCTGTTTCATCGAGCGTCAACCTAGTGTGTGTGCACCAGTTACCGAGTCATAGGATACCTCGTTGTCCAGGCACGACTCAGGGCGGTAATGGTGTTTTGTTTTCCAGTGTTTAAGGCAGGGGTTGGATCTAGTGTTACCGTTTTTGCATTTTGCCATTATCTAGTCCAATGTTGAAGAGCCCTGTGTCTTTGAGAACCTGGATCGTAACAGTATTGTATAGTAAGTACGATTTCGGCTAGTACCTTATGTACTGTAGTTTATTATTAATTATAGGTCAAATATTAACATTATGCATAAATATATACATCAGCTCTAGATGTATCATGAAACCAAATCATAGGTTAGAAACAGTATGAGCCGGAAGTCATATGTAATCTCGCGGAGCAATATAGCGCCTGCCTACAGTCTCTTATAAACAGCCATAGAACCAACTCCTCCCTCCGGCTCTGACTCAACACAGAATTCACCATGTGCTACCACGATTAATCTATTTTTACAGTCCTACATCACCAGTCCTCTAAGCTAAGTTCATTATGTATCGATATTGTGTTATGTGAACATTCCTACATGTCATACATATAAATTAGCCGTGTGTAAGAGGACCGGATTCCACCCATAGAATTTTTGATATTGGTAATTATTCTTTAACTTATTGTTGGGATTAATTCATGTACCAGTGATTTAATAATTATCCTATCTATATATATATTCCCCACAGGAAGATATTATTGGGATGGAATTTGTGCTGTACCTAGTTTCAGTGCATTACCACAGCACACCGAAATGCCCAAAAAATACCCTCATTGTTCCCTGATTAAAAGGCATCGTATGAATATTCCCATATTCAAAATATGTTACAGGGGGGCAATGCCTAGTGAGTTAATTGCTTAATAGGTGGCGTTCTGAGAGTGAGGGTCCGAGTGTGGGGTATGAGATGGTGAAGCGCGGAGGCGAAGCGGCTTCAGAGATGGAATTGCTTCGAGCCGGGGTGCTTCGCATGTTTCACTCCCTAGACTGGAACAAGACCTCACGGGCCTCACTGTGTTCAGCGGTGTAGTGTAAAGGCTCTCAGCCTATGCCCGAGAGGGAGTAGTTGGAATATAGAAGAAAACAAAAGTGTACTGGACTCCCTCTCCTTACTTCACAGCTAAACGAATTACGGAAGCCTGTAGAGCCTGTGCATTGGGCAAAGACAGGACCCGTACAGCCGGACCTACAGGAAAATTAGTAGCGTTCAAACCATGGCAACATCTAGCAGTAGATGTAATGGGACCCATGGAAGGAAATCAAGGCTATAAATACATTATCACTTTTGTGGACACATACTCGAAATATGTAATTGAAAATCCAGCAAAAGAACATTCCGCTTTAGCAGTAGCTGAGGCAATGATACAACACGTTTTTCCTTATTTTGGATTACCTAAAGCTATTCATTCGGATAATGCCCCTGAATTCACCAGTCACATAATATGGTTCCAGCTATCCCAGAGATGTGGATTCAATATTAGCCACTCCTCCCCGTATTGGCCTCAGGGTAACTCAATTTAACCTTTAAATCAAGTAATGCCACTTGAGAAAAAACTCACACAACCCACCCGGGATTCGAACCCTGGACCTTGCGATCAACAGGCACTCGTGCTAACCACTACACCACACTGGCCACAAAAGAGGTCTTGCAACCTGGCAACTACTGTCACTGGTAGAAGGTATCTTGTGTAAAATCGTCTACTGGTAGATGGGTGTTTACCTAGACAGATCCTGGGTGACAGTAGTTGCCAGGTTGCAAGACCTCTTTTGTGGCCAGTGTGGTGTAGTGGTTAGCACGAGTGCCTGTTGATCGCAAGGTCTAGGGTTCGAATCCCGGGTGGGTTGTACGAGGCAACTCAATTTGTGAAAGAAACCACCGAACAATTGCAAACCAAATAAGAACACGCCTGCAACAAATGAACACCAAGGATTGGCCCAGCCAAGTGAAAATAGTCCAGTGGGGGATAAATACCTGCCCCAGAAAAGACGGAATTTAACCCCATGAACGTGTGTTTGGAGTACCACCTTTACTCCTACCTCTACGTCATATGTCTGTCCCTTACGAGCCCCCTTCATATTTTGACCAATCTTTAGTACATCTAAAGAACCGCCTTTGACAGCTGCAATATATCCAAGACCTAAAACCTGACGAAACAGCCAAAGTTAGTCCCCACCATTTCGGCAATCTTGTCATGGTTGCTCAACTGCCAGTGCCATACAAACTCAAACCCAGATGTCAAGGTCCTCTCGAGATCCTAACTGTTCCAAACTGTTACCAGGTTACCATTAATTATTTTGGTGAGTCACGCACATACCGAAATAGATATATACGTAGGTTTCATCCCATTGATGAAAATATGATTATGCTTGCTGAGCCCAAAGATGATGACACATTGCCTGCAACTACTGACCAGAATTTAGGATCCACAGAACCATTGACACCTCCCACTCTTCTACCTATCTCTCCTCCACCATTAGCGAAACCAAATCTTGCTCCACCACCTATTCAACCAATAACTAAACCTAATATCAACCAAAATCCTCTTGCACTATCTTTTCCCTCATACACCATTGGCTCTGAAACTGCCCCTCTAATTCTTAAGCGGATTGTCTCTGCACCTCCTCAACTTCCTACTCAATCTAACAAGACAGTCACTAAACTGAAATCAACTCCTCCCATTACCTCACCTGCCTACAGCTTACCTGTTTTTCCTGAATCACCCTGTCCTTTACCTACCACTCCAGCCATATATATCATTCCCTCGCTAGAATGTGAAACTTCTCCTTCACTGTCTGAAACGTCATCAACGTTACCCACTCATCAAGATACCCAACCAACAAATATATCTAAACAAAACAACAGTCCAACTACAAATAGTTCTGAACCTCCTTCTCAACTACCTATAGCTCTCACTAAATCTCATAATTCTCCTTCCTTGTCTGAAACATCATCAACGTCATCTGAAAATAGCCCTGAAACTTCTTCGCAACTACCTATACCTCACACTAAATCTCCTAAACCCTCTACCTCTACTCATAAATAAACTACCCCTTCACCTAATCCTTCCACCATTTCTGAATCTAGCTATACCGCCCCCCATCCTGTTCCAAAAATGCCAAAAAATGAAATTAAGATCACCATCTTTAATGCCACCTTTATCTAATCCACCATGTCAAAGATCTAGCCGACGTGTGACCATACCTAAAAGATGGGCCCCCACCTTCAAGCCGACCTACAAAAGGCGGGTTCCCACCAAATCCACCACCTCGCAACATCAGAAGGTCACCGCCACTCCTAGTGCGAGGTCAACTCCTCAACCTGCCCCACCAGCCCCTACAATAGGGACAGGCCCCCAAACCAACAAGCCCCTCCCACCTGGGCCAAGCAGTTCTACAACCTCAAATATTGGCAGTACACCACCAACTCCTTTAACAGCCACAGCTCCAAATCCTACTGACCCTACCACCACGATGAAGATCAACAGCTTGTTTGTGTCCTCAGACAACACCAGGACTATCATCAACTCTCCTGCCCATCTCCTTCATGTGGCAAAGTCCTCAAAGATTTCTCTTCAACTGACCGTGGAAATTAACACCAACAGCCCTATTGACATCTCTTCAACCATCTGATGTCTAGTACTACAAAATCTAGAATCCTCTCTCACTACCAAAACCTTCAGAACATATGACCTTAGATCTTAAGGCCGAGATTTTGTTTTGGAAGAAGGTGGTGAGATGACGGGGCTGGGAAACCATGGCCTTGGGCAGCCTAACAACACCAGAATAGCGGTCATCAAAGAAACGAGGAGGAACAGGAGAAGACAACACCAAGAGAAGGAGAGAGATAATAGGACCCGACCAGTTTCTCAGGCTTTAATACCGGCCGGAATAGGTCAGTCTACCCCTTTTCCCAGACCTACCCATGCTCTAATCTCCGGGAGTCTATGTCAGTCTGCCCGAGAAAGGAGGTCGAGCCCAGACCAATCACAGGGACCCCTGCTCCTTCAATGGCCAGGGCAGAGACAAACGCCCAAGGCATATAACCAGCTCTAGCCCGATTTGCAATATAGTGAGGAACTATTTATGCAAGTTCCCCACCAAGAACCGTTGCAATATCGACATCGATGGGAATCCCAGTACCGCCTCTACAGTACCTCCCGGGAAAACTGGGAATAGTGCAACCAAAGTGATAAATAAAGAACCTATGGCCTGCAAACTAAGAAAAGACAGATATCACAATGAACAGGAAATAATTCATTACACAACCATGCCACCTTTTAAAAATAGGAGGGCCATATCGAGAGATCGAGAATCTCCGTAGGTTTAGATAAATAACTTCAGTGTATTTTTAGATTAAGAATTGCCTTCACCATAGCCAAAACAATGATATCCACAAGTCCCTATGTTATTGAGATAGATCAACCTGAGTTCTAAAAATAAACCGACTATAGTCTGACTGAAACTGAAGGAAGTTAGCAAATACTATTGCTTCCTTCCACTGGTTAAGCTGGCTGTGGGAAAGGATTGGTATTGAGTCTCAAACTGAATGAGAGTGTGTAGAGGAGCCCGGAACCAACTTCCCTGTACCTGAGAGAGAGGCAGTTCCCCCTAACGTCCAGCCCAGCAGAACCACGAGTCCTACGTCGTCCAGATTCTCGTTCATGGCTACCTCTACCCTTTACCCTAAGTGTCTCTGAGTGTTTTAAGTTGTGACTATTATTGTGAAGGTAAGATAAAATATGCGAGTATTCTATTACATTTAATTATAGATCTGTGCCTAAGATCTATCCTGAACTTTTGATTCCCGTGTAAGATTCCTATAACTTTGATCCGTACAGTGATTCATTAAGTACGAGATATTGCTAAGATAAATTGTGTTAATCCTTCAGACCCTTAATTGTATTTTTTTGTTTTTTGTTTTGTTTTTTAAAGAGACAATGAACGGAGGAAGGAAAAACACAGATAAAACAAAAAGGTCCATGTGCCTAAAGGCATCCTCCATTCATAAAATGTTTGTAACAACTGGATTTAAACATTTGCAGATTGTAAGTTTGTGGAAAGCAATTCGAGGGAAGTGAATTCCAAAGAGTAGTAGCTCTGGGGATAAATGAATTCTGATAAGCAGAAGTTCTGCATTGTGGAGGAGAAAGTGTAAATTCATGGGCGCTCTCAGCTGCCCTAGTTCTACGCGGAAAGATGTGGAGAGGCGGCACAATTGAAGCAAGTTCCTCGGAACAATTGCTGTGAAAATATCTGTAGAATAATGCAAGGGATGCAATGTTTCTTCGTATGGATAATGTAGGAAGGTCCTGTGTGATTGCAGGGTTATTGATTAATCTAATAGCTTTATTTTGAATTTTGTCCAACTGCCTCAATGCAACCACTACACTTCCACCCCACAGAGGTGAACAGTAATCCATCTGAGAACGCACATGACTTTTATATCATCACGGCCAACTGCTCGTCAGTGAAGAATTCTCGAACTCTGTACAGGAGTCCCAGTTTTTTAGAGGCATTCTTAGCAATGCTTCTAACATAATGTGTCCAGCTCAAGTTAGTAGTTAATGTTACACCGAGAATGTCAATACTAGGGGAAGTGGGAATATTTACATCATTAAAAAATATATGGGAGTCAGTGAGATTCTGTCGGTTAGAAAATTGAATATATTTGGTTTTCTGTGCATTAAAGGAAACTAGATTCTTTTGTCCCCATCCATTAATTCTAGAAAGGTCCTGGTTCAGAGAAATTGCAGTTTATTTTTGAATTTATAAGATCGGGTTGGGTGAAAGAATTGGTAAATGTGAAGGAACTGTGGAGTGTTGAGTCATCTGCGTAGGAATGTATTGGATTATGAGTGGTAGATATGAGATCATTGATATGAATGAGGAACAGAATTGGGGCCAGAACTGATCCCTGGGGAACACCAGCATTTATTGAGTGAAAATTGAGAATAAAGGCCATCTACCATTACACATATTTTTCTGTTATGAAGATAAGAAGAAATTAGAGGAATTAGTGGAAATTAGATGCAAGGCCGTAGTGTGACATCTTTGACAATAAGGATTGATGCCAAACTCTATCAAATGCCTTTGATATATCCAGTGCTATTGTATGTGTTTCACCATGTTGGTCTGTAGCTTGGTTGATTTGATGCGTAAGAAGGCAAAGCATGTCTGCAGTTGATCGACATCGTCTAAAACCATATTGCCTATCACTGATTAATTTATTATTCTCAAGATGCTTAATTATGTGATTATTTAATATAATTTCAAAGACTTTACCAAGAGTGGAAGTTATAGCTATTGGTCTGTAGTTTGATGGATCTGAAGCGGCACCTCTTTTAGGAACTGGATGGATGTTTGCTTCTTTCCAGGGTACTGGGAAGCATGAGGTATGAGTACACAGACGGAAATTTTTTGCCAATACAGGAGCGAGCACCAAGGAGCAATTCTTAAGTACTATTGGAGGAATTTCATCTGGACCAGGAGCCTTATCTACTGAGAGATTCTGCAAAATAGTTTTGACATGTCTGGTGTGGATCTTAAGTGAGGGAATTTCAGGCGAATTAAAATTAAGTACAGGGACATCTTGATTTATTTCATGTAAGGTTGAGTTGGTGGAGAAAATATCCGCAAGAAGGTTAGCTTTACCTCGTGGGTCACTTACATAGTCATTGTTACACGTGTTACTTAATCAGATTACTCTCAGATTTTATTTGTATGTGTATATCATTCTTTGTTTATCCAAGTTGAAGTGAAAGTGTATAACGTGAACTGATTCCCTTCTTTAATCCAATATATACCTAGAACCTACACCCAATTCAGGATCTATATATCCACCTAATTATCGCCAGAGAATACTTATAATACCATTTCCCTTATTTGAAAGTCAAGAACCCTTTCCGTTGAGTTAGAATTAATTCTTTATCAAGATATCTGAACTCTATTAGTTCTTGTGAATAATCTGATGATATACATTTCTCGGGTCATGTAATTCTTTCCACACCAATCTAGGAATTCAGATTGTATATTCCTTTATCGATTCCGCTTACTATTTGGCTATTGACTCTGTTTATTACTTTATCTGGTAATCCATTGATAATAATTGTATTTACGTTATAATACAACTCTACAGTAGTTCTGCGTTCTTTTAGGAATTTGTTAATTTATTCAGAACTCCTATCAAGCCATATTTGGTATTTCATAAGTGCAAATTCGTTGTGTACGCCCCTTTCTAGATAGCTATTTATTAGTGGCCCCTACATCATTGACGACATGCCTAATACATTATGGCACTCTTTCAAACCCCCCGCGGTCGCCTGTTTGAAACACCCGCCACAGGAAGTTCCAGAGTCCACGCACCGTAAGGGCACACACAATCTCTTACGGAATCGTCCTTATGATCGGGTACTCACTACAAAATTACTTTGTAATTTATAAAAAAGAAATAATAAGATAAGAACTGCTATAACCAAGCTTTCCAACTTGTGGATGTTTAACCATGTGTTTCCAGACGCTGATCTACCCAGCGTCATCTCGTTCTTAAGCTTCCTGTGATCGCCCAGAGAGGACTATATAATAATTTTTCTTCGTTTTGCATTCTGCTCGTTTCCTAGTGAGTCATTTGCTCATTTGTATAGTTTGAGATAGTTAGAATAGATATAGACTAGATAGATCGAACGTCCCCATTGGGCGTTCACAGGAGTGTATTAAATATAGGGTACAGTGTTGAGGCGGCTCCGCTTCTCTTTGAGATTGCGTCCGTCATTGTTTTTATTTTTTGTCATAGCTTTGCCTTACTAGTTAGTTAGGAGGCGTGTTTTGCGGGGCCCTGCGATTGGCTACCACTAAGGTAGAGACTGCAGTTTTTTTTACTGAAGTTGCAGACATGTTGGACCAGTTACATTTTTCCCCACGGACTCGGGGCTACGTGTGGTGGTTGGTGGCTGTTGGACGCTGGAGCTGAGAGTCGTCTGTCGTCATGCTGCTTGCCCTAGGCCTCGTGGCTAGCCTCAAGTTAAGGGTAACATTTTTATAGCTAGGATACATTATTATTATCACTAAGTATTATAATTTTGTAGCTGTAAGTTATAACTTTCCCTCTCATGTGGTGATATTATGCATGATGGAAAGTGTCAGGAGATGTCTTGACCATTATACTATGTACGTTTGTGTTTTATTTCTCGGGCAGGCGAGTTAGTAATCACAATGGGTTTGTTTATACTCTTCCGGCGGAAAAATACGGTGTATTTTTTACCGGAGGCTCGCTACGGCTGCTACAGAGACGATCTAATAAACTCGTTCGTAGTTGTCGAAGACGTTTTACGGAGGGAAGGACATAGATCCTATAAACCCTGTGGTGATCGGTAAGTACTTCTACATTCCCGGCGGAGGAAAGACTTCCTGGGAAGGACATAGATCCTATAAACACTGTGGTGGTCGGCAAGTACCACTACATTTCCGGCGGAGGAGAAGACTTCCTAAGGGAAATTTCGGCTCAGCTGAAAAGACTCACGTATAAATTAAAAGACAAGTAGATTCTTCATCTAAGACGGATAAGTCTTAGTTGGTATTTAAAATATCATTCGTCAAGTGAGGCGTTTAGAATAAATTACAACTTTACATTCTATATGAATGATTTAATATGGGTCAGTGATACGAAGTATCATAGATAAGCAGTCTGGTAAAATAAAAAATATATAAATATGATTATTACCAGGATACGACGGAACAGTAGTTGTGCTAGATCTAGTTTTCCGGCGGATTCAAAGAAATATACATGTTGATATCTTGGATTATCCTTATGAGCATTGATTCTTGAAATTTGCTTTCCAGAAACCACACTTCGACCTCGGCACGAGTTCCAGGTAAGGGAGCCGATCCCGGCGGGGGGAGTCAAAGTGAACATGCCTCTTTTTACTCTGTGTACCACGCCAAACTGTATGCTCATACCAGTATTTAGTCACAAACTTTGTATTAAGTGTGTAAAGTGTTTGGACAGATCTCGAGGAATTTGGCTCTCAAAGAAGTGCAGTGTGTGCTCCGAACTTAGGGAAGGCTTGTTTACAAGGTGTGAACTTTCGTGTCAGGTGGCATTATTAGAAATTAAATCACAATTTAATTCCTACACTAAAGACATTGCCCATAAGGCTCTTCATTGTGACGATTTAGAACTCTGGGTACTTTTAATCAGTAAACATAATGCAAACAAAACTAAGTCGTCACAGTCAGTTAGTATTACTAAACTTAAAGTTAATGCTCTATCTAAAAGACTGGTGAGTAGCAGTGACGATTCAGATGATGCTAGGGCAACTCCCACGTACGGTCCAAGAGGATACTGTCTTCAGAATCATCGCAAGAAGACAGACATCGCTCTAGGTCTAGGTCTCCTCGTCAGAAGATTTCCAAGTCTTCAAGGTATACCAGACACAAGGACAAGAGACAACGGATTACGCCGGAAGCCTCGACATCAGTAGCAGTGTCATCGAGCCGGAAAAATTATAGTGGTAAACACAAATCACGTAAAGAGTCTTCGGATTCGGGACGCCGGCATACGTCGGGGTCCCGTACCTCTACCTCCGTCGCTACCTCCGACAAGCCTCACGATCAATCTGGCAGTTCCGAGGTGGGAACGGAGGTGGTGGAGAAAACTTCAAAGGTTAGAGGTAATGTTGAAAATAGTGATTTTCAATCAGTGAGGTCTGACTTTTCAATCCCTCTTGTAAATTCTCAGCAGGGTTCTTCTAGGTTGAAAGTTCCAGCGAAAGTATTGACTGACAACCATAGAGAATACCCGGAGGAGGTTAATGTTTCAGAAGACGTTAACAATGATATTAGCCACTCAATTAATCAACAGGAAGGCTTATATAACGCTAGTACATGGCAACATTCTGAACCACGGTCGACGGAGCAACGTAGAGAACCGGTAAGGTGTCAGGGTCATGTTAGTATTAGTCAATTTTCAGAAGCCTCTGGTGGTTCTGAAGTTAGTTATGTGCCACAAAATAATGATCAGGTTCCATCTACTAGTACAAACTTAGAGTGGAGAGACTTTGCTCAACGACAGTTACTATCTGAGATACAGAAAAATCCGGTAGAAGACGGTGAGTTTGTGGAAACATTTGAAGAAATGCAAGATGATGATGAACAGGTACCATATGCACAATCTTCACAGGAGTCTAGTCATTCAGAAACAGACTCAGTGGACGTTAATAAGCAATATATGACTAGGGGAGATTTGACAGATGTGGTTAGATCAATTGTTCTATCTTTACAGGCTGAAGCAAGAATACCGGATGCTCCTTCGATTTTGTCTGTGCCACGTCCATTAGAAGCTACTAAAGTTATCACCCAGTCAAATTTGCCGGTTAATCTCACTGGACCTAGTAATGTTCTTTCATCTGCTACTTTGTCGACCTCTAATGTTAGAGTCATTACTGATGTCAATCCTCCACCTTTGGAGAAGATTCCCATAAGGAAAGGTCCAATGCCGTTGCTTTACGGTCCCGACGTCTCATGGACTAATATTCCCGCCCAAAATCCTTCAATTGCTCAGCAGACAATTTCGGGAGAGCTTCCAGTTTTGCAGGAGTGGCAAATACAAGTGAATAATAGTAGGAAACTCAGGGCTAAAGATGCATCAGGTAATGTGTTAGATGTTACTATTAAGGCAATTCCTAATTTGTATGATCCTGAATATTCTGTTTATGCAAATTCCCCGGCATTGACACCTCCTTTGTCGGCTCGCCTATTTTCTGACTGGTCTAAGTTAGATGGGGTTAATGACATTAAGGCTCTGGGTTTGTTAACACCAGAGTTGGATACAGTTCCAGTCAGAGATAGTTTGGCAACCCGGTGTTTCAAATTGGGGAGGTTGGTTCAGGGCCATGGTTAGACTGGGAAATAGAGGCACAACAATTTGCTGCAACTATAACTAGTAAATCTGCACATCAGATACCTCAGGAAACACATAGTTGGTTTTCTCGTCCAATAGCCACGGCAGGTGGTGTACCTAAAGCTTTTCTTGATTTTCTCAATGCACCTAATAGTCCGGGAGCCATAGCCTGATTTATTGATGAATCTTGTTTTGTCGGATAAAGTTTTTTTTTTGCTGTTTCTTGTAGCTTGGGGGTACCTCTTCAAAATACAGGAGGGTGCCCAGTGGGCACCCTTGGGCATTTTGAGATATTAACCCCTTCATGGCCAAACTTAGGATCTTGAGCATCCTACCCTGAAACATGCACAGAACATCGTGCATGGCAAACCATGTTCTTTACAGCTGCACTTCTTGGAAGCACAAGGGGTCTCACTCTTGCAGCCACACCGGATTCAGGATGTAGTCTGGGACAAGTGTCCCAGGCCGTGGTGGTCAAGTGGTGAGCACGCTCGCGTGTGAATCTGAAAGACCCGGGATCGAATCCCTGCCACGGCGGACATTTAGTGGGTGCGGTAGTACGTCCTAGCATGTTTCACATGCTTGCACCCAGTCAGGGGACATCCTGACGACGTATACAGACAAAACACACATAACAAAGCCACTCAAACACCTTCCTCTCTCTCCAACACCCCTTCTCCCCTCTCAACACTCTCCTCTGAGCTATTGCCGATAAAAATGGCATGTTCAGTCCTGTAAAGAATCGTAAGATTCAGAGTCGTAAAGATTCCAGGACGAGCTCATCAGCGGCGGATCCCCAGATCGACCGTGGTGATTGTCACCTAAGCATCTACAAAACAATACAATACAAGTTTGGCATCTTCTGGTAGGTGGATTGGGATCAGTGCCCTGTTACAGGTGTCTTTTTCCCATCCAAATTCCTCTGGGTCCAGTGCTGGTAGCTGATTCACATCGAGATTTAGCCACCCTCTCTGGGCTTAACACTAATAAGGCGTACGGTCCGGACGTTGTTCCTCCTGTTGTTCTCAAAAACTGTGCTTCCGTGCTGACTCCCTGCCTAGGCAAACTCTTTCGTCTCTGTCTATCCTCTAACGTCTTCCCTTCATGCTGGAAGTTTGCTCACATTCAACCTGTCCCAAAGAAGGGTGACCGCTCTCAACCCTCCAACTATCGTCCAATTGCTCTTATCTCTTGTCTTTCTAAAGTTTTTGAAACTATTCTTGCTTCCAAATTTCTTAAGCATTTCTCTTCTCATAATCTGCTCTCAGATCGCCAGTATGGCTTCCTTAAGGGTCACTCTACTGGTGATATACTTTCATATCTTACTAACTCTTGGTCATCCTCCTTTCGGGACTTCGGTGAAACTCTTTCTATTGCACTAGACATATCGAAAGCCTTCGATAGAGTCTGGCATAAATCTTTAATTTCTAAACTACCCTCCTTCGGTTTCTATCCCTCCATCTGTGCCTTTGTCTCTAATTTCCTTTCCGGCCGTTCCATAGCTGCGGTTGTGGACGGCCATTGTTCACTTCCTCACCCTATAAACTCCGGTGTTCCTCAGGGCTCTGTCCTATCTCCTATTCTCTTTCTAATTTTTATAAATGATCTCCTTAACTGTACCTTAATTCCCATCCATTCATACGCAGACGACTCAACCTTACACTACTCCATTAGTTTTTCAGAACGCCCCAGCCAGCAATCCCTCAACGACAAACGTAATGAAGCCATAGAACTCTTAAATTCTGATCTAAATACTATTTCCAATTGGGGCAGAGAAAACCTTGTTAACTTTAATGCTTCCAAAACCCAATTTCTCCATCTATCTACCCGTCAGGATCTCCCAGCGGACTATCCCTTATTCTTCAACAATACAAAAATCAACCCTTCATCTTCTCTCAATATTCTTGGTGTCTCTTTTTCTTCTGCTCTCATTTGGAAGGACCATATTACCAGTCTTGCTAAGGCAGCCTCCCAGAAGCTGGGTGTGCTCAACCGCCTTAGAGGGTTCTTTTCCCCTGCACAGCTTCTTGCTCTGTACAGGGGCATAGTGCGCCCTTGTATTGAGTATTGTTCACATGTGTGGGGAGGTTCCTCTCACACCGCTCTCCTAGACAAAGTTGAAAGGAAGGCCTTTCGTATCATTAACTCCCGTCCACTCACCAACTCTCTGCAATCTCTCTCTCTCCGCCGCAATGTTGCATCTCTCTCGCTATTCTATCGCTACTATAATAATCAGTGTTCCTCAGAGCTATCCCAGTGCATACCACCTCCTTTACGTAGGGCACGTGGTACCCGTCTTGCAACTCAATCCCACCCCTACTCTGTGCAACTCTCCAACCCAAGAGTGAAACGTTACTCTCAAACTTTCTTCTACTCAACATCTGAGCTCTGGAACTCTCTCCCAGAATCAGTTTTTCCCTCTTCCTATGACTTAAATTGCTTCAAACTCCGTGTGTCCAGGCATTTTGGCTCGAACGTCCCTTGATTTTGGCCCTGTCACTCTTTCAACTATGGGGGAGGCACTCGCTATAGGCAGTTATGCCTTTTGCCTCCCTCAATCACATAGAAAAAAAAAAAAAAAAAAAAGTACGCTTGGAAGTGGGCCCTCTTAACATTTTCAAGGAATGCTTCCTTTGTTGGTGGTAGAGCAGCCAGATTTGGTGCAGACATATGTCCTTTCCCATTCTTTTTTCCCCAGACAACTAGCCTTGTGTGGGACATGTCCGTGCTCTCTGTTATGCCATAACAGGCTGAGATGAAGGCAGTGGCTTGTTCAAGGACTTGCTGGAATGGTGCATCCATGTTGCCAATGGCTGATAGGTCATAACCAGCTTTCAGGGCTTTGATGACAGAGCCTTTTCCCAACCCATAGTACGATGCTACAGTGTCACATCCTGATATGGCATGGGCTGGTAAAAGGTGTTCGACAATTTGTGTCTGCTTGGCCAGTGTTGACGTGATATCCACTATTGTTCTGGCCTTGCGGGGGGAATCCATGATTAGTGGTACATCCAGTCCTGTCTGATGGTAATGGTGAAGGAGGAGGACAAACACATCTGTGTCATCAGAAACCACAGTGATGTGATGGGCTTCTCCAGCACACCTCAGGACTTGTTGGACGATGATGGTGTCAGCTTCTTCCTGCTGATTTTCTAGATCATATCTGTCCCGTCTTTCTTCCATCCTGATATCGATGGGACATGGGTCCTCACCTGTCATCACCAACTTGTGCTTCTTTGTGCTCCGTAGATGAAATAGCCTGTCTTTGCTTAGTTCCTCACACAGTAATTTGTTCAGCTGTGTTTTGTTTTCAATGGATGAAACTTCAAATGGATGGACAACTTTCTGGGCTGGTAGTTTGGTTGACAGGAGGAGATGATGATTTTTGTTGACCACTGTCTCCCTGACATCTCTGGTGACGGACTTGATAATAAATCACGTTTCTTTTGTGATTTTGGTGTTTATGGGGTTAATATCTCAAAATGCCCAAGGGTGCCCACTGGGCACCCTCCTGTATTTTGAAGAGGTACCCCCAAGCTACAAGAAACAGCAAAAAACTAAACTTTATCTGACAAAACAAGGTGCAGCGCCATGGCTACCGGACTATAAATTGTCTTTGTGGGAAATGCAAGAACCTTTCTCTACCCCTCCACCAGCACAACTAGACAAGGACTTTAAGCTAAGACAGAAAGCACTCAGACTAGTATCACAGTTCTTGCTCAGTAAACAAATTGCTCAGTCTCTCAGTAGGACTAACCAAGCGGTGACGGACACTCATGCCAAGAAGGCGCTTACGTTGTCTCGCAGGTTGATTTTACAAAATTTAATTCAATCTCTAGGTGATATACGAGTAGCCTTTCTAGAGGCGGTACGAGCACGGCAGGATCTGATGATCGATTTAGTCAAAAAGTTGCCGGAAGAGATAGGTCGCCGAGTTATTATACCCCCAGTGCTAACTGCTTCTCTAGTATGTATGGAGACATGGAGCATGGTGTTTAATATGGTTGAGGCTGCTAGACCGACTGCTTCCCAGCGAGAAAAGGACACCATAAATTCACAAAACCTTACTCAAAACCTAAGGTCCATCAGAAGGCGCACTCAAGTGGTGGTGCCAAGTCTTTTCAGGCCTCCAAAACTCCTCCAACGCTGGAAAGCAGTACTGCTAGAGGCTGGAAAGGTAAAGGTTCTGGTAAGTGGGTTAAAGGAAAAGTATAAACCAGGTCAGGGTTCAACGACTGCCAAAGCTAGCCAGCCGTCTACCTCTACCACACCACAGGCAAAAAACTAGTTACACCACTAACTCTCTCACTCCCGGAACATATCGTGGGCGAGTTGAATCAGAGGGCAGTTTTGCCGGACAAGTCAAGTCAGGGAGCTGGGTCATTCCAGATGTGTCACCGGGCTTGGTCTCGGCTGACTTGGGTCGGACAGTGGCGCGCAAGGGCTTAATCTGGCGGTGGCTCCGACGACCTCACTTACGTCAACCATTAGAAATCAATCATGTTTCATTGGAGGTGGAGTTACTAGTTCAGGAGATGATCACCAAGCAGATCATTGTCCCAGTCAATCCAACTTGCCCAGTTTACACATCCAAGATTTTTCTCGTGCCAAAAAGGGACAGTACTCAGATGAGGCCAGTCATAGACCTGTCTCATCTGAATTGCTACATTCACAACACATCATTCAGGATGCTCACGGTGAATCAAATCAGGCTAACATTTCCGCCGCAAAGCTGGGTATGCTCAATAGACCTGACAGATGCCTATTGGCATGTCCCAGTCAACAAAAGGTTCCCAAAATTCCTCGCTTTGAGGATCAAGCATCAGACTTATATCTTTCAACGGGTGCCACTCGGTTTGAACCTAGCGCCGAGAATATTTACCAAGTTAGTCCGTCAAGCTTTACTTCCACTTCTAAATCAGGGGATCAAGGTGTTGTGGTACTTAGACTACTGGCTAGTGTTGGCAGAATCCGAGAACCAATGTATCAATCATGCAAAATAAAATTCTAGATCATGTCAAATCCCTAGGGTTCAAGATCAACTGGGCAAAGTCAAATCTTGTTCCGACAAGGGAAATTCAGTGGATAGGTCTGGTTTGGGACACAACACATCCGACTCTCAGTCAGAGTGTGGACAATCGGAACAGAATTCGCAGGAAATTGTTTTGTTTTCTTCACAGTCTAACTACCACGAGAGACATGGGAGTCTCTAGTCGGATCTCTCAACTGGATTCAACTTACTGTGAAGTTGGGCCGGTTGAAAGTCAAGAGATTAATCTTAGAAGGAAACAAACATTTTCTGCTGTTGCCGGCGGGAAAGTTATGGAAAATTCCAACATTAATCCATAACTTACTAGCGGTCTGGGTGAGGCCGGAAATATTGCATTCAATAATGACATGGACATCTCCTCCTACGACAATCTGGGTAGACACGGATGCCTCAGAGACAATAGGCTGGGGTTATCAGTCAAACCTCGGTCATCAAAGTCAGGGGCTTTGGTCACTATCCAAGGAGTTTCACATCAATGCAAAAGAACTATTACTTCCCTTACTGCTCCTTCAGGCTCACGGTTACACTTTGAGGGGGAAATCAATAGCCTTTCGGATGGACAATTTAAATGCAGTTATTTGCATTCAGAAGCAAGGTTCAACGAGGTCTCGAACGTTGCTAGGTTTGTCGGAAAAGATTTTTCTTCTAGCAGACAAGCTGAACATTCATCTTCACGCATCATATCTGCCGGGCGTAGCCAATGTCTGGGCAGATGCTCTGTCTCGGAGACAGAGCACAGTAGTAGAATGGTCGCTCAAGCAAAACATCTTCAACCAGATGATTGCAGAGCCATACCATCCACAAGTGGACTTATTCACGTCCGAGGAAAACAACAAACTTCCTCTCTACCTAACCCGCCGGGGATTGACTCTAAATCAATTCACCATAATAATTAATAAATCATAATTGAATAAATATATGATGAATATATAAGTATAGCATAAATGCTAACAGAGCGGTTAGTCTCAAATAATAGCTGATATCCTGAGGTCAAGGTTAACGTGAGGTATAACGTGACTCGAGGTAGGGTCAATAATACTGAGGTCACACCGTCTCAGTTAAGTAGAATATTATAAACTAAGAATATCAGCTGAATGGTAAATAACAAATGAGTTTTTAATAAAGAGAGAGGGTTTAATTCTCTACTAACGTATACAGTTAGATCTGGTAATAATAGTTCAGGGAACTGAGCAAATCAATATTAGTTTCGTGTGAAAGACTGAACCCTCGACATTGAAATATTAACGCGATGTGGGCAGAAATAGAATTATTATGAATTCGAATTAAATGTTTAAACTGGTTGTGAAGCCAGGAAACATAAATAAAATTAGTCTAACTAAGAGACACGATAGATAACACTCTCTGTGAACATTTATACACGATTTACGTACCCTGATAGTCCTATTAACTTAGTATCAGATCTGTCAGGGGTGTTCACAATATTTACGTGTAGTGTGTGGGTAATATGGCCGAATGGATATACAGTATATATAATCCTTAGTGGCAATGTATGAATATATATCACACAGTATATATATACTGTATATCAATCACAGGATAGCGTTTGTATGTACACTCGACACGAGTAACAAAGGGACTAAGGTGAGAATAAAATATCTCAGGTATATACGTTAACTTGAACATATAACATATCCTACACAACCTTTGCAATAATCACGAAACACAATAAGTAAACAAGAAGCACTTAATTTGAGTCGGTAGAGAGTAGCCTTGTATAGATCTGACACACGTGGGGGCGACTGAGTGCGTGGTCCGTCTTGGCGTCTTGGCCTGTTTGCCAAGGGGGTGTGGTCGGGAGTACCCTCGCAAAGGTAGTACTAGTGTAGGTCACTTTCGGTACAGCCTACACACACTCTCTCGTCAGACACCGTTGCAGCTTGAAGGGCACGATCTAAGAGGATTTTGGCTAGCCTCTACAGATGGTGCTATCTGGCCGAGTTGTTCACGTATACTCCCCCACAGCTTACCCATGGGACACAGTGCCTCAACTTGCCTTACTTTAGTCTGTTTTCGGCCAGGTCGTATTTGATTTTACGGAGAGTGACAAGTTGTGAGTTTCCGGAACATGAGAGGCATGGGAAATATAGTTTCTGATTTATTGTGTGGTTGTCTAAAGCCTTACAAATACAATGCATACATGGTTATGTGGGGAATGGTATGATTTATTTATTAATAATAAAAGTAAATAGCCTAAAGCTTAGGTGTACACAGGATAAACTATTTACAGTATTGGAGGTCTCTCTCTATTTAGAGGCTTGTATGGAGCTGCCTGTTTGTCCACTTTTCTAGCTGGATTGTAAACATTGTCTCGCCTAGCGGTGGTAGTGATGAGTGGAACCGCCAGGGTAACTGGAGAGGAACGAAGGAGGTTGATGTCGCATTTGCATAAAGTCTTCTTCCTCGTAGTCTAGATCCGGGCCAGGTGTAGGCAGCCATTGCTCACCTGGCACCTGAGGGTTAATACCAACAAACTGTGGCGGATGCCTTACCATACGTATCTAAAGCGTATCGGAAGCCGCGCGTTGACCTTGGAGCTGTGATACGGCTGGCTGAATTATATTGTTGCTGCTATCCAGGGGAGACTGTTTTCGGTCTCTCTTCCGGTGTCCTATGGACGTAATTCTATGTGTGGAAGTTGTCGGTCCTTCGGTTGATGGAACAGGGTTTGTGGTCTGCTTCCGTATTACATTTTCCAGCCCTGTCATCTCACGTACGGTCCGGACGGTGTTCCTCCTGTTGTACTAAAAAACTGTGCTTCTGTGCTGACTCCCTGCCTAGGCAAACTTATTAGTCTCTGTCTATCCTCTAACATCTTCCCTTCATGCTGGAAGTTTTCTCTCATTCAACCTGTCCCAAAGAAAGGTGACCGCTCTCAACCCTCCAACTATCGTCCAATTGCTCTCATCTCTTGTATTTCTAAAGTTTTTGAAACTATTCTCGCTTCCAAATTTCTTAAGCATTTCTCTTCTCATAATCTGCTCTGAGATCGCCAGTATTGCTTCCTTAACCCCTAACCATCGGGGCCCGACTTAAGTCTGTATCTAAAAATCTGGACTATGTGGCGGGGCCCGACTTTAGTCTGTGTGCAATTTTGGCGCAATATTGGCTCTGAGAGAGAGACGAGCGACGGGAGGAGCATAGGTTACCTCATGACCGCTCGCCACGGCCGCAGTGGGCCTACTGACATCTACTCCACACACACATCCACCACCACTCCCTCGCTACACACGTAATTATGTAACGAAATGACCGTATTTTAGCGATTTTGCCCTTCGGTTGCACGATCGTTGCAAGACAACCAGTGATCGTAGAAGGATGGTTCAGGTATCATTGGAAAGCTCAATTAACGCCCTTTCAGGAATACATAATTGTATATCGCTCTGGCTTTTGTTTATGCATGAAAAAGAGCACGTAAACAAGGCCATTTATGGTAAAAAAAAAACGCTGGGCGCGAAGTGGAAAAAACTGACCCGCCCGCTCGTAAGGTGTTAAGGGCACTCTACTGGTGATCTTCTTTCATATCTTACTAACTCTTGGTCATCCTCCTTTCGGGAATTCGGTGAAACTTTTTCTATTGCACTAGACATCGAAAGCCTTCGATAGAGTCTGGCACAAATCTTAAATTTCTAAACTACCCTCCTTCGGTTTCTTTCCCTCCATCTGTGCCTTTGTCTCTAATTTCCTTTTCGGCCGTTCCATAGCTGCGGTTGTGGATGGCCATCGCTCACTTCCTCACCCTATCAACTCCGGTGTTCGTCAAGGTTCTGTCCTATCTCCTATTCTCTTTCTAATTTTCATAAATAATCTTCTCAATTGTACCTCAAGTCCAATCCATTCATACACAGATGATTCAACCTTACACAACTCAATTAGTTTTCCAGAATGCCCCAGCCAGCAATCCCTCAAAGACAAACGTAATGAAGCCATAGAACACTTAAATTCTGATCTAACTAATATTTTCAACTGGGGCAGAGAAAACTTTGTTACCTTTAATGCTTCCAAAGCCAATTTCTCCATCTATCTACCAGTCCGGAACTCCCAGCGGACTATCCCTTATTCTTCAACAATACAAAAATCAATCCTTTATCTTCTCTCAATATTCTTGGTGTCTCTTTTTCTTCTGCTCTCATTTGGAAGGACCATATTACCAGTCTTGCTAAAGCAGCCTCCCAGAAGCTGGGTGTGCTCAACCGCCTCAGAGGGTTTTTTACCCCTGCACAGCTTCTTGCTCTGTACACTCAGCCGGTACAGGGACACAGTGCATCCTTGTATTGAGTATTGTTCACATGTGAGGGGAGGTTCCTCTCACACCGCTCTCCTATACAAAGTTGAAAGGAAGGCCTTTCGTATCAATACCTCCCGTCCACTCACCAACTCTCTGCAATCTCTCTCTCTCTCCGCCACAATATTGCATATCTGTCACTATTCTATCACTACTATAATAATCAGTGTTCCTCAGAGCATTCCCAGTGTATAACACCTCCTCTACGTTGAGCACGTGGTACCCATCTTGCAACACAATCCCACCCCTACTCTGTGCAACTCGCCAACCCAAGAGTGAAACGTTACTCTCAAACTTTCTTCTATCCAACACCTGAGCTCTGGAACTCTCTCCCAGAATCAGTCTTTCCCTCTTCCTATGACTTAAATTGCTTCAAACTCCGTGTGTCCAGTTATTTTGGCTCGAACGTCCCTTGATTTTTGCCCTGTCACTCTTTCAACTATGGGGGAGGCACTCGATACAGGCTGTTCGGCCTTTTGCCTGAAAGCTAAAGTCAAGCAATGTTCGAGCCAAAATGCCTGGACACACGGAGTTTGAAGCAATTTAAGTCAAAGGATGAGGGGAAGATGGATTCAGGGAGAGCGTTCCAGAGCTCAGCTGTTGAATAGAAGAAGGTTTGGGAATGTTGTTTCACTTGCACAGAGTAGGGATGGGAATGTGTTGCAAGACGGGTGCTACGTACTCTTTGTAGAGGAGGTTGAATACACTAAGAGAGCTGTGCAGAACATTATTGTAATATTATTGATTATTGTAATAGCGGTAGAATAGCGAGAGAGATGCAACACTGCGGCAAAGAGAAAAAGATTGTAAAAAGTCAGTGAGTGGACGTGATTATACTCAATACATGGACGCAATGTGCCCCTGTACAGAGCAAGAAGCTGTGCAGGGGTAAAGAACCCCCGGAGGAAGTTGAACACACCTAGCTTCTGGGAAGCTGTTTTAGCAAGGGTGGTAATATGGTCTTTCCTAGTGAGATCAGGAGAAAAAGAGACTCCTAGAATAATGAAAGAAGATGTGGGATTGATTTGTGTATTTTTGAAGTATAAGGGAGAGTCCTGTGGGAATATATATATATATATATATATATATATATATATATATATATATATATATATATATATATATATATACATATATATATATAATTATATACATATAAATATAATTGAAAAGAAGGATGAGATCGACATAAGTCCTCATTTTAAGAGTTTATTGTAGAATATTTCCGACAACCTTGTCTTGATCTTGATCTTGTGGGGTTGGTAGGGCGTTCGGGTGGTAGACACTTACTTGGCCCTGTAAGACGAGTCGTCAGTGGGGTCTTAAACTGCAGAATATTGACTATTCCTGTGGCCAGGAGATATGTGCACAAACACCTTGATAGCTCAAGCTTCCTGACCTCACCAATATCCGTACCACCCAGGAGCAATCTCAATCCAACCCCTCTGGTATCCAGCCTCCGAACCCGTTCACACAGTGTCATTCGATAGTTGTACAACCTGGGACACTCTTCCACAAGATGTTCTGGGGTGTCAGGGAGGTTACACCAGCGGCAGGATGAGCTGGCATCCATATGCAGGCGATGGAGGTGATGGGACTATGCTGAGTGGCCGATGCAAAGCCTCGTTAGAGCCACGTCAAGCCTGCGGAGGGGGTGGCGACTCCAAGACTGCAGGCACGAGTTGTCCCAGTAACTGCCCAGAGTTGTGAATTGCAACAAGGGACGAAGCTTCCGATCCCACTGGCATCTACAAGCCCTCCTGATGATGGTGTCACGGGTATATTGATCCAATTCCAGACTCTCCAGGGGTACCGAAGAGTGTGCCATCGCCTAAGCCCTGTCAGCCACTTCGTTGCCTCGGATACCGGTATGTGATGGAACCCATTGGAGCACAACTAACCAAGGGGGGGCCTGGCATTGTATCAGAAGACCCTAAATTTCATATACCAACATAATATTGGACGACGGGGCGCCCAACTGGAGGAGATGGAGGGATGAGAGGGAATCCGTATAGATGACCATACGCTACGGCTGGAGATTGGTCCTTATCAGTGCCCGATGTATGGCGAAGAGTTCCACCGTTATGACTGGGTGACCGGCGAGTTGCCATGTCTGACAGAGGGATAGGTCCTCATAGTAGACTGCTGCTGTGGCCTAGGATGAGGGTAGCACTGATCCGTCCGTGAAGATACTGAAGGAACTCTCATTACAGGTAGCCGTCAGCTCCACAAAGTAAATCCTGGCTTGCCCCGCATCCGTAGACTTCTTGAAACCCCTGTGGAATGTGGTCCTGACCATAGAGGAGATATCCTTCCAGGGCGGTACTGGCGACACTGACGGGACAGGCGACGGAGACGGTGGTGCTACTCCTAGACTGCGATATTGAAGGAGGCTTCTCACTAGGAAGGGTCAACGGCTCTTCAAGGGCCACGACGGTGCCACCATCGTTACCCCAGAGGTAGCATGTGATGCCGCTAGGGGATGAATACTGGGTAAGGCTGCCACCCGTTGCGTCCACTTACACTCTGCCACTACCCTGACCCAGGACAGCGGCAACAGCCCAGTTTCCGCCATGAGGGATGTCGTTGGCGAAGAGCAGAAAACACCCAAGGAAATCCGCATGGCCGCGTTGTTGATGGGGTCCAATTTCCGCAGGACAGAGGCTGATGCAGACCCATACACTGCACTACCATATGCCAACTTTCCCTGTATGAAAGCCATGTAGAACCGATCCCTCGCTGCCCCCCACTTGGAACCGGCTATGCACTTCATGAGGCCTAGACGCTTCACACACGCTGACCTCAGATAGTCGATATGGGCCCGCCACGTCAGGATGTTAAGGGGGTATCAAGTAGGAGGCAAGCTCTTTACTTGGATGAGGTGTACTTGGTAACAGCCTTGGTGCCCTCAGACACAGCGTGTTTTGCCAACTCTCCAGGGAGCAGGAGCCTGATGGCGGTCTGGATTTCCCGACTGGTGATGGTGGAGCGTTTGTTGTAGTGGGCCAGACGAGAAGCCTCGGCAGCTACACGCTCGAAGATGTCATTGACGAAGGAGTTCATGATAGACATGGCCTTGGAGGACACACCTGTGTCAGGGTGTACCTGCTTCAGGACCTTGTATATGTAGATCGATTAACTTTCCTTCCTCCTGCGCTTTTTCTTCTTGCCGTCGCCTTTGACAATGGCCTTCTGGGCCTTGCCGGCCTTCTTGGCGGCCTTTCCTGAAGTCTTGGGTGGCATGTTGTCTCGTCGAACAGTGGTGAGTGGTAGTGGTGAAGCGTAGGCCCAAGAAGGTATGGCGGTTCCGATATGGGAGTGATTCGCCCCCCATCATCAGATGTGGTATTCCCGGGAGCTTGGTTTTCAGAGTGAAACACATCAAGGCACTGTTCTGGGTATTCAGCCGCAGTCCCCACGCCGATGCCCATTCATAAAACTCCTCAACCGCCGCCTGTAAGGAATCGTGCGCCTCCTGTAGGGAATTGGCGGAGCACACTATCGTAATATCTTCTGCGTAGTCCAGCGTGCAAGCAGACTGCGAGCGGGGTGTATCAGACAGCAGGGCATTAAACAAGGGAGGGCTGAGGCTTCAACGCTGAATGACCCCCCGGCAGACACGGAAGGGTCTCGACTCCGACGTTCCGATTGACACGCTGATAGTCCTGCCCTGGAGAAAGCTGCGGAACCATGACAGGACTGTACCCCCTATCCCCATCTTTCCCAGCCTTTAGAGAATACCGGTATGGGATGCCGAATCAAAAGCGCCAGCGTTATCAATGAAGGCGGCCAGCAGGACCCGCTTGCCTCGATAAACATCCTGTATCAGGTACTCCAACCTCAGCAGCACATCTATCGTACCCCTGCTGGGATGGAATCCGCACATGTCCGCAGGTAGTAGAGCCCTCGATTCCAGCCACCACATGAGTCGGGAGGACACCATCTTCTCCATGACTTTACCCACCACTGAGAGTAGGCAGATTCCTTTCCGAGAAGTGGGGAGCGTGGGGTCTTTCCCCGGCTTCGGGAACGGCAACAATAGAGCATGCTTCCATGGAGCAGGATAGACTCTGGCACACCAGGCGCTGTTGTATATGGCCAATAGTGAATCCAGGGCTGACTGCGGTAAATGGACCAGCATCTCATACGCAATGTCATCGTGTCCCATTGCCTTGCCTCTGGGAAGGGAGCGTATCGTACTGTGTAGTTCATGTGAGGTCAGTGGGCCGGCCTGACCTTCCGGGGCGGGGGATTCCAACCGAGACAAGATATCCGATTCCCATGTGTCGGCATCTGGTAGGGGGGCTGGTTCCCCGAACACTGCCTGGAAATGGTCGGCCAAATGGTCAGCCTGCTCCTGGGGATCACTGACCAAGGAGCCTCCAATACTGAGAGGGAACGAGGGGTCCACTTGCTGACCATTCATTCTCCTGACATACGTGCACGCACTCTTGCAGGACTTGTTGAAGCGTAGCGTGGGACAGAAGGCGGTCCACGGCTTCCTCTTGGCCGACGAGATGATCCTGGCACATCGCGCTTCCATGCGACGCGCCTTGTTCTTCGCATCAGCACAGGGATGCCGTCGCCAATGGTTCCAGGAACGATGACGGGCCCGTACCGCCTCTGTACAGTCACTGTTCCACCAAGGGACAGCCGGCCTGGAAGTTGGGGGACCTCCTAACCTCCGGAAAACCCCTTTAGCTGCCGCCACTAGAGCCACTGATATGCCAGCCGCCCCCACTCTCCGAGAATCCACAGCCGGGGTAAGGAGAGATCGGACTGCCGTTTGATACGGAGCCCAGCCCTCCTCATGGAACGCCCATCTGGGGCGAGCGTGTCGAGTTGCTGGGGACGGAAAGTTTGGCACCTCTATGAAGATAGGGAGGTGGTCACTACCCATGTAGGGACCCGTGGAAAGCTCCGCCCCCAGAAAGAGGCCATGCCCAAAACAGAGATCCAGGGTGTAAGACCTCGCTGAATGGGGGTTGATGCGTGTAAGGAGGCCTGGAGAGGTGAGGAGATGTAGGTGGGGCTGTCCAGTAGGACGTCAAAAGTGACGTCCCTGACTGATTGTGAGATGTCTGGCAGACACCTGGATCCCAATTGCAATGCCTGGCATTAAAATCCCCCAACACCAGACAGGGAGAGGGCATCTGGCCGAAATATTGCTTGAATTCATTGCTGGCCACAATTCGGCATGGGTTATAACAGAGGAGGATTGTCGCCCAGCCCGTCCTCAAAGCCACACTCACCGCCAGGATTTCCATCACTCCCCCATCATAACACTGGAGGTATAGCATTGTACTGGGCACCGACTCTCGCACTGCTAATGCCAGTCCACCACCCTGGGTATCCCTGTCCCTCCGGTGAACCATGAATCCGGGAATCCAAAGCATCAGCGAAGGTGGCAGCCACGTCTCACAGACACCCACCACAATCGGGGCCTCCCTTTCAATTAATAGTTTGAGATCCTGCGTATTCCTGTACAGTGAACGGGCGTTGCATAATACCATATTTACTGGTAATCGTGGCAGTACTATTGACCCATCATTAGGGCAAGCAGTCTGGGCATCGGGGAAATGCATATCTCTCGCATAGTCAGGTCCTTCATGAAACACTCCCAGCAATCCGCAAACAGTTGACCATATGTGTCCCCACTTCCTGATGACGTGTGACCAGATCCAGATGAGGGGTGCTCCCGGGAGTCTGCCACAACTGCCACAGGGTGGGCAGTAACTGGGGGGCGTACTGGACGGAAACGAGGGCGAGATGTATGCACCGAAACTGGGTCAGGACGGCAATTAGGGGGAGGCGGTGCATCCTGTGCGGGAATGTTGCGTCGGAGTCGCTCCGCACGACGACACGGCCGCGGTGACCTGGGGGTCGCCTGGTGATGGACATCCACTCCTGCACTGGAAATGGGCTGGTTCAAAACACTCTCCACCCGCCGAACAACATCCCCCAATTCCACCTCTTCCTCAGCAGATTCGACATCCCGGTCAACCATCATATCCCCTAGTGCCGCATACCTGTTGGAGGCCACTACCGTTGCGTATGTAGTGGTACCACTGGCAGACCGAGAAGCCCGGCGAGGAGGACCAATCTTAGATCTGGTGGGCAGTGGAGTAATCTGAGCCGACGGGTCAAGTCGTCGTTGGGTAGGATTGAGGCCTCTGAGGAGCCCGTTTAGGTCAGTCACACTCATCTCCCCGGCCTTATACTCCTCATGATAGGCAATCACATGTGTAAACAACGGGCACGAGCGGGACGTCACCCTGTGTGGCCCCCCACAAAAATAGCAGCTGGGTGAGTTGTTGCAGGCCTGACCTCCCCTTTGCATGTCATGAAAGCCACTGCAATTACGGCACCGCACCTTATTCCTGCAGGACACTGTACCATGGCCAAACAAGTGGCAGTTGTAGCACCTCAGCATGCGGAATGAGTACCTCGTCACTTGGTAGCAAACACGCCCCAAGGCCACCCTGGCAGGTAAAGGTCCCCTGAACCGCAGCCTTGCTACCCGGGCATCGAGGTTTAGGGAGGAAATTATAGACATACTAAATAGATGAATAAATCGACCAAACAATAAACCCTTCCCCCTCACTGTGTCAACTCTCTGACCAGACATAGGCTTTCTATAACCTGTAGGCTATATTGGATCGTTCATCATCAAGTCTGGAAGTGTTATTCCAATGAAGGGGGTAGTGTTTGTTTGTTGGTCTATATACAGTATTTACTAAATTAATATACAGTATTATTGAGTTTCCTCCCTAGACTTTCATAAAGCTAAAACAAAAAATACCCCCAAAACCACCTTTCAAGATATATTTGTACATTTGTAGGTAGAAAAAAACAGGCTCGCTGCCGCTCGCCAGGACAAAATCGACACCTATTTAAATGGCACGAAAGGTCTTAATTTTGACAAAGAAATAGGTTGAAAGGTTTTAACATTGCCAAACTAATGGAACGAATGTCTTAAACTCTCAAAACTAATATGCTAAACCTAAGGGAGAAGGGGGTCCTGAAAAAGCGACTACCTCCCCCTTCATGAGTTAGATGACTCGTCAGATGAGTTATAATACCAGGTCAACCTACTCTTGGCCAACCAGATTCATAACTCCTTCATCTCTGTCTCCCCCTGGCTCGGTGCTGCTCTGTGGCCCGAACCTGCATCCCCACAGACTCATTATTCAACGCATCACTTTAGGTAGTTAACATAGGACTTCCGAGGCTATCAACCTTTCTGGATTATTAAGCCAGCACACTGTAAGCCAAGAATAGCGTCAGGACTGGAGGCTTCATACGAGACTACCCACGTTTAATAGTTCCTTTTATGTCCTCTTCCCAATCCCAATCCAATATTGTCTATCATGATGCTAAAATCTATAATTCCCTCCCAGAAATCATTGTTAGTAAATTGAAATTTTCTAGCTTTAAATCTAGTCTTAAAATATATTTACTTAATAATTATAGAAAGCTATGATCTAGAAAATTATAACTACCTAGTAGTATATAATTAAATAAAGTATGTAACATTGTTTTACTATTTAGTATTAGGTTTTGTTTCATCAGTACTAAAATATGATTACATAATATTTGCATATTCAGCTCTTACAAGATGACTGTTCATCAAAGAGCTGGGTCAGAAATGTTTAAATTGGACTCTACTTAAACATTGTCTTAAACATTGTAATGCATGTTTATGATTTGACCAAAATATACTTTCAATCAATCAAAAACACCAGTCCCTTGCCATCACTTATACTCACCTCGGACTAAATGTACACTCACATCACCTACTCTCTTTCATCCATTGTATAATACATTTTGGATATGACAATAAATGTCACGCATTGCTAATGCCACACATTATATTTTATAATACAGTATTTGTCAATCTATCTGCCTGTCTATCTATCAAAACATAATTCATTCAATCAATCTATCTATCTATCCATATATCTACTTATCTATATATATATATCTATCTATCTATCTATCTGTCTGTCTGTCTGTCTACTCTACTCTAGAACTAAACCAACTTTGGCAAACAACCGTCAGTCTGGGTATAATCAAGGAAATGGTGGACAGTTTGCAAAGTTGGTGATGTGTTAGGCTTATTATCTTGATGGTGTATTTGTAGAATTGGTCTCTCAGTATTGAATGCTGGTAATATTGTTCGGTATTGTTGGGAATGTCTTCATTATATGAGGTGGTGGTACTGATATGTTATTAACCCATTCAGAACCAGCATGGGGGTGTTATTATACATTATAGCAATATTTCGACGATACAATGCATCTTGGGAAGGATCTGTGGTAGTTGCTGTTGTTGTCGTTCCCTAGGTTGCCTGGCCGAACAGCCCATTCATCAGACTTGATGATGAACGATCCAATATAGCCTACAGGTTATAGAAAGCCTGTGTCTGGTGAGAGAGTTGACACAGTGAGGGGGAAGGGTTTATTGTTTGGTCGATTTATTCATCTATTTAGTATGTCTATAATTTCCTCCCTAAACCTCCATCAAGCATAAACAAACATCCCCAAGACCCCCTTCAAGATAAGTTTGTACAATTTTTAAAATGTCCCGGCCAAAAGGCTGGTTCCTCGTAAATTACAGGCCTGCTATCGCTCAGAAGGAAAACAAATGCACTTAAATGGTGCAAAATATATTGATATTGATACAGCAATGGGACGACAGGTCTTCAAATGGACAGACTAATGGGGCGAACATCTAAAAATCTCAAAACTAATGGGGATACACATGAGGGAGAAGGGGGTCCAAACAAATTACATACTTCCCCTTACAAAAAGATCCTGATTCATGATTAACCGCTTCATACACGTGTGTCATAAGAAGCCATGCAATCGTGAACATTAACCTATGTAACTAAAAAATGGCTAGAGCAAATGGGCTGTCAATTACCACACCTATTCCCCGGCTGACTCTTCCTAATTGGTAGACATATTTGCTCAATTACTCATGTCACTTTGGAGTTAAAGAGATTGGTGGTTAAAATGTTGGGCCTAATAATACTGAATGGATTATAGTACTTTAATTCACTCTCATAGTGTTTAGCCTTTAGTATTTGGTAATGATGACCAAAATGATCAGTTGACACCTACTTTATTGCTTCTCACATATCTAGTACTTTCTGTGACATAATGTCTAGCCTTTAATATTTAGTAATAATGTCTATAATGATCAGTTGACACCTATTGCATATAGTTTCAACCATTTCCATTTTTCTTTAAACTTAGATCCCGATAATAACTATGTACATATATGTAAACTAGGGGATGTGTGGTGGAGTGGTCTTGCCACTGGACTGGTAATCCAAAGGTCCCGGGTTCAAATCCTGATGTGTCAATTGGTAGATATTATTGGGATTGAATTTGTGCTGTACCTAGTATCAGTGCACTACCACAAAGCCCACCGAAACGCCCAAAAAATACCCTTATTGTTCCCTGATTAAATAGCAGTGTAATAATATTCCCATAGTCAAAGTATGCTACAGGGGGGGCAATGCCTAGTGAGTTAATTGTTCAATAGGTGGCGTTCTGAGAGTGAGGGTCCGAGTCTAGGGAGTGATACAGTGAAGCATAAAGGCGAAGCAGCCTCAGAAGTGGGACTGCTTCGAGCCAGAGTGGGAAACCAAGAGCCGCGCATCTGGGATGGCAGGTTGGCGAGGGCTGGTTGTAGCTCGTGCTTCACTTGTCTCACTTCCTAGGCTGGAACAAGACCTCACGGGCTTCACCGTGTTGAGCGGTGAATGTGCAGGCTCTCAGCCTATGCCCGAGAGGGAGTAGTTGGAATATAGAAGAAAAAAAAAACATATACCCATTTTGCTCTTCCCAAAGCACATATGAAACAAGGTCACCCTCTTTTCCAATCCCTATACTATTGGTTTACTCTCATATTATCAGAGGCGTTATAATTTCCCTGATGGTATTCATCAGTGTCCTTTTCTGACTTCTTGTGGAGCCTATTCAATTTGTATTTTGCAAATATTAATAGGTTATCATCCCTCTTTTAATCTATATTAATTAATTAGGTGCCTCTCTCTTCATTTCCTAGTTATCAGTAGCTCGTACATATTTCTTTTTAAAGGGGAAAATCTATTTATTTTCATTTTCACAATAGCAGCTATAACGTTTAATTAATAAAATATATGCAAATTGTCTGGTTTTATCACAGATGCTAATGTGTCTTCCTGAATATTATGAGACTCCAATCTATTATATATGTATCCATCATATCACTTATGTTTTAATTCACGATAAAATATGCCATTGTAATCCTTGACCAAGCTCTTTGATGTTCACGGAATCGAACTATGTTCTCTAATATATATTTATTATTTTGGGTTCAGATTTGTATGGGAACTACTTTAGGAACCCACGGAACAGCACCGATGGTTAGCAACCCTCTAAGTCCAGCCTCGGGCGTGTGGGCGCGCTGGAGTGATTTTCCAATATATTGCCTATTCCAACACCCCATGCTAATTGTGACTTTCCACCGCGTCCCAGGAACCCTAAATGACCTAGTTGAGCGTTTGTTTGTTGTTTTTCTTTCATTACTAATCCATCCCATGTCCAGTCCTGACGTTATTCTTGATTTACAGTGTGCTGGCTTAATAATCCAATATGGTTGCTAGCCTCTGAAGTCCTATTTTAACTAACTAATGTTTACTATGTAAATAGTTACAATTTGACAACCCTTTGTAAAACATGTTTTCAAGTTTTTAGTCACTAAGTAGAACACTCACTTCGCAGCCATCACAACAGACATATCATACATGTCGGTTTTGTAACTATTACTATGTGTTCATTAAGCTTATAGAATAAGTAGCTATCTATTATGTTTTTTAACTAGATTCCCAATTTCAAGAGTATTGACAAGTTATATTTTGTAATGTCTAGGATCAATGCGGTTTTACCTGAAGGTGGACAAGGTTGTCGATTCCCGATCGCGGCGCGTAAGGTAAAGACGTATTTAGTCTATGCTTCTTGTGTTGTTGAACATCCCTTTGAAGGCCCTCGGGCTGTGCACGCTGAACATTGGCGTACTGTGGGATAGAATTAATCGGAAATAAGGTCACAGAGGGAGTCGGGCTAGGGCCGGTAGCCGACAATATGGAAGAACAGTTGAGTGCCGCCATGGATGATAGTCCCTCTTTTGCCCAGAAGCGAAGCCTCGAGCCCGGGACTGAGAGTGATACCGATAATGATAAGGTATGTACCGGCAATGTGCAGAAACAATCGCGGCATGAAGTAGTGTGTGATGTGAGTGTGATCCCTGAACGGTGGGTGATGGTGGTGCCAGTGGTGGAGTTAAGGAGAATGTGTCGGTTAGGCCTATGCCTACCCCAGTGTCAGAAAAGATCACTTATATCATCACCACAGTGCCAAGATTCCGGGTGTTTAATAACTCAGCAAAGGTCACAGAGGCAGTGAATGGGTCTCCTTTCGAGGATTTTGTCAAACCTGAGGATATTAGTGTGTTAGGTAAAGGTGAGGCGTTAACTGTCCATCTGGCCAGAGACCTAATTGGGGACTCAGTGGCGCCACTTGATACCATTACCACGTTTGGAGAGTGGACGGTAGTATGCAGGGCATCTATCTCCCCAGAAGACGACAGGTACTCATGGGGCAAGATTGGCCCAGTGCACCCGGACATATCAGACAATGTCATCTTGGAGTGGTTAAAAGTGATGTCGGCTGCTGGGGGCACTACAGTCCTGGAGGAGGTCACGCGCCTGTCAAAGCGTGGACCCGCGGCCGGTGGGGATGGGGATGCGGCCCAGTCCCAAGTCGATGCCCGGGTAGTCAGGCTGCGGTTCAGGGGACCTTTACCTGCCAGGGTGGCCTTGGGGCGTGTTTGCTACCAAGTGACGAGGTACTCATTCCGCATGCTAAGGTGCTACAACTGCCACTTGTTTGGCCATGGTACAGTGTCCTGCAGGAATAAGGTGCGGTGCCATAATTGCAGTGGCTTTCATGACATGCAAAGGGGAGGTCAGGTCTGCAACAACTCACCCAGCTGCTATTTTTGTGGGGGGCCACACAGGGTGACGTCCCGCTCGTGCCCGTTGTTTACACATGTGATTGCCCATCATGAGGAGTATAAGGCCGGGGAGATGAGTGTGACTGACCTAAACAGGCTCCTCAGAGGCCTCAATCCTACCCAACGACGACTTGACCCGTCGGCTCAGATTACTCCACTGCCCACCAGATCTAAGATTGGTCCTCCTCGCCGGGCTTCTCGGTCTGCCAGTGGTACCACTACATACGCAACGGTAGTGGCCTCCAACAGGTATGCGGCACTAGGGGATATGATGGTTGACCGGGATGTCGAATCTGCTGAGGAAGAGGTGGAATTGGGGGATGTTGTTCGGCGGGTGGAGAGTGTTTTGAACCAGCCCACTTCCAGTGCAGGAGTGGATGTCCATCACCAGGCGACCCCCAGGTCACCGCGGCCGTGTCGTCGTGCGGAGCGACTCCGACGCAACATTCCCGCACAGGATGCACCGCCTCCCCCTAATTGCCGTCCTGACCCAGTTTCGGTGCATACATCTCGCCCTCGTTTCCGTCCAGTACGCCCCCCAGTTACTGCCCACCCTGTGGCAGTTGTTGCAGATTCCCGGGAGCACCCCTCATCTGGATCTGGTCCCACGTCATCAGGAAATGGGGCCACATATGGTCAACTGTTTTCGGATTTCTGGGAGTGTTTCATGAAGGACCTGACTATGCGAGAGATATGCATTGCCCTGATGCCCAGACGGCTTGCCCTAATGATGGGTCAATAGTACCGCCACGATTACCAGTAAAAATGGTATTATGGAACGCCCATTCACTACGCAGGATCTCAAACTATTAATTGAAAGGGAGGCCCCGATTGTGGTGGGTGTCTGTGAGACGTGGCTGCCACCTTCGCTGATGCTCCGGATTCCCGGATTCATGGTTCACCGGAGGGACAGGGATACCCAGGGTGGTGGACTGGCATTACCAGTGCGAGAGTCGGTGCCCAGTACAATGCTATACCTCCAGTGTTATGATGGGGGAGTGATGGAAATCCTGGCGGTGAGTGTGGCTTTGAGGACGGGCTGAGCGACAATCCTCCTCTGTTATAACCCGTGCCGAATTGTGTCTAGCAATGAATTCAAGCAATATTTCGGCCAGATGCCGTCTCCCTGTCTGGTGTTGGGGGATTTTAATGCCAGGCATTGCAATTGGGATCCAGGAGTCTGCCAGACATCTCACAATCAGTCAGGGTCGTCACTTTTGACGTCCTACTGGACAGCCCCACCTACATCTCCTCACCTCTCCAGGCCTCCTTACACGCATCAACCCCCATTCAGCTAGGTCTTCCACCCTGGATCTCTGTTTTGGGGATGGCCTCTTTCTGGGGGCGGAGCTTTCCACGGGTCCCTACAGGGGTAGTGACCACTTCCCTATCTTCATAGAGGTGCCAAACTTTCCGTCCCCAGCGACTCGACACGCTCGCCCCAGATGGGCGTTCTATGAGGAGGGCTGGGCTCCGTATCAAACGGTAGTCCGATCTCTCCTTACCCCGGCTGTGGATTCTCGGAGAGTGGGGGCGGCTGGCATATCAGTGGCTCTAGTGGCGCCAGCTAAAGGGGTTTTCCGGAGGTTAGGAGGTCCCCCAACTTCCAGGCCGGCTGTCCCTTTGGTGGAACAGTGACTGTACAGAGGCGGTCCGGGCCCGTCATCGTTCCTGGAACCATTGGCTACAGCATCCCTGTGCTGATGCGAAGAACAAGGCGCATCGCATGGAAGCGCGATGTGCCAGGATCATCTCGTCGGCCAAGAGGAAGCCGTGGACCGCCTTCTGTCCCACGCTACGCTTCGACAAGTCCTGCAAGAGAGCTTGCACGTATGTCAGGAGAATGAATGGTCAGCAAGTGGACCCCTCGTTCCCTCTCAGTATTGGAGGCTCCTTGGTCAGTGATCCCCAGGAGCAGGCTGACCATTTGCCCGACCATTTCCAGGGAGTGTTCGGGTAACCAGCCCCCCTACCAGATGCCGACACATGGGAATCGGATATCTTGTCTCGGTTGGAATCCCCCGCCCCGGAAGGTCAGGCCGGCCCACTGACCTCACATGAACTACACAGTACGATACGCTCCCTTCCCAGAGGCAAGGCAATGGGACACGATGACGTTGCGTATGAGATGCTGGTCCATTTACCGCAGTCAGCCCTGGATTCACTATTGGCCATATACAACAGCGCCTGGTGTGCCAGAGTCTATCCTGCTCCATGGAAGCATGCTCTATTGTTGCCGTTCCCGAAGCCGGGGAAAGACCCCACGCTCCCCACTTCTCGGAAAGGAACCTGCCTACTCTCAGTGGTGGGTAAAGTCATGGAGAAGATGGTGTCCTCCCGACTCATGTGGTGGCTGGAATCGAGGGCTCTACTACCTGCGGACATGTGCGGATTCCATCCCAGCAGGGGTACGATAGATGTGCTGCTGAGGTTGGAGTACCTAATACAGGATGTTTATCGAGGCAAGCGGGTCCTGCTGGCCGCCTTCATTGACAACGCTGGCGCTTTTGATTCGGCATCCCATACCGGTATTCTCTAAAGGCTGGGAAAGAGGGGGATAGGTGGTACAGTCCTGTCATGGTTCCGCAGCTTTCAGGGCAGGACTATCAGCGTGTCAATCGGAACGTCGGAGTCGAGACCCTTCCGTGTCTGCCGGGGGGTCATTCAGCGTTGAAGCCTCAGCCCTCCCTTGTTTAATGCCCTGCTGTCTGATACACCCCGCTCGCAGTCTCCTTGCACGCTGGACTACGCAGAAGATATTACGATAGTGTGCTCCGCCGATTCCCTACAGGAGGCGCACGATTCCCTACAGGCGGCGGTTGAGGAGTTTTATGAATGGGCATCGGCGTGGAGACTGCGGCTGAATACCCAGAAGAGTGCCTTGATGTGTTTCACTCTGAAAACCAAGCTCCCGGGAATACCACATCTGATGATGGGGGGCGAATCACTCCCATATCGGAACCGCCATACCTTCTTGGGCCTACGCTTGGATGGGCCTATCCTGACGTGGCGGGCCCATATCGACTATCTGAGGTCAGCGTGTGTGAAACGTCTAGGCCTCATGAAGTGCATAGCCGGTTCCAAGTGGGGGGCAGCGAGGGATCGGTTCTACATGGCTTTCATACAGGGAAAGTTGGCATATGGTAGTGCAGTGTATGGGTCTGCATCAGCCTCTGTCCTGCGGAAATTGGACCCCATCAACAACGCGGCCATGCGGATTGCCCTGGGTGCTTTCTGCTCTTCGCCAACGACATCCCTCATGGCGGAAACTGGGCTGTTGCCGCTGTCCTCGGTCAGGGTAGTGGCAGACTGTAAGTGGACGCAACGGGTGGCAGCCTTCCCCAGTATTCATCCCCTAGCGGCATCACATGCTACCTCTTGGGTAACGATGGTGGCACCGTCGTGGCCCTTGAAGAGCCGTTGACCCTTCCTAGTGAGAAGCTTCCTTCAATATCGCAGTCTGGGAGTAGCACCACCGTCTCCCTCGCCTGTCCCGTCAGTGTCGCCAGTACCGCCCTGGAAGGATATCTCCTCTATGGTCAGGACCACATTCCACAGGGGTTTCCAGAAGGCTACGGATGCGGGGCAAGCCAGGATTTACTTTGTGGAGCTGACGGCTACCTGTTATGAGAGATCCTTCAGTATCTTCACGGACGGATCAGTGCTACCCCCATCCTCGGCCACAGCAGCAGTCTACTATGAGGACCTATCCCTCTGTCAGACATGGCAACTCGCCGGTCACCCGGTCATAACGGTGGAACTCTTCGCCATACATCGGGCACTGATAAGGACCAATCTCCAGCCGTAGCGTATGGTCATCTATACGGATTCCCTCTCATCCCTCCATCTCCTCCAGTTGGGCGCCCCGTCGTCCAATATTATGTTGGTATATGAAATTTAGGGTCTTCTGATACAATGCCAGGCCCCCCCTTGGTTAGTTGTGCTCCAATGGGTTCCATCACGTACCGGTGTCCGAGGCAACGAAGTGGCTGACAGGGCTTAGGCGATGGCACACTCTTCGGTACCCCTGGAGAGTCTGGAATTGGATCAATATACCCGTGACACCATCGTCAAGAGGGCTTGTAGATGCCAGTGGGATCGGAAGCTTCGTCCCCTGTTGCAATTGACTACTCTGGGCAGATACTGGGACAACTCGTGCCTGCAGTCTTGGAGTCGCCACCCCCTCCGCAGGCTTGACGTGGCTCTAACGAGGCTGTACATCGGCCACTCAGCATAGTCCCATCATCTCCATCGCCTGCATATGGATGCCAGCTCATCCTGCCGCTGGTGTAACCTCCCTGAGACCCCAGAACATCTTGTGGAAGAGTGTCCCTGGTTGTACAACTATCGAATGACACTGTGTGAACGGGTTCGGAGGCTGGATACCAGAGGGGTTGGATTGAGATTGCTCCTGGGTGGTACGGATATTGGTGAGGTCAGGAAGCTTGAGCTATCAAGGTGTTTGTGCACATATCTCCTGGCCACAGGAATAGTCAATATTCTGCAGTTTAAGACCTCACTGACGACTCGTCTTACAGGGCCAAGTGAGTGTCTACCACCCGAGCGCCATACCAACCCAACAAGATCAAGATCAAGACAAGGTTGTCGGAAATATTCTACAAAAAACTCTTAAAATGAGGACTTTTGTCGATCTCATCGTTCTTTTAATTTATATATATATATATATATATATATATATATATTCCCACAGGACTATCCCTTATACTTCAACAATACACAAATCAATCCCTCATCTTCTTTCATTATTCTAGGAGTCTCTTTTTCTCCTGATCTCACTAGGAAAGACCATATTACCACCCTTGCTAAAACAGCTTCCCAGAAGCTAGGTGTGTTCAACTTCCTCCGGGGGTTCTTTACCCCTGCACAGCTTCTTGCTCTGTACAGGGGCACATTGCGTCCATGTATTGAGTATAATCACGTCCAGTCACTGACTTTTTACAATCTTTTTCTCTTTGCCGCAGTGTTGCATCTCTCTCGCTATTCTACCGGTATTACAATAATCAATAATATTACAATAATGTTCTGCACAGCTCTCTTAGTGTATTCCACCTCCTCTACAAAGAGTACGTAGCACCCGTCTTGCAACACATTCCCATCCCTACTCTGTGCAAGTGAAACAACATTCCCAAACCTTCTTCTATTCAACAGCTGAGCTCTGGAACGCTCTCCCTGAATCCATCTTCCCCTCATCCTTTGACTTAAATTGCTTCAAACTCTGTGTGTCCAGGCATTTTGGCTCGAACATTCCTTGACTTTAGCCTTCAGGCAAAAGGCAGAACAGCCTGTATCGAGTGCCTCCCCCATAGTTGAAAGAGTGACAGGGCAAAAATCAAGGGACGTTCGAGCCAAAATAACTGGACACACAGAGTTTGAAGCAATTTAAGTCATAGGAAGAGGGAAAGACTGATTCTGGGAGAGAGTTCCAGAGCTCAGGTGTTGGATAGAAGAAAGTTTGAGAGTAACGTTTCACTCTTGGGTTGGCGAGTTGCACAGAGTAGGGGTGGGATTGTGTTGCAAGATGGGTACCACATGCCCAACGTAGAGGAGGTGTTATACACTGGGAATGCTCTGAGGAACACTGATTATTATAGTAGTGATAGAATAGTGACAGATATGCAACATTGTGGTGGAGAGAGAGAGAGATTGCAGAGAGTTGGTGAGTGGACGGGAGGTAATGATACGAAAGGCCTTCCTTTCAACTTTGTCTAGGAGAGCGGTGTGAGAGGAACCTCCCCACACATGTGAACAATACTCAATACAAGGATGCACTGTGTCCCTGTGGCCCCGGCTGAGTGTACAGATCAAGAAGCTGTGCAGGGGTAAAGAACCCTCTGAGGCGGTTGAGCACACCCAGCTTCTGGGAGGCTGCTTTAGCAAGACTGGTTATATAGTCCTTCCAAATGAGAGCAGAAGAAAAAGAGACACCAAGAATATTGAGAGAAGATGAAGGATTGATTTTTGTATTGTTGAAGAATAAGGGATAGTCCGCTGGGAGTTCCGGACGGGTAGATAGATGGAGAAATTGGCTTTTGGAAGCATTAAAGGTAACAAAGTTTTCTCTGCCCCAGTTGAAAATATTAGTTAGATCAGAATTTAAGTGTTCTATGGCTTCATTAAGTTTGTCTTTGAGGGATTGCTGGCTGGGGCGTTCTGGAAAACTAATTGAGTTGTGTAAGGTTGAATCATCTGTGTATGAATGGATTGGACTTGAGGTACAATTGAGAAGATCATTTATGAAAATTAGAAAGAGAATAGGAGATAGGACAGAACCTTGATGAACACCGGAGTTGATAGGGTGAGGAAGTGAGCGATGGCCGTCCACAACCGCAGCTATGGAACGGCCGAAAAGGAAATTAGAGACAAAGGCACAGATGGAGGGAAAGAAACCGAAGGAGGGTAGTTTAGAAATTAAAGGTTTGTGCCAGACTCTATCGAAGGCTTTCGATGTCTAGTGCAATAGAAAAAGTTTCACCGAATTCCCGAAAGGATGATGACCAAGAGTTAGTAAGATATGAAAGAAGATCACCAGTAGAGTACCCTTAACACCTTACGAGCGGTCGGGTCAGTTTTTTCCACTACGCGCCCAGCGTTTTATTTTTTACCATAAATGGCCTTGTTTACGTGCTCTTTTTCATGCATAAACAAAAGCCAGATCATGATACAATTATGTATCCCTGAAAGGGCGTTAATTGAGCTTTCCAATGACACCTGAACCATCCTTCTACGATCACTGGTTGTCTTGCAACGATCGTGCAACCGAAGGGCAAAATCGCTAAAATACGGTCATTTCGTTACATAATTACGTGTGAAGCGAGGGAGTGGTGGTGGATGTGTGTGGAGTAGATGTCAGTAGGCCCACGGCGGCCGTGGCGAGCGGTCATGAGGTAACCTACGCTCCTCCCGTCGCTCGTCTCTCTCTCAGAGCCAATATTGCGCCAAAATTGCACACAGACTAAAGTCGGGCCCCGCCAAATAGTCCAGATTTTTAGATACAGACTTAAGTCGGGCCCCGATGGTTAGGGGTTAACCCTTAAAAAGCGGCTCACCACTTAAGTCGAGTTAAATAAAGCTGGACTATGTGGCGGCGCTCGACATAGGTCGAGTGGCAATTTCAGCACGTAATGTGGCTGAGAGAGAGAGACAAGTGGTGGCAGGAGACTAGCGAGCGTATGACTGCTCCAGACCACCGCGGCGAACCTACTGACACAAATCTCAGCTCCCTCCTCCCTCTCTCACTCGCTACATACTCAATTATGTACCGAAAGTACCGAATTACCTGCTTTTTGCACTCGCGTTGCACGGTTATTGCAAGAAAACTATCCATCATACAAGGATCGTTAAGGTGTCATTCGAAAGCTCTGTTTATGCCCTTTCAGGGATAGATACTTGTTTTACGTTGTGGGTCTTATTTAGGCATGAAAATGATCACGTAAACAGCCCTATTTTGGCTAAAAACACCCCGCTGGGCGGTACACATAAATAAACCGCATAGGCCGCTCGTAAGGTGTTAAGGAAGCCATACTGGCGATCTCAGAGCAGATTATGAGAAGAGAAATGCTTAAGAAATTTGGAAGCGAGAATAGTTTCAAAAACTTTAGAAATACAAGAGATGAGAGCAATTGGACGATAGTTGGAGGGTTGAGAGCGGTCACCCTTCTTTGGGACAGGTTGAATGAGAGAAAACTTCCAGCATGAAGGGAAGATGTTAGGGGATAGACAGAGACTAATAAGTTTGCCTAGGCAGGGAGTCATCACAGAAGCACAGTTTTCTAGTACAAAAGGAGGAACACCATCCGGACCGTACGTGAGATGACAGGGCTGGAAAATGTAATACGGAAGCAGACCACAAACCCTGTTCCATCAACCGAAGGACCGACAATTCCACACATAGAATTGCGTCCATAGGACACCGGAAGAGAGACCGAAAACAGTCTCCCCTGGATAGCAGCAACAATATAATTCAGTCAGCCGTATCACAGCTCCAAGGTCAACGCGTGGCTTCCGATACGCTTTAGATACGTATGGTAAGGCATCCGCCACAGTTTGTTGGTATTAACCCTCAGGCGCCAGGTGAGCAATGGCTGCCTACACCTGGCCCGGATCTAGACTACGAGGAAGAAGACTTTATGCAAATGCGACATCAACCTCCTTCGTTCCTCTCCAGTTACCCTGGCGGTTCCACTCATCACTACCACCGCTAGGCGAGACAATGTTTACAATCCAGCTAGACAAGTGGACAAACAGGCAGCTCCATACAAGCCTCTAAATAGAGAGAGACCTCCAATACTGTAAATAGTTTATCCTGTGTACACCTAAGCTTTAGGCTATTTACTTTTATTATTAATAAATAAATCATACCATTCCCCACATAACCATGTATGCATTGTATTTTTAGGGCTTTAGACAACCACACAATAAATCAGAAACTATATTTCCCATGCCTCTCATGTTCTGGAAACTCACAACTTGTCACTCTCCGTAAAATCAAATGCTACCTGGCCGAAAACAGAGTAAAGTAAGGCAAGTTGAGGCACTGTGTCCCATGGGTAACCTGTGGGGGAGTATACGTGAACAACTCGGCCAGATAGCACCATCCGTAGAGGCTAGCAAAAATCCTCTTAGATCGTGCCCTTCAAGCTGCGACGGTGTCTGACGAGAGAGTGTGTGTAGGCTGTACCGAAAGTGACCTACACTAGTAGTACCTTTGCGAGAGTACTCCCGACCACACCCCCTTGGCAAACAGGCCAAGACGGACCACGCACTCAGTCGCCCCCACGTGTGTCAGATCTCTACAAGGCTACTCTCTACTATACTCCGACTCAAATTAAGTGCTTCTTGTTTACTTATTGTGTTTCGTGATTATTGCAAAGGTTGTGTAGGATATGTTATATGTTCAAGTTAACGTAAATACCTGAGATATTTTATTCTCACCTTAGTCCCTTTGTTACTCGTGTCGAGAGTACATACAAACGCTATCCTGTGATTGATTTATATATATACTGCGTGATATATATTCATACATTGCCACTAAGGTTTATATATACTGTATATCCATTCGGCCATATTACCCATACACTACACGTAAATATTGTGAACACCCCTGACAGATCTGATACTAAGTTAATAGGACTATCAGGGTACGTAAATCATGTATAAATGTTCACAGAGAGTGTTATCTATCGTGTCTCTTAGTTAGACTAATTTTATTTGTGTTTCCTGGCTTCACAACCAGTTTAAACATTTAATTCGAATTCATAGTAATTCTATTTCTGCCCACATCGCATTAATATTTCAATGTCGAGGGTTCAGTCTTTCACACGAAACTAATATTTATTTGCTCAGTTCCCTGAACTATTATTACCAGATCTAACTGTATACGTTAGTAGAGAATTAAACCCTCTCTCTTTATTAATAACTCATTTGTTATTTACCATTCAGCTGATATTCTTAGTTTATATATTCTACTTAACTGAGACGGTGTGACCTCAGTAGTATTGACCCTACCTCGAGTCACGTTATACCTCACGTTAACCTTGACCTCAGGATATCAGCTATTATTTGAGACTAACCGCTCTGTTAGCATTTATGCTATACTTATATATTCATCATATATTTTTTCAATTATGATTTATTAATTATTATGGTGAATTGATTTAGAGTCAATCCCCGGCGGTTTAGGTAGAGAGGAAGTTTGTTGTTTTCCTCGGACGTGAATAAGTCCACTTGTGGATGGTATGGCTCTGCAATCATCTGGTTGAAGATGTTTTGCTTGAGCGACCATTCTACTACTGTGCTCTGTCTCCGAGACAGAGCATCTGCCCAGACATTGGCTACGCCCGGCAGATATGATGCGTGAAGATGAATGTTCAGCTTGTCTGCTAGAAGAAAAATCTTTTCCGACAAACCTAGCAACGTTCGAGACCTCGTTGAACCTTGCTTCTGAATGCAAGCTACTGCATTTAAATTGTCCATCCGAAAGGCTATTGATTTTCCCCTCAAAGTGTAACCGTGAGCCTGAAGGAGCAGTAAGGAAAGTAATAGTTCTTTTGCATTGATGTGAAACTCCTTGGATGGTGACCAAAGCCCCTGACCTTGATGACCGAGGTTTGACTGATTACCCCAGCCTATTGTCCCTGAGGCATCCGTGTCTACCCAGATTGTCGGAGGAGGAGATGTCCATGTCATTATTGAATGCAATATTTCCGGCCTCACCCAGACCGCTAGTAAGTTATGGATTAATGTTGGAATTTTCCATAACTTTCCTGCCAGCAACAGCGGAAAATGTTTGTTACCTTCCAAGATTAATCTCTTGACTTTCAACCGGCCCAACTTCACAGTAAGTTGAATCCAGTTGAGAGATCCGACTAGAGACTCCCATGTCTCTCGTGGTAGTTAGACTGTGAAGAAAACAAAACAATTTCCTGCGAATTCTGTTCCGATTGTCCACACTCTGACTGAGAGTCAGATGTGTTGTGTCCCAAACCAGACCTATCCACTGAATTTCCCTTGTCGGAACAAGATTTGAATTTGCCCAGTTGATCTTGAACCCTAGGGATTTGACATGATCTAGAATTTTATTTTGCATGATTGAGACATTGGTTCTCGGATTCTGCCAACACTAGCCAGTAGTCTAAGTACCACAACACCTTGATCCCCTGATTTAGAAGTGGAAGTAAAGCTTGACGGACTAACTTGGTAAATATTCTCGGCGCTAGGTTCAAACCGAATGGCACCCGTTGAAAGATATAAGTCTGATGCTTGATCCTCAAAGCGAGGAATTTTTGGAACCTTTTGTTGACTGGGACATGCCAATAGGCATCTGTCAGGTCTATTGAGCATACCCAGCTTTGCGGCGGAAGTGTTAGCCTGATTTGATTCACCGTGAGCATCCTGAATGATGTGTTGTGAATGTAGCGATTCAGATGAGACAGGTCTATGACTGGCCTCATCTGAGTACTGTCCCTTTTTGGCACGAGAAAAAGCTTGGATGTGTAAACTGGGCAAGTTGGATTGACTGGGACAATGATCTGCTTGGTGATCATCTCCTGAACTAGTAACTCCACCTCCAATGAAACATGATTGATTTCTAATGGTTGACGTAAGTGAGGTCGTCGGAGCCACCGCCAGATTATGCCCTTGCGCGCCACTGTCCGAGCCCAAGTCAGCCGAGGCCAAGCCCGGTGACACATCTGGAATGACCCAGCTCCCTGACTTGACTTGTCCGGCAAAACTGCCCTCTGATTCAACTCGCCCACGATATGTTCCGGGAGTGAGAGAGTTAATGGTGTAACTAGTTTTTTGCCTGTGGTGTGGTAGAGGTAGACGGCTGGCTAGCTTTTGGCAGTCGTTGAACCCTGACCTGGTTTATACTTGTCCTTTAACCCACTTACCAGAACCTTTACCTTTCCAGCCTCTAGCAGTACTGCTTCCCAGCGTTGGAGGAGTTTTGGAGGCCTGAAAAGACTTGGCACCACCACTTGGGTGCGCCTTCTGATGGACCTTAGGTTTTGAGTAAGGTTTTGTGAATTTATGATGTCCTTTTCTCGCTGGGGAAGCAGTCGGTCTAGCAGCCTCAACCATATTAAACACCATGCTCCATGTCTCCATACATACTAGAGAAGCAGTTAGCACTGGGGATATAATAACTCGGCGACCTATCTCTTCCGGCAACTTTTTGACTAAATGGATCATCAGATCCTGCCGTGCTCGTACCGCCTCTAGAAAGGCTACTCGTACGTCACCTAGAGATTGAATTAAATTTTGTAAAATCAACCTGCGAGACAACGTAAGCGCCTTCTTGGCATGAGTGTCCGTCACCGCTTGGCTAGTCCTACTGAGAGACTGAGCAATTTGTTTACTGAGCAAGAACTGTGATACTAGTCTGAGTGCTTTCTGTCTTAGCTTAAAGTCCTTGTCTAGTTGTGCTGGTGGAGGGGTAGAGAAAGGTTCTTGCATTTCCCACAAAGATAATTTATAGTCCGGTAGCCATGGCGCTGCACCTTGTTTTGTCGTTCGGATAAAGTTTTTGTTTTTTGCTGTTTCTTGTAGCTTGGGGGTACCTCTTCAAAATACAGGAGGGTGCCCAGTGGGCACCCTTGGGAATTTTGAGATATTAACCCCATAAACACCAAAATTACAAAAGAAACGTGATTTATTATCAAGTCCGTCACCAGAGATGTCAGGGAGACAGTGGTCAACAAAAATCATCATCTCCTCCTGTCAACCAAACTACCAGCCCAGAAAGCTGTCCATCCATTTGAAGTTTCATCCATTGAAAACAAAACACAGCTGAACAAATTACGGTGTGAGGAACTGAGCAAAGACAGGCTATTTCATCTACGGAGCACAAAGAAGCACAAGTTGGTGGTGACAGGTGAGTAACCATGTCCCATCGAGATCAGCATGGAAGAAAGACGGGACAGATATGATCTAGAAAATCAGCAGGAAGAAGCTGACACCATCATCGTCCAACAAGTCCTGAGGTGTGCTGGAGAAGCCCATCACATCACTGTGGTTTCTGATGACACAGATGTGTTTGTCCTCCTCCTTCACCATTACCATCAGACAGGACTGGATGTACCAATAATCATGGATTCCCCCCGCAAGGACAGAACAATAGTGGACATCAAGTCAACACTGGCCAAGCAGACACAAATTGTCGAACACCTTTTACCAGCCCATGCCATATCAGGATGTGACACTGTAGCATCGTACTATGGGTTGGGAAAAGGCTCCGTCATCAAAGCCCTGAAAGCTGGTTATGACCTATCAGCCATTGGCAACATGGATGCACCATTCCAGCAAGTCCTTGAACAAGCCACTGCCTTCATCTCAGCCTGTTATGGCATAACAGAGAGCACGGACATGTCCCACACAAAGCTACTTGTCTGGGGAAAAAGGAATGGGAAAGGACATATGTCTGCACCAAATCTGGCTGCTCTACCACCAACAAAGGAAGCATTCCTTGAAAATGTTAAGAGGGCCCACTTCCAAGCGTACTTGTGGCGAAATCTCGATGTGAATCAGCTACCAGCACTGGACCCAGAGGAATTTGGATGGGAAAAAGACACCTGTAACAGGGCACTGATCCCAATCCACCTACCAGAAGATGCCAAACTTGTATTGTATTGTTTTGTAGATGTTTAGGTGACAATCACCACGGTCGATCTGGGGATCCGCCGCTGATGAGCTCGTCCTGGAATCTTTACGACTCTGAATCTTACGATTCTTTACAGGACTGAACATGCCATTTTTATCGGCAATAGCTCAGAGAAGAGTGTTGAGAGGGGAGAAGGGGTGTTGGAGAGAGAGGAAGGTGTTTGAGTGGCTTTGTTATGTGTGTTTTGTCTGTATACGTCGTCAGGATGTCCCCTGACTGGGTGCAAGCATGTGAAACATGCTAGGACGTACTACCGCACCCACTAAATGTCCGCCGTGGCAGGGATTCGATCCCGGGTCTTTCAGATTCACACGCGAGCGTGCTCACCACTTGACCACCACGGCCTGGGACACTTGTCCCAGACTACATCCTGAAGATGATCCGGTGTGGCTGCAAGAGTGAGACCCCTTGTGCTTCCAAGAAGTGCAGCTGTAAAGAACATGGTTTGCCATGCACGATGTTCTGTGCATGTTTCAGGGTAGGATGCTCAAGATCCTAAGTTTGGCCATGAAGGGGTTAATATCTCAAAATACCCAAAGGGTGCCCACTGGGCACCCTCCTGTATTTTGAAGAGGTACCCCCAAGCTACAAGAAACAGCAAAAAAAAACTTTATCCGACAAAACAAGATTCATCAATAAATCAGGCTATGGCTCCCGGACTATTAGGTGCATTGAGAAAATCAAGAAAAGCTTTAGGTACACCACCTGCCGTGGCTATTGGACGAGAAAACCAACTATGTGTTTCCTGAGGTATCTGATGTGCAGATTTACTAGTTATAGTTGCAGCAAATTGTTGTGCCTCTATTTCCCAGTCTAACCATGGCCCTGAACCAACCTCCCCAATTTGCAACACCGGGTTGCCAAACTATCCCTGACTGGAACTGTATCCAACTCTGGTGTTAACAAACCCAGAGCCTTTTTTTGTTTTTTGTTTTTTTTTAAGAGACAATGAACGGAGGAAGGAAAAACACAGATAAAACAAAAAGGTCCATGTGCCTAAAGGCATCCTCCATTCATAAAATGTCATTAACGTCATTAACCCCATCTAACTTAGACCAGTCAGAAAATAGGCGAGCCGACAAAGGAGGTGTCAATGCCGGGGAATTTGCATAAACAGAATATTCAGGATCATACAAATTAGGAATTGCCTTAATAGTAAGATCTAACACATTACCTGATGCATCTTTAGCCCTGAGTTTCCTACTATTATTCACTTGTATTTGCCACTCCTGCAAAACTGGAAGCTCTCCCGAAATTGTCTGCTGAGCAATTGAAGGATTTTGGGCGGGAATATTAGTCCACGAGACGTCGGGACCGTAAAGCAACGGCATTGGACCTTTCCTTATGAGAATCTTCTCCAAAGGTGGAGGATTGACATCAGTAATGACTCTAACATTAGAGGTCGACAAAGTAGCAGATGAAAGAACATTACTAGGTCCAGTGAGATTAACCGGTAAATTTGACTGGGTGATAACTTTAGTAGCTTCTAATGGACGTGGCACAGACAAAATCAAAGGAGCTTCCGGTATTCTTGCTTCAGCCTGTAAAGATAGAACAATTGATCTAACCACATCTGTCAAATCTCCCCTAGTCATATATTGCTTATTAACGTCCACTGAGTCTGTTTCTGAATGACTAGACTCCTGTGAAGATTGTGCATATGGTACCTGTTCATCATCATCTTGCATTTCTTCAAATGTTTCCACAAACTCACCGTCTTCTACCGGATTTTTCTGTATCTCAGATAGTAACTGTCGTTGAGCAAAGTCTCTCCACTCTAAGTTTGTACTAGTAGATGGAACCTGATCATTGTTTTGTGGCACATAACTAACTTCAGAACCACCAGAGGCTTCTGAAAATTGACTAATACTAACATGACCCTGACACCTTACCGGTTCTCTACGTTGCTCCGTCGACCGTGGTTCAGAATGTTGCCATGTACTAGCGTTATATAAGCCTTCCTGTTGATTAATTGAGTGGCTAATATCATTGTTAACGTCTTCTGAAACATTAACCTCCTCCGGGTATTCTCTATGGTTGTCAGTCAATACTTTCGCTGGAACTTTCAACCTAGAAGAACCCTGCTGAGAATGTACAAGAGGGATTGAAAAGTCAGACCTCACAGATTGAAAAACACTATTTTCAACATTACCTCTAACCTTTGGAGTTTTCTCCACCACCTCCGTTCCCACCTCGGAACTGCCAGATTGAACGTGAGGCTTGTCGGAGGTAGCGACGGAAGTAGAGGTACGGGACCCCGACGTATGCCGGCGTCCCGAATCGGAAGACTCTTTACGTGATTTGTGTTTACCACTATAATTTTTCCGGCTCGATGACACCGCTACTGATGTCGAGGCTTCCGGCGTAATCCGTTGTCTCTTGTCCTTGTGTCTGGTATACCTTGAAGACTTGGAAATCTTCCGACGAGGAGACCTAGACCTAGAGCGATGTCTGTCTTCTTGCGATGATTCTGAAGACAGTATCCTCTTGGACCGTACGTGGGAGTTGCCCTAGCATCATCTGAGTCGTCACTGCTACTCACCAGTCTTTTAGATAGAGCTTTAACTTTAAGTTTAGTAATACTAACTGACTGTGACGACTTAGTTTTGTTTGCATTAGGTTTACTGATTAAACGTACCCAGAGTTCTAAATCATCACAATGAAGAGCCTTATTGGCAATGTCTTTAGTGTAGGAATTAAATTGTGATTTAATTTCTAATAATGCCACCTGACACGAAAGTTCACACCTTGTAAACAAGCCTTCCCTAAGTTCGGAGCACACACTGCACTTCTTTGAGAGCCAAATTCCTCGAGATCTGTCCAAACACTTTACACACTTAATACAAAGTTTGTGACTAAATACTGGTATGAGCATACAGTTTGGCGTGGTACACAGAGTAAAAAGAGGCATGTTCACTTTGACTCCCCCCTCCGGGATCGGCTCCCTTACCTGGAACTCGTGCCGAGATCGAAGTGTGGTTTCTGGAAAGCAAATTTCAAGAATCAATGCTCATAAGGATAATCCAAGATATCCCCATGTATATTTCTTTGAATCCGCCGGAAAACTAGATCTAGCACAACTAGCTAGTCTACTGTTCTGTCGTATCCTGGTAATAATCATATTTATATATTTTTTATTTTACCAGACTGCTTATCTATGACACTTCGTATCACTGACCCATATTAAATCATTCATATAGAAAGTAAATTTGTAATTTATTCTAAACGCTTCACTTGGCGAATGATATTTTAAATATCAACTAAGACTTATCCGTCTTAGATGAAGAATCTACTTGTCTTTTAATTTATATGTGAGTCTTTTCAGCTGAGCCGAAATTTCCCTTAGGAAGTCTTCTCCTCCGCCGGAAATGTAGTGGTACTTGCCGACCACCACAGGGTTTATAGGATCTATGTCCTTCCCAGGAAGTCTTCTCCTCCGCCGGGAATGTATTAGTACTTGCCGATCACCACTGGGTTTATAGGATCTATGTCCTTCCCGCCGTAAAACGTCTTCGACAACTACGAACGAGTTTATTAGATCGTCTCTGTAGCAGCCGTAGCGAGCCTCCGGTAAAAAATACACCGTATTTTTCCGCCGGAAGAGTATAAACAAACCCATTGTGATTACTAACTCGCCTGCCCGAGAAATAAAACACAAACGTACATAGTATAATGGTCAAGACATCTCCTGACACTTTCCATCATGCATAATATCACCACATGAGAGGGAAAGTTATAACTTACAGCTACAAAATTATAATACTTAGTGATAATAATAATGTATCCTAGCTATAAAAATGTTACCCCTAACTTGAGGCTAGCCACGAGGCCTAGGGCAAGCAGCATGACGACAGACGACTCTAAGCTCCAGCGTCCAACAGCCACCAACCACCACACGTAGCCCCGAGTCCGTGGGGAAAAATGTAACTGGTCCAACATGTCTGCAACTCCAGTAAAAAACCCTGCAGTCTCTACCTTAGTGGTAGCCAATCGCAGGGCCCCGCAAAACACGCCTCCTAACTAACTAGTAAGGCAAAGCTATGACAAAAAATAAAAACAATGACGGACGCAATCTCAAAGAGAAGCGGAGCCGCCTCAACACTGTACCCTATATTTAACACACTCCTGTGAACGCCCAATGGGGACGTTCGATCTATCTAGTCTATATCTATTCTAACTATTTCAAACTATACAAATGAGCAAATGACTCACTAGGAAACGAGCAGAATGCAAAACGAAGAAAGATTATTATATAGTCCTCTCTGGGCGATCACAGGAAGCTTAAGAACGAGATGACCCTGGGTAGATCAGCGTCTGGAAACACATGGTTAAACATCCACAAGTTGGAAAGCTTGGTTATAGCAGTTCTTATCTTATTATTTCTTTTTTTATAAATTACAAAGTAATTTTGTAGTGAGTACCCGATCATAAGGACGATTCCGTAAGAGATTTTGTGTGCCCTTACGGTGCGTGGACTCTGGAACTTCCTGTGGCGGGTGTTTCAAACAGGCGACCGCGGGGGGTTTGAAAGAGTGCCATAATGTATTAGGCATGTCGTCAATGATGTAGGGGCCACTAATAAATAGCTATCTAGAAAGGGGCATACACGACGAATTTGCACTTATGAAATACCAAATATGGCATGATAGGAGTTCTGAATAAATTAAAAAATTCCTAAAAGAACGCAGAACTACTGTAGAGTTGTATTATAACGTAAATACAATTATTATCAATGGATTACAAGATAAAGTAATAAACAGAGTCAATAGCCAAATAGTAAGCGGAATCGATAAAGGAATATACAATCTGAATTCCTAGATTGGTGTGGAAAGAATTACATGACCCGAGAAATGTATATCATCAGATTATTCACAAGAACTAATAGAGTTCAGATATCTTGATAAAGAATTAATTCTAACTCAACGGAAAGGGTTCTTGACTTTCAAATAAGGGAAATGGTATTATAAGTATTCTCTGGCGATAATTAGGTGGATATATAGATCCTGAATTGGGTGTAGGTTCTAGGTATATATTGGATTAAAGAAGGGAATCAGTTCACGTTATACACTTTCACTTCAACTTGGATAAACAAAGAATGATATACACATACAAATAAAATCTGAGAGTAATCTGATTAAGTAACACGTGTAACAATGACTATGTAACGTACGTACAATTAAGGGTCTGAAGGATTAACACAATTTATCTTAGCAATATCTCGTACTTAATGAATCACTGTACGGATCAAAGTTATAGGAATCTTAAACGGGAATCAAAAGTTCAGGATAGATCTTAGGCACAGATCTATAATTAAATGTAATAGAATACTTGCATATTTCTATCTTACCTTCACAATAATAGTCACAACTTAAAACACTCAGAGACACTTAGGGTAAAGGGTAGAGGTAGCCATGAACGAGAATCTGGACGACATAGGACTCGTGGTTTTGCTGGGCTGGACGTTAGGGGGAACTGCCTCTCTCTCAGGTACAGGGAAGTTGGTTCCGGGCTCCTCTACACACTCTGTGACGCCTCCCGGCGTTAGCAGAATGGTTGCGTGGGGCATTGCAGCTCGCTAGCGCTCGCCAGGATGGGGGGATGGGCTACAGTTGTCCTAGAATGATCTGCTTTATTTCGTTAGTGTCGTGTTGCCACAGACAGTCTAGAAGTGATATTTGTTTTGGTCTGTGACCGCGCCTTATATTTTATATTCGCTATAATATAAATGTTGCTTGTGTGGGAGGCAAGCGAGAGCGGGTGAGGGAGTACACCTGGCAGCGGGGGGTGGGCTGTGACACGGCTCGCTTGAGCGCTGACGGCGTTGGCGGCCGGGTGGTCAACTAGTCCCTTCCCGTCGCGGCCTCATGGTTTTTTACCAAGCTCAGAGCTGGCCTGACACACGTATCGTCTACATCCTTTGCAATTCTGTCCCCCATACTCGCAACTTTGCATACTATTTCTCTCTCTCGACTTCTCCTTTCTCATTCTCTAATATTTATTAAACTCAACATCCCTTCTGGTTTCAGCATAGACGTTCACCGTCGGCCAGTCGTATTGTATGCGAAGCTCTCAGATATTTCTATGTATTAGGCTTTAATGAGGTTTGGAGAGACGGACTTTTCCGTGAATGTCCTCTCTCGGGAAGGTTGTAGACCGGTATATGTCTCCCTGGCAGGGTATTGAGTGATTCTGCTTAGTTATTTAAAGCTAGACTAGGGGTAAGGTTACTGTGTCATTGTCTCCGATGTGTGCAGTGTTAGATAAGCCCTGCACGACATCGACAGGTACTGTGGGAGCCTAGGTTGTCTTCGGGTGGGTTTACTTTGCGAGCACAGCACTGTGGTGTGAGAGGGCCATAGCCTATCCCTCACAACATAGTGCTGCCTCTTTGTGTTGACTTCTGAGGGATCGCCAGGAGAGAACTAGGTACTAGAGACCTAGATTTATCAAGAGAGCATCCCCGTCATATAACGTAATCTTCATTATACCACCTTCGGACAACGTTAGGCTACGAGCCGCATGCTCGCCCATTGTTGCCCTGCCTTGATACCCCAGCTAGACTTTATTAACTAAGCAGACACTGGTTAGAGATTAGCCCCCATTATTATATGTATGCCACATTATTATTCACTGCACTTTTGAGCCGAGGTTGTTGTTGAGTTGCACAACCCTAGTAGGCTGTTGCGTTGTGTCACGAAGCATTTCTTTAGATGTCGAGCATTACTACCTTTGCGCCGTCTTTATTATTCGCCTGCCTATTATTACTATATGTCCTAGTATTTAATGTGACCCGTATTCTGCATTATAATTGTTCAAGATTCTTTACGAACATCTTCCCAGCATCAGACTTATTTCAGAAGTTTCCAGTTGATGTTGCAGGACTAGCATTGCACTTTCTTTAATACAGGAGTGCCAGTTATTTGAGTATCTACCGTAACGTTAATTAATCACGTTAACTATCTTTTCTTTGTGTAACCTAATCGAGTAATCTTTTACTGTTTGAGAATAGGCTGTTTCATCGAGCGTCAGCCTAGTGTGTGTGCACCAGTTACCGAGTCATAGGATACTTCGTTGTCCAGGCACGACTCAGGGCGGTAATGGTGTTTTGTTTTCCAGTGTTTAAGGAAGGGGTTGGATCTAGTGTTACCGTTGTTGCATTTTGCCATTATCTAGTCCAATGTTGAAGAGCCCTGTGTCTTTGAGAACCTGGATCGTAACAAATGGCGACCTAGCTCAGGATCTTGTGAACTAAGAGATAATTGCAGGATTGTTGTGGTCATTTGTTTTATTGAGGAATATAGTGGGCACGTTAATTTTTTTTTGGCAAAGTAGTATAGCACTTGAGAGTCTTCAGACATTTTTGGCAAGTGAATAGTGCTACATAAGAGTTTGGGGTATTTCTTTTCTGAATATTGTGGTGAGAAATTTTTGTGAGCATCATGTCCTATACCGGGTCAGAGGAGAATGGAGACACAGTACGTAATGTCGAAACTGAGGAACAGCACCATGATGAAAGGTTTAATCGGGTGAACTGTGAGGAGGATGCTAGAATATTTTTGCAATGGCCTGTTACTGCCGAGCGGTTGGAGGGTATGGATCGGTACGGTCTTCAATGCCTGGCCACAGCTATCGGTCATGCGGTTACTAGCAGCATGACCAAGGATAACTTGATAACGTGTGTACTGGGCAGGGTGACTGGTGAGCGAGATGGGTTGAGTGCTCGGAGCCCTTCGGCCATGCTTCCCCTACACTCAACTCCCAGCCATCCCAGTAGTTTGCCGACCCCGGGTACGCTTCCACAGTTGGGTGGTGACTGGCAGGGTGGGTTGCCCCTGGGGGGACCACCGGTAATTTCAAAAATTGTAGCACCTTCACCTCCTCCAGGGTTAACTCCAGAATTATTGTACCAGCTCGAATTAGCTAAGATCGAAGAGAGAAAGGCTATCAGGGTATCTGAGCTTCAGCTTCACCAGCAACAAAGGGCAGGTGAGCTTCAGCAGCAAATAGAGCTAGCAAAAATCCAAGCTGAGTCAACAAGGTACTGTGCCGACATGGACGTAGAGAAGTCGCGAGTAGAGACAACGGGACAGCGACTTGGGGCTGGTAACCGTGTTCTTAAGCAGTCTCTCTCGCACTTATTGAAACTGGTTCCGGTGTTTGATGAGAGTGGTGTAACAGAATTTTTCACACGCTTTGAGAAGAAGTGCCAGGAACACCAGTGGCCAGAGAATAAATGGGCAGCACTTGTATCCTCTAGATTAATAGGCAAGGGTCTTAAAGCCTCCGATGCGTTGCCTATAGAGTCGTGTATTATCTATGAGGAACTCAAGGAGGGTGTCCTGAGAGCATTCGAACTACAACCAGGTACGTACAGGTAGAAGTTCCGGGGTGTTACCAAGGGTCGGGAGAGCACCTTTTTGGAGCATGCCCGGGAGCTGTCCGATGCTTTTGGGAATTGGCTGAGGTCGGAGAATGCTACTACGTTTGACGACATTAAACAGTTGGTGCTTTTAGAGCAGTTTTTCAAATGCACGGGCGGCGACCTGTCGTTAAACCTTAAAGAAAAGCAACCAAAAACTCTACAGGAGGCAGCTGAGATGGCTGACCTCCGGCTATCACTAATTCGTGGGTGCGGGTTTGCCCAGCGTAGTGAGGCAGGTAACAAGGGGCGTGACGCCCCACCCCCCCGAGTTAGTGATATACCTTATGCAAACAAGTACAAGAGCCATGATACCAAGACTGACCACAAGACTAGCACCGTCCCATTTAAGAAGGGGCCGGGCCCTTCCCAGTACCAAGGGAAGCCCAAAGGGGAGTTGGAGTGTTATCATTGTCATGAAAAGGGGCACTTTGCAAGAGTCTGTCCTACCAAACCACCTACAGCAGCTGTGTCTTTGGCCTGCAACATTGGTGGTCTCCGAAGTCATCTGAGTTTGCCCGGGGCAGTTCGTCAGAGGCTGAGGCACAGCCAATGCAGAATCACCTGGGAGGCTCGAACCCTGCTCAGGATGTTTATTGCGACCATAGAGGGCAGGGTTGCGTGATGTGGGCGGGGCGCAAGCATGGAGTAGAGGTCTTGCGTGATACAGGTGCTTCCCAGACTCTGATGAAAAACTTGACTGGCTACCCTATAAACGCGGCTCGGGTGGTGGTGGTGCAGGGTATTAATGCAACTCGGTCATACCCGCTGGTGCGGTTGGAGTTGGAGGTGGATGGTGTGGCACGTGAATTGGATGTCGGGATTGTGGAGAAACTGCCAGTGGAGGGCGTCGACCTTCTTCTTGGCAACGACTTTGCAATGCACGCTTCTGAGGTTCTACCCTTAGTCGTTGCCGAGAGGCCGGCCGACGTGAGTAGGGAAGAGCAAGAGTGGGTCGAGCGGTGCCAGACACAGCCCATGGCGTGTGTTGTCACCCGAGCTCGGGCAGCTAAAGTGTCACAGCCTAGTCCTCCGTCTTCAGACCAGCGGAGGAACGATCAACAGGAGGAGGCTAAAGCTGGAGTTGGTTTTAAGAGTTTTGACTCGGCGGCTCTCCTGGGTGATTCAGTATTAGCACCATTACTTAATTCTGGAGTAGCCCCTGGGCCTCTCATCGAGAGTGATGAGGCTGGGCATGACGAGTCTCCACGACAGCAACGTTATGTACATCGAGAGAGACAGAGGGAGCAGCCCAGTATCGGGGAAGGTCATGCATTGCTCCGGGAGCAGTTAGATCGCTTGGCACCCTCAGATATACGTCGGTTGCAACTAGAGGACCCTGAGCTCCAAACGTGTGCTAATGGAGCTGTAGAGCTCGACGAGGACGGCGATGCACAGCCAGGAGATTTTGTTTATTTAGAATGCATCCTCTATAAGCGTTTTCAAGACCCTAAACGTAGTTGGCAAGAGGGGTCCGGAGTAGTGGACCAGTTGGTGGTGCCATGGGAGTGCAGGGATAGCCTACTGAGGTTGGCGCATAACACACCACTGGCAGGACATCTAGGGGTGAGAAAAACGGTGGAGGCTTTAGAAAAATTATTTTGGTGGCCGGGGTTGAAGGGGCAGGTGGCAACCTGGATAGCAAGGTGTCATACGTGCCAGAGGGATGGAAAACCTAACCAAACAATTCCGAGAGCCTCGTTGCACCCCATTCCTGTCACTGGACCGCCCTTCAGTAAGGTCATCATTGATATGGTCGGACCCCTACCCCCTACTAGTGCCGGTAATAAATTTCAAGTAACTATCATGGATGTGGCCACTCGTTATCCTGATGCATATCCAATGAGAAATGGCACGGCGAAAACTGTTGTCCGGAACCTGCTCTGGTATTGCTCGCGGTACGGTTACCCGCGAGAGGTGCAATCGGACCAAGGTTCTAGTTTTACATCTAATCTGTTCAAACAAACTATGATTCAGTATGGCATCAGCACTGTCGTCTCTTCTGCGTATCACCCGGAGAGTCAAGGGGTGTTGGAGAGGTGGCACGCCACGCTGAAAAGCATGCTTCGATGTTATTGCGCAGAGAACGGAAAGGATTGGGACCTTGGTCTGCCGTATGTTTTGTTCGCGGCAAGAGAAGTACCTGGAGAGAGTCTCGGTTTCAGTCCGAATGAGCTTGTTTTCGGGCATCAGGTGAGGGGTCCTCTCCACATGGTGAAGGAGATGTGGGAGGGCACTGGGCATGTGGTTCTGTGAGATTGGTTGCAGCCTCTTGTTCCTGAGCGACGGGAGGTGTTGTTTGCTAGGCTGTGGCAGTCCGTCCGCATGTTTGTTGCTTCTCCAGGCCTGATGTACGGGGTAGAATCCGACATGGAGGCTGGAGACAGTGCAAGGCTCGAGTTGGTTCCCTGCCGTGTGAATCCTGCTCGACAGCCTGTTGTGAAGGCGGAGCTGGACGGCGTGTGGAGAGGGGGTCTGCGGGATGAGGAATGTCGTGAGTGGTCGTTGCCAGTGGCTTTGCAACCTGAGTTTGGTGGCGGAGTCCGTGTGTGTGTTGATTGCAAGAGTGTGGAAGCGTTGTCCCTGACAGACGCCTGTCCCTTACCCAGAGTTGACGACACCATAGACCGCTTCGGGGCTGTCTCGCTCATCACGAAGGTAGAACTAGTGAAGGGTTATTGGCAGGCCCCGCTGCCAGAGAGAGCGAGGAGAAGTGCCAGTCTTGCGATGAGCTGGGCAGTTTGTCAGTGTCGGGTGTTGTTGTGCTGCCGGAACACAAGTTGGATGTGTGGCATGCTAAGGGCACTGATAATGTTTTGGCTTTGTTTGCAGTCAGTGTCTGTCGCGGGTGGAGGATCCGGGGTAGGCTACCACAGTATGTTGGTATAGCCTCCTGTCTTGGCTCGCGGTGTATTTTTGCGCTGGTGCTTGTTGGCTCGCGTGTGTAGCATCAGCGTAGGGTTGCAGGGCAGGAGTTGTTGGCTTTGATTAGACGAAAATTAGGCTACATCTATAGTAGCCGCCAAAAACAACATTAAAATAAAATATGAAAAATTAAATAAAAACTCTTTCTTTTTAATAATTAATTTTAAGATAATATTGTAGCTGAGTACTGAGTGCAGATGATTTTCTCTCAGTAGGCTGTGCTTCTTAAAGCTCGCTCTGGGAGCACAATGTTATGAATTAATGTATTATGTTTGGGAAGGGTGATAAGATTTTTTTATATATAAAATGTTGTTGTATTTTTTTTTGGAGACTGAGCTTGCATTCCATGAGTGGCAGAGTGGTTAGGAGTGGCAGATTCTAGCGACATTCTGCCTGTTCAGATATGGGCTCATGGTTGACTGTCCCATATCTTGGGGGGGGGGGTGTGACGCCTCCCGGCGTTAGCAGAATGGTTGCGTGGGGCATTGCAGCTCGCTAGCGCTCGCCAGGATGGGGGGATGGGCTACAGTTGTCCTAGAATGATCTGCTTTATTTCGTTAGTGTCGTGTTGCCACAGACAGTCTAGAAGTGATCTTTGTTTTGGTCTGTGACCGCGCCTTATATGTTATATTCGCTATAATATAAATGTTGCTTGTGTGGGAGGAGAGCGAAAGCGGGTGAGGGAGTACACCTGGCAGCGGGGGGTGGGCTGTGACGCGGCTCGCATGAGCGCTGACGGCGTTGGCGGCCGGGTGGTCAACTAGTCCCTTCCCGTCGCGGCCTCATGGTTTTTTACCAAGCTCAGAGCTGGCCTGACACGCGTATCGTCTACATCCTTTGCAATTCTGTCCCCCATACTCGCCACTTTGCATACTATTCTCTCTCTCGACTTCTCCTTTCTCATTTTCTAATCTTTATTAAACTCAACATCCCTTCTGGTTTCAGCATAGACGTTCACCGTCGGCCAGTCGTATTGTATGCGAAGCTGTCAGATATTTCTATGTATTAGGCTTTAATGAGGTTTGGAGAGACGGACTTTTCCGTGTGTGTCCTCTCTCGGGAAAGTTGTAGACCGGTATATGTCTCCCTGGCAGGGTGTTGAGTGATTCTGCTTAGTTATTTAAAGCTAGACTAGGGGTAAGGTTACTGTGTCGTTGTCTCCGATGTGTGCAGTGTTAGCTAAGCCCTGCACGACATCGACAGGTACTGTGGGAGCCTAAGTTATCTTCGGGTGGGTTTACTTTGCGAGCACAGCACTGTGGTGTGAGAGGGCCATAGCCTATACCTCACAACATAGTGCTGCCTCTTTGTGTTGACTTCTGAGGGATCGCCAGGATAGAACTAGGTACTAGAGACCTAGATTTATCAAGAGAGCATCCCCGTCATATAACATAATCTTCATTATACCACCTTCGGACAACGTTAGGCTACGAGCCGCATGCTCGCCCATTGTTGCCCTGCCTTGATACCCCAGCTAGACTTTATTAACTGAGCAGACACTGGTTAGAGATAAGCCCCCATTATTATATGTATGCCACATTATTATTCACTGCACTTTTGAGCCGAGGTTGTTGTTGAGTTGCACAACCCTAGTAGGCTGTTGCGTTGTGTCACGAAGCATTTCTTTAGTTGTCGAGCATTACTACCTTTGCGCCGTCTTTATTATTCGCCTGCCTATTATTACTATATGTCCTAGTATTTATTGTGACCCGTATTCTGCATTATAATTGTTCAAGATTCTTTACGAACATCTTCCCAGCATCAGACTTATTTCAGAAGTTTCCAGTTGATGTTGCAGGACTAGCATTGCACTTTCTTTAATACAGGAGTGCCAGTTATTTGAGTATCTACCGTAACGTTAATTAATCACGTTAACTATCTTTTCTTTGTGTAACCTAATCGAGTAATCTTTTACTGTTTGAGAATAGGCTGTTTCATCGAGCGTCAGCCTAGTGCGTGTGCACCAGTTACCGAGTCATAGGATACCTCGTTGTCCAGGCACGACTCAGGGCGGTAATGGTGTTTTGTTTTCCAGTGTTTAAGGCAGGGGTTGGATCTAGTGTTACCGTTGTTGCATTTTGCCATTATCTAGTCCAATGTTGAAGAGCCCTGTGTCTTTGAGAACCTGGATCGTAACAGCTCTCATTCAGTTTGAGACTCAATACCAATCCTTTCCCACAGCCGGCTTAACCCGTGGAAGGAAGCAATAGTATTTGCTAACTTCCTTCAGTTTCAGTCAGACTATAGTCGGTTTATTTTTAGAACTCAGGTTGATCTATCTCAATAACATAGGGACATGTGGATATCATTGTTTTGGCTATGGTGAAGGCAATTCTTAATCTAAAAATACACTGAAGTTATTTATCTAAACCTACGGAGATTCTCGATCTCTCGATATGGCCCTCCTATTTTTAAAAGGTGGCATGGTTGTGTAATGAATGATTTCCTGTTCATTGTGATATCTGTCTTTTCTTAGTTTGCAGGCCATAGGTTCTTTATTTATCACTTTGGTTGCACTATTCCCAGTTTTCCCGGGAGGTACTGTAGAGGCGGTACTGGGATTCCCATCGATGTCGATATTGGAACGGTTCTTGGTGGGGAACTTGCATAAATAGTTCCTCACTATATTGCAAATCGGGCTGGAGCTGGTTAGATGCCTTGGGCGTTTGTCTCTGTCCTTGCCATTGAAGGAGCAGGGGTCCCTGTGATTGGTCTGGGCTCGACCTCCTATCTCGGGCAGACTGACATAGACTCCCGGAGATTAGAGCATGGGTAGGTCTGGGAAAAGGGGTAGACTGACCTATTCCGGCCGGTATTAAAGCCTGAGAAACTGGTCGGGTCCTATTATCTCTCTCCTTCTCTTGGTGTTGTCTTCTCCTGTTCCTCCTCGTTTCTTTGATGACCGCTATTCTGGTGTTGTTAGGCTGCCCAAGGCCATGGTTTCCCAGCCCCGTCATCTCACCACCTTCTTCCAAAACAAAATCTCGGCCTCAAGATCTAAGGTCATATGTTCTGAAGGTTTTGGTAGTGAGAGAGGATTCTAGATTTTGTAGTACTAGACATCAGATGGTTGAAGAGATGTCAATAGGGCTGTTGGTGTTAATTTCCACGGTCAGTTGAAGAGAAATCTTTGAGGACTTTGCCACATGAAGGAGATGGGCAGGAGAGTTGATGATAGTCCTGGTGTTGTCTTTTTTTTTTTTTTTTTTTTTTTTTTTTTTTCTATATTCCAACTTACTTCCTCTCGGGCATAGGCTGAGAGCCTTAACATTCACCGCTTTACAATGAACAGTGAAGCCCGTGAGGTCTTGTTCCAGTCTAGGGAGTGAGACATGTGAAGCACGTAGAGTACAACGAGCACCTGCCATCTTGCCTTCACATGAGGCACGGTGCTCACTCATGGACCGAAACGACCCCATCTCTGAAGCCATCTCGTTCCCGTGCTTCACTGTCTCACCCCCTACACTCGGACTCTCACACATACACACACACAACGCCACCTGTTGAGAAGATAACTCACCAGGCATTGCACCCCTATAGCATATTTTGAATATGGGAATATTCATACAGTGCTATTTAATCAGGGAAGAATGAGGGTATTTTATTGACGTTTCGGTGGGCTTGTGGTAATGCACTGATACCAGGTACAGCACAAATTCCATCCCAATAATATCTTCCCATTGATACATCGGGATTTGATCCCGGGACCTTTGGATTACCAGGCCAGTGGCAAGACCACTCCACCACACCTCCCCTTGTGTCTGAGGACACAAACAAGCTGTTGATCTTCATCGTGGTGGTAGGGTCAGTAGGATTTGGAGCTGTGGCTGTTAAAGGAGTTGGTGGTGTACTGCCAATATTTGAGGTTGTAGAACTGCTTGGCCCAGGTGGGAGGGGCTTGTTGGTTTGGGGGCCTGTCCCTATTGTAGGGGCTGGTGGGGTAGGTTGAGGAGTTGACCTCGCACTAGGAGTGGCGGTGACCTTCTGATGATGCGAGTTGGTGGATTTGGTGGGAACCCGCCTTTTGTAGGTCGGCTTGAAGGTGGGGGCCCATCTTATAGCTATGGTCACACGTCGGCTAGATCTTTGACATGGTGGATTAGATAAAGGTGGCATTAATTTAAAGATGGTGATCTTAATTTCATTTTTGGCATTTTTGGAACAGGATGGGGGCGGTATAGCTAGATTTAGAAATGGTGGAAGGATTAGGTGAAGGGGTAGTTGATTTATGAGTAGAGGTAGAGGGTTTAGGAGATTTAGTGAGAGGTATAGGTAGTTGCGAAGAAGTTTCAGGGCTATTTTCAGATGGCGTTGATGATGTTTCACACAAGGAAGGAGAATTATGAGATTTAGTGAGAGCTATAGGTAGTTGAGAAGGAGGTTCAGAACTATTTGTAGTTGGACTGTTGTTTTGTTTAGATATATTTGTTGGTTGGGTATCTTGATGAGTGGGTAACGTTGATGACGTTTCAGACAGTGAAGGAGAAGTTTCACATTCTAGCGAGGGAATGATATATATGGCTGGAGTGGTAGGTAAAGGACAGGGTGATTCAGGAAAAACAGGTAAGCTGTAGGCAGGTGAGGTAATGGGAGGAGTTGATTTCAGTTTAGTGACTGTCTTGTTAGATTGAGTAGGAAGTTGAGGAGGTGCAGAGACAATCCGCTTAAGAAGTAGAGGGGCAGTTTCAGAGCCAATGGTGTATGAGGGAAAAAATAGTGCAAGAGGATTTTGGTTGATATTAGGTTTAGTTATTGGTTGAATAGGTGGTGGAGCAAGATTTGGTTTCGCTAATGGTGGAGGAGAGATGGGTAGAAGAGTGGGAGGTGTCAATGGTTCTGTGGATCCTAAATTCTGGTCAGTAGTTGCAGGCAATGTGTCATCATCTTTGGGGTCAGCAAGCATAATCATATTTTCATCAATGGGATGAAACCTACGTATATATCTATTTCGGTATGTGCGTGACTCACCAAAATAATTAATGGTAACCTGGTAACAGTTTGGAACAGTTAGGATCTCGAGAGGACCTTGACATCTGGGTTTGAGTTTGGATGGCACTGGCAGTTGAGCAACCATGACAAGATTGCCGAAATGGTGGGGACTAACTTTGGCTGTTTCGTCAGGTTGTAGGTCTTGGATATATTGCAGCTGTCAAAGGCGGTTCTTTAGATGTACTAAAGATTGGTCAAAATATGAAGGGGGCTCGTAAGGGACAGACATATGACGTAGAGGTATGAGTAAAGGTGGTACTCCAAACACATGTTCATGGGGTGAAATTCCGTCTTTTTGGGGGCAGGTATTTATCCCCCACTGGACTATTTTCACTTGGCTGGGCCAATCCTTGGTGTTCATTTGTTGCAGGCGTGTTCTTATTTGGTTTGCAATTGTTCGGTGGTTTCTTTCACAAATTGAGTTACCTCGTACAACCCACCCGGGATTCGAAACCTAGACCTTGCGATCAACAGGCACTCATGCTAACCACTACACCACACTGGCCACAAAAGAGGTCTTGCAACCTGGCAACTACTGTCACCCAGGATCTGTCTAGGTAAACATCCATCTACCAGTAGACGATTGTACACAAGATACCTTCTACCAGTGACAGTAGTTGCCAGGTTGCAAGACCTCTTTTGTGGCCAGTGTGGTGTAGTGGTTAGCACGAGTGCCTGTTGATCGCAAGGTCCAGGGTTCGAATCCCAGGTGGGTTGCGTGAGTTTTTTCTCAAGTGGCATTACTTGATTTAAAGGTTAAATTGAGTTACCCTGAGGCCAATACGGGGAGGAGTGGCTAATATTGAATCCACATCTCTGGGATAGCTGGAACCATATTATGTGACTGGTGAATTTAGGGGCATTATCCGAATGAATAGCTTTAGGTAATCCAAAATAAGGAAAAACGTGTTGTATCATTGCCTCAGCTACTGCTAAAGCGGAATGTTCTTTTGCTGGACATGCAATTACATATTTCGAGTATGTGTCCACAAAAGTGATAATGTATTTATAGCCTTGATTTCCTTCCATGGGTCCCATTACATCTACTGCTAGATGTTGCCATGGTTTGAACGCTACTAATTTTCCTGTAGGTCCGGCTGTACGGGTCCTGTCTTTGCCCAATGCACAGGCTCTACAGGCTTCCGTAATTCGTTTAGCTGTGATGTAAGGAGAGGGAGTCCAGTACACGTTTTTTTTCTTCTATATTCCAACTACTCCCTCTCGGGCATAGGCTGAGAGCCTTTACACTACACCGCTGAACACAGTGAGGCCCGTGAGGTCTTGTTCCAGTCTAGGGAGTGAAACATGCGAAGCACCCCGGCTCGAAGCAATTCCATCTCTGAAGCCGCTTCGCCTCCGCGCTTCACCATCTCATACCCCACACACGGACCCTCACTCTCAGAACGCCACCTATTAAGCAATTAACTCACTAGGCATTGCCCCCCTGTAACATATTTTGAATATGGGAATATTCATACAATGCTTTTTAATCAGGGAACAATGAGGGTATTTTTTGGGCATTTCGGTGTGCTGTGGTAATGCACTGAAACTAGGTACAGCACAAATTCCATCCCAATAATATCTTCCTGTGGGGAATATATATATATAGATAGGATAATTATTAACCCCTAACTAGCGGCGCGCAACATAAGTCGAGTATAATAAATTTGGACTATCTGGCGGCGCGCGACATAGGTCGTGTGGCAATTTCAGCACGTAATGTTGCTGAGAGAGAGAGACAAGTGGTGGCAGGAGAGTAGCGAGCGTATGATTGCTCCAGACCACCGCAGCGAACCTACTGACACGAATCCCACCTCCTCCCTCCCTCTCTCACTCGCTACATACTGAATTGTATGGGGAAAGTACCGAATTACATGCTTTTTGCACTCGTGTTGCGCGGTTGTTGCAAGAAAACTAGCGGTCATAAAAGGATCGTTGTGGTGTCATTGGAAAGCTCTGTTTATGCCCTTTCAGGGATAGATACTTGTTTTACGCTCTGGGTCTTATTTAGGCATGAAAATGATCACGTAAACAGCCCTATTTTGGGTAAAAACACCCCGCTGGTGGCTACATATTATATACCGCCTAGGCCGCTCTTAAGGTGTTCAATTACTGATACATGAATTAATCCAAACAATAAGTTAAAGAATAATTACCAATATAAAAAATTCTATGGGTGGACTCCGGTCCTCTTACACATGGCTAATTCATATGCATGACATGTAGGAATGTTCACATAACACAATATCGATACATAATGAACTTAGCTTAGAGGACTGGTGATGTAGGACTGTAAAAATATATTAATCATGGTAGCACATGGTGAATTCTGTGTTGAGTCAGAGCCGGAGGGAGGAGTTGGTTCTATGGCTGTTTATAAGAGACTGTAGGCAGGCGCTATATTGCTCCGCGAGATTACATATGACTTCCGGCTCATACTGTTTCTAACCTATGATTTGGTTTCATGATACATCTAGAGCTGATGTATATATTTATGCATAATGTTAATATTTGACCTATAATTAATAATAAACTACAGTACATAAGGTACTAGCCGAAATCGTACTTACTATACAATACCGCAAAATTCAAATACCCAATTGGACTCAAAACTGTCGGGATTATCACACACTATTCCCGACATACTGCCCGCCACCAAAAACAATATACAGTAGCTATATACAAAAAAGGATATCAAAGATTCAAAGATCACCTTGGTTAATCTTAGATCTCCAAAAATCCACGGAACTCATAGCCGCCCTCCTTTTGGGGCGAGCGCCACTGGAAGCCAGAGGAGGATCATCCTTCTCATTATCAACGGCTCCACCCTGAGGAGCACTGTCACCAGCACTCCCCTGTGGAGGTATATCAGTAGACATACCGGTAACATCAGGCAGTTGTACATTCTGCTCCAAAGCATATAACCTTACGACTGGGCGAGTAGTAATCCCAGGAGAAGTCTGTAATCTAGCAAAAATATGACCATCAATGCCCTGGAACAAATTGACACTCCTACCAAGCTTCCAATATAATCTAGGACGCTCATCATGAATCAATACGATATCCCCGATACGAGGCCACCATTGATTCGTCCCCTTGATTATATTAGAGTGACGTTCGCGATGAGACAGCAAATATTCTTGTGACCACCTTTTCCATAGATCATCTGACCCCTTGTTCATATGCTGGAAGCGACGACGTGTGGCGTCAGCATTTCCGAACGTAGGGTCTTGTATATCTTCGTTGGTTACTGACGACCTAGGAAAGGGATTAAGATTTCGTCCACGTGTTAGCATGGAAGGCGAAATGGGCAAGAGATCATCAATATCTGCCGAGGTATAGGTCAAGGGCCTGTCGTTGACTGACATCTCAATCTCCGTCAAGACTGTTTGCAACTCCTTTTTGTTCACCCTAATACCTTCTTCATGGCAGACTTGACAATTCCTATTGTCCTCTCCCAAATCGCCCCGAACCATGGTGCACGTGCTGGTATGAATTTCCATTGACAACTCTTTCCAGTGCGGGTAGACACAACCTGCGGGTCATCCATTATATCTTTGAGATATTTGGGTGCCCCGACAAAACAAGTCGCATTATCGCTCAGAATCATTTGAGGGAAACCGTTGCGACCTGCAAAGCATCTTAGAGTATGCAAAAAACCCTCACTGGATAAGTCGTCAATCAATTCAATGTGAATCGCTATGGTTACCGCACATGTGAAAAGTACGGCATATGCCTTAGAGATATTACTGGGCGATTTCCTAATTTGAATCGCTCCCGTATAGTCTACCCCGGTTACCTGAAATGGATCCGTCCTTTGTACCCTGAACTCAGGCAAGGGAGGTAGATCAACTGGGGAGAAAGGCTTACCCTGTAATCTTTTACAGATAGTACAGCTATTGTGGATCCCTTTAATAGCTTGTCGCATCTTAGGGATCCACCAACGTTGTCGCATATAAGCCAGAACATAATTTACACCAAAATGTAGGCAGATCCCATGGCATTTGCGAATCAACAGTTTGGTAATCAAATGAGATGTGCAAGGAGGACAGGATATTTCACAGAATCAATAATGTCCACTTTCTGGATCCTGCCTCTACACTTAATTATGCCTCCTTCCATATCTAATCCTAGCTGCCTCATTAAGTTTGAGGGTTTGGTCTTTAACTCCTTGTACAGTATCTCATGTTCAGTAGGATATGATTCCCTTTGTACTAAACCTATTAAATTTGCTTCTGCTGATCTCAATTCATGGAGTCTGATTTGCTTCGAATCTTCACTAAGGAAAGACCCGTGAACCCGACTTCTCATGTTGTTAATGAAACGGTATATCCATGCAAATATCTGTATTACTTTATCATAGCTGCCATAACGTTCCCACTCTACCAACTTGTTATCCTGATGTGTAGTACTCACAGTCGAACTACTTAACACATCATCTTGGGGCCGACTTGATGGATCAGATATGCATTCCCTGAAATCCTGAGGCCACTTAGTTGGAGATGTAAGCCATGTTGGTCCTTGCCACCAAATAGAGGACGGCAAAAACTGTTGCGCCGAGATCCCCCGGGATATTATGTCACTGGTGTTATGTCCTTGGTATTATGTCCTTGGTAGTCACATAGTGAAATTTAGTTGTAGGAACTAATTGATGTACCTCATCAGTGCGATTCGAAACATAAACAGGTAGCACCTTCTGGCTGTGTAACCAAGAAAGCTCTATTTGGCTGTCGCTCCAGACATAGACGTTATCAATCTGTAGTATGTCTGTATAAGCATCCAGTGTAAACTTTATTAGACGAGCAGACAGAAGCAATGCAGTAAGTTCTAATTTAGGAACTGTAATTTTCATAATAGGGGCTACTTTGGCCTTTGGTATAGCCAGTTTCGCTTCACTACCATTGCATAAGTATATGGCAGTACCGTACGCACTATTACTGGCATCAGCAAAAGCATGTAGATCCACCTGTGGACCACTTATAACTTGACGATCAAGTTGAACCTTGCAACATGTGGAAAGGTCCGACTGAAATAACCATCAAGTATCTTGTAGCTCAGTCGGGAGTGATGTGTCCCAATATAGCTTTAGCCGCCACAGTTGCTGTAAAAACATACAAGCACGAATAGTGACAGGAAGCAAATAGCCTAGGGGATCAAACAAGCTCGCAGCTTAAGCAGTTTCGCTTGGTCATAATCTCACTGTCGCATGGTGTGTGACAGAAGGATATACAATCTGTGGTAGTGTCCCATTTGTGGCTTTAAAACTTCACCGCACTAGTCTCAGTAGCTACACCGTCAGAAGCAAATTGACCTTTCAAAAGATCACTATTAGTGGCCCATTCTCTCAAGTATAAATGAGCCTTGGCAAATATATAGCGGATCTCCCAGCATCTTTTGAGCAATAAAACTTCATTGTCTCCAGTGCCTTGAAGATTGTCCACATAGATCCCCTGCTTGATCTCATTCTTGAAGTCAGGATCTAGTCCAGCCTCCTCAAGATGTCGCAAGATAGTAGCGTTGAGAAGGAACTGGGAACAGGACACTCCGAATATGACGACTCTGAATCTGTAGACCAGATACTCTGAATCTAGATCCATTGGGTCCCTTGGCCATAAAAATCTTGTTGAGTCCCTGTCTTCACTATGGAGTTGAAGCATCGGAAGGCATTCTCAATATCGGCGACCCATGCAAATCTATGACAGCTGAAGTGTAACATAATTTACGCGAGATCAGAGACCAGGGATGGACCCATGTACAGACAATCATTCAGGCTATAAGATCGATCACTGGATTTAGCTGAGCAGTCATACACAATACGAACAGGAGTGGTGTAACTGTCCTTTTTTATCCCATGGTGAGCAAAGTAATGAATGTTATCCCCATACTCACCGGGATCTACTCTTTCAACAAATCTACGTTGTACCTGCTCTTTTAGTACTGCTGCATAAGTCTCGCAATAATTTGGATCCTTGACGAACTGCTTCTGAAGGCCCCGCAACCTACCAAGCGCTAGATTGAAGTTTGTAGGTAATTTGCCCTTATTGTCATTCCAAAGGAGCTTTACCACATATTGACCCCTGCCAGAATCATACGTTACAGACTCTCGATCAAGTTCATGTAGGTCAATTCCAATATAATCTAAGTCCCATAGCTATATTATCTACATCAGTGCATGGATTATCAGGAACAGTAGACCTAACGTATTTGTCTATGGGGCTTACTGCTACTTTAAGGACCGTAACTACCTCCACCTTTGTGTCTTGAGATGAAGTTGCCTAGGATCCGGAGATGGCATACGTTTGTATTGTGGGGAAGAATATCAGCTTATATATCCGCCGATATCCAGGGTGAACCAGGTTGTAGTAATAATCAGCTCCGACCAGTAGCATAATTCCATTGTTAGCAGAGAGTTGATCATCAGCCAGTTTAAAACCCTTGCCTGTGAGATATTTCAATTGTGGTTGAATCTCTGATGCCACATAGAAACTGAGAAGTTTGTCGACCACAACAACCTTGATGGGACATATCTTCCTTCTATATACATAGGAAATCTCCACTATATCATAGTCACTGGAATCTACTTCATCAGTGAAACCATGGAGATGCAAATTCTCTTGGCCCTTGCTGGTACACTTGAGCTGTGGCAATGATGACCGCAGAACGAATGACCTCTGTGAGCACTGGTCGAGTAAGGTTCGCGTCATTATATGCTTATTATTACTCCCCACTACTGGCAGCATTTGACATTCTCTAGAAACAATGGACATAGCAGATACTTTATTACCCTCGCTTTTATTTTTATCATGTGATTCTTTGGTGGTTCTCCCCTTTTCTTTGCTGCCGTGCCGATCAGACTGGGTACAAAGGGAAAACCAATGCTTTCCTTTGCAGTACTTACAGGGTTTGATGAAGGAATTGGTACAAGTACTGTTGAAGTGGTCTCTTGCCAGACAACTGGTGCATAAGTGAAGCGATTTAGCCTTGCCAATTTTCTGTGTAGCCTTAGGATACTTAGGGCATTGGTACCATGGATGACCGTGTACACTGCACAACTTACAACCTGATGATATCGTCCTCTTCTATTTAGGAGAAGTCTGTACCGGGAAAGCCGCAGTGGATGGTGACATCTCCACGTGTCGGTATTGTCCAGTACTCTCCATGTTGAAGACTTCAGTCTGGAATATCTGCACCAACGATTCTAAATCCAGTGGATTGTCGCTTAGTTGCCGTCTAACTATTTCCTTAAGGGGAGAGGGTAACTTGTTCAGGATATTTACACTGTAGATTTCCTCCTTCGTGATGGCCATCGTCTCCATTGACCGGAGGAGGCTCTCAAAAGAGGCATAGTACTCCTTTCAATCTGCCACATCATACGATGGAGGATCTAGAGCGAAGAATTTTGTTGTTAATGCTGTCTTTATTATCTCCTCTCTCCCATTAGTTCTTTTCAATAGCTCCATTGCAGACTCATAGCTTGTAGTTTCTAGCTTGTACCCCTCTATCAGCTTCAATGCCTCCCCTTTCAACTGTCCACGGAGATACGTAAACCTTTGGATGGATGTGTCTTATTTAGATGAACGGAACACTCAAAAATATCCCAAAATCCAGTCCAGGTAGTTGGATCCCCAGAAAAGGTTGGCAGAGTAAATTTTGGAAGGTTAAAACCAGTTGCCTTTGGAGTACCGGTATCCCTAACAGGGTGCGATTCTTGAGTTGAAGCTAATCTAGCTAAGGCTGTATTAATATTGTGAGAAATAAATTGACTTCACCGGTATCTGACGACTGTTGGCAACAACCTTCCGATAGGGTAACCTCACTAGAGTGAACAATTTCCTACCAGAACCTGGTGATTGTATATATTGTAAAGAGTAATTAATATTAAGTAAGTTAGTACTGTATAAGATTACGTTGGCCAAGTTAATTTAGTTATAAAACCTTGTAGAAATAAGTTTAGAAGAACTGTATTGGGGATCAGTTTAAATATTCCCGTGACCGCATACACGATCCACCATTTGCTTTAGGGTCATTAATTTCTTGATATTATGTTTACTAAATCGTTGTGAAACGATGTTTACCTTGATAATTATATAATTTAAATGCTGATTATTATATATATGATTTCGTGAAGAGGGAATGAACCCTCGGTAACAAATTTGTATATAGTTAACTTAAGGGTCGGAATTGAAATTCCGACCAGATCTCTTTTAAACCTTGAACCGCCAACACGGGTCTCGTGACCTCTCGCTTCACTCCCAGTGTCCGGCCCGGAGTTTAAGACCTATTTACCTACCTACCTACCTACCTACCTACCTACCATAGTCGGGATCCTCTGAACAACGCCAGGACCCTAGTGATAGCTAAGTCTATTGTATGTTGCTTTGCAAAATCTGAAATTGCCCTGGAGGAGGTTACTAGTTTCAATTGTCCCTATTTTGATTATTCTATATACAAATTAATTTCTGCTGGTAAATTTAAATACATATGTTGCATCTACCGTTCCCCAAATACTCCTCCAGAGCAAAGTCTTTTTGATTCTCTGTCCTCACAACTCAGTGTCCTCAACTTAAATGCTTCTTCTGAAATCACTGTGTTGGGTGATTTTAATGTCCATAATGTTGAATGGCTCACTCATTCAGCCAGGACTGATGATGCTGGTCTTGAATGTGAGCTATTTGCAGACTCATTTAATATCACTCAACTAGTCAACCAACCCACCCGTGTACCAGATAATCCTAATCATAATTCCCTTCTACTGGACTTATTTTTAACAACCAATTCAGAAAATTATGATGTTACAGTGAGGTCCCTGCTTGGATCTTCTGATCACTGTCTGATACAGGCCACCTGTCTATCACCTACCACACCTTCCCACTCTGAACCTGTTTTGGTGACTAAATGGCATTACGATAGGGCAGACTGGGAGGGTTTTCAAGGTTTCTTTATTGATATTCCCTGGACCTCTTTCTTTTCTAATGATGCACACTCCACCTTGAGCCACATACAAGATTTTGTAAAAATTGGAATGGAAACTTTTATTCCTCATCAAAAGTACAGTAAAAGATCTAATTCACCTAAATGGTTTGACCATAATTGTGCTAGAGTAACTGAACAAAAAGCAATAGCCTACAATGCATACACAAGATCAAAAACACATGAAGCCTTTAATTACTTTAGAAACATCAGAAATCATGCCAAAACTGTATTAAACCTAACTAAATCAAACTTTCTCCACAAGCAGGCAAATAAACTTCTAAATAATCCAAATGATAACAAAATATTTTGGTCTACTCTTAACTCATTCAAATCCAACTTCACTACTGCTTCATCCATTCCACCATTAAAATCTCCGACTGGCAATCTTGTAAGTGACCCACGAGGTAAAGCTAACCTTCTTGCGGATATTTTCTCCACCAACTCAACCTTAGATGAAATAAATCAAGATGTCCCTGTACTTAATTTTAATTCGCCTGAAATTCCCTCACTTAAGATCCACACCAGACATGTCAAAACTATTTTGCAGAATCTCTCAGTAGATAAGGCTCCTGGTCCAGATGAAATTCCTCCAATAGTACTTAAGAATTGCTCCTTGGTGCTCGCTCCTGTATTGGCAACATTTTTCCGTCTGTGTACTCATACCTCATGCTTCCCAGTACCCTGGAAAGAAGCAAACATTCATCCAGTTCCTAAAAAAGGTGCCTCTTCAGATCCATCAAACTACAGACCAATAGCTATAACTTCCACTCTTGGTAAAGTCTTTGAAATTATATTAAATAATCACATAATTAAGCATCTTGAGAATAATAAATTAATCAGTGATAGGCAATATGGTTTTAGACGATGTCGATCAACTGCAGATATTCTTTGCCTTCTTACGCATCAAATCAACCAAGCTACAGACCAACATGGTGAAACATACAATAGCACTGGATATATCAAAGGCATTTGATAGAGTCTGGCATCAATCCTTATTGTCGAAGATGTCACACTACGGCCTTGCATCATTAGTTCCACTAATCTCTTCTTATCTTCATAATAGAAAAATATGTGTAATGGTAGATGGCCTTTATTCTCAATTTCACTCAATAAATGCTGGTGTTCCCCAGGGATCAGTTTTGGCCCCAATTCTGTTCCTCATTCATATCAATGATCTCATATCTACCACTCATAATCCAATACATTCCTATGCAGATGACTCAACACTCCACAGTTCCTTCACATTTACCAATTCTTTCACCCAACCCGATCTTATAAATTCAAAAATGAACACTGCAATTTCTCTGAACCAGGACCTTTCTAGAATTAATGGATGGGGACAAAAGAATCTAGTTTCCTTTAATGCACAGAAAACCAAGTACATTCAATTTTCTAACCGACAGAATCTCACTGACTCCCATATATTTTTTAATGATGTAAATATTCCCACTTCCCCTAGTATTGACATTCTCGGTGTAACATTAACTACTAACTTGAGCTGGACACATTATGTTAGAAGCATTGCTAAGAATGCCTCTAAAAAAATGGGACTCCTTTACAGAGTTCGAGAATTCTTCACTGACGAGCAGTTGGCCGTAATATATAAAAGTCATGTGCGTTCTCAGATGGAATACTGTTCACCTCTGTGGGGTGGAAGTGGAGTGGTTGCATTGAGGCAGTTGGACAAAATTCAAAATAAAGCTATTAGATTAATCAATAACCCTGCAATCACACAGGGCCTTCCTACATTATCCATACAAAGAAATGTTGCATCCCTTGCATTATTCTACCGATATTTTCACAGCAATTGTTCCGAGGAACTTACTTCAATTGTGCCGCCTCTCCACATCTTTCCCCATAGAACTAGGGCAGCTGAGAGCGCCCATGAATTTACACTTTCTCCTCCACAATGCAGAACTTCTGCTTATCAGAATTCATTTAACCCCAGAGCTACTACTCTTTGGAATTTACTTCCCTCAAATTGCTTTCCACAAACTTACAATCTACAAATGTTTAAATCCAGTTGTTACAAACATTTTATGAATGGAGGATGCCTTTAGGCACATGGACCTTTTTGTTTTATCTGTGTTTTTCCTTCCTCCGTTCATTGTCTCTTAAAAAAAAAAAAAAACAAAAAAAAAAAATTATATGGCCAATAATATTATTGGCCATCTATACAATGTCTAGCTAGGGGTTTCTGAGAGATAGGCAATACCGAGTTAATATCCACCATCTATATTTAACATCCATGTCCTAAGGTAACCTATCTATTTAATTACCTTTATTCCTTCTCTTTTCTTTCTTTAATTTTGATTAGTGTGGTAAGGGACAGAATTGGCCATAGAAATCCCCCACATTTTGGTGCCCCGAGTGAGGATCCCGCTTGACTGTTGGCTTGGCTAGGTTAGGGTTAGTTTAGGATCTATTTAATATCCATTGAGGTCCTTGCTAAGCAGCGGGGATGTACAAAGTAGCATTCGTGGGACATAGTCTGATCCCACGACATTTCGAGGTCTGCGGTTGTGAGGTGAGGTGCTATCGGGCTCCAGGAGGTAGGGCCTGTGATTTCATGACCGATAGACGGCTGAATCGCGTTATGGACTGGCCTCACCAATTGACAATCTTGTATTTGGGGGGGCAACGATGTGCACAAGTCAGTCCGAGTGTTGGAAATTACGGACATCGCAGCTATCATCCGCTTAATCGAACAGCGCTGTGGCTCGAAAGTGGCTGTTGTGCTCCTGGAGCCACGAGAGCTGCCTCCCATCCCTGAGGGCGAGCCCGGGGTCACCCGTGGTCATTACCGCACCATATATCGGGCCGTGAATCGGCGGCTGCAAAGGCTCCTGCGCGGCTACAAGACATTCCAGTTTGGAGCCGGACACTATCACCAAAATCTTCGACGGGACGGTATCCACTGGAATCGTCGGGCTCAAGCCGTGCAGGTAGCTCGCTATCATGAGTATATTCCAGATTCACGGCTCGACTGGTTAGTTTACCAGACGATGGCCGTGGGTGATTGGCGTCTTAACTATTAAGCCCAAGGGGATGGTGGTTCAATCCTGTGGTAGAGGACTATTAGGAGGGTCTGCAACATTGCATCCTCTGGCGTTTGTGAAACTCGGAGCTTGAGCAGCGTTGCAGTCCCTAAATTTCCCCATTTATTTTCAATTTAGATCATTTTATGTTTCCGTCCTTAACCCTTCCTACCCGGTCTGCCTTAGGTAAGGACAGCTCGAAAGAAGGGCCGCTACCCGGTATGCCTTACCTAAGGCAGCAGCTTAATAGCCTAATTTAGCTTGGTCTGAACGCCGTGCGTACGACGTATGTCAACAAACCCAAGCGTTGCGTCACCGCATCTCCGAAAACAAGAAGGAGAAGACTCTTCAATGTTATTGTTCTGACGTCAGACGAAATTAGTGTCTGAAAAGCCCCCATATTGGCAACATCTCTGCAATATTGGCTCCACTGAAATTGTCATCACAACTGAACCAGTTGACATACAGAGCTCTACTCAATGCCAAAATACAGATTGAAAACCGCACTACGATTATAGAGGAGTGGGAAAGTTCTAGCAGTGAAAATAAACATAAATACGGTAGCCTAGGCCTAGACGTTTTTCAGCCATTTCGCCCGGGTAGGGGCGACCGTCATTGTGTAAGACAGCCCGGGTAGGAAGGGTTAATGTCACCCGCATCTGACAGACCAGGTCGATCAGCTATATGCTCGGGACGGAGCATATACAAAATTTAATAAACAACAAATATGATCCCTCCCCCTTAGAAAATGCTACTACCACAGGTTCCAACTCACAACTAAATTAATAAATTTCTAAATGAATTATTAACTAAAATTTCCTCTTCTGAACATCATCCGGTCCATAAATTTCCCCTATTTTTTTATATTTTTGACCAATTTTATGTTTACGTCCTTAATGTCACCTGTGTCTGTGAGACTAGGTCGACCAGCTAACTGTTCAGGACGGAGCATATCTTAACTTTAATAATTAATAAATTATTCCCTCCCCCTACTACCGTGAATTCCTACGTATTAGGGCAGTAATACTGAAGACTTTAATAATTTCCAACTAGCCTAGTTTGTCATTTAAGTTTGTAGCAAGTATTGGTAGGCCTACGTGTATAATGCTAAAAATTAACAGCTAAATTAAATATGTGTTAGGCTATATCTAAATGTAAATTAAATTGTTGAAAAATTAGTCTTCAGTATAAACATTAATAATAGTTTTGAAAATAATTACCCATTTTCCAAAATGACTGATAAACTCTTGAGAAAATCTATGGTGGGGAAATTAGGCTGGGTAACTAGATCATTAAATAATTGCCAGGAGGTAAAAAGGCGTGAACCCTGTCCAAGGGAGCTGTTAAAGTCTCAAATCCAAGATCTTAAAACCCGGTGGTGTAATTATGAAGAGTCTTTCAATAAATTGGAGGACTTTTACATCAAACACGAGCAATCTGAAAATTTTGAGGAAATACAGCGAGCCTATGCAGATGCCCATGAAAATTATTTGGATCAACTAGCCGGGTTCGAATCCTTGGCGACAGAGACAGTTACCGGGACAGGGAGTAATGGTACCAGTAATGGTAGTACGGCTCCGGTACAACAAAGCTTTAAGTTGCCACCTATAACCTTACCTGAATTTGATGGGCAATCTGATTGGAATACCTTTTGTGACAAATTTAAGGGTTTATTTCATGACAGGTTAGATATTTCTGCCGCAAATAAATGTTCATACTTGTTGGGTCAACTTAAGGGTTCTGCATTGAATCTTATTAAGGAACTTCCCATAACAGATGCCAATTATACAGCAGCTCTAGAAGTACTCCAGGAAAATTTTGAAGATACGGAATTGACTCTGCAGCGCCTAGTTTACAAATTGCTGGATTTATCAGGACCCAAGCATACGTACCAGGATCTTCAATCATTCCGGATCGGCTTGAATTGTTTTTAAAAATCACTTAGTACCCAGAAAGATCTTGACTCAGCTTCTTGGCTCTTGAACCACATTGTACAACAAAAGCTCTCTCAGAAAACATGTGATGAATTGTACCTCAGGGTATAAGAAGAACTACTTCACGGATCAAGAGATAGAATAGGGTTTAAGAGAGCTGTGCAAACACATGCAGGTTTCCAAGAAGGATACCGGTATCAAGGAAGGAGACAAGGTTAAATATACCAAAGCGTCTACAACAGGGACTAAGGAGAAAGCAAAACCGTTCAAGAAGGAAGAGGTTGGTACCTATGTGACATCCGTCCAACAGAATAATCAAACTAGTACAGTATAAAAAACAAAAGGTGTTTGGGAGAGAAAAAATTCACGTCTCAATTCTCCAGTGACCAAAGAAGTAACCAGAGATATTAACCCTCCAGACCCGGAAGGGCTCTTGAACGCCCATAACAAACTCGGCCCGCGCAACCCGGAAGGGCTCTTAAACGCCCATTGCTTGCGTACGTGCTTTCGAATGCCGCGCGTAAATTTTTGGTATCGTGGGAGGGTAGGTGGCGCCACCAGACGTAAACTACACCACAGCAACAGTATCTACCCCGACGCCATCATGGATAGTACGCCAAATAGTGATTCCGCTGTGTCCGATACCGTGCTCCCTACGAGGCCCGTCCTAGTTCGTCGCGCCTTACCCTGACGCCATCGCCTAAATGTGTTATCTCCCGGAGGTATTGAGACGACATTGAGTCTTTATGAGCGTGCTGATGCACAGCATAATGTTGATGATGAAGGCAGTGATAACTCGGGTAAATATCAGTCGAGTGATTATGGCGATCAGAGTGACAAAGACGAGCAATTCCTGGGATTTGCGAGAGAACATGAGAGTGATGAAGGTGATGTACAAGCTTTTGAGGAAGCTGTTTTACCTGAAGACAGTGAATTGAAGAGAGTGAGTGAGTGGGAGAGTTCGAGGTCACTCTCCAAGTTTCACATGAGTGACACAACTCCAAGCCCTTCGCCAGCTAAATCGCCTTTCAAGCTACACTTATATAAGAAGCAAATACTTGAAAAGGCGGCCGCGGCAGCTAGGGAAGAAGCCAAAAGACTTGGTAAGGATGAGGCTGTGAGTGAGGGTGAGCGTGGTGACTCATCTCGCCCGCCATTGTCTCCCTTATCTACCCAAGATGACCCGGGTGCCCCGCATTCTTCCCCACCACCCCCACCACTGCCAAGGGTTGAGGACCCCCCACTTTCGGCCTATTTGCCTCCTAGGTCCCCCGACAGGAGACATACTGCTGCCGAAAAAGGGAAAGGCAGGAAATATACCAAAAGAGGACAGAAAAGAAAGCGGGCTTTGTTCGAGGCTCCCGCGGCGTCCACCCCTGCCCGCCCCAGCCATACGCCCCCGCAACTTTCCCCACGGTCCTCCCCACCTCTCCTGCCTTCAACATGTCTTCCTGAAGAAGTATTTGAGCTCGCATCACCAATACCTGGGCCTAGTGACAGTGAAGCATTGCTTTCTGTCACTCGTCGCAGGCCAAGGAGCCCAGGACCTGGGGGGGACATAGCCTCACCTGCCACTCCTTCCCCACCTCGCCCACCCGCACGCCGCCCACGCATCACACGTTCCCCGCCAGATTATGTGGGGGCCACTGATGATGAAGGGCACCACTCAGAAGACTCTGGCCATGATTATGTAGGTCCACCATCAGGGCAAGATGACCACTTTGACGATGACTACATGGACATGGACGATCCTCAACCCATCCACTTGGCCCGGCGTCGTGCTGGCCGCCGCCCTGGCCGCCCTAGGGCGCGCGCCTCCCGAGTTGGCCATGGGCGTGCTGGGCCACCAGCTGGAGCTCCTCGTCAGCGTCGACAAGACCCATTCTACGTTTTTCAGTGGCAAGACGTAGTTGACGGGGATGAGTACAGCCCTGATGTGCCAGATTTTGATGAGGTACAAGAGGGTTCAGGCATTACCCCCAATTTTCCCGCAGGCCCCAATGCTCCACCACACAAACTTTTTGAGGCCTTCTTTGATGAGGAGGTGGTAGGGTATGTTGTCAAAGAGACAAATAAGCAGCACCAATTCCAGGTCCACTTTTTGGGCAAGGTGACCAAGGGCCACATGAGGCAGTGGACCCCAGTGACTCATCACGAGTTCATGGTGTTCCTGGCACTCACCATGCTAATGCCTCATGTCAAGAAGCATAGGTTGCCTGACTATTGGATCACCAATGATCTCATATCCACCCCTGCCTTCGGGAAATATATGTCTCGCAACCGGTACCTTGATATCCTCGCAGCGCTCCATCTTGTCACCAACACCGACGTCCACCTCCCAGACAAGCTGTGGAAGATTAGGACGTTGTATGAGATGATGCGAGAACACTTCACCTCCTACTTCAAGCCCTTCTGCAAGGTCGTCATTGACGAGTCTCTTTTGCTGTTCCGGGGAAAACTGAGCTTCCGGCAGTACATCCCCTCAAAAAGACATTGCTTTGGCATAAAATTCTTTGTGCTGTGCGACTGCAAAACTGGCTATGTCCTGGACTTCCTGGTCTACAGTGGGAAGGAAGGGGACGTGCTTATGGACCCCCTCATTGGCTTTGGCGGAGCAGTGGTGCAAGCCATGATGGACCGCTATTTCCACAAGAATCACGTCCTCTTCACAGACAATTACTACACGTCCCCCACTCTCTCAAAGTACCTGCATGAGCGCAAGACGGGGACTGTAGGCACAGTACGAGGGAGAAGGAAGGGCATGCCACCTTTCCCTCCAAAGACCAAAAAAGGCGATGTGTTCAGGAAGAAGTCGGGGCCCATTCTGGCTATCCACTGGCACGACCAGCGGAAGGTCAACCTCCTGAGCACCATCCACAAGGGGGAAATGGTGGAGAATGGCAAGGTGGATCGCCGCACCAAGGCCAGGGTGACCAAGCCCGATGCTGTCCTGGACTACAACATCAACCTGAGGCTGGTGGACAAGTCCGACATGCAGATTGGCTTCATTGACTGCCTGCGTACCTCGTGCAGATGGTACAAAAAGTTCTTTCTACACATGGTGGACATGTCCATTCTGAACGCCTACAACATCTACAAGCTTCGGAATGAGAACACACCCAGGAAGTTCAATAGCCTGCGGAGGTTCCAAAAGCAGGTGTTGAAGGAGCTCCTGGAGAAGTATGCTACGCCACAGAGGGCAGTGGCACATGCTGGGCCCGCCGCTACTGACCGCTTGCACTGTGCATATTTCATGAATATGCACAGGCTTGTTTCCCTGCCTCAGTCAGCATCAGGAAGAACGCAGCAGAAGCGGTGCCATGTCTGCTACAACACCAGGCTGAGAGCGAGGTCAGGTAAAAAGTCCACCCTGGAGTGTGTGGAGTGCAGGGTGGCACTCTGTGCTGAAGGGTGCTTCTTTGATTACCACTCCAAGCAGGAGTTCTAATAATCATAGTGAAAGTGCCAAAGATAATGACAATATGTACAGTATATACAGGGTGATTCAGTAACCCTTTTCATAAATTTAATGGCAAATTCGGGAGACAAAAATAAGACTAATTTACTCTATGACCCTTAGGGTGAGTCTTTGATATGATGGAGATATTACACCTTTAACCCTTAATTAGCGGCGAGCAACATAAGTCGAGTTAAATAAAGCTGGACTATGTGGCGGCGCTCGACATAGGTCGAGTGGCAATTTCAGCACGTAATGTTGCTGAGAGAGAGAGACAAGTGGTGGCAGGAGAGTAGCGAGCGTATGACTGCTCCAGACCACCGCGGCGAACATACTGACACGAATCCCAGCTCCCTCCTCCCTCTCTCACTCGCTATATAAGGAATTGTATCGGGAAAGTGGCTAATTACATGCTTTTTGCACTCGCGTTGCACGGTTATTGCAAGAAAACTAGCCATCATATAAGGATCGTTATGGTGTCATTCGAAAGCTCTGTTTATGCCATTTCAGGGATAGATACTTGTTTTACGTTCTGGGTCTTATTTAGGCATGAAAATGATCACGTAAACAGCCCTATTTTGGCTAAAAACACCCCGCTGGGCGGTACATATAAATAAACCGCATAGGCCGCTCTTAAGGTGTTAAAGTTATCGATAGATAGAAAAGAAAAAAAATCTAAGGAGTGAGAATGAAAATGTCGTTGCTAACTGGCAGGGTAGCGTAACCAAGACTTGGTATCAAAATGGCTGCATACGGTAGCTGGATGCAGTTGGTTTCCCAATTTACAAAGGTACATTACTATTTGTACTATCATCATCATCATTATTATACGTACATTATTCATAGTAGTAGTAGCAGTTCTTTTGAGCATTGAGACAACTGCTACCATATGCAACCATTTACATACCACGTGTAAGCAAAGAAACAATCTTTAGCTTTATGAGCGGAGTATCAAAGGTCAAAGTGGGCAGTCAGATCCCTATTCCTCCACTTACCCCTCTTCCACCACTTACTCCTCCTCCTCTTCCTCTTACTTATCCTCCGCCGCCTGCTTCTCCCCTTGCTACTACTACTACTAATACAATGATTAATAATAATAATGATGATGATAATACAAATACAGTAGTAATGTACCTTTGTAAATTGCGAAACCAACTGCATCCAGCTACCGTATGCAGCCATTTTGATACCAAGTCTTGGCTACGCTACCCTGCCAGTTAGCAACGACATTTTCATTCTCACTCCTTAGATTTTTTTCTTTTATATCTATCGATAACTTTAAAGGTGTAATATCTCCATCATATCAAAGACTCACCCTAAGGGTCATAGAGTAAATTAGTCTTATTTTTGTCTCCCAAATTTGCCATTAAATTTATGAAAAGGGTTACTGAATCACCCTGTATATAGGCAAAAAGTGGAAGTAAAACAATTTATTGTTATACAAAAGTCATGTATTATGAGAACATTTTTACAAATACAATTACACCATAATAATATGTGAAAGTGACACATATATATATAATAAGTGACATTCATATGATTACAACCTATAGAAATATATAAATCAGTGAAAAAAGACACAATAAATTGTATATAAAAGGTTTACAAAGCATATAACTAAGTGAAAGTGACACAAGACCTAATATTTGTTGGCCAAAGTATAATAAACACCTGTGATAACGAATAATCAGTGCCTAATATACCAATAACCTACCTCAATTACTAATAAAATGTACCGTATCGAGTGAAAATGAGCATTATCAGTGACAGTGACACTCTAAAGCATATTTATCAAAGTGAAAATGACACAAGACCCAATACTTGATGGCCAAAGTATAATAAACACCTGTGATAACGAATAATCAGTGCCTAATATAACAATAACCTACCTCAATTACTTATAAAATGTACGGTATCGAGTGAAAATGAGCAATATTAGTGACAGTGATACCCTAATAAACATACTTTATATAATTGGCCTCAAAATAACTATAATAATATCAAATAAACATCACATTCTCAATATCAAACAAAAAATCGTTTAACCTAAGAAGTGCGCATTGGGGGTAATTAGAAACGCCCCCCTGTGCTGACGTATTTGAGCTGTTTCCATCAGTAAAATATTCATTTTACCATAAATAGCATTAATACTTATCCATACGCGCCTATTATGGGTTGATTATAAAGGTATTAACCTGAAACAACAATAAAACGAGTGAAAACAGCGTTTGGATGGTCAAAATCGGAGATATAGGCCGCGAGTTATATAATGTATGGGTGAGGCAACCTGTTTTCCTGCCAATTTCCCCCAAGGCCACTGAGACACAGTCGATCGATATTCTCTCTCTCTCTCTTGCACTCACTTGCTAACACTGATGACAATGCCCTGCTTGCAACTTGCTAATGTTAGCACGAAAATATACCTCAGAATAAGGGAATAACAGGGAAAATAGGTGATAACTGAAGGAGGGGAGGAAAGTGGGGAAGGAGGGGAGGTAGAGGAGTGATATTTTGCATGGCCCAGGGGCCCAAAAAAAACAAAAATTGTTTTGATGTTTAACCCCTAACTGTCGGCGAGCAACATAAGTCGAGTTAAATAAAGCTGGACTATGTGGCGGCGCTCGACATAGGTCGAGTGGCAATTTCAGCACTTAATGTTGCTGAGAGAGAGAGACAAGTGGTGGCAGGAGAGTAGCGAGCGTATGACTGCTCCAGACCACCGCGGCGAACCTACTGACACGAATCTCACCTCCCTCCTCCCTCTCTCACTCGCTATATACGGAATTGTATGGGGAAAGTGCCTAATTACATGCTTTTTGCACTCGCGTTGCACGGTTATTGCAAGAAAACTAGCCATCATAAAAGGATCGTTATGGTGTCATTCGAAAGCTCTGTTTATGCCTTTTCAGGGATAGATACTTGTTTTACGTTCTGGGTCTTATTTAGGCATGAAAATGATCACGTAAACAGCCCTATTTTGGCTAAAAACACCCCGCTGGGCGGTACATATAAATTAACCGCATAGGCCGCTCTTAAGGTGTTAAAGTTGATTTTTTTTTTCTGACTCTTAAGAGTCTTCCGGCAGTTCCCGGGTTAAGGAAGATAAACACTTTGGCGCGACGAGCGGCTAGGTGCGTGGTAGCCGTGGCCGGGGCGACGCATCCGAACGCGGGAAGAATTTTCCGCCGAAAAGCACTCGTCTTCCCGCGCTCACCATTACGCAATCACTCTGTCTAGAGACCTCTACTCAACGGCATTCTACAGAGGAAGGCTTGTGGAACATTTTACTTTTTTATTCATAACATTACATGCCATATTTATTGAATTACAGATGAGTTAACATAGCCCAAAGATCGTCAAAACACCCGGTACCACAGCACAGTCGCGAGCTAGAGGGCCCGGGGCTGGACGGTTAATCCCACACCAGTGGTAAACCAAGAAACCCCGAAGATGTGTATGTTATGTTCAGAACAACATTCCACAGTGTATTGTAGGACTTACCCAGATCTTAAGGCTAGACTTCAACGACTCATCGAACTAGGTAAGTATCTTGTTTGCCTTAGCACAAGACATTCTACTGAGGAATGTGCTACTAAATTAAATGTATGTTTTCGGTGCAAGACTGGTATACATCATACAGCATTGTGGCCCAAGATCAGTGACGTACAACCCAAAACTACAAGTGTAAATTTAATATGACCCTGACCACGGGAAACCCAATGCATACGCCGGCAGCTACTCCTACAGCCGAGGTTCAACTGATCAGAGGAAAAGAGGTTATGTCAGTCAAAGCACTCTTTGATACTGGAGCGTAAAAGACCTTCATTGCCGGAAATGTTGTCAGAGCCATGAATTTGCCAACAGTAGGGAGAGTGAACATGGCAATTATTATGTTCTATACAACAACCAACTCTACTCCTAAAATCGATTAATGAAATATTACAAACACATGTGGCAGTCCGTGGATTCGAACCCAGGACGTTCACACCGAATATCAACACCTTATGCATTACACCACGAAGGCAGTTAACTGGATTTTTGTCAAATAAGGAAACACAAGCATTTGACGTGGTTAAACCCCTGATTAGATTAGACAAATATAAATGTAAGGTGACTGCGGTGGTTAAGGAAGATGTGAACACTTCTGTGATAAATAAGGGTTTGAAGTAAGTATCTGACTTCTTAACAAAGAGTGGTGTCCAACTAGCAGACCGTAATATCGAGTCTGACGTAGTAGGTCCAATTCAACTGATCATCGGCTCCGACTATTGTGGTCGCTTCTTGCGAAAAATGACTCGGAAACACGGTATCCAGTTAATTTCTTCATCAGGTGGATACATAATAATGGGATCTCTACCCACATGTGGCCCAAGTGAATCAGACAACCGGATGGATCCAGTCTTTGTGACTCCTGCACAATCTCTGGTGGTGGCTAGAATTGGTGCAGAATTAATTCCATCACAACTAGCAGACATTCTGGAGAAACAACAAGAACCTGTTCAAAAACTTTGGGAACTGGACACTGTGGGTATAGAAGCAGATCTTCCCACCCCTGAAGACATCTTAACATATAACCACTAGCCTAGACACGGTTGAGTATAAGGATGGCCAGTACTGGGTAGGACTTCCATGGAAGATAAATGCCCCTGAATTACCAACAGAGTTCAAGATGTCAATTAAATTAAATGGTGGAGAGATTGCGTCAACATCCTGAACGACTGGAAACTTATCATAAAATAATTCAAGATCAGTTGGAAAATTACTTTATTGAGGAGGTCCCACGTGAAATAAACCATAAAGAGGGTCATTACCTTCCTCATCATGCTGTAAGTAAAGACTCCAGTACTACCCCAGTGCCATAAGGTGCCTTAAAGGGAGTTTTCTCTCATAAGGCTTAGCCAGTTGACTTCCATGTATTAAAATTCTGAACTTATTGTATATCTGAAGGCTAAATAAATATATTTGAATATTTGAACCCCCATCAGAGTGGTATTTAACTGCAGTTCTCGAGCAGCGAAGAATGAAGCAAGTCTAAACGATTGTCTCTATGTAGGACCAAATCTGACTGAAATACTGGGTGATGTACTATTAAAATTCAGGACGAAGAGATTTGGGTTTATGGCAGATATATCCAAAGCCATTTAGAGAATAGGGTTAAAGGAGCAGGACCGCAAATTCACAAAGTTTCTTTGGCCTGAAGATCCTTTTCAGCCTGGTAGGCAGATAAAAGAATACCACTTTCTGTCAGTGTTGTTTGGTTCCTGCTCTAGTCCTTTCTTGTTGTGCAGCACTTTGAGATTATCATTTCCAGAAGAGAGAGAAACCGGAAATGGGTCAACTGTTTTACATGGATAATCTTCAGGGCGTTGCCGACAGTAGAGAAGTGATTGAAATCTACAATTTGGCAAGGCAAGAATGTAATAAAGCCAATATGCCACTACAAAGTTGGAATTCAAACTCTCATATTCTTTTGGACCAGATAAGAGGAGACTATCCTGAATACCAAATACCAGAATATCAACCAGTGCTAGGATAGCTGTGGAAAACAACAACTGATGAGATGTCTCTAAAGCCCCTCAAGTTTCCCGATGTAAAACTTACAAAACGCACACTATTAAGTCAGGTCTCTATGATGTTCGACCCATTGGGCATAATTATTTAGTCCCATATCAATTAAAGGGAAGATTTTAGTTCAGGAAGCCTGGAGAGAAGCACTGAGTTGGGATACTCCATTACCTGAAAAGTATACAGAAGAGTGGAACAAATTGCAGGTGGAATATGAGAAGGTATCATCAGTCAAGTTTCCTAGAAGATGTGATCCTACCTCTGATAATGAGTGTGCTCAATTGCACGTATTTTGTGATGCCTCATCTAAGGCGTATGGTGCAGTAGCTTATTGTGTCACTGAAGTCCGATCTACTATGATTATGTCCAAATCCCGAGTACCGCCATTAAAACAACGTACCCTTCCACAGTTGGAGCTGACCGCTATTGAATTGGGAACTAGGTTAGCTACTTATTTGAATGGTATGTTTCCCTTTTTAGGTGAGAAATATATATAGACAGATAGTGAGATATGTTTGCACTGGATAGCTAAGGATGATAGTCACATAGTTTATGTGCGTAACAGAGTACACAAAATAAAGGAACTGCAAATGAACTGTGACTGAAGGGGTACCTGGGTGTGTGGTGTACATTGACGATATCCTTCTTTTTTCCCATTCATGGGAAGAACATCTCAAACAAATCATACTGCTTTTTGCTAACCTTGCTGAAGCAAATCTTGTAGTGAACTTAAAAAAGTGCACTTTCATTAAGAGTACTGTCCAATATCTTGGATATATAGTAGGACAGGGTCAGGTTGCACCTCCTCATGCTAAAGTGGAGTCAATTTCAAATTTCCCAACGCCTACCATTAAGAAAGAAATCCAAAGATAATTAGGGATGATTGGATACTACAGGAGGTTTATTTTAAATTTCTCAAGGTTAACATCACCTTTAACAGATCTTCTCCGAAAGGATGTGAAGTTTGAGTGGTCCTCCGATTGTGAGGAGGATTTCAGAACTACTAAATACATTCTATCTAACTATCCTGTTCTCCGTGCCCCTGATTTCACCAGATCTTTCTCCCTAGCTGTTGATGCAAATAATACCGGGGGTCGGAGCCGTGTTACTCCAGGAGGATGACTGTAATGTATTGCATCCTGTTTGCTATTTTAGTAAAAAGTTAAATTCTGCTCAACGTAATTACTCTGTAATAGAAAAGGAGCTGTTAGCATTGATTTTGTCGCTCCAATACTTTAGTGTTTATGTTCAATCTGCCCCTGGTTCCATTACTGTATATACTGACCATCACCCATTAAAGTTTTTGTACAAGTTCCAAAACAAGAATCAAAGACTGACCTGGTGGAGCTTGTTGCTGCAGGAGTACACCTTAGATGTCAAACATTATTAAGGGGGTTCAGAATGTATTGGCAGATTGTTTGTCAAGAGTCTGAACATTTGTCATAATTTTACAGTACTTTCCTCCTCTTGAACTCTTTTCTAGCGGTGGAGGTGTGACATCTGGAAGATAACCAAGATGTGACTTGTGACCAGACCAACCTGTTGAACGCGACTTTACACCTACAACTGCAAGATACGATCCCTCTTTCTTTCCTACGTGACGAGAGAGAGAGAGAGAGAAAGCAGCCTAGCTGGAGTGGACGTGACATTCCACACATCTTTCACATTCCTCAAGTTCCCGCCAAAGCGAGCGAGAGGGGCGGGGCACCTGTGACGTGATGAGCAGCCCCCCCCTTCCCCCACCAACTTCTAACACCTGGTTGGCTCCCGCACACCTGTTCTCGTCGGTAACTGGCTCTCACACCCTGCCTGCATCGGATTGGATTAGGCACGTGTGTCCTGACTTCTGATTGGATTAGCTTGGTCCAGGGAATGATATATAAGCCTGAGATTTGATAAATCAAACTAGACACATTCGGAGTTGGGAAGCGTATACAGCTGCATGGAGAATAGGTTTGTATAATTATTGTATAGGGTTTATCTTTATTTGTAGGGCGTAACTTGTCACCTCTACCCGGTGGAAACCTGTGACTATTAATTAACCCGAGGTATGTCAAAAACATAAACTTCTTTGATTTAGGATATTGTGATTGGAGAATCATATATGTTTAATTGGAGAGACATATATTTTGAATTACTGTTTACTTTTGGTGATTAGAATTAATGTTTGATTCAGAGATAATTTGTGATTGAATATTGACTACTTTACCTGTTAACAATTAACTAACTTGATGTAAAGCTATTGTCATTCATAATTAATGATTAAGCCTTGTATAAGTTAAATACTTACCTGACTTTATGTAAAGCTATTATTCGGAATAGGCATTGTAAAAGTCCTATAAATTATATTGTCTATTTAAGCCTACTAAACTTTAATTTGTACTTTAGTGAAATCAGAACGTATGCAAAACGATCCTGAAATCTATCATAACTTTCATTGATTATTGTTTTGATTAATTGTAAAATACCTTATTTAAGTTTATAAATACAATTCCATTTTATATGTGACTTTCTAATATTTCCTTACCATTTTATATGTGACTTTCTAATATTTCCTTACCATTTTATGTGACTTTCTAATATTTCCTTACCATTTTATGTGACTTTCTAATATTTCCTTACCATTTTATGTGACTTTCTAATATTTCCTTACCATTTTATATGTGACTTTCTAATATTTCCTTACCATTTTATATGTGACTTTCTAATATTTCCTTACCATTTTATATGTGACTTTCTAATATTTCCTTACCATTTTATATGTGACTTTCTAATATTTCCTTACCATTTTTATTTAGTCAAATGTCTTTCAGATAAAATACTAAAGGGAGAATAATAATGAACTAAGAATAAAGAGATAATATAAAGAGTAATACAATCTTTAAAGGGTTAATAAACTTATATTAATTATATAAAAAGATCTTAATTCTAGTGTCTTAAAACTTTGCTTACATACCGAGCTTTTGTATTCGTAATTAATAGCCTCTTTCATATTAAAACATTGAATGTAACTTTAAATAGTTTACTGATTAAATATAATTGAAGTGTATCAGAGTATAAAGGATAACTGTCCCAACAATTGAAGGAAAGCAAGTAACAACATAACTTACTTTAATAGTTTACGTTCTTTTGGCCTTCAGCTGTTTGCTACACTCTCATATTAACTGTTCTCTTTATTTATTTAGTTAACCACTGCTAAATCAAGATACGTAGCAATATATATATATATAAATATATATATATATATATACCGGTATGTATATATAATGAGCACCCAAACCAACGTGTACGCTGTGGCGAACACCTTTATTGGGCTACGTTTCGACCCCAGACAGAGTCATTTTCATTCAAGCCCCTTTTCTATCGACGGTATATTGATGATACCTTTGTAATATCCAAATCTCAAGAACATGCTTTGCAATTTTGAGATTACCTTAAATCAAAACTCCAGAACATAAAATTCAAGAGTGAAATAGAAACGGACAATGCTCTTCCTTTTCTTGATATTTTTCACGTCCATATACAGGAAACCAACTTTCACTGGTTTAATGAATAAATAATATTCCAATATCCCCATTAAATTAGATAAACTGAGAAATAATCTGAGAATCAACGCTTCCCTGTTAATTTTACTGATACCTATATTTGCAGACAACTGTCGAAACTTCATTTACCTTCTCCTCCGGTTCAAACAGTAAAAGCAAGCTAAACTATATTGTTATATTCCTTTTTATGGTAGCAAATCATACGCAATTCATATTAACCCTTAAAAAGCGGCCCACCACTTAAGTCGAGTTAAATAAAGCTGGACTATGTGGCGGCGCTCGACATAACTCGAGTGGCAATTTCAGCACGTAATGTGGCTGAGAGAGAGAGACAAGTGGTGGCAGGAGACTAGCGAGCGTATGACTGCTCCAGACCACCGCGGCGAACCTACTGACACAAATCTCAGCTCCCTCCTCCCTCTCTCACTCGCTACATACTCAATTATGTACCGAAAGTACCGAATTACCTGCTTTTTGCACTCGCGTTGCACGGTTATTGCAAGAAAACTATCCATCATACAAGGATCGTTATGGTGTCATTCGAAAGCTCTGTTTATGCCCTTTCAGGGATAGGTACTTGTTTTACGTTCTGGGTCTTATTTAGGCATGAAAATGATCACGTAAACAGCCCTATTTTGGCTAAAAACACCCCGCTGGGCGGTACACATAAATAAACCGCATAGGCCGCTCGTAAGGTGTTAAACTAAATAAATTAACCCAAGATTTTTACTATCAAGTTTCTCTGAAAATTATATTTAAACCGGCACTCTTTCTGTCTCGCTGCTTCGGGTTCAAGGACCGAAGAATACCTGACTCTCTGCAATCCTCCCTGGTTTACCTATATAAGTGTGGTTGCTGTAATGCGACCTATATTGGCCAAACAATGTGCCATATATCAACCAGGATTGTTAAGCATAGATGTAGGTCGTTTAGGATGGGTTTGCCACTCTCAAAACCGTCTTATTTGGCTATTTGGGACCACTCCGAAGCAGCAGACCATTTCATTAATTCAGAAAATTTCTCCATTCTATACACAGTCACTAACGATGTTACACGCCATCTAGCCGAGTCCCTTTTAACCCAAGAACGGCGAGCGTCCTCATATGAGTCTGAACCCTATGAGGGCGAGTGTCCTCATATGAGCCAAGGCCTTATAAAGACTTTCAAAACATCCCACTGGCACTCAAAACAAAGGAATGTGTGATTAAGTGAGATAATTCCCCTCCGTACTTCTTATCCCTCCTCCACTTGTGTCAGACCCCCACCCCCTTCAATTACCACCTATTTTTCCTCTTATTCCCTTGTTTATCGGTTTATTTTCTGCGGAAGTATCTCCCACCCGGTTTCAAGGTCATCTGGGACGCATATAGAGAGCGTGTGAAGAGAGAGACAGCACAAGCGAGACATCTGCCTCGCTTTAGGCCTCGAGAGGGGAGGGTGTTTGGCTCGTGCGCCTCTCACCTCATGACTGGACGGTCGGCAATAATTCGTCTTTTTCACCCCCAAATACTATTCCCACTTGTTTTATTGTTGCTACATGTTAATATCTTCATATTAAACGTAAAATAGGCGCATATAAATAAGTAATAACGATATTTATCGTAAAATGACGAAATTCGTCGGGATTTACCCACAATACCTTCGCCCAGCGGGTCGTTTTAAATACCATAGGCTTGCCGCGCTCAGGTTAACTCAGTGTCATAAACCCACTCTGGGTAGCAAGAATCCTCCATTCCACTATGTTTTTAAAGTTATGTTGTTATGATTCTTTAATATTTGTTCTCTCCTTAGTTTGAATGTATTTTTATGTCAATAAGTTAGGTTTGTTAGGCTTAGTCCCAGTAACAGTTACTAAAACTATTGTATTTTATATCAAATATAAAAGCTTTAGATATTTATAGTTTGCTTTTACTTCCTCATTTTAGGCTTGAAAATGACTCTTTGTATGGGGTCAAAACGTTGCTCAATAATGATGTTCGTCACAGCGTTGGTTTTGCTGTTCATTATTTGCTTACGCTTTCCTAAGGACAAGAGTATTACTGTTTAGGGAGAAAAAAACACGAAAATTGAAATGGTTAACAATTGAAGTATTGCTCCATTACGATTGAATGTAATATATCAACATATTGTTTGCACACATATATTATAGCACTGGTATCTTATAATTCATAAATTTACTTTTTGCTTATGTCGAATACCTACATGCCATAATTCTAAAGGTGTTCTCAACCACTCGACGAGCCCTTGACAGACGTTAGATAAAGATGCGTTCCAGAACACTCATGGTCCGGTGGGAGTAGGTTTCATGGGGAATGCATCATCCCCTCCGATGAAGTATGGGATGGGGTGGTTGTCAATGGGCAGGGGTTCAGGTCCGGGGATTCCAACACTGGTGTTCTCAAGTGCCGGCTTAATGGCTGAGTGGGCGAAGATACCACAATCAGAACAGCTGCCATGAACACCCACATTGCAATAAAGGACCTTGTAATCTGCATCTACAAGAGCCATGAGGACAATGGAGTAAAATCCTTTGTAATCTATTTTTCATTAATCTCACCACCACACCAAACACCTCGAATGAAATTAATGAAAGCATATATGTGATCCACCAGGATTCGAACCCGGGTTATCACACACAGATTTTTAGACACCTTAACCATTACACCACCAAGACGGTTAAAGGTTTATGCACACACATACAACTTATTATCCATTCTCGAATACTGGATAGTAATCTAATCATGTTCATATTCCCACCGCACTATGGTAGCCTAAAGTTTAAGTGAGAGGAAAGAATATTCATGGGGCACAGATCATATAGACCGGCCTCGCTACGAAATATCCCTGAACCTACTGATAATCTATTTTTTATTATTTTTACCACCCCACCAAACACCTCCAATGAAATTAATAAAAGCATATATGTGATACACCAGGATTCGAACCCAAGTTATCACACACAGATTGTAGACACCTTAATCATTACACCACCAAGACGGTTAAAGGTTTATGCACACGCCTACGACTTATTACCCATTCTCGAATACTGGATATTAATCTAATCATGTTCATATTCCCACTGCACTATGGTAGCCTAATGTTTAACCCGTGGAGCCCCGGCTAGTTTTGTAATGTTTGCGCACCAGAACCCGGCCGGTTTTCAAAAAATGGTTTTATTCCAGAAACAATAGCGAATGGGTTAGGAATGAAGGAAAAACCACGAAAAATCGCTCAAAAAGCTTAAAAAATGGTCCTACAGAGCCCCCGAAAATGGATTTTACAAGAGTAAAAAATTGAAGGCAATTATCCCAAAAAATCAGGTTATTGCGCGCTCGCGCGCACGCACGTGGACTTTGAGAGTTTTCAACCATCGGCACGGTTGCGTGGGATACGTACACAGTTCCCATACAAATCTGAGCCCTCTTGAGTGGCTACACCTGAGGTCACGGTCGGCGCAATTAGGGTGACGCGCCAGGCGCGTCTCTGGGGCTGTGCGTTACATACATCGCCGACGCGTCAGGCGCGTCGCTGGGGCTGTACGGGTTAAGTGAGAGGAAAGAATATTGCAGAACTCGGATCCTCTGTTGGGTGGGCACCTTATGGCAACATGTTTCCCATCGAAGGCACCTATGGCATGGTTAAAGGTCCAACGGGCTGCGAACTGCTGGTACACCTCCTTCCACTGTTCAGGTGTACGTAGGCCACACGGAAACTATACTGAAGGCTGATGTAGGACTCCCATGTAGCTAACTATCGTAATGTTATAGCTAGACGTATACCAGGTGACAAAGCCTTGCGCCAGATGTCTTGCTTCTTAATCTTGGGTCCCACACATGCCACCAGCTCCTTGAATATGACAATGTTGACGTGTAAAAGGTTTCTGAAATCGTTTGGCCGTCCTCCACCTCAAGTTCCTTCAGAAGTTTCTCATACATCCCACACTGGGGCCGTCTCAGGATCCAATGTCTAGCCCACGACGCCCTCCTTTTCCTCCGGCATTCCTGCCTAGCTTCATATCTCTGCGTATCCTCCTCGGTGACATCTAATTCCAGCTGTAGAATGGAGAGTTGCACCTTCCTCAGTTGTTGGAGGATGGCGTGGTCCATGGTGTTGACTGTCCCGATGTGTCTTGTGCGAAGGTTGATACTGGTGTGGAAGGGAACACCAGAAAGGGCTGGCATTAATAGCCTCTGTGAACATGAGGACCCTTTCCGGCACTCTTCTCAGCGCATCTGTACACATTCGGATGCATACTCAGCGACGTTTAAAACAATTTAGAATTTATCAGAATTTACTTAGCAATATTTTGGATAATCCTGGGTTACTCGGGGCCGAAAAAATTACCGTTGAATTTGAATTTCTCTACATTTGGGGGCAAATCAGTGGTCACGCCGAATTGCTACGAGTGCATTCGGAGCTTATTCTTACATATTCGGTTCTATTCTGTTGTCTTCGCCTAAAAAATCCATTCCCCATAATTTGTTGTTGAGTGTAACCGAACGATGGTTTGGCTTTCTATTCTTGAATGTGTGAAAGCCCCTTTATTTGTGTTCAGGCTCAGATCCCCTTGTCATTTGCATTGATCATAAACAACTGAAAGTTATTAGCAAATTTAAGGATACAATTATAATTTTCCCAAATTTAATAAAGGCCCAAGGAGAGAGAGAGAGAGAGAGAGAGAGGCAGAAACAGGCAAGAAGGCACCACCACGCATCGTTGGACCTACACTATTTTGATCCCTATACATTGATCTTTGCAGTTCTCACCCACAACAACGTATCACAGACAAGTATGAAGTATCAGAACGACACAGGATTAATTCATCTTCAGCATCAGTGGAGTAAAATAAAATAAAACATTAACTTTGTTGTTCCACTGCTCAGTGAGGAATGAGGGAGTGCTTGGATAATCCCTTCCTAATACCAGACAAGCAGACCAAAACCACCATTCTTTACTATATGCTTACCTCCCACTCTACCTCTTTCACCTAAATAAACATTCCTCTACTACAATATCTTCATTCTCCCCTCCACACAACAGCCTCCTACCCTCCACTCCTCCCTCCCTCATCATTCCTTTACCATTCATGTTCTGTCTTTCCACCCAGTTATCATCCTAATAACCAATCCAAGCATATACACACCCTCCTCCTCATATGCACTATTCACTCACACTCTCACTCAGTAACACACACACACACTCTGGCCATGGCTGAACCAAAAAAACATTCACTCACTCACACCTCAAGTTCAACAGACAACCTGGTATGTCTGGCTACAACCCTAAGGGATATTGTGGCTGCACAACAGTTGGTCCAATAATGAAAGTACCAAGTGCCAGAAGGAAGATTGCAACAGTGTGAGCCATACCAAGTGCTGAGATGAGGATGAGGATGAGCTGTTTTGGTGTTCCCAGACAAGAACATTGAGGGAAAACAATGGTATCCTCCACCCTGTGAAGTATGAGATACCTACCACATCTCCTTCCCTACTAACTAGTCCTACCTACACTAAAGGGCCTGTCACACATTCACGATCTCAATAACGACCGCAGTCATGTCGCAAGGACCTGTGGTTAATATATGGGTAATGATAATGGATAACTTGGAGGTCTTTCTATCTAACACTGAGAAGATACAATTACACATTTATTTTCTGTTTTCTTGGTATTTTTAGACAAATGTATTCATATTATTAAGGGTATATGGACATCAGAGGGTTAATTGATAAATTATCTACCCTTATAATTCCTATAATTATATCCATTCTACATTGAATATAATCGCCTAATTTATAACCAAAACAAACTGTTAACACTTTCCTGCAGTGAGAAAGGTAGATAGCAGGGTAGTAAGGTAGATAGGCAGGATAGATATATAGGTAGCATAGATAAGGAGGTACAGTAGATATTATTTAATGTTCTGCTGATTATTATAGTATAGAAAGGTATATAGCCACGATAGAAAGGTAGGCAGGCAAGCAAGACAGGTAGATAATAAACACCATGTGAGGAAGAGCACTTTATTGACAACGTTTCGCATATAGCTTCATCAGGCCAATGAAGCTATATGCGAAACGTTGTCAATACAGTGCTCTTCCTCACATGATGTATATTTTCATTCTGTCTACTTTTCAAAGACAGGTAGATAGATAGGGTAAAAAGGTAGATACAAAGGCAAGGAAGGTAGGTACACAGGTAGATAGGAAGGATAGGAAAGGTAGACAGACAGGATAGAAAGGTATATACGCATCATAGGAAGGTAGATAGGTAGGGTAGAGAGATAGATATGCAAGGTAGAAAGGGAGGTAGCTTGGGTGAGGAGGTAGGTTAGGTTGGGAGATAAGAAAGCCAGAAAGAAAACGGCAAAAATTAGGCAAGGAGGAAGTAGGGTTGGAAGGCAGTGAGGTAGGTTAGACAAATATGTTGGCATTCAGGCAAGAGGAAAGGCAGGGTAGGCAGAGAGGTAAATACAATAACCAGGGTAGATAGGAAGGACAGATTGGTAGACAAGGTAGGAAGGGCAAGTATTCAGGGGTAGGTAGGTTGGGTAAGCAGAAAGGAAAGCTAGGTAGGTAGGGGAGACAGGCAGACAGGGAAGGCAGAAATTGATCAGGGTAGTCAGGAAGGAAGGGTAGGTAGGCAAGGCAGTGAAATAGATAGGTAGGAAGGTGGAACAGAAAACCAAACAGAGTAGGCAGGGAGATAGGTAGGAGGGTAGGCAGGGGAGGTAGGCAGGCAGGTAGGGTAAGAATGATAGGAAGTATAGACAGACAGGAAGGGTAGGTAAACAAGGCAGCGAATAATGTACTTTTAATGCTTCCAAAACTCAATTTCTCCATCTGTCTACTCGTCGCCCCCTTCCAAAAAACTATGACTTACTCTTCAATAACCTACATATTAACTATTCATCTTCTCTTAATATTCTTGGTGTCTCTTTTTATGCTGGTCTCTCTTGGAAAGATCATATTACCACTGTTACGATCCAGGTTCTCAAAGACACAGGGCTCTTCAACATTGGACTAGATAATGGCAAAATGCAACAACGGTAACACTAGATCCAACCCCTGCCTTAAACACTGGAAAACAAAACACCATTACCGCCCTGAGTCGTGCCTGGACAACGAGGTATCCTATGACTCGGTAACTGGTGCACACACACTAGGCTGACGCTCGATAAAACAGCCTATTCTCAAACAGTAAAAGATTACTCGATTAGGTTACACAAAGAAAAGATAGTTAACGTGATTAATTAACGTTAAGGTAGATACTCAAATAACTGGCACTCCTGTATTAAAGAAAGTGCAATGCTAGTCCTGCAACATCAACTGGAAACTTCTGAAATAAATCTGATGCTGGGAAGATGTTCGTAAAGAATCTTGAACAATTATAATGCAGAATACGGGTCACAATAAATACTAGGACATATAGTAATAATAGGCAGGCGAATAATAAAGACTGCGCAAAGGTAGTAATGCTCGACAACTAAAGAAATGCTTCGTGACACAACGCAACAGCCTACTAGGGTTGTGCAACTCAACAACAACCTCGGCTCAAAAGTGCAGTGAATAATAATGTTGCATACATATAATAATGGGGCTTATCTCTAACCAGTGTCTGCTCAGTTAATAAAGTCTAGCTGGGGTATCAAGGCAGGGCAACAATGGGTGAGCATGCGGCTCGTAGCCTAACGTTGTCCGAAGGTGGTATAATGAAGATTACGTTATATGACGGGGATGTTCTCTTGATAAATCTAGGTCTCTAGTACCTAGTTCTATCCTGGCGATCCCTCAGAAGTCAACACAAAGAGGCAGCACTATGTTGTGAGGGATAGGCTATGGCCCTCTCACACCACAGCGCTGTGCTCGCAAAGTAAACCCACCCGAAGACAACTTAGGCTCCCACAGTACCTGTCGACGTCGTGCAGGGCTTAGCTAACACTGCACACATCGGAGACAACGACACAGTAACCCTACCCCTAGTCTAGCTTTAGATCACCAAGCAGAATCACTCAACACCTTGCCAGGGAGACATATACCGGTCTACAACCTTCCCGAGAGAGGACACATACGGAAAAGTCCGTCTCTCTAACCTCAATAAAGCATAATACCTCCTTAACCTAATACATGGAAATATCTGAGAGCTTCGCGTACAATACGACTGGTCGACGGTGAACGTCTATGCTGAAACCAGAAGGGATGTTGAGTTTAATAAAGATTAGAGAATGAGAAAGGAGAAGTCGAGAGAGAGAAATAGTATGCAAAGTGGCGAGTATGGGGGACAGAATTGCAAAGGGTGTAGGCGATACGCGTGTCAGGCAAGCTCTGAGCTGGTAAAGAACACAAGGCCGCGATGGGAAGGGACTAGTTGACCACCCGGCCGCCAACGCCGTCAGCGCCCAAGCGAGCCGCGTCATAGCTCATCCCGCTGCCAGGTGTACTCCCTCACCCTCTCTCGCTCACCTCCCAAACAAGCAACATTTATATTATAGCGAATATAAAATACAAGGTGCGGTCACAGACCAAAACAAAGACCATTTCTAGACTGTCTGTGACAACACGACACTAATTAAATAAAGCAGATCATTCTAGGACAACTGTAGCCCATCCCCCCATCCTGGCGAGTGCTAGCGAGCTGCAATGCCCCACCCAACCATTCTGCTAACGCCGGGAGGCGTCACACCCCCCCCCAAGATATGGGACACTCAACCATGAGCCCATATCTGAACAGGCAGAATGTCGCTAGAATCTGCCACTCCTAACCACTCTGCCACTCATGGAATGCAAGCTCAGTCTCCTCAAAAAAAAATACAACAACATTTATATATAAAACAATCTTATAACCCTTCCTTAATATAATACATTAATTCATAACATCGTGCTCCCAGAGCGAGCTTTAAGAAGCACAGCCTACTGAGGGAAAATCATCTGCACTCAGTACTCAGCTACAATATTATCTTAAAATTAATTATCTAAAAGAAAGAGTTTTTATTTAATTTTTCATATTTTATTTTAATGTTGTTTTTGGCGGCTACTATAGATGTAGCCTAACTTTCTTCTAATCAAAGCCAACAACTCCTGCCCTGCGACCCTACGCTGATGCTACACACGCGAGCCAATAAGCACCAGCGCAAAAATACACCGCGAGCCAAGACAGGATGCTATACCAACATACTGTGGTAGCCTACCCCGGATCCTCCACCCACGGCAGACACTGACTGAACAGCGAGGGTTCTCCTGCAAACAAAGCCAAAACATTATCAGTGCCCTTAGCATGCCACACATCCAACTTGTGTTCCGGCAGCACAACAACACCTGACACTGATAAACTGTCCAGTTCATCGCAAGACTGGCACTTCTCTTCGCTCTTTCCGGCAACGGGGCCTGCCAATAACCCTTCACTAGTTCTACCTTCGTGATGAGCGAGGCAGCCCCGAGCGGTCTATGGTGTCGTCAACTCTGGGTAATGGATAGGCGTCTGTCAGGGATAATGCTTCCACACTCTTGCAATCAACATACACACAGACTCTGCCACCAAACTCAGGTTGCAAAGCCACTGGCAACGACCACTCACGATATCCCTCATCCCTCAGACCCCCTCTCCACACGCCGTCCAGCTCCACCTTCACAACATGCTGTCGAGCAGGATTCACACGGTAGGGAACCAACTCGAGCCTTGCACTGTCTCCAGCCTCCGTGTCGGATTCTACCCCGTACATCAGGCCTGGAGAAGCAACAAACATGCGGACGGACTGCCACAGCCTAGTAAACAACTCCTCTTGTCGCTCAGGAACAAGAGGTTGCAACTTATCTCGCAGAACAATATGCTTAGTGCCCTCCCACATCTCCTTCACCATGTGGAGAGGACCCCTCACCTGATGCCCGAAAACAAGCTCATTCGGACTGAAACCGAGACTCTCTCCAGGTACTTCTCTTGCCGCGAACAAAACATACGGCAGACCAAGGTCCCAATCCTTTCCGTTCTCTGCGCAATAACATCGAAGCATGCTTTTCAGCGTGGCGTGCCACCTCTCCAACACCCCTTGACTCTCCGGGTGATACGCAGAAGAGACGACAGTGCTGATGCCATGCTGAATCATAGTTTGTTTGAACAGATTAGATGTAAAATTAGAGCCTTGGTCCGATTGCACCTCTTGCGGGTAACCATACCGCGACCAATACAAGAGCAGGTTCCGGACAATAGTTTTCGCTGTGCCATTTCTCATTGGATATGCATCAGGATAACGAGTGGCCACATCCATGATAGTTAATAGAAATTTATTACCGGCACTAGTAGGGGGTAGGGGTCCGACCATATCAATGATGACCTTACTGAAGGGCGGTCCACTGACAGGAATGGGGTGCAACGGGGCTCTCGGAATTGTTTGGTTAGGTTTTCCAACCCTCTGGCACGTATGACACCTTGCTATCCAGGTTACCACCTGCCCCTTCAACCCCGGCCACCAAAATCATTTTTCTAAAGCCTCCACCGTTTTTCTCACCCCTAGATGTCCTGCCAGTGGTATGTCATGCGCCAACCTCAGTAGGCTATCCCTGCACTCCCGTGGCACCACCAACTGGTCTACTACTCCGGACCCCTCTTGCCAACTACGTTTAGGGTCTTGAAAACGCTTATAGAGGATGCCTTCTAAATAAAAAAAATCTCCTGGCTGTGCATCGCTGTCCTCGTCGAGCTCTACAGCTCCATTAGCACACGTTTGGAGCTCAGGGTCCTCTAGTTGCAACCAACGTATATCTGAGGGTGCCAAGCGATCTAACTGCTCCCGGAGCAATGCATGACCTTCCCCGATACTGGGCTGCTCCCTCTGTCTCTCTCGATGTACATAACGTTGCTGTCGTGGAGACTCGTCATGCCCAGCCTCGTCACTCTCGATGACAGGCCCAGGGGCTACTCCAGAATTAAGTAATGGTGCTAATACTGAATCACCCAGGAGAGCCGCCGAGTCAAAACTCTTAAAACCAACTCCAGCTTTAGCCTCCTCCTGTTGATCGTTCCTCCGCTGGTCTGAAGACGCAGGACTAGGCTGTGACACTTTAGCTGCCCGAGCTCGGGTGACAACACACGCCATGGGTTGTGTCTGGCACCGCTCGACCCACTCTTGCTCTTCCCTACTCACGTCGGCCGGCCTCTCGGCAACGACTAAGGGTAGAACCTCAGAAGCGGGCATTGCAAAGTCGTTGCCGAGAAGAAGGTCGACGCCCTCCACTGGCAGTTTCTCCACAATCCCGACATCCAATTCACGTGCCACACCATCCACCTCCAACTCCAACCGCACCAGCGGGTATGACCGAGTTGCATTAATACCCTGCACCACCACCACCCGAGCCGCGTATATAGGGTTGCCAGTCAAGTTTTTCATCAGAGTCTGGGAAGCACCTCTATCACGCAAGACCTCTACTCCATGCTTGCGCCCCGCCCACATCACGCAACCCCGCCCTCTATGGTCGCAAAAAACATCCAGAGCAGGGTTCGAGCCTCCCAGGTGCTTCTGCATTGGCTGTGCCTCAGCCTCTGACGAACTGCCCCGGGCAAACTCAGATGACTTCGGAGACACACCAATGTTGCCGGCCAAAGACACAGCTGCTGTAGGTGGTTTGCTAGGACAGACTCTTGCAAAGTGCCCCTTTTTATGACAATGATAACACTCCAACTCCCCTTTGGGCTTCACTTGGTACTGGGAAGGGCACGGCCCCTTCTTAAATGGGACGGTGCTAGTCTTGTGGTCAGTCTTGGTATCATGGCTCTTGTACTTGTTTGCATAAGGTATATCACTAACTCGGGGGGGTGGGGCGTCACGCCCCTTGTTACCTGCCTCACTACGCTGGGCAGACCCGCACCCACGAATTAGTGATAACCGGAGGTCAGCCATCTCAGCTGCCTCCTGTAGAGTTTTTGGTTGCTTTTCTTTAAGGTTTAACGTCAGGTCGCCGCCCGTGCATTTGAAAAACTGCTCTAAAAGCACCAACTGTTTAATGTCGTCAAACGTAGTAGCTTTCTCTGACCTCAGCCAATTCCCAAAAGCATCGGACAGCTCCCGGGCATGCTCCAAAAAGGTGCTCTCCCGACCCTTGGTAACACCCCGGAACTTCAACCTGTCCGTCTCTGGTTGTAGTTCGTATGCTCTCAGGACAGCCTCCTTGAGTTCCTCATAGATAATACACGACTCTATAGGCAACGCATCGTAGGCTTTAAGACCCTTGCCTATTAATCTAGAGGATACAAGTGCTGCCCATTTATTCTCTGGCCACTGGTGTTCCTGGCACTTCTTCTCAAAGCGTGCGAAAAATTATGCAACACCACTCTCATCAAACAGCGGAACCAGTTTCAATAAGTGCGAGAGAGACTGCTCATGAACACGGTTACCAGCCCAAAGTCGTTGTCCCGTTGTCTCTACTTGCGACTTCTCTACGTCCATGTCGGCACAGTACCTAGTCGACTCTAAATCATCTTGGATTTTTGCTAGCTTGGCTCTCTCTTCTATCTTGGCTAATTCTATTTGCTGCTCACCCGCCCTGATAGCCTTTCTCTCTTCGATCTTAGCTAATTCGAGCTGAAGCAATAATTCTGGAGATAACCCTTGAGGAGGTGAAGGTGCTACAATGTTTGAAATTACCGGTGGTCCCCCCAGGGGCAACCCACCCTGCCAGTCACCACCCAACTGCGGAAGCATACCCGGGGTCGGCAAACTACTGGGATGGCTGGGAGTCGAGTGTAGGGGAAGCATGGCCGAAGGGCTCTGAGCACTCAACCCATCTCGCTCACCAGTCACCCTGCCCAGTACACACGTTATCAAGTTATCCTTGGTCATGCTGCTAGTAACCGCATGACCGATAGCTGTGGCCAGGCATTGAAGACCGTACCGATCTATACCCTCCAACCGCTCGGCAGTAACAGGCCATTGCAAAAATATCCTAGCATCCTCCTCACAGTTCGCCCGATTAACCCTTTTATCATGCTGCTGTTCCTCAGTTTCGACATTACGTACTGTGTCTCCATTCTCCTCTGACCCGGTATAAGACATGATGCTCACAACAATTTCTCACCACAATATTCAGAAAAGAAGTACCCCAAACTCTTATGTAGCACTATTCACTTGCCAAAAATGTCTGAAGACTCTCAAGTGCTATACTACTTTGCCAAAAAAAAATTAACGTGCCCACTATATTCCTCAATAAAACAAATGACCACAACAATCCTGCAATTATCTCTTAGTTCACAAGATCCTGAGCTAGGTCGCCATTTGTTACGATCCAGGTTCTCAAAGACACAGGGCTCTTCAACATTGGACTAGATAATGGCAAAATGCAACAACGGTAACACTAGATCCAACCCCTGCCTTAAACACTGGAAAACAAAACACCATTACCGCCCTGAGTCGTGCCTGGACAACGAGGTATCCTATGACTCGGTAACTGGTGTACACACACTAGGCTGACGCTCGATAAAACAGCCTCTTCTCAAACAGTAAAAGATTACTCGATTAGGTTACACAAAGAAAAGATAGTTAACGTGATTAATTAACGTTAAGGTAGATACTCAAATAACTGGCACTCCTGTATTAAAGAAAGTGCAATGCTAGTCCTGCAACATCAACTGGAAACTTCTGAAATAAGTCTGATGCTGGGAAGATGTTCGTAAAGAATCTTGACCAATTATAATGCAGAATACGGGTCACAATAAATACTAGGACATATAGTAATAATAGGCAGGCGAATAATAAAGACTGCCCAAAGGTAGTAATGCTCGACAACTAAAGAAATGCTTCGTGACACAACGCAACAGCCTACTAGGGTTGTGCAACTCAACAACAACCTCGGCTCAAAAGTGCAGTGAATAATAATGTTGCATACATATAATAATGGGGCTTATCTCTAACCAGTGTCTGCTCAGTTAATAAAGTCTAGCTGGGGTATCAAGGCAGGGCAACAATGGGTGAGCATGCGGCTCGTAGCATAACGTTGTCCGAAGGTGGTATAATGAAGATTACGTTATATGACGGGGATGCTCTCTTGATAAATCTAGGTCTCTAGTACCTAGTTCTATCCTGGCGATCCCTCAGAAGTCAACACAAAGAGGCAGCACTATGTTGTGAGGGATAGGCTATGGCCCTCTCACACCACAGCGCTGTGCTCGCAAAGTAAACCCACCCGAACACAACTTAGGCTCCCACAGTACCTGTCGATGTCGTGCAGGGCTTAGCTAACACTGCACACATCGGAGACAACGACACAGTAACCCTACCCCTAGTCTAGCTTTAGATCACCAATCAGAATCACTCAACACCTTGCCAGGGAGACATATACCGGTCTACAACCTTCCCGAGAGAGGACACATACGGAAAAGTCCGTCTCTCTAACCTCAATAAAGCATAATACCTCCTTAACCTAATACATGGAAATATCTGAGAGCTACGCGTACAATACGACTGGTCGACAGTGAACGTCTATGCTGAAACCAGAAGGGATGTTGAGTTTAATAAAGATTAGAGAATGAGAAAGGAGAAGTCGAGAGAGAGAAATAGTATGCAAAGTGGCGAGTATGGGGGACAGAATTGCAAAGGGTGTAGGCGATACGCGTGTCAGGCAAGCTCTGAGCTGGTAAAGAACACGAGGCCGCGATGGGAAGGGACTAGTTGACCACCCGGCCGCCAACGCCGTCAGCGCCCAAGCGAGCCGCGTCATAGCTCACCCCGCTGCCAGGTGTACTTCCTCACCCTCTCTCGCTCGCCTCCCACACAAGCAACATTTATATTATAGCGAATATAAAATACAAGGCGCGGTCACAGACCAAAACAAAGACCATTTCTAGACTGTCTGTGGCAACACGACACTAATTAAATAAAGCAGATCATTCTAGGACAACTGTAGCCCATCCCCCCATCCTGGTGAGCGCTAGCGAGCTGCAATGCCCCACGCAACCATTCTGCTAACGCCGGGAGGCGTCACACTACTCTAGCTAAAACAGCTTCTCAGATACTGGTGTGCTCAACCGCCTCAGAGGGTTCTTTACCCCTGTGCAGCTTCTTGCTCTGTACAGAGCACAGTACCTCCGTGTATTGAGTATAGTTCACACATGTGAGGAGGATTCTCTCACACAGCACTTCTAGATAAAGTAGAAAAGAAAGACTTCCATCTCATTAACTCACGTCCACTCACCAGTATTCTGCAGTCTCTCTCTCTTCGTCGCAATGTTGCATCTCTCTCACGATTCTACCGCTATTACAATAATCAGTGTTCCTCAGAGCTCTCTCAGTGTATACTACCCCCTCTTCGTAGAGCACATAGCACCCGTCTCGCAACACAATCCCGCCCCTACTCTGTGCAGCTCTCCAACCCAAGACTGAAATATTATTCTCAATTGTTCTTCTATTCGACATCTGAGCTTTGGAACTCTCTCCCAGAATCAGTATTTCCCTCATCCTATGCCTTAAATTGCTTCAAACTCCGTGCATCAAGGCATTTTGGCTCGAATGTCCCTTGATTTTGGCCCTGTCACTCTTTCAATTCTGGGCGAAGCACTCGTCACAGGCAGTTCTGCCTTTTGTCTCCCTCACTCACATACAAAAAAAAAGCAGGGGAAGCAGACAGGCAGGCAAGGAAATATGTAGTGGAGGCAGTGGAGGCTGGCAGACAGGCAAAACAAAATCGAACTAGGAGTTGGTCAAGAAAGATGTAAGGATGTGAGGGAGGGCCACCTCCGGTGCAACAGTGACCATCCACCAACGTCCAACGGGAACGCCGTAGGCAATTTGCCAGCTGGACCAAAATGGTCCGTCATCATATGTCGCAGATGCACCGCAGCTGTGTTTACGGTCATTCTCATGGTGCACCTGCGACGCACCTGTGATGACCGCAGGAACGGCAATGTCTATCTTGACATATCCCATTAGTGTGGCGACTACTTTCGGCCCATACTGTCGCAGAACGGCGTGCATGATGCAGGGACACTGTCCTTCCCCGCAAGTAAGTCGCCTGGGCTCCTTTGGCAATCATAATTGGCATGCCCACTATCATTATTTCAAATAATCTGGAGAGGGATCACTAGAAATTCCCACATGCAACGGCTCTGTGGCAGAACATCCAGGTCGTATTCATAGTTCGCGAATGTGTGACAGGGGTGTAAAATATCCTACCAGCCGTGAAACCGCCCCCCCCCAAAAAAAAAAATAAAAATAAATAAATAAATAAAAAAAAAAAAAAAAAAAAAAGACTTTCTAGCAGGATTCACCCTGCTGGCCAACAGCATAGCTTCCGTGAGAGACAATGTTTGTGAATGTGATCCACACAATGAACACATTTAGCACTAACCCCTCAACACTGAAAAACATCTCCACTAATAATATCGCCTGCTCAGTAACTCCAAACAGAAATGATGAGGGGAAACCCTTGCTGACATTAGAACTGCCAGAGCATGGTGGTATTTTGGATCCCCTAAGATTATCAGGACTGCGGAAATATCACCGCAACAACGTCAGCCAATTGACCCAAAGTGAGCTGTAACAGCATAGTCAGTTACACCATCACAACTCTCATTAAACCACATGTCATCATCACCAGCACATGCAACACCAACAGTCCAGCATAGCACAAGTTCACCCCAAACTTCATCGCAGACAGCCACACAAACAAACTGGCCATTAAACCACGAGCCATCTTCACCTACACATACAGCTCCACCAGCTCATTCCAACATCAGAATAATCATATCAACTCTGTGTTTTTAAACAGCAACATTCATCACCACCTCAGCATCGCCAATAACAAACCAGAAGGTTAGGCCCACCCCTACTACAAACCTACCATAACACTTAGACAGAGCGATATCAACAGTGGAACCATCAAGTTCAGCAAGAACAACAAAAATGCTCTACTTGTAAATGGAATGGTGACATGGCTCAGAACTGCGCTCGATGTTCATACTGTTCTAGATTTGGGCATATAGTGGACGACTGCAAAATAAAAACATTACTTTACTTCAGGACAACTTTCCTACATCATTCAAAACAACACCCAGAGCTCTTGGATAGTCTCCAGAGGCTTATACCTGCTTACACAGGAGCTTATTTATGATCTTCTTACTTTTGTTCTACCTATAACCAGCATCAAGTAGAACCCATGTACCTGCAACATCACCCATCACTCATCTACCAGTCATGACCACTCATGATCGGCAAGCGTTTTTTGCCACACGTGGTGCAAGGTACGATATTTCCCAGGGGTCGGTAAGTTTGCCGAAATGTTCATGCTGCATTTTATTTTTATGGTTACGTCTGGATGCTAGTGAGGGCCCCTCCATCGGAAACATATCCCAACAACAACCTGGTGCATGGGAGTGTTGATGGGACCGAGTATCGGATCCTCATGTGTCGGTTGCATCAATGGTTGCTGGTAGTAATGTGGCGTGCCGGAGCCAACTATAGCCCCCTATTATACACCTCTAAGAGCTTCGTGTACTGTATTGCAACAACGACAAATGCACGGACTGTCAAATTTCCGTCAGCCATATCCTCAGCCCCCTCGGTGCATTTTCTGCCTCCATCATTTACGTCATTTGTATATTGGCCCAGACCGTTCGTGATGCTTGTACATATGTTGGATAAATTACATTTCCATTATGACTTCATCTAATCTCTATCGCTTTTACGCCATTCTGGCCTCCTACATCATTGAAAATCATGGCAAATCGGTCCAGACGAAATGTTCTGCCGAAATGGTGGCCACCCACAGCAATAATCTTGTATGTGGGAACCAGGCTTAACCTTAGGTCGTCTCACTCTCCAGTACTGCTCTCCATCAGTGAATTTCCAACCAGCAAGATTTGGAACAACTCTGCTCAGATCAAAGGTGTTGGGTCAACAACTTCAGCTTCGACCCACAGTCACCGATGGCCACTGGCTGCAAACTCACCTCTCAATGATGGAGAAAATTATTAACCCCTAACCATCGGGGCCGGACTTAAGTCCGTATCGAAAAACTTGGACTATGTGGCGGCAGCGGACTTTAGTCTGTGTGCAATTTTGCCGCAATATTGGCTCTGAGAGAGAGACGAGCGACGGGAGGAGCATGGGTTACCTCATGACCGCTCGCCAAGGCCGCCGTGGACCGACTGAGATGTACTCCACATACATCCACCCTCACTCCCTCGCTACACACGTAATTATATAACGAAATTACCGTATTTTAGCGATTTTGCCCTTCGTTTTCATGATCGTTGCAAGACAACCAGTGATCGTAGAAGGATGGTTCTGGTGTCATTGGAAAGCTCAATTATCGCCCTTTCACGGATACATACTTGTTTTACGCTCTGGCTCTTGTTTATGCATGAAAAAGAGCACGAAAACAACGCCATTTATGGTAAAAACCCCCACTGGGCAGCACGGTCAAATATACCGCCTAGGCCGCTCGTTGAGTGTTAATGATGAATACAGTAAAATATCCTCAAATGTATTTCAATTGCTATAATAGTTTTAATGAGAGTGAACATTAAGCTGGCCTGGAGTCAATTTCACCCTTAGTTCTAGAAAATTGGTGTAGTGCAAGTCCCACCACATGCCTTCTAAGCCTCCTCCCTCATCACTCCAACTAACCGAGTTCTGCGCCAGGGCACCCAGGACCAGAAAGCGATTCTGTATCCCAGGTGGCGGCGTGGACGACATTGTTGCGGCTGTGGAAGAGGTTTCCAGGCGGCTCGCCCCCGCAAGCACTACGTACGTCATCCACGTTGGATCTAACGATGTCCAACGGACGCGGTCAGAGGAACTACTTTGCAATTACCGGCGGCTGATCAGGTCGTTCAAGGAAAAATCTAATAGAATCTTAATTTCAGGAATTGTTCCCCGGATTGATGTAGAAAAGCGATTCTACAACATAGCTACCAGTATAAATCGCCGACTAGCCAAACTCTGTAGGGAGGAGGACATCGGCTTTGTCGACACGTGGGATCATTTTTACTATGATAAATCTTTGTTTTCAGGAGATGGTGTACATCTCAATGAAGTAGGAGCTGCACGTCTTGTTCGTCTGCTGAACGATGCAGTCAAGGATTTCCGTTCAAAAAACGGGGTCAACCGGGGGTATCCAGGCAGGGTAGTGTAAGTCAAATACGAACTGAAAATTCAGACAATGCACACTCAGTAACATCCAACTCTAATACTCTTAAGGTGTTTTATGTAAATGCTCGTAGCATACGCAATACATTTTCAGATCTAGAGGAAATCGTGTTTACAGAACATTATGATATAATCGGCATTACAGAATCTTGGTTAAATGCGGAAGACAGAAACTTTTTAGCCAAATATACGCTTCCTGGTTATACAATGTTTGAGAAAAGTCGGATCAATAGAAATGGAGGAGGAGTTCTGTTTTTTATAAAGGAAAGTCTTAATCCTGTCTTAATGTCAAAACCTCTAATTGAGAATATAGAAATATCTTACGTACTATTAAATAATAAACGTGGAACTAAAATAACATTAGCTTTATTATACAGACCCCCAGCTCAATCAGTGCAAACTGACAGTGAAATTTATGAACAAATTGCAGAAATAACTAACATACAAGATACCGTAGATCTTGGCGATTTCAACTTACCCGTGACTAAATGGGGCGATATTCTTACTTCACACTCTGGACACGACCTCTATGCTAACTTGCAAGAGAGTTCACTTTTTCAATTTGTACAATCTCCGACCCATGTTAATAAGGTGCTTGACCTTGTACTCGCAACAAAAGAAGAATTAATAGAGAATTTGAATGTTGGTGATGAATTCAGACCATTGTACGATAACTTTCACTTTAAAGTTTACTAGTAACAAATCAAATAGCAGCATTGAGAAAGTCCCTAATTTCAAGAAAGCAAATTTTCATAAACTTAAATCAAAGCTTAAAGAAACTGACTGGAGCTTTCTGACTAACAATAACGACATAAATACATCTTGGGAGTGTTTCACAACCACTTACCTTAAGGCAGTGCAAGACTGCATACCATCGAAAATACGGCGTCCAGGCTATAATGATAAGCCCAAATGGTTGAATAAAGATATTTCAGACTGTCTGCTTGCTAACAAATTTGCTAATGATAGATTAAAATCCTCACAAAATGACGAAGAACGGGTGAAATTTGTAGAGCTACGACGCAAAGCCAAAAAGTTAATTAAGCAAAGTAAAAAGACCCTGGAGTTACATGTTGCGAATCAAAGTAAAACAAACCCGAAAGAATTCTATAGTTATATCAGAAAGAAAAAAGTAGTTACTTCAACTGTTGGACCGTTAGTCGATGAAAATGGAGAATACACCAAAGACGAAGTACAAATGAGTAATACCCTCAATACCTTCTTTGCATCAGTTTTTACAACAGAAGACCTCAGTGATATCCCTACACCATCGCCGATTCAGATTCATAAGTTAGATGTTCTAAGCAATATTACCGTTACAGAGAGAGAAGTATTGAATTGTTTAGATAAACTCAAGGTAAATAAAACGCCTGGACATGATATAATCTCGCCTAGAGTTCTAAAGGAAGCTAAGGATGAGCTCTCCAAACCACTGACATTGCTATTCAATGAATCCTTGCAGTGTGGGACTATGCCTGATCAGTGGAAGCTAGCCAACGTAACACCGATATTCAAAAAAGGCAGCAAATCCCTACCCAGTAACTATCGTCCAATTAGCTTAACCTCAATTGTATGTAAAATGCTAGAAACGGTCATAAGAGACAGACTCGTAAATAACTTAGAGGCAAATAACTTACTTAACCCGGGAACAGCCGGGAGACTCTTAAGAGTTCCCCCGGCGGACTGCGGGAAGAATCTTAAGAGTCAGAGAAAAAAAAAAAACTTTAAACATCGAATGTTTTTTTTTTTTTTTTTTTGGTTTTTTTTGGGCCCCTGGGCCATGCAAAATATCACTCCTCTACCTCCCCTCCTTCAGTTATCACCTATTTTCCCTGTTATTCCCTTATTCTGAGGTATATTTTTGTGCTAACATTAGCGAGTTGCAAGCAGGGCATTGTCATCAGTGTTAGCAAGCGAGTGCAAAAGAGAGAGAGAGAATATCGATCGACTGTGTCTCAGTGGCCTTGGGGGAAATTGGTGGGAAAGCAGGTTGCCTCACCCATACATTATATAACTCGCGGCCTATATCTCCGATTTTGACCATCCAAATGCTGATTTCACTCGTTTTATTGTTGTTTCAGGTTAATACCTTTATAATCAACCCATAATAGGTGCGTATGGATAAGTATTAATGCTATTTATGGTAAAATGAAAATTTTAGTGATGGAAACAGCTCAAATACGTCAGCACAGGGGGACGTTTCTAATTACCCCCATGCGCACTTGTTAGGTTAAAGATACTCAACACGGCTTTCGTAAAAAACGTTCCTGTTTAACAAACCTCTTAGACTTCTTCCACGATATCCTCAACCTCTACGATGAGAGTAAAGCTGTAGATATTATATACCTTGATTTTCAAAAGGCCTTTGACAAAGTTCCCAACAAACATTTACTGCTAAAACTAAAAGCGCATGGAATACAAGACGGTGTGTTGAAATGGATAGAAAATTGGCTCAGCGACAGAAAGCAAAGAGTAGTCATAAACGGTAAGGCATCTAAATGGACCAATGTAAGTAGCGGGGTACCCCAGGGATCGGTACTAGGACCAATTCTCTTTCTAATTTACATCAACGACATAGATGAGGGTCTCACCTGTACAATCTCAAAATTTGCTGACGATACAAAAATTGCAAATAGCATACTCTCAAAAGAACAAGTTGACGATATGCAACACAATCTAGATAAATTGTCATGTTGGGCCCAAATTTGGCAAATGAGTTTCAATGCGGATAAATGTAAACTACTACATATCGGATACCTAAATGAGAAAGCAAACTATTCGATGAATGGCACTCAGTTTAAGAATGTAAACAGAGAAACCTATCTGGGAGTAACAATATCGAGTAACCTAAAACCGAGTCAACAATGTTCAGAAGTTGTTAAGAAGGCAAACAAAATAATTGGCTTTATAGGCAGGTCATTTGAGCATAAATCCAAAGAAGTTATCCTAACCCTTTACAATTCCTTAGTCCGCCCTCTTCTGGAATACTGCGTTCAATCCTGGTGCCCTTATTACCAAAAAGATATAAACAAGCTAGAACGAGTTCAACGTAGAGTTACCAAAATTATACCTAGCCTAAAGAACAAACCATACGAAGAGTGTCTTAGAGAATTAAATCTATTTCCTTTAACCCAGTGCAGATTAAGAGGTGACTTAATTCAAGTGTTCAAAATCATCAAAGGCATTGACAATATGAACTGTAGTAAGTACTTCACTATCGACCAATCTAATTGCACGCGGGGAAACGGTTGCAAAATTATTGGTAAATCTTTTAACTCACACGAATCTAAGAATTTCTTCTCCAATCGAGTTGTCAACTTGTGGAATGGGCTTCCCCGAGACGTTATAGACTGCAGCACCGTTGATTCATTTAAACTCCGCTTAGACAAATATCTCGCATCATACCCGCGACTGACTGCGTTTGTAAATTAATAACTTTATTTTATCCCCCCCTCAGTTACTAACCCCTCTGTCCCCAACTAACTTCCTAATCCTGCCACGGACATTAGTTCCAGGGCAGTAGTTCCCTTTCCAATGTTCCCTTACCCACTCTAAACCACTGTTTGGACACTAGATCCTCAGTGTTTTGGAGGACAAGCAGCCTAGAAGGGTCACTAGACCTGTTGTTGCTTGATTTTCTTTGTACTCCTTTGTACTCATATACTGTAGGTCTCAGATACCTCAAATAAGTTTAAATGTGTAAAACAAAAAATATGTTAAATGATCAGAGAGAGAGAGCAAGAGCGAGCGAGAGATGGGAAGCAAGACTGTACTTGGAAGAAGATTGGATGGTGTGAGAGGACAGTAATGGGAGGAGAAAATATGATGAAGGAGAGACAATGAGAAGGGGATTGTAAGAAGATTGTGGCACAGATAGGACATTTGAGATATTAAGAAATTCGTGTTACATTTATTATCAGCGCATTTATTAAATTATCTCTAACAAAATATTGTTTCAACTATTTAAAGGAACGCAATCAGTAGGAAGCAAAACAAATTATAGGTTGTTAGGTAAAACATCATTTACAAATAGTACTTGACATTCGTATGGAATATCATATTATGATGAAGTGAGAGAAAACATGAATTCAATTACAATGGAAAACGCAACAAAAGGAAATTGTTTCATATAGCTGACTGAGAGGTTAATTACAAATGTTTGCATATTGTGAAAACAAAAACATTATTTTAGGAAACATTATGCCAGTTAAAATTTTATATACATGTATACACCCAGGCACATACCCAATAGCTAGGGGGGCCGACTCGAGACAGAGTCCGAACAGAAACATCAAAGTTTCAAATCTAATGGTTCGGGGTCACTTTCGCGTTCCCTCGCCCCTTTCTCTATCTCGTCTAGTAGGTGAATTTTACAAGGGGAGGGGGATTCCTAGCCTCCCGACCGACCCCAGAGTTCATTGCTCAATAGGTGGCGTTCTGAGAGTGAGGGTCCGAGTCTAAGAGATGAGACAGTGAAGCACTGGAGCGAGGCAGCTTCAGAGATGGGGCTGCTCTGAGCTGTAAGTGAGCAACTAAGTTCCATGCATCATGCAAGGCACGATGGCAGGGGCTGGTTGTAGCTAAAAAGTGCTTCACATATCTTACCTCCCTAGACTGGAACGAGACCTCACAGGCTTCACCATTCATAACAGTTGAATGTACAGGCTCTCAGCCTATGCCCGAAAGGGAGTAGTTGGAATGTATATATATATATTTTTGTTTTTAAATAAAAAATACAAATAAAAAAGTAGGACAGTAAAATAGACAGAGAGAAGCGGCTAAGGTTGCATAGAGGATGCCAAGCCTCACTCTGAATAGTACCGGCCCTCACCCAGTTAAAAATGATAAATATACCTAACCAGAATAAATGTTTTATTAAAAGGTCAATAAAGTTTTGTTTTTGTTTTTGTTTTTGTCTATGTGATTGAGGGAGGCAAAAGGCAGAACTCCCTATAGCGAGTGCCTGCCCCATAGTTGAAAGAGTGACAGGGCCAAAATCAAGGGACGTTCGAGCCAAAATGCCTGGACACACGGAGTTTGAAGCAATTTAAGTCATGGGAAGAGGGAAAGACTGATTATGGGAGAGAGTTCCAGAGCTCAGCTGTTGAGTAGAAGAAAGTTTGAGAGTAACGTTTCACTCTCGGGTTGGAGAGTTGCACAGAGTAGGGGTGGGATTGAGTTGCAAGACGGCTACCACGTGCCCTACGTAAAGGGGGTGGTATACATTGGGAAAGCTCTGAGGAACACTGATTATTATTGTAGCGATAGAATAGCGAGAGATATGCAACATTACGGCGGAGAGAGAGAGATTGCAGAGAGTTGGTGAGTGGACGGGTGTTAATAATATGAAAGGCCTTCCTTTCAACTTTGTCTAGGAGAGCGGTGTAAGAGGAACCTCCCCACACATTACTAGTTGCAATAATATTAGCGTAAACAGAATTATCAAGCAACAAAAACATATACATTATTCATTAAGTAATGTAAGGATGTAGAACAATAGGACAGATATTTTTGCCAAAATGTAAACAGTACACACAATATACAGTACATATTATTTAGAAAGGTGGTGAGAAGAAAATATAATTTAGGTATAATAAATAACATAATATCATAATGGAGGATACAGTTAGGTATCAACAATAATATATAAATATGAGGCATCAAACAGGTGTGGCAGCAAAAATGAAGCTACTTTCAACAACACTTTAAATATAAAAGGAAAGAAGAAAGAGCGTAAATGTAGAATGGTAAAACAAGCGTAAATATCTGATTAATAACTACAGTATATACAGTATAGCTATAAACCCTGGGAGAGTGAATGGAAGCATCTCCAAACCGCCAATGTTAAAAATTAATATAGAAAATAAAAGATAGGCGAGGAAGATTAAAGTTAACGGCTGATGGTTTATAAATTGGTCGGTTTATATATATATATATATATATATATATATATATATATATATATACCGTATGTATACAATATATATATATATATTACTTTTTATATTTTCCTACCTAGACTTCCATCAAGCTTAAAAAAAACATCCCCAAGATCCGCCCTTCTAGATAAACTTGAGAACCTAAATGGCATGAAAGGCCTTAATATTGACTAAGAAATCTGGCGAAAAGTCTTAAAATTGCCAAACTAATGCGCCGAACGTCTTCAAATCTGCAAACTATTAAGGTTAAACATGAAAGAGATGGGGAGCCAGGAATAACGAACCATCTCCCCTTAAGAAGGATCAGCATGTTTTATCTGAGAGAGAGAGAGAGAGAGGGAGGGTTAGGTATTATGAAGGTAGACTAATGGGATTATCGAGATTTGGGTGACAAAATAGAGGCCAAATCATGCTAACGGAATAATATAAGGGTGTTTTAACCCTGGACAGGTTTCGCGTTCTAACGCGTACGGTAAAGGAAACGAGGGTCGAAAGTGGCACGCCGCACTAAAATATTCGCCAAAACTCAGGTAATTGAGATAGATTTTTTGTCTACATTTGAACATGTAATATAAGGAATGCTTAATCGAATGTGAAGTGGAATTGAAAATCAGAGTGATTTTTATATTTTTAATGATTATTCTAGAAAAATAACTTAAGAAAATGACTAAGTTTACTAAAAAATAAAAATAAATACTTAAAGTTCCCTGAGGATAGTGAAACTCTGGTGACTAGTAGGGGGATGGTGTGGACCTCATCAGCTGCAGTCTTGTCGACCTGGGTCCCATAGGGCGCGATCTGTGCAAAGAATAAAAAGGGTTAATTTCGAAAACTCAAAAAAAATGATCAATGGTTTACAGAAAATCATTAGGGTGCCTAAATATTGGTGGATTTAGCTGAAACTTTGTCAGAATAGTGCCATCCAACACTGGAACACAGGGAAACTCTAAATATTGAGATCAGAACTAGTAAATAGCAATGACATAGCATTGTGTACACTTAACTCCGAGACGTCAGACAGTTTTCGGCAAAAATTTGAGAGAAAAAAATTCATAACTGAACAAATTGTTTATGAATCTGCCTATAAATCACCATGGACATTCCTAAACAACCTAAGAACAATATCAGTATGAATAATGGGGGTTTGGAGTAGTTATACACACACACAGTACTGAAAGGGTTAACCTTATCTCCCAGCACCGCTCCGGCCGCAACCCTCTGAAAGTAGACAACACTCTCCACAATGTATAGGATGATTATAAATGCATGGATTTTGATCACAACTCATGTGAATGATGAATACTGCTTGAATAATACATACTACACCCTAAAAATATTAAAAAAATATAAAAAAAAAAATTGGGGGCATAACAGGTAAGTACTTGGTAAATTTCAATCAGCAGGAACAGGTAAAATGGTAATAAAATGGGTAGCTTGTCCCTGGGCAACTGGGGGCATGACAGGTAACTAATTGGTACCAATCAATCAGCAGAAACCAGGTAAAATTATAAGGAAATAGGTAGGTAGTCACTGGGGGCACAACAGGTAAGTACTTTGTCAAATTCAATCACCAGGAACAGGTAAAATGGTAATAAAATGGGTAGCTTGTCCCTGGGCAACTGGGGGCATGACAGGTAACTAATTGGTACCAATCAATCAGCAGAAACCAGGTAAAATTATAAGGAAATGGGTAGGTAGTCACTGGGGGCACAACTTGTAAGTACTTTGTCAAATTCAATCACCAGGAACAGGTAAAATGGTAATAAAATGGGTAATTTGTCCCTGGGCAACTGGGGGCATGACAGGTAACTAATTGGTACCAATCAATCAGTAGAAACCAGGTAAAATTATAAGGAAATGGGTAGGTAGTCACTGGGGGCACAACAGGTAAGCACTTTGTCAAATTCAATCACCAGGAACAGGTAAAATGGTAATAAAATGGGTAGCTTGTCCCTGGGCAACTGGGGGCATGACAGGTAACTATTTGGTACCAATCAATCAGCAGAAACCAGGTAAAATGATAAGGAAATGGGTAGGTAGTCACTGGGGGCATAACAGGTAAGTACTTAGTCAAATTCAATGAGGAAATACACCAATAGCGAAATCAGAAAAAAAAAACAAGAAAAAAAAACAAGAAAAAAAAAATTGTGGCGGCATATGGCAACTCAGATATCTGGCAACAGTCAGGACACGACGTCACACAATCTAGCCATCATGTGTAGAAGACTGAAAATCCTAAGTCTATTACAAAGGCATGAAACATGATTACTGTAACTTTCAACAAATATGGTACAAAAACTTACTGTGTTTACTGGGTCATATGTGGCACCGGAAAAGGGGTGAAAGGGTTGTGGTGGGAGGAGCGAGCGGCGCAGGTCTGTCTTTGGTGGGGTCCCAGCTCCTACTGATAGATGGCTTGCCTCACCAGGAAATTCAGCCTCCTATTGGCTCCCCCGGTCACGTGACAGACAAGCATAGACAAAGGCGGATTTTCGCGTTCCTTAAATGACCCCACGAATCCTGTCCAGGGTTAAAACAACACTGCCAGAGTATGACGACCACATTGATAACAATATATAATACACATATTTCTATTCTATTTTTACTAAAAATATATTGTCTATCTATCTATCTATCTATATGCTCAGGCCCAATCCCCATTTTGGGGGTAGCCGACTCAAGACAGAGCAAGAACAGGGAAAACACAAAAACAACATAAAACAAAAAATAAACACAGATAAAAAACACAAACTCTCACACATCACATATATTGTAACGGAGATAAATGGTTATTTAGAAATGTAGCAAAACAGGGTTCTGAGCTCAGCACAAAACATATGATACATAATATGAATGATTACCAAGTAAAAAAGGTAAAGAGGAGATATCTAATGACCTAATCACATATGAATAATTACAAAATCAAAGTAACATAAAATTGGTAATGATATTTTGTAATTAGAAGAACACTGCTAAGTATTATAATCCAAGTAGCGTAAAAAGATATGCACCATTTGTAACAATGACCAAGAGGTAAAATAATGAATCTCAAGTCTGGGTCAGGTATCCGAACACTACTATAGGTAATTTAATCGTTCGTGAAACTGTTTGAATGGGAAAACATTGTTCCTGCGCAATTTACTGTTTCAATAGAAATACCTCATTACGTTATTATTATCACAGAGTACTAACGAAATATGTCTATCAGTTTTATGGTTGAAGTTTGACGATTTTACGTAGCTGTAGACATACAAGTATACGGTGTTCACTAATGAATATTTAAAATCATCTAATGGTACCCAAAACAAACAATTTACGTCACTTGGACTTAACGAGTATAAAATAACAAAGGCAGAGACACACCCAAATAACGACAATCCATATTTATGTGATACTATAAGGTAAATAAAATCACTATGACAGAAGAAGATAGCACCATGGCCGAGCAGATTACTAAACACATGAGAAGATTCGTTATGACTCCAAAGCTTCGAAGAAAAACTCGAACTGGGATGGGAGGCAAGAGGTAGGCTATTTGGGGGGGAGGGGGGACACTAGCCCGTGTTCGGATTATTGCTCATACCTGGGTGTCACTAATTATTTTACTCTATGCGGTTTAAATCATTAATGGTATATTATTTTGCATTTCGTCCTTAGATAATCTTCTTCGTTATTGTATTTACTAATTAGCAGATGAGGTCTGGCAGTGTTGTTTTAAAACACCCTGGTACAGTATTATGCTCTTATGTCACAAAATACTGATGACAAAAGGTTGAATTCAATTATTATTATTCCCATTATCAAATATATAATCAGCAGCGCTCATGTCACCTCTTGTTGGTCTTGTTTTTCTTTTACTTGTTGTTACTGGTTACAATTTCAGTTCTTTTACATTAAGTTTGTTTGCATTATGGGTATAAAAGTAATTCAAACTATATTATATACAAGCCAAGATACCCCGACTTGCGAGTTAAGAGTACCCGCGATCATACCCCGATCCCGAGGTAGCACTATGATAATAATGGGCCCTTTACACATAGGCATCTTGACCAAGATAACCCCCGACTTGACACACATGATTCAATCTGCGGCGTGGTCGAGTACGTACTGTCCGTGGTCACTGGTTTGGGCCGGCCTGTCCTCCCAGCATCCCACATATCAGCTTGGGGGAAAAAAATGTGTATATATTGTTGTGAGTCATTCAGTGTCTTAGTACCGTTTTCGTTGTTGCACCGTCATTACCATCGCAGCACCACTGTAGCACTGTCGTTAGTGTTGTGGCACCGTCGTTACCATCGCAGAACCAATGTACCACCGTTGTTAGTGTAGTTGCACCGTTGTTACCATCACAGCACCACAGTAACACCATCGTTAGTGTTGTGGCACCTTTGTTATCATCGCAGCATCACTGTAGCACCGTCGTTAGTGTTGTGGCACCGTTGTTAGCATCGCAGCATCATTGTAACACCGTCGTTAGTGTTGTGGCACCGTTGTTACCATCGCAACACCACTGTAGCACCGTCGTTAGTGTTGCGTCACCGTCGTTACAATCGCAGCACCACTGTAGCACCGTCGTTACCATCGCAACACCACTGTAGCACGGTCGTTAGTGTTGTGGCACCGTGGTTACCATCGCAGCACAACTGTAACACTGTCGTTAGTGTTGGGGCACCGTCTTTACCATCGCAGCACCTCTGTAGCACCATTGTTAGTGTTGTGGCACCGTTGTTATCATCGCAGCACCACTGTAACACCGTCGTTAGTGTTGTGGCACCGTTGTTACCAGTGCAGTACCACTGTAGCACCGTCGTCAGTGTTGTGGCACCGTCCTTACCAGCACAGCATCACTGTAACACCGTCGTTAGTGTTGTGGCACCGTAGTTACCATCGCAACACCACTGTAGCACCGTCGTTAGTGTTTTGGCACCATCGTTACCATCGCAGCACCACTGTAGCACCGTCGTTACCATCGCAACACCACTGTAGCACCGTCGTTAGTGTTGTGGCACCATTGTTACCATCGCAGCACAACTGTAACACTGTTGTTAGTGTTGTGGCACCGTCTTTACCATCGCAGCACCACTGTAGCACCGTCGTTAGTGTTGTTGCACCGTTGTTATCATCGCAGCACCACTGTAGCACTGTCGTTAGTGTTGTGGCACCGTCGTTAGCGTTGTGGCACCGTTGTTACCATCGCAGCACCACTGTAGCACCGTTGTTAGTGTTGTTGCACCGTAGTTACCATAACAGCACCACAGTAACACCGTCGTTAGTATTGTGGCACATTTGTTATCATCGCAGCATCACTGTAGCACCGTCGTTAGTGTTGTGGCACCGTTGATACCATCGCAACACCATTGTAGCACCGTCGTTAGTGTTGTGGCACCATCGTTACCATCGCAGCATCAGTGTAGCACCGTCGTTACCATCGCAACACCACTGTAGCACCGTCGTTAGTGTTGTGGCACCGTTGTTACCATCGCAGCACAACTGTAACACTGTCGTTAGTATTGGGGCACCGTCTTTACCATCGCAGCACCACTGTAGCACCGTCGTTAGTGTTGTGGCACCGTTGTTATAATCGCAGCACCACTGTAGCACCGTCGTTAGTGTTGTGGCACCGTTGTTACCATCGCAGCACAACTGTAACACTGTCGTTAGTGTTGGGGCACCGTCTTTACCATCGCAGCACCACTGTAGCACCGTCGTTAGTGTTGTGGCACCGTTGTTATAATCGCAGCACCACAGTAACACCGTCGTTAGTGTTGTGGCACCGTCGTCAGTGTTGTGGCACCGTCGTTACCAGCGCAGCATCACTGTAACACCATCGTTAGTGTTGTGGCACTGTTGTTACCATCGCAGCACCTCAGTAACACAGTCATTACCATCGCAACACCACTGTAACACTGTCGTTAGTGTTGTGGCACCGTTGTTACCATCGCAGCATCACTGTAACGCCGTCGTTAGTGTTGTGGCACCGTTGTTACCATCGAAGCACCAATGTAGCACCATCGTTAGTGTTGTGGCACCATTATTACCATCGCAGCACCACTGTAACACCGTCGTTAGTGTTATGGCACCGTTGTTATCATTGCAGCACCACTGTAGCACCGTCAATATTGTTGTGGCACCGTTGTTATCATCGCAACACCACTGTAGCACCTTCGTTAGTGTTGTGGCACTGCCTGTAGCGAGTGCCTCCCCCAGAGTTGAAAGATTGAAAGGGCCAAAATCAAGGTATGTTCGAGTCAAAATGCCTGGACAGACAGAGTTTGAAGCAACTTAAGTAATAGGAAGAGGGAAATACTGATAAATAAAGGAAGTTGTTAGCTTCTATGAAATCATCTCTAGCTTTCTCCAACACAATTCCATAGATGCCATGAACAACAATAGCGAACCATGGTACTGTTACGGACTAGGGCTCAAACCCACAACACCATGAATAAATGATTAACTCCAATGAAAAGGCAACACAACTTATCACCGTGGTATTATAAAAATGGAAGTTAACCACCCAACACTAGACTGCAAGGTTAATATTATCCTCCAGCGAAACCCTATTATTATATTACCCTATTGCTATACAACCAGTCAACCAGAATCATATATTTGATATTATTAAGTTTACGTTAAAGGTCAGTAGAATAATTTATGCTTTCGTAAATCCTTTAGGATTTATATGTAAGGAACCACCACAATATCTAAGGTATTTAAATCTTGAATTTAATTTGAAAGTGAAAGATAGATAGATGGCTACATGAAAATAAATAAGGTAGGTATGGATGAAAAGATAATTTAAAAGTATGGATATTATTTACATATAAATTACACTTTATACATCCATCCTTACATTCACACAATACAACATAATCATTCAATACAAAATAATAATACTTATCTATAGAGAGATAGTTATACAAGGCAGGACAAACTCTCAGGATGACCCATGGTGAGGTCTTGGCGAAGCAGAGGCGTGAGGAGAACTGACGTTTCTCAAATCCTATATTCTATAGAGTCCTTGCATGGTCAGTAAAGTTATCGTACTGGACTAAAATACAACTACTCGCTCTCCAATCAAACAACTTAACTCAACTAATAATTATATAGAATACTTCATTAAAATATATAAATGAAGAGTAAAACATTAAATCACGAATTATATAAAGACTAATCATATGTCTGCCAGAGAGATGCTTAAACAAGGTAACGTGTGCGCTTGGCGCCACAATCTGCCGGCTTTTATGGCCTGCGGAAAACGATGTCTGGCAAGTAGGCTACAGTACACTCTGAACACAAAGTATGTTCCCCGAAGTTAGTTTACTTCCTACAGGCCTTCCTATGTACAAATAAATAGTCACATATACCCACTAATAATTAGTTAACTCTATCCCACCAGCAATCAGTTTTAATTAAGGCAATACATAACAGTACACAATACTATCCATGGTCTGGACAGATAATTGATGTTTAACTAATAAATGGCGACCGTCCTCAATAGTTCTGGTGCACTGCGACCATCCTCAATAGATCCAGAGCATAAACGAGACCCTTAGAAAACACCCCAGTGGCACTCAAAACAAAGCAATTTCTACCACTCCTACATATGTGTCCCCACCCCCCTTCCCCTCCTTTTCCCCTCTCCTCTAACTCTCTTTTCTAACAACTCTCTTCCCCCTCAAGACAACTTACGTGTTGTGAGGAAACGTTTGCCCCAAGACCAGGAAACCCATACCGATTACCGAGTGTCAAAACCGCTTCCAGATACTCGCAGACTCAGATGACGAAGCGGAAATAGAAGAAGTCCGGCTTGTGGGAGACTCGATGATACGTGGTCAGCTCACAGAGTTTTGAGCCAGAGCACCTAAGACCAGGAAGCGTTTTTGTATCCCTGGTGGTGGTATGGACGACGTAGTTGCTGCAGTTGACGAAGTATCTAAGCTGGCCCCTGCTAATACAATGTACGTCATCCACATTGAATCCAACGATGTACAGCGAACCCGGTCGGAAGATTTGCTTTTAAAGTACCAGCACTGATCAAGTCGTTTAAGGAGAAGTCATCAAGGATCATCGTCTCAGGAATCGTCCCCCGGCTTGGTGTAGAGAGCCGATTTTACAATATAGCCACCAGCACAAATCGTTGTCTAGAAAACCTCTGCAGGAAGGAAAACGTGGGATTCGTCGACACCTGGGACAATTTCTACTACGATGACTATTTGTTTTCGGACGATGGAATTCATTTGAACCAGGTGGGAGCAGCACGTTTTGGGCGTCTTCTCAACGATGCGGTGAAGGATTTTCGGAGAAGAAATCGACTCAGCACAGGACAACCAGGAAGGAGGACCGAAGACAGCGACGGCGGCAACCTGCGAAGGAATTAAATGCTAATCTGTCAAGAACCGCGAATTTGGATAAAGCTCCACCAACACGACCCAAATTCAAAACCGCCAGGGATAACGACCGAGGAACGAGGTCAGCCATGAATGTAAATGTAGATCCGATCAGAACCAAAAATTTGATTAAAGAACGTTCTGTGAATTCTAAAACCGCAACTTTAAAGGTTTTCTATGCAAACGCTCGTAGCATACGCAATACATTTTCAGATTTAGAGGAACTAGTGTTTACTGAAAATTATGATGTGATTGGTATAACAGAATCTTGGCTCAATACAGTAGATAGAGACTTTTTAGCAGAGTATTCACTTCCCGGTTATGTAATGTTTGAGAAAAGCCGAATAAATAAAAATGGAGGTGGCGTTTTATTTTATATCAAAGAAAGTCTTAACCCGACCCTCTTGTCAAAACCTCAAATTGTGAACGTCGACACATCTTTTCTGCTAATAAAGAATAATAAAGGTACAAAAATAATACTTGCAATAATATACAGACCTCCAGCTCAATCAGTGCAAACTGACCGAGAAATTTATGAACAAATTGCAGATGTAAGTAACTCACAAGATACCGTATTTTTTGGCGACTTTAATTTACCTGTGACCAAGTGGGGTGATACTCTTACTTCACACTCCGGACATGACTTGTATACGAACTTGCAAGAGAGTTCGCTTTATCAATTTGTTCGAACACCGACCCGTGGTAATAACGTTCTTGACATTGTACTTGCAACAAAAGAAGAATTAATAGAGAATTTGAATGTTGGTGATGAATTCAGTAACAGCGACCATCGTACGATAACTTTCACTTTAAACTTTACTAGTAACGAACCAAATAGTAGCATCGAAAAAGTCCCTAATTTCAAGAAAGCAAACTTTCATAAACTTAGAGCTATGTTTAAAGAAACTGACTGGAGCTTTTTAATTAACAAAAACGACATAAATACATCTTGGAAGTTATTCGAAACCACTTACCTAAAAGCAGTGCATGACTGCATACCATCGAAAATACGGCGTCGAGGCCATAATAATAAGCCCAAATGATGGAATAAAGATATTTCAAACTGCTGCTTGCTAAAAATTTGCTAATGATAGATTAAAATCCTCACAAAATGACGAAGAACGGGTGAAATTTGTAGAGCTACGACGCAAAGCCAAAAAGTTAATTAAGCAAAGTAAAAAGACCCTAGAGTTACATATTGCGAATCAAAGTAAAACAAACCCGAAAGAATTCTATAGTTATATCAGAAAGAAAAAAGTAGTTACTTCAACTGTTGGACCGTTAGTCGATGAAAATGGAGAATACACCAAAGACGAAGTACAAATGAGTAATGCCCTCAATACCTTCTTTGCATCAGTTTTTACAACAGAAGACCTCAGTGATATCCCTACACCATCGCCGATTCAGATTGATAATTCAGATGTTCTAAGCAATATCACCGTTACAGAGAGAGAAGTATTGAATTGTTTAGATAAACTCAAGGTAAATAAAACGCCTGGACCAGATACAATCTCGCCTAGAGTTCTAAAGGAAGCTAAGGATGAGCTCTCCAAACCACTGACATTACTATTCAATAAATCCTTGCAGTCTGGAACTATGCCTGATCAGTGGAAGATAGCCAACGTAACACCGATATTCAAAAAAGGCAGCAAATCCCTACCCAATAACTATCGTCCAATTAGCTTAACCTCAGTTGTATGTAAAATGCTAGAAACGGTCATAAGAGACAGACTCGTAAATCACTTAGAGGAAAATAACATACTTAAAGATACTCAACACGGCTGTCGTAAAAAACGTTCCTGTTTAACAAACCTCTTAGACTTCTTCCACGATATCCTCAACCTCTACGATGAGAGTAAAGCTGTAGATATTATATACCTTGATTTTCAAAAGGCCTTTGACAAAGTTCCCCACAAAAGTTGACTGCTAAAACTAAAAGCGCATGGAATACAAGACGGTGTGTTGAAATGGATAGAAAATTGGCTCAGCGACAGAAAGCAAAGAGTAGTCATAAATGGTAAGGCATCTCAATGGACCAATGTAAGTAGCGGGGTACCCCAGGGATCGGTACTAGGACCAATTCTCTTTCTAATTTACATCAACGACATAGATGAGGGTCTCACCTGTATAATCTCAAAATTTGCTGACAATACAAAAATTGCAAATAGCGTACTCTCAAAAGAACAAGTTGACGATATGCAACACAATCTAGATAAGGTGTCATGTTGGGCCCAAATTTGGCAAATGAGTTTCAATGCGGACAAATGTAAAGTACTACATATCGGATACCAAAATGAGAAAGCAAACTATTTGATGAATGGCACTCAGCTTAAGAATGTAAACAGAGAAACCGATCTGGGAGTAACAATATCGAGTAACCTAAAACCGAGTCAACAATGTTCAGAAGATGTTAAAAAGGCAAACAAAATAATTGGCTTTATAGGCAGGTCATTTGAGCATAAATCCAAAGACGTTATCCTAACCCTTTACAATTCCTTAGTCCGCCTTCTTCTGGAATACTGCTGTCAATCCTGGTGCCCTTATTACCAAAAAGATATAGACAAGCTAGAACGAGTTCAACGTAGAGTTACCAAAATGATACCTAGCCTAAAGAACAAACCATACGAGGCTCCGTCTTAGAGAATTACATCTATTTCCTTTAACCCAGTGCAGATTAAGAGGCGACTTAATTAAAGTGTTCAAAATCATCAAAGGCATCGACAATAAGAACTGTAGTAAGTACTTCACTATCGACCAATCTAATTACACGCGGGGAAACGGGTGCAAAATTATTGGTAAATCTTTTAACTCACACGAAGCTAAAAATGTCTTCTTCAATCGAGTTGTTAACTTATGGAATGCGCTTCCCCGAGATGTTATAGACTGCAGCACCGTTGATTAATTTATATTTCGCCTAGACAAATATCTCGCATCAAACCCGCGACTCACTGCGTTTGTAAATGAATAATTGTATTTTATCCTCCCCTCAGTTACTAACCCATCTGTCCCCTACTAACTTCCTAATCCTGCCACAGACATTAGTTCCAGGGCAGTAGTTCCCTTTCCAATGTTCCCTTACCCACTCTAAACCATTTTTTTTTTTTTTTTTTTTTAACCCGTTGTGACCCAGCGTCGCACGTGTTGCGTCGGCAGTCTTTGATCACCAACTCCCAGCGACGCATCACGTGCGTCCGACATATAAAAAACACTTACGTGGCTCGTAAGGTAGGAAATGGCGGGAGAATAGGAGGGGGAAGTACCATAGTGTGTGGGGGAGCCGGGCCAGTAGGTGTGAGCGGGCCGAGACAGCCGCGCGGCTGGTGGTGGTGGGCTTAGTGGGGATAGTTTACACCCCTAGTTTACCGCCACTTTGAACCTTCATTACTCCGGTCGTATGGGAGCTAGAGGCTTGAGATTTATGTGAGATACTCCTTAGGATGTATGCCGTACAATGCCATACTCAGTTTTTACCCTAGTGCTCCCGGGCGGGTGGTCATGCGGGGGAGACGAACTATTGAAACCCCCCCCCCCCCGCCCCCAAATGACCGAAATGAGTTTTTTTTTATTTGTGTGTTCATTTCTCACCATTCTCTTCCATTTTGGCTCAACAAATTTTTTTGAAGCTCCCCCCCCCCCCACAACCCCCCGGCCCCCCCCCCAAAAAAAAAATGTCAGAGGTGATTTTTTTTTGTTTTTTTTTCATTTCTCATCCTTGTCTTCCATTTTAGCAAACAAAAAAAATAAGTGAAAAAGGCTTGGGACTGGGGTGAACAAAATATTATAACTAGCCGGGGCTCAACGGGTTAAGAGACAATGAACGGAGGAAGGAAAAACACAGATAAAACAAAAAGGTCCATGTGCCAAAAGGCATCCTCCATTCATAAAATGTTTGGACACTCGATCCTCAGTGTTTTGGAGGACAAGCAGCCTAGAAGGGTCACTAGACCTGTTGTTGCTTAATTTCCTTTGTACTTTGTACTCTCACTTTTATTATGCCTCTCTCACGTACTCTGTTTATTGATTTTATACTCTACCGTATATTTTATGGTTAGAATATGAGTGTTATCCTACACATTGTTTTATGTACTTTTGACTAAGAAATATGGGTTTTGAAGTATTCTTAGTGAGGAGACAGGAAGGTGGTGGTGAAGGCAGGGGGAGTGGGGGAGGACCAGTGTACACATAAGCTTAACTTGCTGTGTACTTAGCAACATGACACACTATCTTCTTATCCCTACCATGATCTGGCGGAATTTTGAGGAATGCCGTGGGGTCTGGGTCATCCTCCTCCTCTTCCCCACTTGGTGGGGAGTCAACTATGTTATGGGAAGCATTAGGGGAGCGATAAACATAGCGAGGCGACGAGGTACCTCCAACACTCACGATGTAAACGAGTCAACTGGGCCGGCCGGGAGGTGGGAGGCAGCCCAGTCCTTCCACTCCCGCGCTCTCTCTCCCCACTCCCCACCACGGCATGACTTGGGTATTGCCAATTAATAAGTATTGCTTATGTTGGGCAACATCATAAGGTATATCCCATATGAATTTGAACCCTCTAGCTACCATAGGATAAGAATAAATAAGCACAAAAATGGCGGTGGGATAAGTGGGTAAACTGGCCTTCCCCATCCACCCTTACTCACCTGCGCGGATGGGCTAGGGGGTTGCCGCATACCGCCACTGTTCGGCAACATCATACGGTAATTTCCCATACCATCCTCAAGCCTCTATCTACCATAGGACAAGAGTAAATCATTTCGAAGTAGCGGACGCAACGTATGCGACGCTGGGGTTTAGCGTTGCATACATTGCCGACGCATACACTGCGGCGCTGGGGTCCAGTGTGTTAAACATATTTCATATGCTTGTATTCTCTACCGGCTAAATAAAAAATTATATTTATTATTAGTAGTCTTAATATTATTATTACTATTATTATAGTAATAGTGTAAGACAAGCTTTGGATGATAAGAGGAATGACTATAGATCAGGCAAGGGAAGTGGTAATAAACAGGAATGAATGAAGAATGCTTGTGAATAGATAAGTCAACACGTGGTCATTTGGGGGAAGGGGTCGGGCGCAAGTTGAACTAGATAATAGTCCATCAGGCGCCTGGCCCAGGGAGACGGTTTATATGAAGGGTGCGCCTAGAAGTGTGGTGGGCGGGCTTGTGGCTTCGGCTCCGCTGCATGTCTGCCTGCCGAGGTCGGAACCTCTCCGGGTCGTCGGGGGCCGGGGGAGTGCTGGAGGGACCTTGGTGACCCTGGTCTCTGGATCTTCTTCTGGATGACCTAGATGTGTGAATTTGTATTTTGTTTATGTGTGTTCATTGTGTTCTGTTGTGTTTTGTGTTTTCCCTATTCCTGCTCTTGTCTTAAGTCGGCCGGCTGGCCAACCCCCCCCCCCCCACCCCCTCTATTATTTATTAACTTGCTATAGAGTAACTTAAGAGATTGGTCTACTTTAATACCATATTGCCTTCACTGCCTGGTGTTGGACTTTCATTGATATTATGTTTGTTAAGAGTTTGGCGTTCATAGCGATGTGCATCTACCGGAGTCTTAGCTGATTGGTGGTTACACCCTGGTGACGTAACAGAATTGGCGACCGTGACAGGATCCTTCTTTAACCAAATCCACATTGTTATTGACCATGCCTATTATTACTTTAGATGATGCTAGGGACTTTGTGTCCGCCCAACCATCAGATGACGATTTTCGTAGCCTGAGGCATCATGAACTGAGTTTGGCAGCTATTTGTTTAGACTTACCACATCAGTCGTTGACCAGAGTTAATTTGTCGAATCATAATATTCCATACTTTCAGGCACCTACTCCAGGGATATCCGAGGTTGAGATTGGAGGTAGGGAGGGGGTGAGTACTGTGGATACGGGTGTAGTGCTGGGGCAGGGGAGTGGTGTGAATGCTAATACTGTTACCCAGCCTAGTCCCATTGTTATATCCTCTGCTAACTCCGATCAAGTAGTGTTGGCTGTGGATGCGGGTGTAGTGCTTGAGCAGGGGAGTGGTGTGAATGATGATACTGTTACCCAGCCTAGTCCCATTGTTATATCCTCTGCTAACTCCGATCAAGTAGTGTTGGCTCATTTTCAGTTTGAGCAGAGGAAGCTCGAGATCGAGAGGGAACGGGAACTGGAACAGAAAAGGCTCGACCATGAATATTGTATGGCCCAGGTACTGTACACCTCGGTGTCCCGGGTGCTCTCCCCCTCCTGCCCCTCCAGGGACTCTCATTTGCTAATGTGTTAACCCCTTTCACTGAAGACCAGGTAGAGGATTTTTGTATTTTATTTGAGGAAGTATGCAATGGGATGAGCTGGCAGGCTTCTCAGTGGCCTTTCTTGTTGTCGACTGTACTGGTTGGGCGGGCACGTGTGACATATGTTGCAGTGGAGGCAGAGGTGAGGTCAGATTATGCACGCCTTAAATTAGCTATTTTAGACACATACCAGCTACGACCGGAAGCCTATAGGCAAGCCTTCCGGAAAAAAACACAAGAAGTCCGATGGCACTCACAAAGAATTTGCCTGTGAGATGACCAAGTCGTTTAATCTATGGCTTACAAGTAAACATGTGACAGATTTTAATGCACTCAAACAACTAGTTTTGTTAGAAATTTGTTAGTGGAAGATTGACCCCCATGTTGCTGACTATTTTAGAGAGAAACAGGAAACCTCCCTCACCTCTGCTGCTGAACAAGCTGATGATCGTGTCTTGGATCTGCAAAATCGTAGAGGTAACCTTAACTACATTCAGTCTCATGTTGATCTCAGGGGAAATAATTATGCTCAGTCCCCTTCTTGTGTAATTCATAATGATAATGCACCCAGATCATCCCAGGCCCCTACTGCCCCGCAGACCTCTTCTCGTCGTCCGCCTGCCACTCGTGGCCAAGTTAACTATAATAACAGTATCCGAGAGAAAGTGTATAATTCTTGTGGGAAAACTGGCCACTTGGGATATCAGTGTTGGGCACGTACTAGAGGTCAGAGAGAGGGAGCTGTGAATGGAGTGTATGGTGTGGGAGTGGTTGCGAATGTAGGGGGAGACGAGGGGGGGGAAGGTGATGAGGGTTCAGTGGCGTGTGTGAGTGAAGTTCCCCACTGAGCTCTGTGACCCCAACCACTGGCGCCACCCATGAGGCAGACCTATCTTACCAGCCTTTTCTTTCCAGGGGAAAAATGATGATGCCAGATGAAATTTTGGAGGTGAATCTTCTAAGAGACACAGGGGCCTCTAGAAACTTGATTAGAAGGGTTAATCCTGGTCTTGTTTCCATAGGAAGTTATGTGAAATTGTGTGGTGCGGGAGGACCATTCTCAGCCCCGCTTGTTGAGATAGATATTGATTGTGAGCTGTATAAGGGTAAAGCGACGGTAGGACTTGTGGAGGAATTGCCAGTACCCGGAGTTGACCTACTCCTGGGGAATGATCTGGCTGGGGATAGGGTCAGACCCGACCCTGTCGTGGGTGTTGAACCAGTGTCTGAGCCTCTAACTAGTGTGCTCGAGGAGGAGTTCCCTGAGGCATTCCCTGTGTGTGCGGTGACAAGGACGATGGCAAGTGTGGCCACCCCCCTGCCTCTACTCCCTTCATCAGATTGTGTGGATCTTGGTGTGGATGTGGGGAACCTGGTAAGAGACAGTAACTCTGACTCGTCTAGGGACGGATATATCCTTGGCAGATACCTTTATGGCTCGTCTTAACCAGGGCGAAGCCTCTAACTCCCTTCCAAAAAAATGGTGAGAGGGATCTGGTGAGTATGCAGCAGGCGGATTCTGAATGCAGACGTTTGGCTGTGGGAGCTGTGACTGTGGAGGAGTGTAAGAAGGAGCTAGGGACATGTATCGTAAATACGATAGGCTATGACTCTTTTGTGATCCCGTATGTCTCTGTGACGTCACATCGCTCCTGCAGCACGACGTAGGACGAGTAGATCGTATATTATAAGATTGTAAATAAGTTAAGTTATAAAAGGCCTAATATGCTATTAAGCAATATTGCCATGGTCTTATGTAGTATATATGAATTTATCGTATATATTAATATAATTTATCGTATAGAGCAACCTAGATGCGGTACGATAATTTGGGCTCCTGGCGTTTGCCAAGGCAGCAAGGTGTGCCTTTGAGGAAGACCAGAGCCTTCACGAACACCAACCAGTTAACATCTATTTTCCGCCCTCAGTTGATCGTGCTTTTGTGCCTCTAATCACAATACACTGTCAGCAATACAAACAGCTACACCATCACAACGCTCTCATCGACGCCATGACTGACTGACAGATAAGCATAATAATCATGTCCATTCCCATGTAATCATTTATTCTTTCTTTAACTTGACTCGTGTCTCGGGACCGAAGTCCGATTTTCATTAATTGGTTTTCATACCGTAAATTAGGGGTAGGCCATACCCTGGTTAGGGTACTTCTAATAGAGATAGAACAAAATGGCTTGCATTTTTGTACTCAGAAGAGTCGATTTACACATAGAAATGCTTTCATATTTCATTTATTTACTAAAACCTGCAAAATATGACAGCAAATTTCAATTTCTCTATTTTCCTATAGAAAAACGATTTTGTTGGCAATATTTTGTGAATTGTCAATAAATCAGTGTCGATGAAACCACTTCTATGTGTAAATCGACCCTTCTGAGTTCAAAAATGCGAACCATTTTGCTTTATCTCTACTAGAAGTACCCTAACCAGGGTATGGCCTACCCCTAAAATTTACTGTGAAAACCAAATCATGAAATTCAGCATTCAGACAGCTGTATATAAGTTTTTAGTTGATAAAATGTAGTCTAGGGGTTATCAACCCCGGAGAATTCAGAAATCAACACCATTTGGGTCTGTGATGTCGGGAAGTGCTCCAATTCGGGTATGTGATATTTTCCGGGTTAAATCCAATGATACAAAGCGAGATGATGGGTCGACCTCTAAATATCATTGTATCGCGATGAAATTTTGCACACAAGGAGAGGAATGCAACACGAAAAAAAGCAGCGGTGTGGAGAAAGGACCAGTGCACTTTGAAGTTTTACCCCCTCTTCGTGGACCACCCTAACCGCCATATTGGGTAAAACGTTCTCCCTTGCCTCATTGCCACGTGGAACTATTGGTAAGTTAATTCCTGGCTAGTATATTAACCCTTATAACCTTACCCTATATATAAATATATTATGCGAGACCTTTGGATATAAATTAGCTTGTTTCAGATTTAATTCAATTTAGATATGGAGTAGTTTTCATTTAGATTGATTTTATTTGATTCATTATAGCTTAGTAATATTTAACTTCCATTGATAGTTTACCACATTGGTGCCCAGACCCGGGAATTAGCTACCAGTAAGGGATTTTAAGGCAATGAACAAGGGGACATATAACAGGATGCAGGAACAACTCTATGATAAACTGGCAAGGCTAGCCAAGCGATGGTTAGAGCCGGAATGCAGGGTCACATCGTTGCACCTGCCTAAGTCCTGCATCCCACCCATCATCTTTCCCCAATAATTTTCTTTTACATTTCAGACTTCCTGTGACATATGACCTGACCTAACATTTTATTTGTTCAATATGATCCTTTAGTAGGTATTGCTATTTTGTGTACTATTTTTTCTCCATAACATAGAAGTCCGCCGGTCGGCGTCTCTTAACTAGACTATTATTTTGCCGTTGTTTTTGTAACTTAACATTTAGATACATAGCCTATAGGCTTATATGCAGAATGAATAAAGATAATAAAGAGACACCGTCTAGTGGGGTGCTGATCAAGGCCCCTAAAAATCAAAGGGCGGGACTTCGGGGAGTATTAAATAGGCTAATTGTGGACGTCAACACTTTCATCACTACTGCTGAACTAGAGGAATTGGAGGCTAGATTAGAAAACGTCCAAGCTACCCACGGTCGTATTACGGCTCTGAGTGAGGTGATTGTGGCTGACATGACAGAGGAGGAAGAGATAGTTACAGAGTGTGATAATCGCGCCCTCTATGACGAACCTGTCTTTAGAGCGAAGTACATATTACAGCGTGCTGTCGCAAGTAAGAAGGGAGGCGATAATGAGGCCCATAGAAGGGCTGACCCAAAACATACTGTACACCTCCCAAAGCTCAATCTTCCTACATTTGGGGGCAAATTGACTGAGTGGTTAGCTTTTTGGGACGTGTTTCGGTCTACAGTTCATGAATCCTCTTTGGATAATGTTTGCAAGTTTCACTATCTGAAGGGACAAATGGAAGGAGAGGCCATACATTTGATAGAGGGTTTTGCGGTAGTGGGTGGTAGTTATCTTGAGGCAGTACAATTATTAAAGTCCACATACGGGGATAAAGAGCAGTTGAAGATGGCCCATGTCGTTGCCTTGTTAGGGCTCGCAAAACCACAGTATAAGGTTGAGGAGTTAACAAATTTTAGGGCAAATATGGAGTGCCATACTCGGTCGCTAGACACCCTAGGGCTTACCACACAGGAAATGATAGTCATTATCTTGTGTCAAAAGCTTCCTATGGCAATACTTGACAAGGTTAGATCGTTTGATCTGGGGGAGTTCAAAACACAGTTCAGTAAGGAAATCAATAACCTACAGTTGAACAAAGGGAGAATGTATGTGTCGGGAGGGAGTGAGAATGTGGAGAAGAGGGGAACAGTAAGCATGACAGTGGGGACTAAAGAAAAGAAAGAGGGTACGTATAAGAAACCTGCTCAGATTCTATGTAAGCTATGTAACAACAAACATAAATGGAGTTTCTGCGTATAATACCCAACAAATGAGACAAAACTAGCACAGGCGAAAAGATTGAAGCTATGTGTAGGTTGTCTAAGTAAGGAACATGGTAAGCAGGGACAATGTACTGCTACATACTTAAGGCCCTGTCGCCACTGCAAAGGACATCACTTTGATAAGTTGTGTCCTACAGCAGATAAAGTCAAAGACGTCAAAACAGAGGGTACTACAACTGTGGCACTAGGTAGCACATAAGACACCACTATATTGCCCACAATACAGATTCCCATGGAAGGTAATGACAGTAACAAAGTTTGTCGGGTACTTCTAGATCAAGGGTCTCCACGTTCCTTTATAAAGAGGTCCGTACTAGTGGGACTGAAGCACCGAATCGTAGGGGCTGAGACTCTTCGATTACAGGGCTTCACAGGGGTTACTGATAAACAAAACTACGAGATAGCGGAGATTTCATATTTCTACCGTAAGAACCGATACTTTATGACTTGTATCGTAGTAGACACCCTACCAGAATATGTATCTGTAGGAGTGAAGAAGGTGGAACACGCATTACGTAGCAAGGGGGTTAACTTGTCAGATCCCATGGGAAATCAGAGTGAGGTGCATGTTCTACTTGGTGTGGATCATTATTATGAAGTAGTATACCTTGGATTTAAAAAGATGTGTGGTGTAATTTTAATCCACACTAAATTTGGATATTGCATGAGCAATATTGCTGGGGAAGTACGCCTATACCAGTGACATCGAGAAAGCATTCTTGATGGTCAAGCTAAAGGAGGAAGATAGATTTCTTTGGTTCAGCGACATTAGCGACTCTGAAATTCCGGTCATAATATACCATTTTCGGGTTGTACTCTTTGGGGCCACGTGTTCACAGTTTTTGTTAAATGCCACAATCAGAAAACATCTAGCTGACACTTATGAGGACACAAGTAAACTATCTCGCGGATTATATATAGACAATTTGCAGGGTTCTAGCGATAGTCAGGATGATTTGTTATATACATACTGGCAAGCACGCAGATTGTTTGCGGATGCACATCTATTTCTCCGCGAGTGGGTTACTAATAGTGAAGATCTTCAGAGTTTGATACAGGTGGACGGTACGGCATATCTTAACCAGGAAAAGTCCAGAAACTTGGGGATGATCTGGCAACCTAAATATTACATACTAACTTTTCAAACAAGGTATTTTGCTCAGCAGACAGGAGCGCACACAAAAAGAAGTCTGTTGAGCAAAGTTGCGCAATTTTTTGATCCTTTGGGTCTAGCATTACCCGTTACCATAAGAGCTAGGATTCTAATGCAGGAAGTTTGGAGACGTAAATTAGGATGGGATGACAGTTTGCCCGAGGACCTGAATGACCAAGGGACATTGTTGTTGAATGAGTATGCCATCCTATGTACTAAACCTATACCTCGTAAAGTGGCGGCGAACGGTGACGTTACGTTACACACGTTTTGCGATGCTAGCGCCACGGCATACGGGGTAGCCATATATGTCGTTACTTCATTTGGGGCACATTTAGTTACAGCCCGGGCCTAGGTAGCCCCGGTTAAAAAGGTAACTATCCCTAACATGGAATTGACTGCCATGCTGCTCTTAGCACGTCTGGTGCAACATGTACGCGCAGCATACGAGAGCGAGTTAAACATTGAAATCGTTCACGAATGGTGCGATAGTCAGGTCGCACTCAACTGGATACATAGCAAGAAGTCTCAGCCAATTTATGTGAGGAATTGGGTAGATGAGATTAGAGCCCTTTTGCCAGACGTTGCTTATCATTATGTAAATACAAAAGAAAACCCTAGTGATCTCATAACTAGGGGTATAACGGCTCGCCAGCTAGTGAAGTCCGAATTGTGGTGGCATGGTCCAAAGTGGATGCTCCATGAAAGTGAATGGACGATTTGGCATGCTGTTGGTGAGGGACTTCTGCCACTGGAAACAGTGACAGTTACAGCCCAACCAAATGAGCCACCGGGTCCAATCGTAGAGTGGGCAAGATTCGGTGACTATAATAAACTAGTCAGAGTTGTAGCTTGGGTATTGCGATATGTATCTAATCTCAAGCGTAAAGTAACGGGCCAACTCTGCAACAGGGGTCACAACATTGATGCTCGTGAATTTAAAGCAGCTGAAGTAACTTTGATCAAATGGGTTCAAGTAGAAACCTTTTCCAATGAATTAGAGACCTTGAAAAGCTCGAATAAGACATTAATGCCTAATATAGTGCGTCAACTAAGGTTGCACCTAGACAATGGCCTCATCAGGTGTGAGGGTCGCCTGAAGTGGTCGGGTGTACCAGACGGCACAAACCGCCCTATACTTATGCCAACAAGACATCATGTTACTGATCTATTGATGCACATAGGGAAGTAAAACACTACGGGGTATGTCATATTATATCAAATTTACATCTCACATGGTGGATACCCAGAGTTCGACAAGTAGCTCGACGCGTAGTAAGAAAGTGTGTAATATGCCAGAGACTAAAAGGTAAACCATATGCAACTGGACCAGCTCCACCTCTACCTGAATGCCGTGTAAAGCACATAGAACCTTTCCAAGCTGTAGGGTTAGATTACACAGGGGCATTGAAGACGAGAGAGCATGAGAAGGTTTATATATTATTGTTTACCTGTGCAACGTCTCGAGCGGTACACCTAGAACTATGTGATAATATGTCTAGCGAAGAATTCATGCTGGCGTTTAGACGGTTTTGTGCCCGTCGTTCATTCCCTCAACTCATTCTTAGTGACAATGCTCCCACTTATGTCCAAGCATCAAAATATCTAAAGGATATGAGTATTGATCCTACTATCATCACTTTTTTGGGAGAGAAGAAGTGCGAATGGAGGTTCATTCCAGTTAAGGCACCTTGGTTTGGTGGAATGTGGGAACAGTGTGTCGGCATAGTAAAGTCAGGACTTAGAGCGGTAGTAGGACGTGCTCTATTAAAGAAGAGTGAGTTGACGACAGTCCTCACAGAGATATATTATGATGTATATGAAAACTACTCCATATCTAAATTGAATTCAATCTGAAACAAGCTAATTTATATCGAAAGGTCTCACATAATAAATTTATATATAGGGTAAGGTTATAAGGGTTAATATACTAGCCAGGAATTAACTCACCAATAGTTCGAACATGTTTTTATATGCAAGATGGTGTGTTGTGGCGTAGATGGCGACCTAGAGACTTGTCTGTTGATGGTGGAGCATGGGATATTAATCAGATAGTGGTACCGAAATGTTGTAGGAAGCTGATTATAGACTTGGCACATGGCTCACCTTTGGCAGGGCATTTAGGGGTCAAGAAAACACTGGACCGCAACCGTTCCTATTTCTTCTGGCCCAGGGTGGGAGCGGATGTAGCTACCTACTGTCGTCTTTGTCATGTGTGCCAGGTGACGGGGAAGCCAAACCAAAAGGTCCATGTGGCTCCCATGGTCCCTATACCAACGGTCGAGACTCCTTTCACCAGGGTGATTATTGATGTGGTTGGACCCTTTCCCAAAAACTTCCCAAGGACATTGTTATTTGCTGACTATTTTAGATACAACCACGATATATCCCGAGGCAATCCCATTGAGGAATATATCTGCTTTGTTTGTGATCCGTGATCTGCTTAATTTTTGCACTCGTATGGGCTCTCCTCAGGACTCAGAGATTCAGGTTGACCGTGGTACTAATTTTACTTCAATTTTTTTGTTCAGCAGTCCCTCCAAGAGCTGGGAATTAGTCACATCAAATCTAGTGCCTATCACCCGGAGAGTCAAGGATCTCTCGAGCGTTTCCACCAAACTTTGAAGAATATGTTGAAGTGTTATTGTGGTGAGCACTGGGGTGACTGGGACAGGTGAGTTGCTTATGTCCTTTTTGCCGCCCGGGAGGTCCCATCTGAGTCGTTGGGTTTCTCCCCACATGAGCTAATCTTCGGACATCAGGTACGTCGTCCGTTGCAACATCTTAAAGAACAGTGGAGTAGTAACGACGGAGCTGAAAATATATTGCAGTACGTTGTTGACTTTAAAACAAGGCTGTATGATGCCTGTCACTTTGCTTCCCAGAATTTGAAAGTAACTCAAGAAAGGACGAAGTTCTGGTATGACAGGCGTTCTTGGGCCAGGGTGTTTCAGCCAGGTGAGGAAGTTTTAATTCTACTACCAGTATTTGGAAAACCCTTTGCAGCAAGGTTTCAGAGTCCTTATAGGATAAGGTGAACGAAACGGATCATCTCATCCATACCCCGGACCGCAGGAAGTCATACCAGGTTTTTCATGTGAACCTTCTGAAGATGTATCATCGAACCCCTGACTCTCTTCCCCCGTGCTCATTACCAGTGGCGGTAGCTAATGAGGTGGGTGTTGCCAATGAAACTGAACTTCCCTTCTGTCACCATTCTGCAGATTATAGTAGCTTACGAGCCTTTAATGGAAACTCTCAGGCTTGGGCTTCACTACCTAACATGTTATGTCATCTTTCTCCCTCCCAGTCAGCGGAATTGATATTTGTCCTTTCACAGAGTGCAGAAGTGATTAGAGATTCTCCGGGGAGGACTTTAATGACGATACATGATGTGGACGTGGGGGACGCCTGGCCCATTAAGCTCTCTCCATACAGGGTTTCTCCTCAACGCCGTAGCATCATGCAGGTGGAGTTAGACTATATGTTGTCCCATCAGATTATCTCACGTCATCTAAGTCAAAGGTCCAGCCCGGTGATATTGGTACCCAAGCCTGAGGGAGAGTTTCGGTTCTGCATAGACTATAGGAGGGTGAATTCGGTTACAACGTGTGACACCTACCCTCTACCGAGAGTTGTGGATTGTATAGATCAGATAGGAACAGCCAGTTTTTTTACAATGATTGATTTGATGAAGGGTTACTGGCAGGTGCCTTTCACGCCTAGGGTTCGGGAGATTTCTTGTTTTGTAACACCAATTCAGTCTTTTTGTTGTGAAGTCATGCCATACGGTTTCAAAAATGCCCCAGCCACCTTTCAGAGGATGATGAATTATCTAATCTCAGACATTCCCGGGTGTGTGGTCTACTGTATATAGATGACATAATTCTATTTGCTCATACATGGCAGGAACACCTTCATCAGATCAAGATGTTGTTTGAAACCCTCCAAAATGCTAATCTTGTTGTGAATATGAGAAAGTGTAATTTTGTCCAATCTACTGTCAAATATCTAGGCTATGTGGTCGGGCAAGGCAGGGTTGTGCCCCCCAATGCGAAGGTTGCAGCCATTAATAATCATCCTGTTCCAGAGTCAAAGAAGGAGGTCCAACGTTTTCTGGGCAAGGTGGGTTATTAACGTAAATTTGTTTGTAATTTCTCCAAGGTTACCTCCCCACTAACAAATTTGCTGAGAAAGGACATTAAGTATAATTGGACTGTTGAATGTTCCCAAGCCTTTGGAAAAGTTAAATCTATATTAACCACTTACCCTGTGTTGAGAGCCCCCAACTTTGATAAGCCTTTTTCCCTGGATGTGGATGCCAGTAATGTGGGAGCCGGAGCTGTTGTTTTTCCAGGAGGATGATGCGGAGGTATTACATCCTGTCTGCTATTACAGTAGGAAGTTCACTGGGGCTCAATGTAACTACTCAGTGATTGAGAAGGAGTTGGTAGCCTTGATATTGGCATTACAGCACTTTGAGGTTTATGTTCAGTCTTCCACAGGGCCTATCATTGTATATTGAGACCACCATCCTCTCAAGTTCCTAATCAAATTTAGAAATAAAAACCAACGGTTGACTAGATGGAGCCTGTTCCTGCAGGAATACGTGCTGGATATCAGGCACATTCACTGGGTAAATAATGTCTTGGCCGACCGTTTGTCACGTGTATAATATGTGAACGAATACTCCCCTGTCGTATTCTATTTTAGCGGTGGAGGTGTTATGGATGGAGCTCTACACCCCCTATGAATGTGACTGTGCCCGGACTTCTGGAGACGACTGTACATGGTAGTGGCGAACGGTAGCAGTTGGAGCTGGACTATCTCCACTCGCCCCTCGTCTAGACTACCGACCCCCATCTCCCCCCCCCCCCTTTCCCCATCCCCCAGGTGTGAAGCCGGACCCCGTTCTTGACCCCCCACCCCTTTCCCTGGTTTCCTGGGGCTTACGAAAGCGAGAGGGGGCAGTGTGTTTTGGTGGACGACGGGACGAGGTTCTAAGGGAGGAGTGGAGGTGGCCATAGTTCTGTAAGGGGGTTTGGGATGGTGTGCCAAGACTCGATGGGATAGCTGAGTATAATGTACATAATTAGAAGTGTGAGGTAACACTACCTTTTGTTATTTAACTAGGTAAGGCTTCTTAACTATTGTTATTGATTTATGATATGGTGTAGTGGTGTGCTCATTGGGTATGAGCCACGCGGGATTATCTTGGTGTATGTTATCAGTAGAGTGAAGAGACTCTCCTTTTCGTTATTCAAACAAGTGTGTGTTCATTAAGGATTGTTATTGAATTATAATATGGGGTTGTGAAGTGTTCATTGGGTAAGGAACTAGTGGGATAATAACCAGGAGAGTATCTCAGTTTTAGTAAATTAAATTAGTGTTCGGAAGTAATCAATTATATATTGGATTGGGTATATGAACTTTATTGGTGTGGGTTTGGAGATGGAAGGATTTGGTGGTGGATTAAGTTTATAATAAATACCTTTTGTCTTTTAAGTATAGTTTTTATTTCTCCCTATTATTTATTAACTTGCTATAGAGTAACTTAAGAGATTGGTCTACTTTAATACCATATTGCCTTCACTGCCTGGTGTTGGACATTCATTGATATTATGTTTGTTAAGAGTTTGGCGTTCGTAGCGATGTGCATCTACCGGGGTCCTAGCTGATTGGTGGTTACACCCTGGTGACGTAACAAGATAGATAGATAGATATATAGATAGATAGATAGATATAGATAAATAGATTATTATTGATGCTATTACATGCACCTGGAGCAAGTGTTGTGAATAAGGAACTGGCATTATTGCTCTCAAGTATGTACAGTATATGTAGCTTGAAGATGAGTTTGAGTATACCTTTGTGCAACACTGTTGTTTGAAGTGAGCTAAATAATAGACTTTGTTATACTCGGCATTAACCTGTTTTCGTTGCTAATAATCGGTCAGATTTTAGAAAATTTGGCCAAGATTCAGTCGTGTGTATATATAATGTTACCAAACTTTGAACCTTTAAAGCCAGTTTTTGAAATGTCAGGGCTATAATAGAGCATTGTATTGTTTTGTTTGCATTCAATACTGATTCAAACGAGTGCGTCATTTTCGTGCTTACTATGGACTCCGGGAGACCCATTGCAGCCTTCAGGTTTCGAAGGTATCGAGAACTGAATCGAATCTTCTAATTAATGCTTTGCTTAAAATGTACACATGTCGAATGTTTGTTTTATGTTTGAGGGTTCAAATTGTGTTCAAAAATGTGTTAAGCTCTCTGTAAATTATTGTGAAAAACATATTGAGTGTAGCAAGTTCAGTAGAAAGCTAGGGCTGCCTCCAGGAATGCTCATCCGGTTTAGCCTGCTGTCAAAAACATGTTTTTAAACATGCTGACTCGCTACCGCTCGCCAGGAAAAAATCGACACCTTTATTGGGCTAAACGTCTTAAACCAGTAGGGTGAATGGGGCTGAATGGATACAACCCAGAGAGAGAGGGAGAGAAAGAGACAGATAGAGGAAAAAACGAGGTGTGCCCCCTTAAAAATACAATGCAAAGTGAAACATATCACAATCTCCCCCTCAATCTTCTTTTGGAGAATAATAACCTGCGTCGCACAATGAAGGATTTAGTGTTATATTTCCAAAGTACAGGTTTAGTCACTTAATTTTCTTTGTACTTACTATCTTTCTATTGCATCCTCCACTTTGTGACCCTCCCTACCGTGCACCATAATGCCAGCCGATTGAGAGAGGTAAAGGGACTGGAGTTCTCGAAAAGGGGCTCCAGTCCTGACGCTAGTCTTAACTTACTGTGTACTGGCTTAATAATCCAGAAGGGATGATAGCCTCTGAAGGGGCTCCAGTCCTGACGCTAGTCTTAACTTACTGTGTACTGGCTTAATAATCCAGAAAGGATGATAGCCTCTGAAGGGGCTCCAGTCCTGACGCTAGTCTTAACTTACTGTGTACTGGCTTAATAATCCAGAAAGGATGATAGCCTCTGAAGGGGCTCCAGTCCTGACGCTAGTCTTAACTTACTGTGTACTGGCTTAATAATCCAGAAGGGATGATAGCCTCTGAAGGGGCTCCAGTCCTGACGCTAGTCTTAACTTACTGTGTACTGGCTTAATAATCCAGAAAGGATGATAGCCTCTGAAGGGGCTCCAGTCCTGACGCTAGTCTTAACTTACTGTGTACTGGCTTAATAATCCAGAAAGGATGATAGCCTCTGAAGGGGCTCCAGTCCTGACGCTAGTCTTAACTTACTGTGTACTGGCTTAATAATCCAGAAAGGATGATAGCCTCTGAAGGGGCTCCAGTCCTGACGCTAGTCTTAACTTACTGTGTACTGGCTTAATAATCCAGAAGGGATGATAGCCTCTGAAGGGGCTCCAGTCCTGACGCTAGTCTTAACTTACTGTGTACTGGCTTAATAATCCAGAAGGGATGATAGCCTCTGAAGGGGCTCCATTCCTGACGCTAGTCTTAACTTACTGTGTACTGGCTTAATAATCCAGAAGGGATGATAGCCTCTGAAGTCCTATTTTAACTAACTAACTTGAGAGAGGAGATTAGTTCAAATACTGAGAACCCTTTGATCTGCCGGTCCATCAACCAACTTTGATGTTACTGTTGGTTCAATCATTGTCGACCCTCGCCTTCACGTCCTGGTTGTGACTGTCATGTGTTGCCGTCAGTGTCTTGCACGACCGTCATTATCATAATGCGACCATTACTATCAACATATCGTCTGTTTCACGGATGCCAAACTGTCGTATTCAATTGATACTATTCAAATTAATTTGTAATGTTATCAGAATCATGAAATTAACCCTCTCGCCTCTGGCAATATATTTTAATTGAAAATGGTCAGCCATTCTCTAATTTGCCCTTAAATATTCTGGCCGGGCGAGTTTTCGAAGTCTTGTGTTTTTCCACCAGAATGCTGTTTATTGTGAAGTATCATATGTCAATGGAAAGAGGAATAACTATACTACATTATACAAAAAAAATTTTTTTTTTAAATATTGCAATATGAAAGTGTAGACGACTACGGAATAAATGTTTTTCCGGGGCAATTGTCTTCACACCGTCCTATCTCGAAATTGTGAGTGATGACCATATATTTTTATTTGCTCAAATAATAGTATTTTTTCTGCTCTTTCCAAATCTGGAAACAGAAATTGTCTATCTTTGATAGTTCTCAAGCAGTGACCGAAAACAAAAAAAGTATGACCTTGCATGATATGGTTTATAACATTTCGAATTATTTCGTTGTTACGATGTCTATGGTTCTCAATTTAGGCTGTATGAATACGGCAGATAATGCTGAAGAGAATAAAAAAAAAATAGAAGTTCCTACGACAAATACTTTTTGCTCTATGAATATTTGAAATGAAGAGCCAAAATGCGAATATTTACGCTTCACTCGTCTCCATTCCGCCGATGCTAGCCGGGTTCCGAGCTGTTCCCCACCTCGGCGTTGCTTTATTTGCTCGGATATGTATATAACTGTTTATATCACCGTAATTGGAAAATTATGCTCTTTCTAATGGTGAACACCAAAATAATATAGCATAATTGGTTCGCGAGTTATGCGTAATTGTTTCCATGCATTGTTATTGTTATGCAAATATATGAGAATGTTTATACAGTTGTATATCTTTGCCGCAATATACAACACTTTTATATAATTTTCCTTGCCAATAATTGTATAATGTTCATAGAACACATGTCAGTCATGAAGGTTGTCAATTTGACTTACCTGGTAGGGCCACAACCCTTTCCAACGAGAAGGGAAATGGCTCCTGGGTTGACACTGAAAAAACAAAAGAAGAAAGCCAGGTTATCTTCAAGTAATAAATTCAGAAATAATTCTATTGTACACACAAATAAAGTAATATATATATAAGGTGTCATAAATATATATATATATATATATATATATATTGTAAGGTATACCGGCCCTTGGCCACCGCCAGGACGTCAAAAGACAAGGAGTGTGGAATGTCTCCCTATAGAGGACCCAACTAACGGTTCTAAGAGTGACGGATTCTTGCCTAATATTGCGTCATCTTATCTATATCGGCCCATTGACTTTTAATGTGTCCAGGATTACAATCAGTGTAATTTTACAAGTGGCATGATGTATTTAACCCGTTGAGACCCAGCGTCGCACGTGTTGCGTCGGCAGTCTTTGATCACCAACTCCCAGCGACGCATCACGTGCGTCCGACATATAAAAAACACTTACGTGGCTCGTAAGGTAGGAAATGGCGGGAGAATAGGAGGGGGAAGTACCGTAGTGTGTGGGGGAGCCGGGCCAGTAGGTGTGAGCGGGCCGAGACAGCCGCGCGGCTGGTGGTGGTGGGCTTAGTGGGGATAGTTTACACCCCTAGTTTACCGCCACTTTAAACCTTCATTACTCCGGTCGTATGGGAGCTAGAGGCTTGAGATTTATGTGAGATACTCCTTAGGATGTATGCCGTACAATGCCATACTCAGTTTTTACCCTAGTGCTCCCGGGCGGTTGGTCATGCGGGGGAGACGAACTATTGAAACCCCCCCCCCCCCCCCCGCCCCCCAAATGACCGAAATGAGTTTTTTTTTTATTTGTGTGTTCATTTCTCACCATTCTCTTCCATTTTGGCTCAACACATTTTTTTGAAGCTCCCCCCCCCCAACCCCCCACCGGCCCCCCCCCAAAAAAAAAAATGTCAGAGGTGATTTTTTTTTGTTTTTTTTTCATTTCTCATCCTTGTCTTCCATTTTAGCAAACAAAAAAAAATAAGTGAAAATGGCTTGGGACTGGGGTGAACAAAATATTATAACTAGCCGGGGCTCAACGGGTTAAGAAACTTTATGATGGGCAAATGAGATTATATGATGTTAGAACTTTATAATCAAGTCGAGGGTTTCCAAGACTTGATAAGTGATATTATCTGTGTTTATATGAATGCCTCGCATTGTCCGAGGATGCCTTGTGAAATAGATTGTGTGGGCGGTGTCTATCTATCGAGTGAGGGTCTTGTGATTGGGATATTAACCCTCTAATGTATTTATGGGACCAATAACTGTGTTTTGTCATCTTGGACATTTTGAATGTGAGGAGTGCCCCTCAGTGAGCATAAGGCCCCGCCCGTATATATACTCCCTCGCCGGTCCCTCGGACAGAGACAGGGGGAGACGAGGGCAGGGTGTGGAAGGTTGAGGAAGATTGCTGGTGTTGCAGGCGTGTGTGTGTGCGTGTGTACGCGGTCCCTCAGACAGAGACGAGTGGTGACAGCTTATGGCAGAGGAGGGCCGATCCTGGCATCTTGAACTACAGACACGATTGTGTGTGTGAGTATTTGTGTGTTGATACGGAGCCTTGCTATTCTCAATATATACATTTTTGCAGTGATCTCTTGTATTGATTTATATTTATGCGTGTTGATTGACCTTTTGATCAAAGATATAATTATATATTGTATCTCTGATGAACTGGGTTATATATTGTATATGTGCGCATTAGTTAGGATGTTCATACGGGGTATTTGTGTGATAAATGCCACCCCTACAGATTTAACATTCCAGTGAAATAGCTTACTTAAAGAATGCATGATTAATGATTTTCGGTAGCCTATTATTTGCACATTAACACCTTAAGAGCGGCCTATGCGGTTTATTTATATGTACCGCCCAGCGGGGTGTTTTTAGCCAAAATAGGGCTGTTTACGTGATCATTTTCATGCCTAAATAAGACCCAGAACGTAAAACAAGTATCTATCCCTGAAAGGGCATAAACAGAGCTTTCGAATGACACCATAACGATCCTTTTATGATGGCTAGTTTTCTTGCAATAACCGTGCAACGCGAGTGCAAAAAGCATGTAATTAGGCACTTTCCCCATACAATTCCGTATATAGCGAGTGAGAGAGGGAGGAGGGAGGTGAGATTCGTGTCAGTAGGTTCGCCGCAGTGGTCTGGAGCAGTCATACGCTCGCTACTCTCCTGCCACCACTTGTCTCTCTCTCTCAGCAACATTAAGTGCTGAAATTGCCACTCGACCTATGTCGAGCGCCGCCACATAGTCCAGCTTTATTTAACTCGACTTATGTTGCTCGCCGACAGTTAGGGGTTAAGAAACACCTGGGCTGACATTGTCATACAGATATCCCATATTGTTTTTGACTATATCCCAGTGGGACATTTATATTTTATTGGCTTAATTAGGCACCCAATATTTGATGAGTCATTTGAGTCAAATGTTCCTTTAATTCTCAATCAAATTCATTGTATTTATTATTGCCTGCTTAACTTAAGTGAGGAGTCTTGATACTTTATAGGAGTAATTTATCAACGTGTTTCTTTGATAGTTAATCAAGTTCATTTCTGATATTTTTGAGAAGTCTGCTTAGCCTAACTCATTTTGTCTTGAGGAGTGCCTATATAATTTACTTCACAGTAGGCTATTGTACAGTGACAGAAGTGAATTAAAATATGATATGAATCCATTGACAGTGTATCAATATGATTTCCTTCCATGTGATAGCAGTGTAGATTTACCTGAATTGGGATATTAACCCTACCTGTCTTCTGAAGTAGGCAGATTCGCGTTGTTGTGTCTGAGGTCTATTTAGACTTTGTATGAGTTCTGAAGAGAATTCGTAACAGTCGATATATCAAAATAGTGACCGGAGGGTTCCCATTTTGTTTTGGCGACCCCGGTCAGGATTGCTTTGGCGACCTTGCCAGAATCCCATTTTTGTATAAATCACACCTTATCTCATATGGAGGATTCATGATTCACGAGTCATGGTTAGAATGTTATTTTAAAGAGATCACCTGCAATTTATCATGCCATGCCATTTGTTGTGTGATTGAATAAGCTAGTTCTCTGCCTGATATTTTTTCTGCTGCCCACATATTTTTGCCTTTGCCGCCACCATGCCGACTATTACTGAAAATAGTGTAGGAGCTTTCCTGCTCACACTCACCCGAGTCGGTCCGAGTTCTCACTGATGGAGAGTTACGTATTCTAGCTAGGTTTATAAATGTTGTGTTAGAGTCCGAGGACTCTGAAGAAGAGATTCTAGCGAAGGTCCTCAGCAAAATGTACGTTTCGGCTTCACCAGACTTTAGTGGGTTTAGTCTTCACTTTCCTCCCGCTAGAGAGAGTAGTGTGGGAGTTCCTAGGGGCCCAACAAGCCCGAGGAGCCCAAGAAGTCCGACAAGTCCGAGAACTCTAAGGAGTGCCATGAGCATTTCTAGTGCTCATTCTGGTGGCAGTTCTATGAGTGATGCCACGAGACTCGAACTAGCTAGAATGCAACTTGAGAGTGAGAGAGAGAGGAATCAAAATGAAGGAGAGAGAATTCAATGCGAAGATCAAAGAGAGAGAATGAGGTTAGAAATGGAGCGTGAAAGTGAGAGAGAGAGGAACCAAATAGAGAGAGAGAGAGTCCAAGTGGAGCGTGAGCATGTTCCGCCTAATGATCATATGCCCCTTGATAACCGTAGGCCTGCCTTTGATGTAACAAAACATGTACACATGGTCACAGCATTTAATGAGGAAGATCCCACAGGATACTTTTTGTCCTTTGAAAGGGTGGCCGAGAATCATGCTTGGCCAGAGGACAAATTGACCATGCTGCTGCACAGCGTGTTAAAGGGCAGGGCACTAGAGGTTTTACTTCATTAACAAATGAATAGAGCCGTGACTATGCCACTGTTAAAGAGAGTATATTGCGTGCGTATGAGTTAGTCGCAGAAGCCTACAGAGTGAGGTTTCGTTATTGTACAAAAGCCCCTAATGTAACTTTCTCACAACATTTACACGGCATGCGCAAGGCTCTGGACAGATGGTTGCATTCCATTCAGACTGGTGAAGATTACCAGGCTCTTTATAATCTTATGCTATTTGAAAACTTCTGTAATACAATTCCCAAGGAAATTAAAGTTCATTTAGCTGATAACAATATCTTTGACCCTGAGAATGCAGCCATCACAGCAGACAAATACTCATTAACCAACAAGATATCTGTAGCAGGACCTGAGCATAGAGTTAAGAAGGGAGGAAGCAATCCTACCAAAGAATCTAATGTAAAAGCTATGATAAGAACCCCACTAATGTCACTCACACATCCCAAAAATCTGAAGGGATGCAACAGCCTACACCAAGTAATAAATCTTCCAATTCAGATAAAAGCTATAAGTCTCAGATTAAATGTAACTTTTGTGGTAAACCAGGCCACATAGCCAAGTATTGCTTTCTCCGAAAAAAGGAGATGGGTTCAAGCAAGGAGTCATACTTGCGTGAGTTCAAATCCATTGCCTTAGTCAATGAAAGGTTGAATGAATTAGGTAATGTGCTGGACCCATATAGAGAACATAGACTTGTAGGTATCATGAAGTGTGGAGATAAACTGAGGCGTGTAAGAATTGTGAGAGACACTGGTGCGTCTCGTACCCTAGTGATGCGCAGTATGTTTGAGGACGGGATCGAGAGTGATCAGTACACCATTCTGTGTGGTATAGGCGGCACAGTATCTGCCCCTCTGGTAGACATAGGGTTAGAGTGTGAAAGATACAAGGGGAGTGCCAAGGTTGCTGTCTTAGATACTCTGCCCATTCCTGAAGCAGATATACTATTGGGAAATGACTTGGTTGAGGGAAGTAAGTGTATGTCTCCCATTGTTTCGACTTACCCAGTGAGTTGTTTGGAAACCAACGACCTGGTGAGTGAGATCCCCGACCTCTTTCCTGTTTGTGCCGTGACATGGGCCAAGGTTCGTAAGGCTCAGGAGATGAGGGAACAGGAAAGCTGTGTAAGAGTCAACCTGAGTCAGTGTCTGAGTCTGAAAGGTCCCATGTAGAAGACGAGGGCTCAGTAAAGAATGCTGAGGGTGTGACTGAGGATTCATATGGTCTAGCTGAATTATTCAAGGGTCAGGGGACCCCATATGCTCACCCCCATGTGTTCCGAGATTCATCCCTCAGGCAGTGTCAGCGTGAGGACCCGGACTTGAAGCCTCTCTGGACGGAAGCCGAGGAGGACCCAGATTCCGGCTACCGTGTTAGTGATGGCCTGCTACTGCGTCACTTCATGCCCCGCGACTGTGACAAGGAGGATGAGACATGGTACTCCGTTGTGCAGGTACAAAGGAGTACAAAGGAAATCAAGCAACAACAGGTCTAGTGACCCTTCTAGGCTGCTTGTCCTCCAAAACACTGAGGATCAAGTGTCCAACCAGTGGTTTAGAGTTGGTAAGGGAACATTGGAAAGGGAATTACTGCCCGGGAACTAATGTCCGTGGCAGGATTAGGAAGTTAGTAGGGGACAGATGGGTTAGTAATTGAGGGGGGGATAAAATAAAGTTATTCATTTACAAACGCAGTCAGTCGCGGGTTTGATGCGAGATATTTGTCTAGGTGGAGTTTAAATTAATCAACAGTGATGCAGTCTATAACGTCTCGGGGAAGCCCATTCCACAAGTTGACAACTCGATTGAAGAAGAGATTCTTAGATTCGTGTGAGTTAAAAGAATTACCAATAATTTTGCAACTGTTTCCCCGCATGTAATTAGATTGTTCGATAGTGAAGTACTTACTACATTTCATATTGTCGATGCCTTTGATGATTTTGAACACTTGAATTAAGTCACCTCTTAATCTGCGCTGGGTAAAAGGAAATAGATTTAATTCTCTAAGATGCTCTTCGTATGGTTTGTTCTTTAGGCTAGGTATAATTTTGGTAACTCTACATTGAACTCGTTCTAGCTTGTTTATATCTTTTTGGTAATAAGGGCACCAGGATTGAACGCAGTATTCCAGAAGAGGGCGGACTAAGGAATTGTAAAGGGTTAGGATAACTTCTTTGGATTTATGCTCAAATGACCTGCCTATAAAGCCAATTATTTTGTTTGCCTTCTTAACAACTTCTGAACATTGTTGACTCGGTTTTAGGTTACTCGATATTGTTACTCCCAGATCGATTTCTCTGTTTACATTCTTAAGCTGAGTGCCATTCATCGAATAGTTTGCTTTCTCATTTAGGTATCCGATATGTAGTACTTTACATTTATCCGCATTGAAACTCATATGCCAAATTTGGGCCCAACATGTCAAATTATCTAGATTGTGTTGCATATCGTCAACTTGTTCTTTTGAGAGTACGCTATTTGCAATTTTTGTATCGTCAGCAAATTTTGAGATTGCACAGGTGAGACCCTCATCTATGTCGTTGATGTAAATTAGAAAGAGAATTGGTCCTAGTACCGATCCCTGGGGTACCCCGCTACTTACATTGGTCCATTTAGATGCCTTACCGTTTATGACTACTCTTTGCTTTCTGTCGCTGAGCCAATTTTCTATCCATTTCAACACACCGTCTTGTATTCCATGTGCATTTAGTTTTAGTAGTAAACGTTTGTGGGGAACTTTGTCAAATGCCTTTTGAAAATCAAGGTATATAATATCTACAGCTTTACTCTCATCGTAGAGGTTGAGGATATCGTGGAAGAAGTCTAAGAGGTTTGTTAAACAGGAACGTTTTTTACGAAAGCCGTGTTGAGTATCTTTAAGTATGTTATTTTTCTCTAAGTGATTTAAGAGTCTGTCTCTTATGAGCGTTTCTAGCATTTTACATACAACTGAGGTTAAGCTAATTGGACGATAGTTACTGGGTAGGAATTTGCTGCCTTTTTTTAATATCGGTGTTACGTTGGCTAGCTTCCACTGATCATGCATAGTTCCAGACTGCAAGGATTTATTGAATAGTAATGTCAGTGTAATGGAGAGCTCATCCTTAGCTTCCTTTAGAACTCAAGGCGAGATTGTATCAGGTCCAGGCGTTTTATTTACCTTGAGTTTATCTAAACAATTCAATACTTCTCTCTCTGTAACGGTGATATTGCTTAGAACATCTGAATTATCAATCTGAATCGGCGATGGTGTAGGGATATCACTGAGGTCTTCTGTTGTAAAAACTGATGCAAAGAAGGTATTGAGGGCATTACTCATTATTTTGTACTTCGTCTTTGGTGTATTCTCCATTTTCATCGACTACCGGTCCAACAGTTGAAGTAACTACTTTTTCCTTTCTGATATAACTATAGAATTCTTTCGGGATTGTTTTACTTTGATTCACAAATATGTAACTCTAAGGTATTTTTACTTTGCTTAATTAACTTTTTGGCTTTGCGTCGTAGCTCTACAAATTTCACCCGTTCTTCGTCATTTTGTGAGGATTTTAATCTATCATTAGCAAATTTTTTAGCAAGCAGGCAGTTTGAAATATCTTTATTCCACCATTTGGGCATATTATTATGGCCTGGACGCCGTATTTTCGATGGTATGCAGTCTTGCACTGCTTTTAGGTAAGTGGTTTCGAATAACTTCCAAGATGTATTTATGTCGTTATTGTTAATTAAAAAGCTCCAGTCAGTTTCTTTAAACATAGCTCTAAGTTTGTGGAAGTTTGCTTTCTTGAAATTAGGGACTTTTTCGATTCTACTATTTGGTTCGTTACTAGTAAACTTTAAAGTGAAAGTTATCGTACGATGGTCGCTGTTACTGAATTCATCACCAACATTCAAATTCTCTATTTATTCTTCTTTTGTTGCAAGTACAATGTCAAGAACGTTATTACCACGGGTCGGCGTTCGAACAAATTGATAAAGCGAACTCTCTTGCAAGTTCGTATACAAGTCATGTCCGGAGTGTGAAGTAAGAGTATCGCCCCTCTTGGTCACAGGTAAATTAAAGTCGCCAAAAATTACGGTATCTTGTGAGTTACTTACATCTGCAATTTGTTCGTAAATTTCTCGGTCAGTTTGCACTGATTGAGCTGGAGGTCTGTATATTAACGCAAGTATTATTTTTGTAACTTTATTATTCTTTATTAGCACAAAAGATGTGTCGACGTTCACAATTTGAGGTTTTGACAAGAGGGTAGGGTTAAGACTTTCTTTGATATAAAGTAAAACGCCACCTCCATTTCGATTTATTCGTCTTTTCTCAAACATTACATAACCGGGAAGTGAATACTCTGCTAAAAAGTCTCTATCTTCTGTATTGAGCCAAGATTCTGTTATGCCAATCACATCATAATTTTCTGTAAACACTAGCTCCTCTAAACCTGAAAATGTATTGCGTATGCTACGAGCGTTTGCATAGAAAACCTTTAAATTTGTTATTTTAGAACTCACGGAACGCTCTTTAATAATATTTTTGGTTCTTGTCGGATCTACATTTATATTCATGGCTGTCCTCGGTCCTCGCTGCCTTCGGTCCTTATCGCTGGTGATCCTCGGTTGCCTCTGTTTTTTGCTTGGCATTGGATGATTTATGTCACTGCTGCTTCTTCTCGGATGGCGTTTTTTGATCCATGGCTGCGGACTGCTTCGTGTAGGAGACGACCCATGCGTACTGAACCCACAGGGTTTAGATGAGTGCCATCCTTGCGGAACAGAGTAGGCTGGTTGTAGAAGTTGTCCCAGAGGTTGATGAATTCAACTTCTTCCTTCAGACACAAATATTTTAGTCGGCTATTTGTGCTGAAGGCCTTGTCGTAGAATTTGTCAGGTGCGTCGATCTTGGGGAGAATGCCTGAGATGATGATATTCCTTGACTTGTTTTTGTAGTGCTGATCATCTTGCGATATTTCAGGTGGTGGTTCCTTCACCATACCGAGAGGAGCTACTAAGGATGGCCCACGACGGAAAACTAGCTGCACACCTGGGAGTACGCAAGACTTTTGACAGACTACTGAAATGCTTCTGGTGGCCCGGCATTAGAAAGGACGTGGCTCAGTGGTGTTGGTCTTGCGACATCTGTCAACGAGTGGGAAAGCCAAATCAAGCTATCAAGGACGCAACTCTCATTCCCATGCCGAGATTTTAGGAGCCCTTCAAGAGATTATTAATCGACATAGTGGGACCCTACCGAAGACTGCCAGTGGTTATCAGTACATTTTAATCATCATGGACATGGCGACGAGGTTTCCCGAGGCGATACCCCTGAGGAAGATAAAGACTGACGTTATTGCTAAGGAGCTGGTGAAGTTTTTCTCCAAATTTGTGCTACCCAAGGAGGTGCTGACGGACCAGGGCACCAACTTCACGTCCCACATGATGAAACAACTGTGTGAGGAGCTGGGGATCCGCCTTATTCATTCTTCCGCATATCACCCACAGTCACAAGGTACCCTTGAGAGATTCCACCAAACATTGAAAAGCATGCTGAGAAAGCACTGTGAGGAGAACCACAAGGATTGGGACTTGGGTTTACCTGTGGTGATGTTTGCCATTCGGGAGGTGCCTAATGAGAGCCTAGGTTTCAGTCCCTTCGAGCTCTTGTTTACCCACGAAGTGAAAGGACCGTTACAACTAGTGAGGGATGCGTGGGTAGAAAAACGAGAGGACACCAGCCTTCTGAAGTCCATAATAGAGTTGAGAGCGCGACTACGAAGACCATGGGAGTTGGCCGGAGAGAATCTTGGACGCACCCAGGAGAAGATGAAGAGATGGTACGACAAGGACGCAAGAATTCGCACGTTCCATCCTGGCAAAGAAATCCTCCTATTTTCACCTACACCAGGACAACCGCTCATGTGCAAGTTCCAGGGACCATACAAAATAATTAAGAAGCTATCGGAAGTGAATTATGTAATCTCTACACCAAATAGAAGGAGGAAGGAGAGGGTCTGCCATGTGAACCTAATAAAGAAATACCATCGGAAGGGTGAAGAGGCCACAGAAAAGTGCAACAACCACTCCCCAATAGCAGCAGTAATGGAGCCACATGATGATGTAAAACTTGACCACCTGGATACTATGTGGAGCAACAAGACCTGTTTTGAGGAGGAGCTCCCAGAGAAGTTGAAGCACCTACCGAGACAGGAAAGTGAGGAGCTCAGAGAGTTGCTCCTGAGACACAGAGAGGTGTTCAGAGGCTCCCCAGGAAGGACTACTCTAATACAACATGACGTGGATGTGCAGGGAGCTCGACCAGTGAAGCAGAGGGCCTACCGTGTGAACCCCAAGAAGGCGGAGCTGATCAAGAAAGAGCTGGACTACATGCTGCGCCATGAGATGATTGAGTCCTGCACCAGCGAGTGGTCCTCACCAGTCACCCTAGTAGACAAACCAGGTGGGTCAGTGAGATTTTGTATAAACTACAGGGTTCTAAACAAAAACTCTAAAACTGATACTTATCCATTACCTCGTGTGGATGAATTTGTTGATACAGTAGGTAAAGCCAAATTCATAACTAAGCTTGATCTCTTAACCCGGGAGCTGCGGGGAGACTCTTAAGAGTTCCCCCGGCGCACTGCGGGAAGACTCTTAAGAGTCAGAGAAAATAAAAATCAACTTTTGACATCGAAAAAAAATATTTTTTTATATTTTTTTTTTTTTATTTTTTTATTTTTTTTTGGCCCCTGGGCCATGCAAAATCTCAGTCCTCTACCTCCCCTCCTTCCCCACTTTCCTCCTCTCCTTCAGTTATCACCTATTTTCCCTGTTATTCCCTTATTCTGAGGTATATTTTCGTGCTAACATTAGAAATCCGATTGGAGGGTGTGGTCATCACTGATAGCAAGCGAGTGCAAGAGAGAGAGAGAGAGTATCGATCGACTGTGTCTCAGTGGCCTTGGGGGAAATTGGCGGGAAAGCAGATTGCCTCACCCATACATTATACAACTCGCGGGCTATATCTCCGATTTTGACCATCCAAACGCTGTTTTCACTCGTTTTATTGTTGTTTCAGGTTAATACCTTTATAATCAACCCATAATAGGCGCATATGGATAAATATTAATGCTATTAATGGCACAATGAATATTTTAGTGACGGAAACACCTCAAATACGTCAGCACAGGGGGACGTTTCCAATTACCCCCATGCGCACTTCAGAGGTTAAAGGGTTTTTGGCAAGTACCACTGACAGAGAGGGCACACGAGGCTTCATGCTTTGTGACTCTCGGGAACACTTATAAATGTAGAGTCATGCCTTTCGGTATGAAGAATGCCAGCGCCACTTTTCAAAGACTAATGAACGAGATAACCAAGGGTCTCGAAGGTTGTGTGGCATATATAGATGACTTAATTGTTTACAGTGATACCTGGGAAGATCACCTGACTAGACTTGAGAGTTTGTTAAAGGCCTTAAGCCGTGCTAACTTAGTAGTCAAACTGAGCAAGTGCAACTTTGTGCATGCACAAGTAGAATACTTAGGCTATGTAGTAGGTGAGGGACTGTGGCCCCTCCTGAGGGTAAGGTAAGGGCCATCTGTGACCTGCAACCTCCTATGAATAGAAAGGACGTGAGGAGAATTCTAGGTATGGCGGGTTACTACCACATGTTTATAATGAATGTTGCAGATGTGGTTGCACCCTTGACTGACCTGTTGAGGAAGGAAAAGAAGTTCACCTGGAATCCTAAGTGTGATGCAGCATTTAAGCTTCTTAAACTCACTCTGTCTTCCTCACCTCTTTTGCTTGCCCCTGATTTTGAAAACACTTTTAAGCTAGCTATTGATGCAAGTAACATAGGTGCTGGGGCCATACTTTTGCAGAATGACAGTCAAGGAATAGAGAGACCTGTCGGTTATTACAGTAAAAAGCTCAACTCGGCCCAGCGTAATTATTCAGTAATTGAGAAGGAACTCCTTGCACTGATACTAGCCTTGCAATTTTATAATGCTTATGCAAGTCCCTCGGACAATAAATTGGTCGTTTACACCGACCATCATCCTTTAAAGTACCTTAATAAATTCCCTAATAAGAACCAAAGATTAACTATATGGAGCCTTCTTTTGCAAGAGTATGATATAGAAGTAGTTCACATTAGAGGTAAGGATAATATCATGCCTGAGCTGCTATCTACTGTAGGTGTGTGGACTGACATACATTTTTTTTGTATGCTCCAAGAACAAATTTGTTTGCAGGAGGAAGGTGTAAGGTATACCGGCCCTTGGCCACCGCCAGGACGTCAGGACATCACTTGTGTGAGCAGTATATCATGTACTGTATGTACTTTTAAATGTTGAAAAACAGTTAAATTTATATAGGGACACTACTACTGTAAAAGACAAGGGTGGAATGTGGCAGGTTGAGGAAGATTGCTGGTGTTGCAGGTGTGTGTGTGTGCATGTGTACGCGGTCCCTCAGACAGAGACGAGTGGTGACAGCTTATGGCAGAGGAGGGCTGCTCCTGGCATCTTGAACTACAGACACGATTGTGTGTGTGAGTATTTGTGTGTTAATACGGAGCCTTGCTATTCTCAATATATACATTTTTGCAGTGATCTCTTGTATTGATTTATATTTATGTGTGTTGATTGACCTTTTGATCAAAGATATAATTATATATTGTATCTCTGATGAACTGGGTTATATATTGTATATGTGCGCATTAGTTAGGATGTTCATACGGGGTATTTGTGTGATAAACGCCACCCCTACAGATTTAACATTCCAGTGAAATAGCTTACTTAAAGAATGCATGATTAATGATTTTTGATAGCCTATTATTTGCACATTAAGAACCACCTGGGCTGACATTGTCATACAGATATCCCATGTTGTTTTTTACTATATCCCAGTGGGACATTTATATTTTATTGGCTTAATTAGGCACCCGATATTTGATGAGTCATTTGAGTCAAATGTTCCTTTAATTCTCAATCAAATTCATTGTATTTATTATTGCCTGCTTAACTTAAGTGAGGAGTCTTGATACTTTATAGGAGTAATTTATCAACGTGTTTCTTTGATAGTTAATCAAGTTCATTTCTGATATTTTTGAGAAGTCTGCCTAGCCTAACTCATTTCGTCTTGAGGAGTGCCTATATAATTTACTTCACAGTAGGCTATTGTACAGTGACAGAAGTGAATTATAATATGATATGAATCCATTGACAGTGTATCAATATGATTTCCTTCCCTGTGATAGCAGTGTAGATTTACCTGAGTTGGGATATTAACCCTACCTGTCTTCTGAAGTAGGCAGATTCGCGTTGTTGTGTCCGAGGTCTATTTAGACTTTGTATGAGTTCTGAAGAGAATTCGTAACAATATATATATATATATATATATACATGGTGTCAAACCAGAGATATATGCAGATTTCTAAGCCACCCAAGAAGGTATTGCATTTGACTGGTTATTTTTTTAGAGTGGTTTCCCCAGGAGGCCTATATCCACTTTGATGATGAAGGTGGGTTAATGAAGGTGGGTAAATTTAGGTGGGTGAATGTCGGTGGGTGAGCGAGGGTGGGTGAATGAAGGTGGGTGAATGAAGGTGGGTGAATGAAGGTGGGTGAATGAAGCCGGGTGAATGAAGAAAAGAAATGGAGAAGAGAAATGAATGAATGAATGAATCAATCAATCAATCAAATGAATGATTGCACATAGCTCCTGACTATAGGACACCTGCATTGTGGCTATGGAAAAGGTTGAAGCAGTTGTTGATGTCAATGCAGAGGGCAACCGTGCAAGCGGGCAGCGGAAGCTTGTGTCCTTGCAAAACCCTTTCATTACATTGCAGTAATAGCAACGGAGTCGCTTCTTGGCCGGAATCCTCTCCCGAGAATGGTCCAAGTCCTTGCTCAACCGGATATGGTTCAGAACAATAGGACGGGGCCTTGGGACCACTCTAGGTCGAGGTCTCCGGACTCGCACCGCTCGTGCTGCTTCCAGTACTGGTGGCGGTTGGTTGGCAGCTTCAAGAGCTTCTTCCCCATCGTCACCAGCAGCAGCTGCATCAGGTGCTAGTACCACGGGGGGTTGAACCAGGACATAGTTTCCCCCCGGGGCAGCAGCATCAGCAGCAGCATCATCTGGTTCTGGTGGTGGGGACGGGACATCAAGACGTGGTGCCCTCTCAACGCCTCCACCAGGAGCAGCAACAGGAGAGGGTGGAGTGTTGTCAGGAGCAGCAGGGGCTGGGGAATCTGGATGGTCGTCGTCGGATGGCCCAGATGATTCACGGGTTGCCGTTGCCTGCGTGCATGCCACTGTGGCTCACGCTGGTCAGGCGGCAGATCTTGTGCTCGGTGGAGTGCCCTCCCCAACATAGGCCACTCTGCAGAGTTGAATTCCAGCAAGGACGTACAGACGTGCTCCTGGAAGTCGAGCAAGGTCATTTTCTTCCTTGGGTAGCACATACTATACAGGACATGGGCGTTGAAGAGGGCCATTTGGATGAAGTAGAAGGTGATCTTCTTCGTCCACTTGACCGTCCTTCGCTGGATGGGGTAGTACTGGACCATCTGGTCGAAGTGATCCACCCCACCCATGTGGATGTTGTAGTCTTCAACACAAACAGGTTTGAAGATTTCCTTCTGTCCACGACGCTACCTGCCCTGTTGGTCCTTCTCTTTGAAACTGACAAGCTTTGGGATGGTGTCCTGTTGGTGGAAGGTGGACACCATGTTGACGATGCGCTTGTCTCGCCAAAGTAGGACCATGGTTAAGCCGTTGTTCATTGCTATTGTCGCATCGCGTTCAAGCTCTTTTGCTTTAGCGAGGTCGCACAACCTCTTAGGAGCTCCTCGTGCAAGGCGCAGGGTGCCACACACATAGATGTTGTGTGTGAGTATTTGCTGGCACCGGTCAACTGAGTTGTAATAGTTGTCCATGTACAGCTTGTACCCCTGGCCTCCTAAGGACTCTGTGAGACCCTCCACCGTCTCCCGGAGAGATCGACCCGCACCGGTGTAGACTCGAAAGTCCCACACATAGCCAGTCAACGCCTCTGCCAGGATGTACAGCTTGATACCGTATTTCGTTGGCTTCATTGGGTAGTAAACCTTGAGTGAAAGGCGACCCTTCCATCCAAGGCTGCCTTCGTCAAGGGACAGTTTTTCGTCGGGGATGTATGCTAGCTTGAAGCCTTCAAGTAGGTATTCCATCACGGTCCGAACCTTCAGAAGCCTGTCCGTGTTCTGCCTGCAGACTGCCTTGTTGTTGAAAGCATGGAAATACTTCAACAAGGCTAGAAACTTAGTCCTACTCATCGTACTCCGAAATACTGGGTAGTCGTGAAGGACAGTTGAACGCCAGTAGTGACTCAGAGAAGGAAGCTTCAAAATGCCCATGAGGAAGTACAGGCCAAAGAATTTGGCCAAGTCCTCCTCAACAAACAAGTTCCAAACAGCAGCTGCTCCGTCAACGAACTTGGCGTAAGCATTTGTCTCCACTACCAGGAATTGCAGCATCTCCCTTGTGAAGAAGAGCTGGAAAAACTGGAGAGGAGTCACCGGCAGTGGAACCTGCATGCCCTGTGAACGGACCAACCTGGGAGTGGAAGCGGGCGTCGGTCCAACCGGCATCACGGTCGGGGGCAGGATCGCGAGCACGGCCACGACCACGGCTACGACCACGACCACCGCAAGGACCACCGCGAGGAACACCTCTGGGCCTACCACCTGCCCCCCTACAGGGGCCCTGGCCTCCGGCGTGGCATAGGTGGTAGGTCGAGGGGGAGAGTGGGGGGGGCTTCTGCATCAGATGATGCATAAGCCGGTGAACCTGGTGCAGCTGCACCAGGTGGTGAAAGGTGAGGAGCTGGTGAACCTGGTGCAGCTGCACCAGCTGGTGAAAGGTGTGGAGCTGGTGAACCTGGTTGCAGCTGTACCAGTTGGTGAATGGTGAAGAGGAAGCCTTTGGGGAAGAAGCTCCTCGATTGCTGCTAGAGGATTCAACGCTGTGCGTGGCACCTCAGCAACAACCTGAGCACGCATTGCGGCTTCAGCAACCTGAGCACGCATTGCGGCTCGATGCTCAGGCAGAACAAATGCCGAGGGGGTCAACGGTGTGTCGCTGAAGGGGGACACTGCGGGGGTGACCGTTCCCAAGACATGCGAAGGCGGGGTATCTAAAGTGCCCACTGCAAGTAGCATAGCAAACATGTGTGGGCTGCTGGCGGGTGATCCTGCTGGAAGCAAGGATGAGACACCGCCACGCGAGGTGGATGGAAGAGGTGAATTGTGTAGTTGGGGGTTAGTTGGGTGATGGTAGGAGGTAATCGGTGATGTTAGGGACTGGTAGAGATGTAGATGTGATGGGATGGGATGTAATGGGATGGGATGGATGGTGGTGGTGGTGTATCCGCGTTGCTGGGGCTGGTTCAGCTGGTGGTGGTGGTGGTGGATCCGCCGTTGCTGGAGCTGGTTCTGCTGGTGGTGGTGGTGGAGGGTCCGCCGTTGCTGGGGCTGGTGGTGGATCGGCTGAGGCGTGGGCGTCGTCACGGAGTCGCTTGGGCGGAGGTGAAGCCCAATCTTCGTCATCCTCAGTCGACCACTCGTCCGACTGACTCTCGCTCTCCGTCGGCAGGTCCAGCACCTCGTTCACCACATCCTCCAGCTAGGAGTCCCGCAAACGGCGTTTCATGGATTCTCTGTTGTCCTTCGACATGGCAGCTGGCGTATGGCGGCAGGCTGGCGTATGGCGGTAGGCTGACGAATGGCGGCAGGCTGGCGTATGGCGGCAGGCAGGAGTTGGCTTATGATGCTGAAACTAAGAAAAGGAAATAAAGGAAAAATGTAATTGACGTTGATAGTTGTCATGATGCAAGTTCGCCATCACTGGATCCATATGACGTTGGTATAGTTCACCATGACATAGTCATAGTTTGGCATTGTCCGATTCCAGATGACGTGAGTATAATGGATTCATGACGGTATAGTTCCGCATTTTGTAATTCAAATGGGGGAACACCATGACGTAGTCATACTTTGGCATTATAAGAATATATTTATACCTTGGGGCTGTTTGGCCTGACACCCTGGGGAACAGGAACAACACAACAGGGGAACAGGAACAACACAACAGGGAAGGGGACAAGAAAAAAAATATATATATATACGGTATATATATATATAAAAAAATATATATGTACGGTGTATATATATATATATATATATATATATATATATATATATATATATATATAAAATAAAATAAAAAAATATTAATAAAATAAAATAAATAAAATAAATAAAATAAAAACAATAATAAATCAAATAAATACAAATATATATAAAATAAAAATATAACTACTCGATTATGGGCCTCGCCCTTGCTCTGGACCTAGGGGGTGGTCCCATAGACACCCTGGGGAGCAGGAATACAAAAACAAATATATATAATTGAAATAAAATTATAAATAAAATGAAATAAATAAAATAAAATATATATAAACAATAATAAATCAAATAAATAAAAATATATATAAAATAAAAATATAAATACTCGATTATGGGCCTCGCCCTTGCTCTGGACCTAGGGGGTGGTCCCATAGACACCCTGGGGAACAGGAATAATTTAAAAAAAATATATATACCGGTATATATATACGATATATATATATATAAAATAAATATATGCCTAAACATATAAAATATCCCAGCACTGGAGGAAACATTCAAGGAGTGGGGACCCCCCGCGGGCAAGTAATTATGGGATTAGGTACTTTACCCAGACATCTGTGGCCGTCCAAGGGTTCACTGCTGTATGTAGTGTAGAGTGTCGCATAAAAGTATTGTCTGTTCTTTGTCAGGCTACTTACCATGACATATTTGTACTTACCGTGACATTTTTGTACAAAAAAATTAGTTTATAATTCTCCACACTTCAACTTCACTGTCAGTTACTTCACTCAAATAAAACTGTGTATTCACTCAAAAATTGCCCAAATTGGGCATAAAAATTGACAAAAATGGGCAAAACACAACTATATTTCGTAATTACAGCTTTATTATACTTCGTAGGTAGTATTTATTGATAAATATATTGGTCTTTCAAGCGAAAATGAAGGTTTTAGGGCAATATATATACGACACACGTATAGCCTAGCTTACATTCGTAATCTCAAACCTAACATAATAAGTTAGGAATGTGACTACAAATGCTTACTACACTAACCCTACGAAATATGATATAATCAACTCTGCGTAAGCAGAGTTTGGTATCGCCCCCCCGTATAGTGGGTACCACACAAAAAAAATGTCTGTCGTCGTCGTCGGCGTCGGCGTCGTCGGCGTCCGTCTGTCTTGGAACTCCTCCTAGACCGTTGGACGGATTTTCACCAAATTTCACACGAACATTTGTTGCGTGAATGCAAAAGTCAGTCAAAAAAGATTTTTTGAATTTATGCAATAGTTATGATTTTAGGTCCAAAATATGGTTTTGCCCCCCCCCAGCAATGATGGCATTCTTAGTGTGTGAGCCACGAAGGGGCTCACACACTAAGAACGCATTCGTTCTGGGAGCGAAAACATCTCGCTATGTATTTGCTAGGTTAAGTTAGTTTAGTTGGCATTAGAAGTGATGGTAGTAATATTTGGATTTATGGTGATAGTAGTGATAATGGTGATAATTGTAGTGATGATGGTTGTAGTTGTATTGATGATGATGACAGTAGTGATGATGATGACAGTAGTAGATATGATGGTGACAGTAGTAGTAATGATGGTCATAATAGTAGTGATGATGGTGACAAGTAATGATGATAGTTGTAGTGATAATAATGACAGTAGTGTTGATGGTAGTGATGATGGAGTGAGTATTAGTGATGATGGTGAGTAGTATTGAGGATGGTGAAATTTGTAGTGATGATGATGATAGTTGTGGTGATGAAGTTCATAGTAATGGTGATGATGGTGACAGTAGAATAAATTATGATAATATTTGTGACAGTAGTAATGATGATGGTTATAGTAGTAGTGATGATGTTAACAGTAGTAATGATGATTGTATGATGGTGGTGATGATATTAGTAATGATGGTTGATAGTTGTAGTATCAATGATGATAGTAGTGATTAAGATGCTAGTGACAATGGACAGTGATGATGGTGAGAGTAGTAGTGATAATTGTAATTGTAGTAGTGATGATAATCATAGTAATGGTGATGATGACAGTACTCGTGATGATTGTGGCAGTTGTAGTAATGATGGCAGTTGTAGTGATGATGGCAATAGTAGTGATTATGTTGATTGTGATTGATGATGGTAACCCATCGCAGAGTTGGGTATGCCGTTTTGATTTTGGGCAAAACGGCACGTCTACTTTATTATTATTATTCACAGTTAACAACACTTCCACTGGGTCCATTCTAGCCGCCTAAAAAACACATGGCTGGCTATGGAGAGGCGAGCAACGAGGCACAAACAGTCACAAATCACGAGTTATATGCATAACATCTATTACATAGCCACAAATTGATATACACTGCCACTTGGTACATAAATAATCCAGATTTGCCAGCCTGAAAGCCGCTCCATGGCGGGCAATGGAGGCGAGACGAGATTTAAAGGGCCGGGAGCCCTACCTCACAGACTGGCGGCCGGGTCACTACGGATGAAACAAAGACCCGCACTCCTCTCCCAGGAATGCTAGGGGGTTGCCAGATATTTCCTTTTGTAACTTACTGAGGCATGACTTACCAGCCAAAAATGCGTCAAATTCGCGTCATAAACTTATTTTCCACGAATATTTCTAACTTACGGGTGGCATTATGACGCGATTGCGTCATACGACCACTCTTGGGCTGGTGGCGTTATGACGCGATCGCGTCGAAAGAATGCGAGAGGGTTAATAATGTGATGTTCCTGACTGTCACCCTTGTCTTTTATATAGCAAATATAAACCGATATACAGTATACTGTACATGACACATAAGCACAATATGATAAACGTTGTTTATCTTACAGTGATAAAGTAATTGTAATGAAACTTTGTTTCGTTAAATATTCGGTTAAATTTTGGCATAGCTTCATAATGAAATCAGCGAAGCATTCCATAGTACTGTACCATTTACAAAAGTGTATGATAATGTCAGCTGGTGGTGTAGGGTAGTGACTGGGTAGTATAGTCGTTTCTTTCCAGCCGATGGTAAATTGCTATCTCACCATCATGATTACTTGGCTATTACCAAGATTTTTTTTTTTTTTTTTATGTGAATGAGGGAGACAAAAGGCATAACTGCCTGCAGCGAGTGCCTCCCCCAGATTTCAAAGAGTGACAGGGCCGGAATCAAGGGACGTTCAAGCTAAAATGCTTGGACACACAGAGTTTGAAGCAATTTAAGTCATAGGAAGAGGGAAAGATTGATTTTGGGAGAGAGTTCCAGAGCTCAGCAGTTGAATAGAAGAAAGTCTGTGAATAGCGTTTCACTCTTGGGTTGGAGAGTTGCATAGAGTAGGGGTGGGATTGTGTTGCAAGGCGGGTACTACTTACCCTACATAGAGGAGGTGGTATACACTGGGAAAGCTCCGAGGAACACCGATTATTGTAGAAGCGATAGAATAGTGAGACAAATGCAACATTGCGGCGAAGAGAGAGAGATTGCAGAGAGTTGGTGAGTGGACGGGAGTTAATGAAACGAAAGGCTTTCCTTTCTACTTTATCTAGGAGTGCGGTGTGAGAGGATCCTCCCCACACATGTGAACAATACTCAATACAAGGACGCACTGTGCCCCTGTACAGAGCAAGTAGCTGCGCAGGGGTAAAGAACCCCTCGAGGCGGTTGAGCACACCCAGCTTCTGGGAGGCTGCATTAGCGAGACTGGTAATATGGTCTTTCCAAGTGAGAGCAGAAGAAAAAGAGACACCAAGAACATTGAGGGAAGATGAAGGGTTGATTTTTGTATTGTTGAAGAATAAGGGGTAATCCTCTGGAGGTTCCTGACGGGTAGTAAGATGGATAAATTGAGTTTTGGAAGCATTAAATGTAACAAGGTTTCTCTACCCCAATTGGAAATAGTAGCTAGATCAGAAGATAACCATTTTATGTCTTCATTACGTTTACTTTTGAGGGACTGCTGGCTGGGGCGTTCTGGAAAACTAGTTGAGTGGTGTAAAGTAGAGTCGTCTGCATATGAATGGATGGGACTGGATGTACAGTTGAGAAGATCATTTATGAAAATTAGAAAGAGAATAGGAGATAGGACAGAACCCTGAGGAACACCAGAGTTGATAGGATGAGGAATTGAGTAATGGCCGTCCACAACCGCAGCTATGGAACGGCCGGAAAGGAAATTAGAGACAAAGGCACAGATGAACGGACAGAAACCGAAGGAGGGCAATTTGGAAATTAAAGATTTGTGCTAGACTCTATCGAAGGCCTTCGAAATGTCTAGTGCAACAGAAAAAGTCTCACCGAAGTCCCGAAAGCTGGATGCCCAAGAGTTAGTAAGATATGAAATAAGATCACCAGTAGACCAACCCTTAAGGAAGCCATACTGGCGATCTGAGAGCAGATTATGAGAAGAGAAATGCTTAAGAGATTTGGAAGCAAGAATAGTTTCAAAAACTGTAGAGATACAAGCGATGAGAGTAATTGGACGATAGTTGGAGGGTTGAGAGCGGTCACCCTTTTTTGGGACAGGTTGAATGAGAGCAAACTTCCAGCAAGAAGGAAAAACGTTAGAGGTAAGACAGAGACAAAAGAGTTTGCCTAGGCAGGGGGTCAGCACGGAAGCACAGTTTTCAATTACAACAAGAGGAACACCGTCCGGACCGTACGCCTTCTTCGTATTAAGCCCAGAGAGGGTAGAAAGTACATCTTTAGAAGAGATTAGGATATTAGGCATAAGTAGGAGAGAGGGGGGTGGAGAGGGAGGAATAGCACTGGAATCATCCAAGGTAGAGTTTCTGGCAAAAGTTTGACCAAAGAGTTCAGCTTTGTCAGAGGAAGGAGTGATGGTTATGCCATCAGAGTGGAAAAGGGGAGGGAAAGACGAGGAAGAAAAGTTGTCGAGATATTTTTGGCTAGATGCCAGAAAGCTTGGGAAGAGCTAGAGTTGGATAGTTCAGTGCATTTATTATTGATGAAAGAGTGCTTGGCCGGTCGAGGAACATATTTGGCTTGATTCCGGGTAGAAACATAGGAAGAATGAGATTCTTGAGTTGTAAGGCGTCGGTACCGTTTGAATGCTTCCTCCTTGTTGTGGACAGCAGTAGAACAAGCGTGAGTAAACCAAGATATTTTTGCATTAGTCTGAGAGAAAAAAAATAGAATGTACGCTTCCATGCCTGAGAGGATTACCTCGGTAATGCGTTCAGCACTCTCCGAGGGTCCTCGGCCACAGAAGCAGAAGTCATTCCATGGGAAATCAAAGAAGTAATGCCGGAGAGCCTCCCAGTCGGCAGTGCCAAAGTGCCACAAGCGCCGCCGGCTGGGAGGATCGGATGGCCGTACTGAAGAGATAGGGCAGGTGACAGAGATAAGTTTATGGTCGGAGGAGCCCAAAGGAGAGAAAAGATTGACAGTATAAGAAGAAGGGTTAGAAGTCAGAAATAAGTCAAGAATGTTGGGCAGATCTCCGAAGCAATCCGGGATACAGGTGTGTTGCTGGACCAGCTGCTCTAGGTCATTTATGATAGAAAATACGAAGGCTTGTTCACCAGGTTTGTCAGTAGAGTAAAAGGAGATCCGTTGGCAGTGGTGAACGTTGAAATCTCCTAAGATGGAGATTTCAGAGAAGGGAGAGATTCATAGAATGTGTTCCACTTTACAGTTTAGATAGTCAAAGAATTTGGGAAAGTCGGTAGAGTTAGGGGAAAGATAGACAGCACAGAAATATTTAGTATGAGAATGACAGGATAGTTTGAGCCATAAAGTTCAGAATTCAGAGGAGTCGAAATCGGGAACACGAGAGCAAGTGAGTTTGTTGTGCACGTATGCACAACATCCGCCTCTGGTTTTGAAACTAGGATAGAGAAAGTAGGAGGATACAGAGAAGGGGCTGCTGGCAGTTGCTTCAGACACCTGAGTTTCGGTGAGATAAAGAAGATCAGGTTTGGAGGAGGAGAGATGGTGTTCAATAGAATGAAAATTAGAGGAAAGGCCGCGAATATTGCAAAAGTTGATAGTAAGAGTGATAGGCCGTGGTCCAAAGTATTTGGAGGGTTCGTCAAGGGAAGGTCGGGCATGAGTGAAGGTATTGTTACGGCTGGATCGGCAATACATATTCGGGATTCTTGATCGTAGGACAGAAATGGCTTAAGTGACAACGACACGCTCGATTCCAGTCCCAAATACTATATGCTCCAGACAACAAAAGCACCAACGCCCTACAGAGTTATCGTCTACGGTAACGAGGTACCTTAACTCGGCGAAAGTGTACAACAGGGGTAGGCTATGAGGCTAAACTCCCTCAGACATTTATAGGTTACGTTATTACTAAAGAAATGCAATACTCAAGAAACTACGCTAATATTAAGCCTCTAATAATGTAGAATAGAAGCAGGCTAAAGGTATGACAGTGAAATGCTAAATGACAAATGTACACGCCTACTTGAAAGCGCGTGCACTACACTAACTGTCCCCTACTAACATGCACTAGCATGTAGCATACAAGATGTTCATGATCCAGTAGATACCTAATAATACACATGGGAGGAACATAAACAGTAGTCACTTATTATAATAATGAATCTATACTTGGAATAACTAAAAGGTTGCAGGCAACAGTACTGCGCCGGTAGCCTACTACCGCATAGGCTACTTCGCTTCTCTCACTCTGTCTCCCCTCCGAGTCCGTATGCGCCCTACGCAACAGAACTCCGGACACAGCAGCAAAACGACAGTGCAGTTAATTGATACATGAAAGTATTAATAGTGTTGTCTTGTGTGTGAGTAATGTGTATTGTAAAGTGTTATAGATATATACTTAAAGAGAGCTGCAATGCATAGTAAAATAAAGATATATCCCGCTCATCATCCCCATGTGTTCTAGCTAGCAGGCCAAGTCACAGGAACAACGAGTCCCAGCACCGAAAGCGAGAACCCAGGAGAAGACTGTAGAGAACACAAGGACAGATAAATTACGTTACTCTACTATACCGGCACTACGAGCGAGCTGTAGTCTCGGGTGCTACACTCGCTCCTGGCTCGGTATGCAAATCAAGGCTAAGTCCTCGTCCCTCTACAGACAACTCCTGGGCATGGTCGGGCTCTTACACATGGCACCAGTCTAGTCACAAATGGGATGATGAGCAGGGCATATAACTCGTGAACATGTAGAACGTTCACCAACTATCCTCATCAAGAAGATCGCTGTTCACATTAACCCCTTAAATCTAATACATGTAAATATATGCTTGTCCTAAGAGTAATACGAGAGGTGAGTGCTGAAACTCCTTTAGGACCTCAAGGGAAGGTTATGCATTTAAATAGAGAGAAGAATGAAATGAGAGTAATGTCGTCAGAGAGAAAGAGTGCAACCGTGAGAAGTGGGGAGAGAGAGCAAGGGATGTTAGAATCTCAAAGGTTCTAGGCAACCTAGTCCAGGAACACACAGCCAACCTCCAGGCAGTGTGCTGTACGACAACATGGGCCCAGCCCAGGCAGGCAACAATGGACTACCAACCCTATCGCGCCTAGCTATAAGGGCAAGGCTGCCAACCAGTCCATACGTCTGGCAACCACCCGGCCGGCAGCGCGGCGTGTTGCTACCCTCTTGCTCTGAAGCCCAACTCACTCTCTCTCTCTGAATTCCCATTATCCTATCTATCAACTTCTCTATTGATACTACATATTAAATGGAAGGTCTCGACATGGCTTAAAACAAAACCCACCACTGGTTAGCACATGACGAGACCTTTGCAGAGATACAAAGAACATAGTTATAAGTTGTCACACTCAATATACATAGCGGCTGACGGTAGCCAGATCACGGGCGGTACAGTGGAGTACCAAGGAGTACAATCAGGTTGCGTTGCCCAGCACTGGGGTGCGTCACAGCCCCCCCAAGATTTTAGATAATCGACCTTAGAAGCATTATCAAAATCTGACAGGCAACCAACCGACCTGCTACCCTTAGCTGCCACTAATTGCAAAAGGTGCACAACAACTGAAGTGTGAATTATACATAAAACACAATATCGCATTCATTATGCTACAACAATAAAGACTTACAAAACTAAAAAAAAGAAAGAGTTTTCTCGTTTATTTTATTGTTTTATAATCTTTTTGGACGGCGTTATGATAGCCTAATTTTACTCCTGCTCAACCCACACACCGTGCACGACTATCTTGGATCATCAACCCTTGATAGACAATCTGCTATCACGTTCTCACTCCCGGCAATATGCTGAATGTTGAGATTATACTCTTGGAGCATTAGGGACCACCTGGTCAACCGCATATTCCGATTGTGAAACTGATTTAGGAATTTCAAGGGATGATGGTCCGTATAAATCGTCACTACCGGGCCGTAGGCTGGAACATAAACTTCGAAATATTTGAGCGACAAAACGATAGCCAGAAGCTCCTTCTCTATAGTCGAGTAATTCCTTTGTGCCGAATTAAACTTGCGAGAAAAGAAGCTCACTGGGTGTTCCAAGCCCTCGGAATCAGTCTGCAGTAACACTGCCCCGGCACCCACACCGCTGGCATCAGTCGCCAGCTGAAAACTCCTGGAGAAGTCTGGGGCCCTCAAAATCGGATGTGTACACAGCAGGTGCTTGACTAGGTCGAAAGCCCTCTGACACTCCGCAGCCCAACAGAACTTCACTGACTTCGACAGTAGATCAGTTAACGGTGCTAAGACAGTAGAGTATCCCCGGATGAAGCGCCTATAATAGCCTATCATACCTAGGAACCGCATGACCTGGCGCTTAGTGGTGGGCCTGGGAAACATATTGATAGCCTGTATCTTGCTCAGGGGGGGGCACACCCGGCCTAACCCGACCACAAAGCCAAGATACTGCACAGTAGCCTTTACAAACTCGCACTTCCTCAGGTTCACCACCAGCCCAGCATCGTGCAACTTCCTAAACAGGGTCTCTAAGTGCCTTAGGTGATTTTCAAAATCGTCATCATATACTATCACGTCATCAAGGTAGACCGTGCAGTTAGGGATTTCGTCACAAATATCGTTCATCAGGTTTTGAAACGTGGCAGGTGCGTTCTTAAGCCCATAAGGCATTACGTTACATTGGTAGGTCTTGCCATCTACCACAAAACCACAAACTTGCTTAGCTCGGTCCGACAGGGGTACTTGCCAGTAGCCTTTTACAAGATCAATTTTAGTAAGGTACTTTGCATTCCCTATCTTGTCCACGCTGTCGTCAACTCGAGGCAAAGGGTAAGGGTTGGTGGTGGTCAAGCCATTTAGCCTACGAAAATCTATGCAGAACCGCACCTTGCCGTCAGGTTTTGGCTGCAACGTGACGGGTGATGTCCACTTCACATAACCTTCAGTGATCATCCCTCTCTCAACCATGTACTTTAACTCCTCCCGTAAAGCTGGCAACTTTACCGGGGGCACACGGTAGGGCACTGACTTGAAGGGCACATTATCACCGACGTCCACGTCGTGCGTTACCTGAGTAGTGAGACCTGGGTGTTCGGCGAAAACAGAGGGGTATGACCTGAACAGGCCTAGGACAGCAGCACCCTGGTGCTCAGGCAGGTGACTTACAGCTTGCCTAGCCTCTTGTTCAGTATTCCCCGCCCACTGTTCCGCGGAAATGACACAGTCCCAGCTATCCTCCTCAGCAGCATGACTGTCCCCACCTCCTTCTCCACCCTGGCCGCTGCAGGCCAGCACAGGGACAGTGAGAGGCTCTGAGGGGCGTCTCACATACTCTTTCATGAGGTTAACATGACATAACTGATGTTTTTTCCTACGGTCAGGTGTTGCAACGAGATAATCAAGGTCGGACAGTTTCTTAGCCACCACATACGGCCCAATGAACTTGGCAGAAAGGGGGTGTCCAGGCAAAGGTAAAAGCAACATTACCTCCTGACCCACCGAAAACTCCCGAAGCGTCACCTTGGCGTCATACTGGTGCTTCATGACCGCCTGTGCATTAACCAAGTTATTACCTGCCGCTGCCATGCAACCTATAAGTCTCTCCCGGCTCTCAAGGACATATTTAAGTACAGACCCCGGCTTCTCTTCGCCCTCCCAGATCTCTTTCACCATACTTAAAGGTCCTCTCACATTATGGCCAAAGACTAGCTGATTTGGACTGAACCCCAGGCTCTCTCCTGGGACTTCACGTGCAGCGAACAGAACATACGGCAGACCCAAATCCCAATCAGTGTCATGTTCTGCACAGTAACAGCGTAGCATACTCTTCAGGGTCGAGTGCCACCGCTCCAAGACTCCCTGACTCTCGGGATGGTAGGCTGACGACACTATAGAACATATACCGTGCAACTGAAGGGTTTGCTTGAACAATTTGGATGTAAAATTGCTCCCCTGGTCTGACTGCACCTCACGTGGAAATCCATAACGGGAACAGAACAATAATAAGTTTTTAACAACTGCCTTTGCCGAGCCGTTTCTCATGGGGTATGCGTCCGGGTATCTCGTAGCCACATCCATGATTGTCAACAGGAATTTATTGCCACTACTAGTAGGCGGGAAAGGGCCAACCAAATCTACTACAACTTTGCTGAACGGAGGCCCGGTGACAGGTATGGGAAACAAAGGTGCCTTCGGGATTGTCTGGTTAGGCTTCCCCGTTGTCTGGCAGGTCGCACACCCAGCCACCCATGCACAGACATCAGCCTTGACCCCAGGCCACCAGAAAAACCTGCCCAATGCCGCCAATGTTTTTGTTACCCCCAAATGACCCGCCACCGGCACATCATGCGCCAGACACAATAAGGACTCTCTATACTTATTTGGAACAACCACCTGGTCTACTACCCTCGCACCGCCCTCCCACTTCGATTTTGGGGTCTAAAAATCTGCGGTACAATATCCTGTTGAGCCTAAAGAAATCTCCCGGCTTCGCATCCCCATCTTCCTCCAACTCTATGGCACCATTGCTATAACGAGCTAGGCTAGCGTCTTGCAGCTGCTGCTCACTTATGTCCCCGGGCGTCAATGCATCAAGATGGTTTTGTAATAAGACATTACCCCGGCTAGTAGGCTCTACTGCCTTAGTGGCTCTCGCTACAGCTCTTGCCTCACGCGAAGTCTTACCCAACTCTGCCTTGTTACACACCATCTCTGGGCCAGAGTCAACTCCCGTGTTTATTATAGGTCCAAGTACCGAATCACCGAGAAGTGCAGCAGAATCAATGTCCCTTTTCCTGCCCTTAGCAACCTTCTCCTGATCCTTCCTCCACTGTCCCCGAGGTTGAGTGCTAGGCTGTGCAGGAGCCGCAGAGCGAGATCGGGTTACCACACAGGCCATCTCATCCTGTTGGCACCTCCCAACCCATTCCCGATTCTCACCATCCACGTCGGCCGCCCTCTCGGTAACGACTAAGGGTGGAGTCCCGGAAGTGGGCACCGCAAAGTCGTTGCCGAGAAGAAGGTCGACGCCCTCAACTGGCAAACACTCAACGATCCCTACATCCAGCTCCCTGCACACCTCTCCCACTCTCAACTCCAACCTCACAAGTGGGTATGACCTCGTAGCATTTATACCCTGCACCACAACAACTCTGGCCGCATTTATCGGTTTCCCTGTGAAGTTCCTCAACAAAGTTTGCGAAGCCCCCGTATCCCTCAACAAGTCAACCCTCCGTAGTTCACTCCCCCAGCTCACAAACCCGTGTCCCCGATGGCTACAGAAAGTGTCCCGGACAGGTGTCGAGCCTTCCGTACGCTTCTTTACCGCGTGTGCCTCAGCTGCTGACAACCTACCCCGGGCAGTTGCTGCAGCCTTCAGAGACACACCGATACTGTGAACCAATGACACCGGCTTAGCGGGAGTGTTACTAGGGCACTCACGTGAATAATGGCCTAGCTTCTGACATTTGTAACATTTCACATCCCCAATGGGCTTCTTCCCTTGTGCGGGCGAAGAAGGGGCCTGACCTTTAGTAAACGGGAGAGGCTTGTGTTTGTAGGTGTTATTAGGTGCAATGCTTTTAGTGTGGTTATGTGTGTCATAGGATTTGTTATTATCGAAAACTCTGGTGGGTGGGGTATAGCGCCCCTTCTGCCCTGACTCAGCCCTCTGAGCGGCACCGCAACCACGAATCAATGATAATCTGAGGTCTGCCATCTTGGCAGCCTCCTCTACTGTCTTGGGACATTTTTCCTTAATGTTCAGCGTTAGATCGGTTCCAGTACATTTGTAAAACTGTTCCAGATAGAAAAGTTGCTTAATTTCCTCAGCCGACTCTGCGTGCTCGGACCGAAACCAGTTATTACATGCATCTGTTAAGTCCCGTGCGTGCTCCATAAAACTGACGTCGCTCTTCTTATTCACGCCACGGAACTTCAATCTATAAGTTTCGGGTTGCAGTTCGTAGGCCCGGAGCACAGCCTCCTTCACCAGTCCATACACGACACTCTCGTCCAGTGACAGTGCATCGTAGGCTTTCAACCCCTTACCCACTAGACGTGATGAAACTAATGCTGCCCATTTAACCTCCGGCCAGTCATACTCACGACACTTCTTTTCGAAACGAGCAAAAAACTCAGTCACTGCTGTCTCATCAAATGCGGGTACTAACTTAATTAAATGCGAAAGTGAGTCTGTAACCCGGTGCCCACCACCGAGATGACGCCCCGTGGTCTCTACTCTAGACTTCTCGACATCCATTTCAGCCTGGTACCTGGTTGCATCCTGATTGGCTTGGATTCTAGCAACCTCTATGCGTTCTATACTAGCCTGTTGTATCTGAGTCTCCTGCAGCTTAAACTTAGCTAGTTCTAGCTGAAATAACATCTCAGGAGACAGGCCTGGGGGGGGAGAGCACAAAATGGGGGATCCACACCGAGACGTGTTTACGGGTAAGCCAGCTTGCCATTGAGAACCCTCCTGCTGCATCGTGCTAAGACTCGCTGGCTGAGGGCCCAGCTCAGGGGTAGAGTGGAATGGAGGCTTGGAGGGAACCCCCCAAGACCCCACTCCACCCACCGCCCCATCGCCATCACCCAACAAACATGCCACCAAATTCTTCTTGGGCCAACTGTCAGGACAGTCCCGCCCCAAAACCGTGGCTAAACAGCGAAGACCGTAACAATCAATAGCCTGCAGGCGCTGTTCGGTCAAAGGTGTCTGCAAAAATGCCCGGGCATCCCTCTCTCCACTTATAACACTCCCCTCCCTAAATATCTGCTGTACTTGCTGGTCACTAGGCTGTACCGTGTTATCCTCCCCCGTAAATGATGAGTCATTAGACATAGTGCTGGTTATACAATTGCTGTTCATAAACAAAAAAAAGTGCTTATTACTAATTGCAGTCTCGACTCACAAAATGTTAAAGATGCTTGAATGACTCTACTCTAGACACCTAACGAAACAATCTGCAAGTCCACCAATACAATAATGACACAATAAAAATTCCTCCAATATGCAAGAAAATTCTAGCCAGCTCTACTAGGTAGCATAGAATAGTTCTCCAAAAAACATGTGATAGGATACTACTGAATCTTGTGCAAGGTCGCCATTTTGTTACGGCTGGATCGGCAATACATATTCGGGATTCTTGATCGTAGGACAGAAATGGCTTAAGTGACAACGACACGCTCGATTCCAGTCCCAAATACTATATGCTCCAGACAACAAAAGCACCAACGCCCTACAGAGTTATCGTCTACGGTAACGAGGTACCTTAACTCGGCGAAAGTGTACAACAGGGGTAGGCTATGAGGCTAAACTCCCTCAGACATTTATAGGTTACATTATTACTAAAGAAATGCAATACTCAAGAAACTACGCTAATATTAAGCCTCTAATAATGTAGAATAGAAGCAGGCTAAAGGTATGACAGTGAAATGCTAAATGACAAATGTACACGCCTACTTGAAAGCGCGTGCACTACACTAACTGTCCCCTACTAACATGCACTAGCATGTAGCATACAAGATGTTCATGATCCAGTAGATACCTAATAATACACATGGGAGGAACATAAACAGTAGTCACTTATTATAATAATGAATCTATACTTGGAATAACTAAAAGTTTGCAGGCAACAGTACTGCGCCGGTAGCCTACTACCGCATAGGCTACTTCGCTTCTCTCACTCTGTCTCCCCTCCGAGTCCATATGCGCCCTACGCAACAGAACTCCGGACACAGCAGCAAAACGACAGTGCAGTTAATTGATACATGAAAGTATTAATAGTGTTGTCTTGTGTGTGAGTAATGTGTATTGTAAAGTGTTATAGATATATACTTAAAGAGAGCTGCAATGCATAGTAAAATAAAGATATATCCCACTCATCATCCCCATGTGTTCTAGCTAGCAGGCCAAGTCACAGGAACAACGAGTCCCAGCACCGAAAGTGAGAACCCAGGAGAAGACTGTAGAGAACACAAGGACAGATAAATTACGTTACACTACTATACCGGCACTACGAGCGAGCTGTAGTCTCGGGTGCTACACTCGCTCCTGGCTCGGTATGCAAATCAAGGCTAAGTCCTCGTCCCTCTACAGACAACTCCTGGGCATGGTCGGGCTCTTACACATGGCACCAGTCTAGTCACAAATGGGATGATGAGCAGGGCATATAACTCGTGAACATGTAGAACGTTCACCAACTATCCTCATCATGAAGATCGCTGTTCACATTAACCCCTTAAATCTAATACATGTAAATATATGCTTGTCCTAAGAGTAATACGAGAGGTGAGTGCTGAAACTCCTTTAGGACCTCAAGGGAAGGTTATGCATTTAAATAGAGAGAAGAATGAAATGAGAGTAATGTCGTCAGAGAGAAAGAGTGCAACCGTGAGAAGTGGGGAGAGAGAGCAAGGGATGTTAGAATCTCAAAGGTTCTAGGCAACCTAGTCCAGGAACACACAGCCAACCTCCAGGCAGTGTGCTGTACGACAACATGGGCCCAGCCCCGGCAGGCAACAATGGACTACCAACCCTATCGCGCCTAGCTATAAGGGCAAGGCTGCCAACCAGTCCATACGTCTGGCAACCACCCGGCCGGCAGCGCGGCGTGTTGCTACCCTCTTGCTCTGAAGCCCAACTCACTCTCTCTCTCTGAATTCCCATTATCCTATCTATCAACTTCTCTATTGATACTACATATTAAATGGAAGGTCTCGACATGGCTTAAAACAAAACCCACCACTGGTTAGCACATGACGAGACCTTTGCAGAGATACAAAGAACATAGTTATAAGTTGTCACACTCAATATACATAGCGGCTGACGGTAGCCAGATCACGGGCGGTACAGTGGAGTACCAAGGAGTACAATCAGGTTGCGTTGCCCAGCACTGGGGTGCGTCACAGTATTTATGGTCCCCCCCCCACCCCCATGGGGACTCCGAGGCTGGGTCTTTGTTCTTCATTTTTTTATTTTAATAATTATGAAGGAGGAAGTGTGGTGTGCATGTTAAGTGTAGTGAAGTAGATAGGAGAAGGAGGGGTTTGTGAGAGCATGCTGGACTACTCTCAGTGTAAGTGAGGCATAAAGGGAATCAGTAAGACAGGCCAAGCAAATGAAACAGGAGTTCCAGCGATTCCTTATCAAATATCCACAGCCTCTCCTGGGTATAGCCCTGTTCGATTTGTGCCTACAATCTACCCCCAATCCCCCTATTAATCGCCTTTTACGACACGCAGTAGGACGCGTGGGGCATGTTCTTTTTTCCTCCACCATAAGATGGAGGCCCCCTTACCCCCAGGGGGGGGGGGGGGGTAGAAAAATATGCTGCTAAATATGAACACTTGGCAATAATCTGACGCAGAGACATAGTGGATCATCATAAACATCGTTAAATCAGATGATAAGGGATGCCAGCAGTAGCATTACCTGGTACAAAAAACAGACTATAGTATTTTTACTTTAAGCTAAAGTTACTGTTATTCATTACTGATATCATTATAGTCTTGCTAGTTTGTCCTTCTCTTATTTATTTCTGGCATTTCTTCACCCGTTCATACACACTACTTCACCCGTACACGCACACTCCCTCACCCGTACACGCACACTCCCTCACCCGTATAAACACACTCCCTCACCCGTACACACATACTCCCTCACCCGAACACACACACTCCCTCACTCGTACACACACACTCCCTTACCCGTACACACATACTCCCTCACCCGTACACACACACTCCCTCACCCGTACACACACACTCCCTCACCCGTACACACTCACTCCCATACCCGTACACACATACTCCCTCACCCGTACACACATACTCCCTCACCTGTACATACACACTGCTTCACCCGTACACACACACTCCCACACCCGTACACACACACTCCCTCACCCGTACACACACACTCTCTCACCCATACACACACACTCCCTCACCCGTACACACACACTCCTTCACCCGTACATACACACTGCTTCACCCATACATACACACTCCCTCACCCATACACAAACACTCCCTCACCCGTACATACAGAATCCCTCACCCGTACACACACACTCCCTCACCCGTACATACACACTCCCTTACCCGTACATACACACTCCCTCACCCATACACAAACACTCCCTCACCCGTACACACACACTCCCTCACCCGTACATACACACTCCCTCAGCCGTACACACACACTGCTTCACCCATACATACACACTCCCTCACCCATACACAAACACTCCCTCACCCGTACACACACACTCCCTCACTCGTACATACACACTCCCTCAGCCGTACACACACACTGCTTCACCCGTACTTATACACTGCTTCACCCGTACACACACACTCCCTCACCCGTACACACACACTCCTTCACCTGTACACACACACTCCCTCACCCGTACACACACACTACTTTACCCCTGCACACACACTCCTTCACCCGTACACACACACTCCTTCACCCGTACACACACACTGCTTTACCCGTACACTCGCACTCCTTCACCGTACACACTCTCTGCTTTACCCGTACACACAGACTCCTTCACCCGTACACTCACACTGCTTCACCCGTACACACACACTGCTTCACCCGTACACACAGACTCCTTCACCCGTACACTCACACTGCTTCACCCGTACACACACACTGCTTCACCCGCATATGCACACTGCTTTACCCGTACACACACACTCCCTCACCCGTAAACACACACTCCTTCACTCATACACACACACTCCCTCATCCGTACATACACACTCCTTCACCCGTACACACACACTCCCTCACCCGTACACACACACTTCCTCATCCGTACACACACACTCCTTCACACACACTCCCTCATCCGTACACACACACTCCCTCACCCGTACACACACACTCCCTCACCCGCACATACACACTCCCTCACCCGTTCACACACACTCACTCACTCGTACATACACACTCCCTCACTCGTACATACACACTCCCTCACTCGTAGACACACACTCCCTCATCCGTACATACACACTCCTTCACCCGTACACACACACTCCCTCACCCGTACACACACACACCCTCACCCGTACACACACACTCCCTCACCCGTACATACACACTCCCTCACTCGTACATACACCCTCCTTCACCCGTACACACACACTCCCTCACCCGTACACACACACTCCCTCACCCGTACACACACACTCCCTCACCCGTACACACACACTCCTTCACTCGTACACACAGACTCCCTCACCCGTACACACACACTCCTTCACTCTTACACACACACTCCCTCACCCGTACACACACACTCCCTCACCCGTACACACACACTCCCTCACCCGTACACACACACTCCCTCACCTATACACACACACTCCCTCACCCGTACACACACACTCCCTCATCCGTACACACACACTCCTTCCCTTGTACACACACACTCCCTCACCCGTAGACACACACTCCCTGACCCGTACACACACACTCCCTCACCCGTACATACTCACTCCTTCACCCGTACACACACACTCCCTCACCCGTACACATACACACACACACTCCCTCACCGGCACACACACTCACTCCCTCACCCGTACACACACACTCCCACACCCGTACACACACACAAACACACTCCCTCACCCGTACACACACACACACACTCCCTCACCCGTACACACACACAAACACACTCCCTCACCCGTACACACACACACACACTCCCTCACCCGTACACACACATTCCCTCACCCGTACACACACACACACACTCCCTCACCCGTACACACACACACACACTCCCTCACCCGTACACACACACACACACTCCTGGTGATCCTGGTGATAAGTTGAGGACGTCTGGTCGTCCCTCGGTCATGCTGATGCACCACCGCCAGTAGTAGTCATCCACCGCTCGTCCCCGTCCCCAGTGGAAGACACGGGGGCAAGGGGACCAGTAGATGGACTGTCCATGGTAGACAGATCGGTAATAAAATTACCGTCTGCCCTCATCAGGGCAAGCTGATCAGGAATGCTGTTACTCAGTGCCCTGATTTCATAGTGGGGTATTTTTGGCTGGTCAGGGACACTTTTGAGGAACCTGTCCAGCACCCTCTTGAACTGGTCAGCCGAGGAGCACTCTGCATAACGCACATATCTTGGCAGCGCGTTAAAGAGTGTTGGGCCCCGGTATGATATTGAGGTCATTCTCTGAGTCACCACTCTGGCCAAGGCTCTATTATTGATGTTTCCCAATTCACAGAGCTTGCCTCGCCTCTTGCTGATTTTCTCACTTATTTTCGACTCATTGTTTAAGTTTGGGACATGGCCATTTAGCATTTTCCAAACGTAGATTATGATGTACCGCTCACGCCGTCGCTCCAACGAGTACAATTCAAGTGCTTTAAGTCTTCCCCAGTAGTCGAGATGTTGCACGGAGGAGATCTTGTTTGTAAATGTACGTTGGACGCCTTCAAGTGATTGTTGTTCTCCAATCTTCCACGGGTCCCAGAGTTGGCAAGCAGTACTCGAGGATTGGCATTATTAGAGATTTGTATAATATTATCATTGATTTTTCTTCCCTTGTGGCAAACGTCCGTAGAATCCAACCCATTTGATTGCGAGCAGAACGGACTATGTCTTGGATGTGTTTGGTAAATGTTGCATCACTGCTTATTGTTACCCCTAGATCTTTAATATTGGCCACTGAATTGATACTGTTTCCATCATAGGTTGAGTACACAGTATTTTCTTTTAGTTTGATATCAGGTCCATATCTAATGAGGTCAAATTTGCAGCTATTAAAAGACATGTTATTATTTTCACCCATACACACACTCCCTCACCCATACACACACACTCCCTCACCCGTACACACACACACACACTCCCTCACCCGTACACACACACACACACACTCCCTCACACGTACACACACACTTCCTTACCCGTACACACACACACACCCTTACACGTACACACACACTTCCTTACACGCATAGACCAACACGGAATACGTCGAGACACAGAACAAGGACAGAAACAAGCAATATTATCTCTTTTTATTCGATATTCAAATACTGCTAGAGCAAAATAGCAACTGTTTTCCTTTTCCCTTGAACTTCAGCATATCTGAAATTCGAATAATACGTATGGTAATTCATTAACCTAATCGCATTAGCATCAGTCATAAACATGTATACAAAAGTACAATGTATCACTGATATACACAGATTCTCGGTAATAGTTTAACCCGAGGTAACTAAGAAAGGTGATACTCTTCCAATATGTTGATAGTAGCAGTATACATTTTATGAAATGATACTGCCTGTGCCAAGTGAACGGATAAGAGCTTTGGTCTATCGTTGTTTTCCTTCTTGATGGTGTTTTGGTTTGGTTGAGAGGAGGTAGATGTTATAAGGAGGAAGGGTTAAGATTGTCGGACGGTACTCTTCATTCAAGTATGGTGACACACACACACACACACACTTATATATATATATATATATATATATATATATATATATATATATATATATAGTTAGTTAGTTAATTCTTTATTTCATAAAAGGTTACATGGTAACATTTTACATATATACAGATAGACTCAGACTCAAATCTTTATTTCATAAAAGGCAACACAATTAACTTTTTACATATATACAATAGAGATAACAGTAACCTCATACATTACCGCATTCTAGGTTCATGGTTTTGTAAAAATATAATTCTTGACTTGATAGCATTTATATAAAAAAAATTCAAGTCTGATACGTCATATTCATGTAATAGGATATGGTTAACTTCCTTTCCTAACGATAGGTATTCATCAAGGTTTAATAAACATTTCTGTAAAAACTTGAAAGGTTTTAGGAGACATTTGTGAGCAAATCTGATTTTTAACCAATTAATTAAATGATTAAATGTCATTAGTCCAGCCAATTCACATGCATGATGATTACTTTCCCAATATTTTAATTTCAGCATTTTCTTTATTGCTTTGTGGTAACCAATTGCAAATTGCTTAAGAGGAAGTTTGCACTTTTTGTTATAAAACCATAATTCAGAACCATAAAAACTTGAGCAGTAACTTTGGAACAACTGAGTAAAAACCCTAACATTAACATTAGAAAATTTACGTAAAATACAATTAAATTCATTATAAAACTTGTTACGACACCTAATTACGTCTTTGTCATTATTTAAATTATCATCTATTATAAACCCTAGATACTTTTGTTCATTAACAACATTCAATATCTCTCCACATAGCATCAACTTTGGCTTTAAGTTTGTATCTTTATTGTCTTTGAAATACATGCATGATGATTTATTAATATTAATGTCAATATCAATGTCTTTTGCTTCATTTCCAAGCATATTTAGTAAAAACTCTAATCCCGATGACGATGGTGCTAATACAACAATATCGTCAGCGTAAGCACTAATATTACTTGATATATTTCCTAGTGTGCACCCATTTTTACATTTAGACACCTTTTCAATCAGCTTATCTATATAAAGATTAAATAATATCGGAGACAAGACTCCTCCCTGTCTTACTCCATTCATTATTTTCCAGGGTTTTGATATTGAGTCTTTATGCTTAGTAGCAACCAGTTGATTTATATAAAGATATAATATTATGTTCGCATAAAAGTGTGGAATACCTGCTTCAATAAGTTTACTTATCAATGTGAAATGATTAACTTTATCAAAATCTTTTTTTTAAATCAATGAAAGCTGTATAAACATATGAGTCTTCTAATCTGTATCTTAAAATTGTTTCTTTAAAAATCAAGCACACTGAGGATATAGAGTGATTAGCCCTAAACCCATGCTGCCTCATTAAAGTTCACATAATGCAAAATTTTATATTTTAAGCAATATTCAAATAATTTAAAGAAAACTGGCGATGATATAATAGGTCTATAATTATCCAAGGAGCTTTGATCTTTATATTTATCTTTAATAAGGGGCAAAATAAGTCCGGACGTCATCTCTTCAGGCAAATGTCCATGTGCAATAAATGATGAAAACATTTTAGCAATTAGTCTTACCGCGCTTTCAGAACAAAACTTCACATGATTAGAATGAATGTTATCATGGCCAATGACCCAATTTAACTCAGATAATGCCAAACAAACATCTTTGGTGTTGATAATTCCCAATAATTTGCCTCTTTGCACATGCACATTTAACTTATCTCTTATAAGTTCATATTTATCTCTTTTCTGGCATTTGCTGTCATCAAAAACGTTTTTAAAATTCTGCGAAAATTTCTCAGCAATTTTACTGGAGTCACATTCACCTTCAATTTTAATATTTAAATAACACTTATTATTTTTAGTTTTCCTGAATTCTTTCTAGAATGCATTATATCTTTTATTGCTTAAAGACTCAGCTAATTTATCATTTCTAATATTGATTTCATTATTTTTAACATATTTTAATGCGTTCTTAAACAGTTTCCTGGAAGATGTCATATTGTCAAGTAAATCACCATATACAGGACAGCCATTTTCTTTCCATTTTAAGAATTGTTCTCTAACATTTTTATACAACCCACTAACATGGTCATTCCATCCTGGTTTTATCTGATAATTTTTTGTACTTTCAATTGCATATTCCTCAGACGACTCTTTCAGTATACTTACAAGTGAGTTATAAATGTAATTCAATTCTGCAATATGACTATTGTTTTCACATTTGTATGTACAACAATCTAAACAACTAAAGTTCATTAAATCAGACTGTACAATAGTCTTACTCATTTTGTCTTTATAGTTTGTAACAACATCATTTGATGTAAATAACTTCCAGTTTATGAAGCTAGAAAACTTAGATTCAGGAATAATTGTTATATTGTCTAAATTAATATTAATTTTAAAAACTAATGGAAAATGATCAAATAAGGCCAGGTCATATCGTACATTAATGTCAGTAATATTAGTGTTCATATTATCCGAAGCTATTACATGATCTAACCAACTAGTAGAGTTATTACCGGGAGACAAATAAGTTATTATAAAAGTTTCGTCCGGTAACACTTCATCAATAACACATAGGCTTTTATTATCAATTAGGTTCAATAGCTCTTCCCAGAATCTGCCTTTACAGTAATTTGCATTAAAATCACCACTAATAATAATATTGTTAATATTTTGTTCATCAATGACATTTTCTAAAACAGCAAGTGACTGTCTATATTCATCTATGCTATCATCATTCTGTTTATCGCAAGGCAGATACACATTAATAATTAAATATGTTCGTATTTTTGTCTTCAATGTTTCACCTACAATTCTGTCATCACAAAACACTGACTCAATCTTATTACTTAATTTTTTGTTCCACATTATCGCCACCCCTTTCGACGGCCTACCCTCTATTATTCCCTCATTCGTTCGGTCTTCAACGCTGGCTATGCAGTCAAAAGATTCGTTTATAGTGTTCATAAAGGGAATATCATCCTTGACCAACATTAATTCTTGTAATAAAATCATATCATATTCTAAGGTTAACTTGCGTACCGTTTCTATAATATTTCTTACAGAGTTATAATTATAAGAAGCAATACTAACCATATTTTGAAATTAACTACAATTTATACAGAAGTCTTTGATTTAGCCATATAAATCTTTCTCACATTAACATGTTTTGGCCAGCATTCCGGTTGAAGTAATTGTTCCCTATCTTCTAGTGTGACTGTCAGTTTGAAAGACTTCCAATCTTGTTTAGCTTGTAAAGATTCTAACTCAATGCATTTAATGGCCTCAACTTTTAGTTCATTTTTTGTGAAGTCGAGAATGTCATCACTATCAGATTCTAGATCAACATTTCCTATGTATATATTATCTACAGTTCTACGATTGCCTTTAAACTTTGTGTTGCTGAATGTCTTTGTACCTCTTACACCAATAGGTTTACGTTGTCTTGGTTCCGAAGCGGCCTTAACTCCCTGATAATGTCGTTTTCTTCCTACCAAGGTGTATCCTTCTTTATCCACAATGGTGGTGTGATGTTCCGATCTTCCATCCTCCATGACAGTGGTGCCAAACCCTGTCACGCAGTGCCACTGCCGGTAACACTGGTGCCAGCTCTTGAACCTTTATCATCTCCATCAGTGATGCCAATTCTTGATCCTCCTTCCTCAGTATTGGTGGTGCCAGCTTCCTTAACCATCTCCTCCAAGGAATATATCCAGGTCTTGATATTTTCTTGTTTGGGGTGTCTCGATTTTGTTTATTTATTGCTCCATGTTTTGGCTTGGTTACTCTCGTCTCTAATATTGGTTCAGCAGATAATTGTGTCAGTGCTCTGGGTCTTGCAGTGAAGCCGGTAAATGAGACTGCATCACTTGTTTCACTCTCCTTACACAAAATGTCACTGTAGCTCGGTAATACAAGAGGAGAAACACTATTGTCTTGTTCATAATCATCGCTCTTTTCAAAATTCACATGGTCATTATTCGATATTTGTGACAAGGTAGGCGCAGATGGATTTCCTACAGTAGATAAAAGTTCATGTATCTCATCATTAAGGTTACAATTATTCACCGATTTCTTGTTGGCATCCTTAAAAAGTTTGTCAACATTTTCAACTATGATACTGTCTCGCTTCACTGATTCCCACATGTCTTTTTGCTTCATTTGCTTCAGCATACCTTTAATTTCTAATAATTCCTCCTTAACCCGGGAGCTGCGGGGAGACTCTTAAGAGTTCCCCCGGCGCACTGCGGGGAGACTCTTAAGAGTCAGAGAAAATAAAAATCAACTTTTGACATCGAAAAAAAAAAAAAATTTATATTTTTTTTTTTTTTATTTTATTTTTTTTTTTTTTGGCCCCTGGGCCATGCAAAATCTCAGTCCTCTACCTCCCCTCCTTCCCCACTTTCCTCCTCTCCTTCAGTTATCACCTATTTTCCCTGTTATTCCCTTATTCTGAGGTATATTTTCGTGCTAACATTAGAAATCCGATTGGAGGGTGTGGTCATCACTGATAGCAAGCGAGTGCAAGAGAGAGAGAGAGAGAGTATCGATCGACTGTGTCTCAGTGGCCTTGGGGGAAATTGGCGGGAAAGCAGATTGCCTCACCCATACATTATACAACTCGCGGGCTATATCTCCGATTTTGACCATCCAAACGCTGTTTTCACTCGTTTTATTGTTGTTTCAGGTTAATACCTTTATAATCAACCCATAATAGGCGCATATGGATAAGTATTAATGCTATTAACACCTTACGAGCGGCCTATGCGGTTTATTTATGTGTACCGCACAGCGGGGTGTTTTTAGCCAAAATAGGGCTGTTTACGTGATCATTTTCATGCCTAAATAAGACCCAGAACGTAAAACAAGTACCTATCCCTGAAAGGGCATAAACAGAGCTTTCGAATGACACCATAACGATCCTTGTATGATGGATAGTTTTCTTGCCATAACCGTGCAACGCGAGTGCAAAAAGCAGGTAATTCGGTACTTTCAGTACATAATTGAGTATGTAGCGAGTGAGAGAGGGAGGAGGGAGCTGAGATTTGTGTCAGTAGGTTCGCCGCGGTGGTCTGGAGCAGTCATACGCTCGCTAGTCTCCTGCCACCACTTGTCTCTCTCTCTCAGCCACATTACGTGCTGAAATTGCCACTCGAGTTATGTCGAGCGCCGCCACATAGTCCAGCTTTATTTAACTCGACTTATGTTGCTCGCCGCTAAATAAGGGTTAATGGCACAATGAATATTTTAGTGGCGGAAACACCTCAAATACGTCAGCACAGGGGGACGTTTCCAATTACCCCCATGCGCACTTCAGAGGTTAATAACGAACTGATCATCCAACATGCTAATACTGTTCAGTCTTGTATCCTTTATTCCCTGTACTTCGCTTTTCAGTTCATCAATTTGATCAGTTAGCATCGCAATATATCCACCAATTATTTCATAACCATATGACGGAGGAAATGCTTCATGGTTAGCTGTCACAAACCTTGGTAGTTCAATTGATTCGTCATCACATTTCTGAAACATATCTACAATATCTGCAAAGTTCTCTTTTAATTTATTTTCAGATCTTCATATAATTTTCATTTTGGCAGCTTCAAACAAAATTTCTTTTGCACTTTTAATCAATGACTCATCATAGAACATGGTACATGTACCTATTATGTCTTGTTTCGTCTTGGAATGTCTCACTGAAGCCACATAAGCCAACACAGAATTCTCAATGTACAGTACACAACGTCGCTCGCCATTTTGGAGTAATAAACAGTATGAAACGACTTTCCAGTTGTCCATGTATTTATACTTGAAGCTTCAAACCCGTTACCGCGGGTTTGTTTACATACCAATGACTCCACCACCGGGCCCGCTTGTTTGACTTCACTTTCCACACAAAGTCTGTTATTACCTAGTCACACTAAATGTTTTTCCTGAAGCACATAGCTCTGCTTGACGAAACTGACTAAGGAGCAGTAATATCCATCCAATTCAAAGGGCGCTCTCACAATCGTCCGCAACCGGCTCCAGCACAAACCAACCCCAGGGCCAGGAAGAGAACCAAGGCGAAGCACGTCCTCCCTCTCCGGCTCCAGCGCCAACTGACAGAATTACGAGGATGAGATTCATTAGCGGCCACCCCCTCGGTGATCAGTCCTTCTTTTGATCCAGCCAATGTCCTGTCTGCCGTTTAAGCTGTATATACGTGCACAATTAAGGGGGATTCGCGCAGTAAAGCATACACTATGAAGGCTGCACTGCTACTAGATATAGATATAGATAGATAGATAGATAGATAGATAGATATATAAAAAGATACTGTATGCAACAGTCACAGCAACACGTGAACCAACAGATGCAGGAATATACACAACATCCACAACAAAGTCACAGCAACACGTGAACCAACAGATGCAGGAATATACACAACATCCACAACAAAGTCACAGCAACACGTGAACCAACAGATGCAGGAATATACACAACATCCACAACAAAGTCACAGCAACACGTGAACCAACAGATGCAGGAATATACACAACATCCACAACAAAGTCACAGCAACATGTGAACCAACAGATGCAGGAATATACACAACATCCACAACAAAGTCACAGCAACACGTGAACCAACAGATGCAGGAATATACACAACATCCACAACAAAGTCACAGCAACACGTGAACCAACAGATGCAGGAATATACACAACATCCACAACAAAGTCACAGCAACACATGAACCAACAGATGCAGGAATATACACAACATCCACAACAAAGTCACAGCAACACGTGAACCAACAGATGCAGGAATATACACAACATCCACAACAAAGTCACAGCAACACGTGAACCAACAGATGCAGGAATATACACAACATCCACAACAAAGTCACAGCAACACGTGAACCAACAGATGCAGGAATATACACAACATCCACAACAAAGTCACAGCAACACGTGAACCAACAGATGCAGGAATATACACAACATCCACAACAAAGTCACAGCAACACGTGAACCAACAGATGCAGGAATATACACAACATCCACAACAAAGTCACAGCAACACGTGAACCAACAGATGCAGGAATATACACAACATCCACAACAAAGTCACAGCAACACATGAACCAACAGATGCAGGAATATACACAACATCCACAACAAAGTCACAGCAACACGTGAACCAACAGATGCAGGAATATACACAACATCCACAACAAAGTCACAGCAACACGTGAACCAACAGATGCAGGAATATACACAACATCCACAACAAAGTCACAGCAACACGTGAACCAACAGATGCAGGAATATACACAACATCCACAACAAAGTCACAGCAACACGTGAACCAACAGATGCAGGAATATACACAACATCCACAACAAAGTCACAGCAACACATGAACCAACAGATGCAGGAATATACACAACATCCACAACAAAGTCACAGCAACACATGAACCAACAGATGCAGGAATATACACAACATCCACAACAAAGTCACAGCAACACGTGAACCAACAGATGCAGGAATATACACAACATCCACAACAAAGTCACAGCAACATGTGAACCAACAGATGCAGGAATATACACAACATCCACAACAAAGTCACAGCAACACGTGAACCAACAGATGCAGGAATATACACAACATCCACAACAAAGTCACAGCAACACGTGAACCAACAGATGCAGGAATATACACAACATCCACAACAAAGTCACAGCAACACGTGAACCAACAGATGCAGGAATATACACAACATCCACAACAAAGTCACAGCAACACATGAACCAACAGATGCAGGAATATACACAACATCCACAACAAAGTCACAGCAACACGTGAACCAACAGATGCAGGAATATACACAACATCCACAACAAAGTCACAGCAACACGTGAACCAACAGATGCAGGAATATACACAACATCCACAACAAAGTCACAGCAACACGTGAACCAACAGATGCAGGAATATACACAACATCCACAACAAAGTCACAGCAACACGTGAACCAACAGATGCAGGAATACACAACATCCACAACAAAGTCACAGCAACACGTGAACCAACAGATGCAGGAATATACACAACATCCACAACAAAGTCACAGCAACACGTGAACCAACAGATGCAGGAATATACACAACATCCACAACAAAGTCACAGCAACACATGAACCAACAGATGCAGGAATATACACAACATCCACAACAAAGTCACAGCAACACATGAACCAACAGATGCAGGAATATACACAACATCCACAACAAAGTCACAGCAACACGTGAACCAACAGATGCAGGAATATACACAACATCCACAACAAAGTCACAGCAACACGTGAACCAACAGATGCAGGAGTATACACAACATCCACAACAAAGTCACAGCAACACGTGAACCAACAGATGCAGGAATATACACAACATCCACAACAAAGTCACAGCAACACGTGAACCAACAGATGCAGGAATATACACAACATCCACAACAAAGTCACAGCAACACGTGAACCAACAGATGCAGGAATATACACAACATCCACAACAAAGTCACAGCAACACATGAACCAACAGATGCAGGAATATACACAACATCCACAACAAAGTCACAGCAACACGTGAACCAACAGATGCAGGAATATACACAACATCCACAACAAAGTCACAGCAACACGTGAACCAACAGATGCAGGAATATACACAACATCCACAACAAAGTCACAGCAACACATGAACCAACAGATGCAGGAATATACACAACATCCACAGCAAAGTCACAGCAACACGTGAACCAACAGATGCAGGAATATACACAACATCCACAACAAAGTCACAGCAACACATGAACCAACAGATGCAGGAATATACACAACATCCACAACAAAGTCACAGCAACACGTGAACCAACAGATGCAGGAATATACACAACATCCACAACAAAGTCACAGCAACACGTGAACCAACAGATGCAGGAATATACACAACATCCACAACAAAGTCACAGCAACACGTGAACGAACAGATGCAGGAATATACACAACATCCACAACAAAGACTGTAAATTTCAATTCAATAGTGAATTTTGCTGTCAACAGTTTGGTATGGCCTTGGGCAAGCCACTCTCACCCACCATGAATAACTTGTTTATGAAATATTTTGAAACGAATGTATTTAGTGACATTCTCCCTACGAACACCTTTTGGATTCATTATGTGGATGCTATCTTGTGCCTGTGGCCTAGTAGCAATGAACACGTATATTAATTGTTGGTTTCACTTAATGACTTAGTTCCGTCAATGAAGTGTACTGTTAAAGTTGAACGGAACAATAGTTTGCCTTATTTAGATTGTGTAATCCATAGACATAGTAATGGTTTTAAGTTTAGCATTAATAGGAAACCGACGAACGTACTTTCATATGTCCAGTATTACTCTTCACACCATGGTCAAGTTAAATATTAAGTTTTTTCGTCTATGATTCTCTGTGACTTAAGCATTTGCAGTTCAGAATATTTTGATGATGAAGTTCAGCTTATACTGTATATGACACAGGCGCCAAGTTAAAATATGCTAAATCTGTTATTGACCTGTCTCTTAAACAAGCAAAACAGTCCTTTTATTGAATTTATCCTAAACTAGAAAACAATATTCACTATGTTAATTCTATCTTATAATGCTAATATCCTTCAGGTACTTCTACTGCTTAAAATTGTTCATGTAAATGTTGTCTTTAACAATAGTAAAACTATTGCTAATCAAGAACTCTCCTTATAATTACGGCAGTTGCATATAGTATAAACTCCCTTGCAAAGACTGTAATAAGATATATGTTGGACAAACTGGTAAAGCCCTTTCAATTAGAATGACACATCTGACTAGTGTTCAAATAGGGCAAGTTTCGAACACGTTTTTTGTACACTCGGCCGCAATTCCGTGCGGGCCACCTAGTCGTGGGGTTTTAGTAAATTCGTTGTGTAGTTTGTTCGCTCTGAATCAGTCGAAGATTTTGTTCCATAGATGGTGCAGCTTGATGGGAAGGCAGAGGGAGCTTGTCGTAGTGTTGAAAGCAGAGAGTGTGTATAGGAGAGAGGAGTCTTCCTATGCATTCTATTAACTCCTTCAGACATAATATTATGTTCCAATAAGTCTGAGGAGGCGGGAGCCCCGGGATCATTGCCACTGCCTCGCACTACACTCACAACAACACTGCGGCCGTTAGAATTATCGGAGGAGGCTGAGGTTGCCACAACGGTTTTATCGTAAGCTAACTTATCGGACTTACTGAGCTCATATGACGCAAAATCGCGTCATAAACTTATTGGAGAGGCATGGAGATAAGTCCTATTGACGCGATTGCGTCATATGAGTTTTTGGTTATAAGTTCCATATGACGCGATCGCGTCATATATGTCGCAAGGAGTTAATAAAAAGGTGCCTCTGAACGTTGCCTGTTACCCTTTTTCGACATTTGTTTTCAGCGCCATTTATTGAAGGGTTCCAGAACTACTCAACGTGATTAAATCTACGGATGTACCCTCCATTTTTCTTTTTTCTTTTTTTATGTACAGTTGTGGACAGATGAAATAGATACAGCCTTGGTCTGTCCAAGACCTCAATAGAGGGCAGCACAATTAGTGCCCATAAATTATCTGGTAACAGTGATGGTGTAGGGGTAGTACATAGAGTACATATGACCTAGATACGAAAGAAGACGCCACAAATCAGTAAATAGGGATCCGCGCGTTCGAGAGATGGCAGCACGATCGCAAAGGACAATGGGAGGGGAGGGTCCCCACAAAGACATTATATTGACTATCCTTGTCCTTGGTCCTCATTAATTCGTAATAATCCCTACCTTGTACTAATAACACTATTAATAATCAATTGAACATTATCCAGAGACTCTGCAGACATGACATAGTTAAATAGACATAAGTAGAGGCTACTGTAAAGGCCAGTCATCATGTAATTGTCGTCATTATGAGGAGGTACACAAGCAAAACTCCTCCAACACCCGCCATTGTTGATGTGAGATTCGGGAGTTGCCAACGTCAATGGTGGGACAAAATATCCCTAGATGTCATAAGTATAAATGTCCAGTTTTAGTGCTACTTGACAAATTAACATCTATATAACATGTAACATACTAATATATATTCAAAATGACAATTTAATTCTTGTTGTGTTGCTTGAAGGTATACAGCTTGCATCATATATGAGTAGCCTCTGTTTTATAGTGTATATGTATTATGTATACTTAATGTTTTCATCTTGGTTATATATATATCTAATTTATACTAAATAATTTATAAGTGTTTTTACCAACATTAATTAACTCTTAAATACGTTCCCTCTTTAATCTATTGCTCCCTAGTTTTGCGGATATTCCCTTAACTTTGGAAACACTGCAGCAAGCTAGCTGGCAGGCGCGCGCGGCACAGACTATCTATAATAAGGACAAGCCACTGAGGTACTTTGGTTGTTGTACAGTACAAAAGTGCTGCCACCAAATCCCTAGGACGCGCAGCAAACTAACCGTGTGACGTCACGCTTTTGTGTCTAGGTTATATTATGTAGTCTATGGGGTAGTAGGTGAAGGTATGGGGTGGAAGGAGGGAGGCGAGGGAGGGGGAAGGAGGGTACAGAAGTGAGAGGGGGAACTAGCGGCGAGGTGGTAGCAGGTGGGGGTTGAGGGAAGTGGTTGGCCAAATACTTTACTGTGACAGAATAATACATTTTGTGTTTTGATCATTATGTGGGATCATGAATGCGAAATATTGGAGTCGTGAGGTGTGTGTAAGATAATAAACGCGCTACAGGCTGCTAACCTGCTATTGCTCTCTCTCTCTCTCTCTCTCTCTCTCTCTCTCTCTCTCTCTCTCTCTCTCTCTCTCTCTCTCTCTCTCTCTCTCTCTCTCCATATACAATATATATGATACACATAGGCATTCAAATATATGATATCATATATCTCTAATGTAGTACTACTTTATTTGTGTTCTCTGCTTAGAGCGCCTACTTAGTTGTGATATCGGGAAATTGGTATTGTTCAAACATGGGAGCGTCAGAAACAACTGAACTACCTGTTGGTTATCTAACAAGGGGAAATATAGTAATTGTTAATATTTGTCAGTTGGTGCGTTGGTCAAACTTCAAATATTATAGTTGGTGTTTCAGCATAATGGTGAGTGTATTGGTCATAGTAGTAACGAAAGTATGTAATGCATAATTATATGGTGTATATAATACGTTATCAATAACACGCCAATTAAAGTGTTTTCCAAGTGTACCGGAGGTGTTATCAGTGTTGGCATTGCCACGGGTATATAATCGTGTTTTCATTATATACGTCCATAAACATTTAAACAATATAATAGTATAAATGAATAAATGAATGAAGAAAGGATGGCTAATATATATTTACATAGCAATACACCTGTTCAAGAAAAGCAACCAGTTATATATAATATAATCTATATAATATATACGGTTGTCTGTCTGTCTGTTCTTTATAGGCGGCCGCAGTTTTGGACCGGGGGAGCTGAAACTTTGCATGTGGGTGTCAATTGACCTGGATCAGGTCATAGAGGGGTCCCTAGGGTGAAAGGAACGGAGAAAATGGGCGCGAAATCGGAAAAAGGGCCGTTTGGGGCAGAAGGAGGCCTCCGATCGAAAAGTTGTATGGAATGAAAGTTGTTCGCAGCCCCCACAATGGGGGTACGTATGAGGTCAGATCCAAAATCAGAGGTCATTTAGCGGCCGAAATCGAGGTCGCCGTTTAATGAGGCACAGGGAGGTCGAGGCCGGTGATTATGGTAGTAGTAGTATTGTGATGATGATGGTGATTATGGTAGTAGTAGTGGTGGTACTAGTTATGGTGATTATGGTGATTACCCGGGCAACGCCGGGTACCCCTGCTAGTGTGTCAATATAGTCCTTAAAGTTTCGGTATAGAGGCGCAAAAGACCATGTTATAAAATAATATCCCCACATTAAAAACTAAGTAACATTTATTGGTCAAACCTCTTGGTAGATATGCTCAACAATAATGACGCAAGGGTGGTAGTAGGGTATAGAAGAGCCAGGTGGAACCACTTTTAATTACCCCCCCCCCCTCCCCTTGGAGCGTGGAGTGCACCCCCCCCCCCCCCCCCCCCCGGACTTGGAGCGCGGAACGACCCCCCCCCCCCCCCTCCCCTTAAATATCGTCGAAACAGTGGTGCCTCCTGGAGCCCTAAATACTTATACCTTCCCACCACACACACACTTCCCCTATAGGCGAGCGAAATGAATTATTTATGAGGCTCGAGCGCCTTCCTACACCGCCCACCACAGGCTATGTCTCATCTTTAGATTATTACAAATATGATCTATAATATATCCATAAATGTTCCCATTTTGTTTCCCATGGGGAAGTCTGTGTGTGGTGGGAAGGTATAATTATTTAGGGCTCCAGGAGGCACTACTGTTTCGACGATATTTGATGGGGGGGGGGGGGGGGGGCGGCGCTCCGCGCTCCCAGTTCGGGGGGGGGGGGAGGTTACTCCACGCTCCAAGTCGAGGGGGTGGGGGGGGGGGGTGTAATTAAAAGTGGTTCCACCTGGCTCTTCTATACCCTACTGGTGGTGTAAGCTTCTTTAATATCAAATGAAAACACGATTATGCAGAACCTTTCCGGTATACCAGGTGTTTTGGGTTACGTTTTGACGGCATCTGTAGAAGTGAAAGCGTTAAATGAGATAGCGTTAGGGCCATTCCTTGCTACGGGTTCTAAGCTGTATACAGTTGGTTAGTGCCTCAGAGATATGAGGATACGCTTCTTCACTTATTATGGCATATAGTAGATGAGTTCATTAATTTTTGGCGGGACGTCTTGTAGTTGGAGGAGTAATTGAGATAGCCATTACCGATTTTATAGATAAATAGCATTCCAAAACTAAGGAACATCCAATAATGATCGTGAAATTAAAGTGAAATTAAAGTGAACAAGCTTACACGTATTAAGAAAGGGTTGGGAATACATTACAATGAAAATACTGAATAGGATTGTAATAATTATGGTGAGCAAAGATGCATAGTATATACAACTAATAACACGAAAATAATGCCTTGTGCTGCTTTATGATATATAAATGTGTTTAAGGTAGTTAGAGAAATTCATAATATCATGACATAGGCAAAAGTAGACTTCGAATTTTGAGATATAGCTACTAACAATCTAGAGAAAGATGAACCAGGAGAGATACATAAAGCTTGATGAATTAACTGTTTACAAATTACAGAGATCAGTAAGAGATTAAAGACGAAAAAGATAAACAGCAGCAACGAATTATCAGTCCTCATTAATAATTTAATCCCGTTCTCAAAAAACAGGGAGAATTTTAATTTATGTGAATATATGACCTGTGATTTCGTATACTATTTAACAGTAAATTGTGAATAACATAAAGCTTAACATCAAGGTCAGTATCTAAAAGATGATTGAAAAAGGAGGAGTTGCAGCATTTCCGTGTTTATTGTTGTCAGAATTGTTGTAGGAAAAAACACACTTGGTATGGATTATATACGCATATATTGCATTTATGCGGCTTTCAAACTATTGCAGGCAACATCAAATTTCTTAATTCAATATTTCTTTAGGTTACCAATAATACAATCTTGACAAATATTGCCAATCAATAATATAAGGTCCATTGATTTCTTAATATATTTAGTTACAAACCGACTTTACAATAGCATTATTGGTAACCCTAGATATTATACATTCTTATAACCAATCAAGAGGGTAATCTTAATCTTACTAAATAATTGACTCACACAAAACCTGTAGAGCGAGACTGAAATAAAAGCATGGTCATTTTATAGTTAGTAGATAATTTTGCTAGGTGAGTTAGTGAGACAAAAGGCAGAACTGCCTGTGACGAGTGCCTTCCCCATAGTTGAAAGAGTGAAGGGGCCAAAATCAAGGAATGTTCGAGCCAAAATGCCTGGACACACGGAGTTTAAAGTAATTACAGTCATAGGATGAGGGGAAAATGGATTCAGGGTAGAGCGTTCCAGAGTTCAGCTGTTGAATAGGGGAAAGATTGGGAATATCGTTTCATTCTTGGGTTGGAGAGTTGCAAATAGTAGGGTGGGATTGTGTTGGAAGACGGGTTCTACGTACTCTTCGTAGAGATGGTATTCATTGAAAGAGGGTTAGGAACACTGATTATTGTAATATCGGTAGAATAGCGAGAGAGATGCAACTTTGCGACGAAGAGAAAGAGATCGCAGAGAGTCAGGGAGTGGACATAAGTTAATGAGACGAAAGGTTTTCTTTTCTACTTTGTCAAAAAATGCTGTATGAGAGGATCTTCCACACACATGTGAACAATACTCAATACATGGGCGCACTGTGTCCTGTACAGATCAAGAAGCTATGCCGGGGTAAAGACCCCCCGGAGACGATTGAGCATACCCAGCTTCTGGAAAGCTATTTTAGCAAGGGTGGTAATGTGATATTTCCAAGTGAGATCAGGAGAAAAGGAGACACCGAGAATAGAGAAGATGAAAGGTTGATTTGTGTATTGTTGAAGTATAAGGGAAAGTCCTGTGGGAGTTCTTGATGGGTAGATAAATGGAGAAATGGGTTTTGGAAGCACCAAAAGCAACAATATATTTTCTGCCCAAATTGGGAATTGTTGATAAGTCAGTAGATAAGAGTTTTATGGCATCGTCAGTGACTTTTTGAGAGATTGCTTGCTGGGGGGTTCTGAAAAACTAGTTGAATAGTGTAAGGTAGAGTCATCAGCATATGAATGAATAGCTGATAGTTGATAAATTGAGGAAGTGAAAGATGACCGTCCATAACTGCAGCTATGGAACGGCCAGGAAGGGAAATAGAGATAAAGGCACAAATTGAGGGACAAAACTAAAAGTGGGTAGTTTAGAAGTTAGAGATTTGTGCCAGACTCTATTAAAGAACTTAGATATGTCTAGCACAAGAGAAAAGGTTTCACCGAAATCATGAAAGGAGGATGACCAAAAGTTAGTAAGATATGAAGGAAGATCACCAGTAGAGCGACCCCTAAGAAAGCCATACTGGCGATCTGAAAGTAGATTACATGGGCAGAGAGATGCTTAAGAAATTTCAAAGTAAGAATAGTTGCCAACATTTTAGAGATGCAAGAAATGAGAGCAATTGGATGATAGTTGGAGGGTTGAGAGCGAGCACCCCTTCTTTGGGATAGGTTGAATGAGAGCAAACTTCCAGCAAGAAGGAAAGACATTAGAGGAGAGACAGAGACGAAAGAGTTTGCCTAGGCAGGGAGTCAGCACGGAAGCACAGTTTTGTTTAGTACAACAGGAGGAACACCATCACGCCTTCTTAGTATTAAGCCCAGAGAGGGTAGAGAGCACATATTTAAAAGAGATTAGGATATTAGGTATAAGTAGGAGAGAGGGGGTTGGAGAGGAAGGAATAACACCGGAATCATCCAAGGTGGAGTTTTTAGCGAAAATTTGGGTGAAGAGTTTAGCTTTGTCAGAGGAAGAAGTGACGGTAGTGCCGTCAGAGTGGAAAAGGGGAGGGAAAGACGAAGAAGAACAATTGGTGGAGAGAGGTTTTTGGCTAGATACCAGAAAGATTGGGAAGAGCTTAGAGTTGGATAGTTCAGAGAGAAGTAACCTGACCAAGATTCGAACCTACTCACTCCAGGTATATTTGGAAGAGCTGGGCACCATAACCACTCGGCCATGAGCACATGGCTGAGTGGTTATGGTGCTCAGCTCTTCCAAATATACCTGGAGTGAGTGGGTTCGAATCCTGGTCAAGATACCTCTCTCTCTACCTGTTCGACATTATCATTAGATATTGGATAGTTCAGTGCATTTAATATAGAATCGATGAAAGAGTGTTTGGTGAGTCGAAGAACAGATTTGGCTTGATTCTGGGCAGAAACATAGGAAAAATAAGATTCTTGAGTTTGAAGGTGTTGGTACCGTTTGAATTCTTTCATCCTTATTGTGGACAGAAGTAGAACAAGCGTGAGTAAACCATTTTTGATTTACATTAGTCTGAGGGAAAGAAAATGGAATGTATGCCTCCATGCCCGAGAGGATTAGCTTGGTAATGCGTTCAGCACTCTCCGAGGGTCCCCGGCAACGGAAGCAAAAGTCATTCTATGGGAAATCAAAGAAGTACTGCCGGAGAACCTCCCAGTCGGCAGTGCCAAAGTGCTACAATTTCCGCCTGCTGGCTAAATTGGCTCAATCGGGTGGCTGTGTTGGAGAGATAGGACAGGTAAGAGAGATAGGTAAGAGGAGTCCCAAATGAGGGAAAAGATTGACAGTATAAGAAGAAGGGTTAAAAGTTAGAAACAAGTCAAGAATGTTAGGCCGATATCAGAAGCTACCTGGGATACGGGTGGGTTGCCGAACCAACTGCTCTACTGTAGGTCATTTAGGATAGAAAGATATAGATTGTTCACCAGGTTGGTCAGTGGAATGAGAGGAGAGCAATTGGTGATGGTGAGCGTTAAATTCTCCTAAGATGGTGATTTCTGAGAAAGGAGAGATGGCTAGGATGTGTTCCAGTTAAGAGTTTAGTTACTCAAAGAAATTGGGAAAGTCAGTAGAGTCAAGGGAAAGATAGACAACACAGAAGTATGTAGTATGAGAACGACAGGATAATTTGAGCCATAGAGTGGAGAATTCAGAGGAGTCAAAATCGGGAACATGCAAGCCAGTGAGTTTGCTGCATCCGCCTTTGGCTTTGTAAGTAGGATAGAGAAAGTAGGATGATACAGAGAAAGGGCTGCTGTCAGTTGCATACATTTGTGTCTAAAACAATGTGGTAGTATTTATTTTACAAAATCAAGGAACTGCACTGCAAATTCCAATAGTGTAGTGTGAAAATATAATCGCGGTCGACCCAGTTTGCTCTAACAGTAAAACTGCAGAATAAAACATACAATGAATATAGCAAAGATAAATAGGTAGATAAAGCTTGCTTCATTTACTGTAATATTGTGTATATATATATACTGTATATATATATAGACATATATACGGTATATATACTGTATATATATATATATATATATATATATATATATATATATATATATTCTGACATACGGAGCCCTGTATGTTTATTTAAGAGTTAGAATTCAGAGTTGAAGGAGTGCCGAATCACCCAGGCGGCGAAGCAGACCAGCGAGCGAACCAGCGAGTGGGAAACCAGCTCGTCTGCATACCAGCAAACAAGCCTTCACACCTGCGTGCGTCATAGGGGACCCTGCAAATTACTTCGATGACCCGACGCTATGACGATGATCGACGCCAATCGCGCCATTGGACCACGCACCTCTTACGCAACTAGATGAGCTGTGATTGGGGCGCGCACCATCCCCCGCCTCCTGATTCGTTCCTACACCATCATTGCTTAGTATATAAGACCCGAGTAGTGGGCATTCAAACCAGTCTCATTTGGAGTTGGGAAGGTGAACTTGCAGCTGGAGGAAGATGGGGTGAAGTATTATAATGGGATTGTGACTGTCAGTCAGATTATATAAGTGTGTGTTAAGTGTGTTTGGTGTAAACACTTACGTTATGTTGGTTAGTGAGATATGTGTTAACGTTAACGCTACTATTATGTACTTAACTATTTTAGTTACTGATTTGTGGACTAAAGCACCTCTTCAAGTAATTGGGTTATGAAAAAAGTAATACTATTGTTGAGAGTTCTTTAATTTACTTTTAATTAAGCTTACATTGCTGGTAAGAACAAGAACGGTGATACTATTGTCTCATATTAGTAATATCGCCTTAGACTAACATGGCTGTTTTAATGTTACTTCTAGTGATTTCCTAAGCTGAAAAAAAAAAATCGCTTCAAAAAATTATTTTTGCTTTTCATATTATTTGAGTGAGACCTGAATCGAATCTATGAAGCGATCCTGTAACTTAATTTACTCATAATCAAACCTCAATGTTACGTGGTTAAGAAATACATTTATCTAATTATTAAATATATATCTAACTTTTTATGTGACTTTGATATTAATCCTGATAATAATAATATAATACTATTAACGTAAGACAAGAACCAAGAATAATAACTACATTAAATATAAATAAAAGGACATGATATAAGAAAACTATTTATTCATTTCAAAAAGGGCAAGAGACAGAAATATTTTGACCTTAATATTTATTTTTCAAGACTTGATATATAATTAATAGTCCTTCTTTAGATATAACTTATTCGGTTCATAACCATAGCCTACTAAGCTTCGGTTAAATAATAATTATATATAAATACTACATGACTTAACCCCTACACCACGGAAGGGCTCTTGAACGCCCATAAAAAAGCATATAACAGGTACCCGGAAGGGCTCTTGAACGCCCAGTGGTTGAAAGCCTGTGAGCTTCGTGTGCGACGACGCATGTAAACAACAGCCGGCTGGACCGACGCCCCGCATCTCCGGCCACAAGAAGGATAGCGTCGCTTGTTCGTGTGTGCCTGTATGTTGTTGTTAAATATCGAAAAGTAGTGTAACGTGGCTGTTTTTGCCATAAAGTTATCTCCAATGAAATCATCATCACAACTCAACCAGTTGACTTAGAGAGCTCTACTTAACGCCATTCTACAGGTAAATAACACAGCTACGCTTGGGGATGCGCGGGAATGCGGGAAGCAGTAAGAATAACAAATATACGGTAGCCTAGCCTAGACGTTTTTCGGCCAAAACACCCGTGTTTCGGGGAATATTTATGTAATGCGTAGCCGGGGCTGGAGGGTTAAATTAGTTTCAGTATTTTTTCATAATTAAAGAGTATCAGTCCATAAAGGATACCAAGTCCTTAGATCCAAAAGGAAAGGAAGCAACAAAAGGAAATAATTTTATTAGATTTTACTTTCGTTTTGCCTTCAGCTGACTGATACCTTAATATATATCTCTGTGCTATCTAGATTCATCAAGTTAACCACTTGAGGATCAATATACGTAACAGTATATATATATATATATATATATATATATATATATATATATATATATATATGTATATATATATATATATATACAGTATATATATATATATATATATATATATATATATATATACAAGGCAAAGAGAGAGGGAGAGAAAGAGAAAAAAAAAAACGAGGAGAGAGGGAGAGAAAGAGAAAGCAAAAATAGGCGAGGTGGGCTCAATGTTTGCGTTACGGCTTATGAGTCCACCTTGCCTTTTTTTGTTTTCTCTTTCTCTCCCTCTCTCCTTTTTTTTTTTTTTTCTCTTTCTCTCCCTCTCTCTTTGCCTTGTATCCGTTCGGCCCCGTTCAGCCTACTGTTTTAAGACGTTTACCCCCATCCAGGTTTCAATATTTTCCTGGTGAGCGGTGGTGAGCCAACATATATATTTTTTGTTTTGAGATCAAGCTAAATTTGTACATTATTTGATAGAATAATGTCTCCGGCGAAGCATTGCCAATCTCCGAATTAAGGGGATGGGTCGTTTTTCTGGTCCCCTTCCTTCCTCATGGTTAACCCCATTAGTTTTCATATTTTATGACATTCGGCCCATTCGTTTGGCGATTTTAAGACATTTCACCCCCTTTCGTTGTCAATATTAAGACTTTCGTGTCTTCGCTTGAATCGCCGAAGACGTCGCAGAACAATCGGCAAGTTTTCTTTCACCATCGCATGATATCGCAAGATATTTTTGAAAATGTGACATTCCTCGCAGAGAACATCGGCGAAACATCGCTCACTTCGCCGATAACGTCGCACAAGGCGGCGATTGCGTCGCATTCATCGGCAACATCTTCGCCGAGTATAATTTGTTATCTGTTTGTAACGGTCAAAATCGTATACGTCGCACATGAATCCTTGCGAATTGACAAGACTACGTCCTCGGCGACGAAAATCGTATGAAATCGCATCAGTGGGAAAGGGGCAATAGTGTTCATGGGCTCAGGGTGTTAAACTGGAGCAATTTTGTGTGAAGACTTAAATGAATATGAAGAGGAGTACAAGCAAATTAACATGGAATAGCATTGCTTTGGCCATTTTATCACTTCCGAAGACATATTATGAACTATAAACCATACTTTTGTATTTACATATACAACAATAAACACTAACAATAATGGAATCGGCTCTCGTTTGACACCCTGCACCCTGGTGCTAGTCCTTGGTTCCATAGGGATTGGGCCCATACGGAATATACGGAATTGGGCCCATACGGGATTGGGCCCACGGGATTGGAACCTAACCTAACCTAACCTAACCTAACCTAAGTGGACCCAATCCCGTATGGGCCCAATCCCGTGGTCACCAAGTCCGGTTTAATACAAATAATAATAATAATAATAATTCTGATAATAATAATAATAATAATAATAATAATACCCTCTCCCCTCCCCCATCTAGGATTCTTAAGGTAAAAACACACAGTTTCATATTGGAGGATGTTTTTGTTTCAATTTGCTATACATTTAGCAGTATTATGTTTCATTAATACCAGCAATCCAATATTGTGCAATCATAATACCACAGAATATTCAAAACACAAAATTATTTGTTCATAGTAAAGTAATTAGCCAACCACTTCCCTCCACCCCCACCTGCTACCACCTCGCCGCTAGTTCCCCCTCTCACTCCTGTACCCTCCTTCCCCATCCCTCGCCTCCCTCCCTCCACCCCATACCTTCACCTACTACCCCCACACCATCACTGTTACCAGATCATTTATGGACACTAATTGTGCTGCCCTCTATTGAGGTCTTGGACAGACCAAGGCTGTATCTGTTTCATCTGTCCACAACTGTACACTACTTCTCTCTCTCTCTCTCTCTCTCTCTCTCTCTCTCTCTCTCTCTCTCTCTCTCTCTATATATATATATATATATATATATATATATATATATATATATATATATATATATATATATGTATATATATTTGACAAAAGTTTGAGTGTGGCTGTGTGTAGGCCTACTTCCAAGTTAGTAACTTATATTACAATGTAAATACTTTTCTTCAATTGAGATTATTGTTATTCATATACATTCATTGTTAACCTTCTTTAGCGGCGCGCAACATAAGTCGAGTTAAATAAATGTGGACTATGTGGCGGCGCGCGACATAGGTCGTGTGGCAATTTCAGCACGTAATGTTGCTGAGAGAGAGAGACAAGTGGTGGCAGGAGAGTAGCGAGCGTATGACTGCTCCAGACCACCGCGGCGGGCCTACTGACACGAATCCCACCCTCCTCCACCCTCTCACACTCGCTACATACTGAAATGTAATGGGAAAGTACCGAATTACATGGTTTTTGCACTCGTGTTGCGCGGTTATTGCAAGAAAGCTAGCGGTCATACAAGGATCGTTGTGGTGTCATTGGAAAGCTCTGTTTATGCCCTTTCAGGGATAGATGCTTGTTTTACGCTCTGGGTCTTATTTAGGCATGAAAATGATCACGTAAACAGCCCTATTTTGGCTAAAAACACCCCGCTGGTGGCTACATATTATTTACCGCCTAGGCCGCTCGTTAGGTGTTAATAAATGTACAGTCAATATCAAATAATCATCAACAGCCTTCATGATGCATTGCAAACCATATCTTTATTCTCAAGGTCAACCACAGCCTCCTTACATCATCACGGAGGCTTGGTTCAGCTTGGTAAGCTATGTAATTAACCCCTTCTATACCGACGACGTCTTTTGATTTTATTCTGGCTCCTACTAATCGATTGTATTCACTTTAGGAAGGATCTTTAGCAATTATAAGGCTTCGAACTATCTCAATCAACCAATTTAACTACCACAGATCCTTTCTAAGCTGTATACAATCGTCTACATATTGCTAGAATAAAATATAACATACGTCGACGGTACAGAAGGGGTTAATGGAGTATTGTTCACATTTCAGTGAAGGCGATACTTTGGTGTGCTTTTGCATATCAGTGTACTCTTAAATAATTTTATTCATAATGACTATGCCTGATTGTGTACACCATTGCAGTCAAGGGAAAGGAACTGTCAATAAACAGACGACAGAAGTATTTTCCCGCGATAGGGAGGAGCTATGCGCTACCGCCATCTAGTGCAGGGTTCCAGCCGAATCTGTAAATAATGGCCAACTACTTTTAACACGGCTGATTTTCCCAGCACGTCCCTCTAGGGTATTCTTACTCTATGGTTGAAAGGGTAGAAAACAATGGTAGGTTAAAGGGGTGGGGGGGGGGGGGGGGTGTTTGGTTGTTTACAATCAACACGATATATAATGTTCTTAGTAAGCATTCCTTGACTGTTATTATGGTGTTTATGCAGTGAAGAATGCTATGCTTATTTACTTCCACTTGTTCACAAATAATGTTCCTGAACCGAAACTAATTTTGTAATGTGCAGTAGATTCCCTCCTTCAGTAGCTGAAACGTCTCTCTCTCTCTCTCTCTCTCTTGGTTATCAGAGGTATACAGTATGTTGAAAGTAACACTATTATATTATAGATGTCTATTTATAATATACATTCATGAATCACATTATGGAATTAATTAATTAATATGATGATAGTTTAAGAAGAATATATTTTGAATTAACATCACGAAGTAACATTATACGGCCGCGGCCATATATATATAATTATCCACCTCCCTCTCCCGAGCTCGGTCCTTATGTTGCTAGCCTACTTGTCACTAAGAGAAGGAGGGAGGTAAGGGTGTGGAGGTGGCGAACAATGGGTAAAGAAGTGGGTGGGTGTGGTGGTGGAGGTGGGAAAATTGTGGGGGCCGGATTGTTTAGACTGGTGGATGAATGTATAATAACTGTAAATTTAGGATATTTGAGTATATGTTAATATTTTGGTCAGTATCACCATTACAAGGTGCCGTTGTTCATGCAGTAGGAATAGTATTAGGGATATATCCCTATTAGCTATATACTAATACAGTTTATTAGTTGAGCTTATTTTAGCTTCAAATCTGTTTATATAAAGTTACTGAAACTGTACAGTATAGTTTGTTTGTATTCTTCATTATAGGTAGACACAATTTAGCCTAGAATCTGTTGATGAACTATTTTGTATTATGTTTTTTACACCAACCAACTTCACATCTAAACTCAATTAATGAAATCAACAAATACATATGGCATTCCGAGGACTCGAACCCAGGGTACTCACATCGAAACTCCGAACACTATGCATTACGCTATCAAGACAGTTGAAAGAAATATGGACAAGCCTACGATTTATTATGCAGTTTCGAATCCTGCATATTAATATGGGCATGTACATATATTCCAACTGCGCTATGGTAGCCTAATGTATAGACGAATGGAAGGAGTATATAATTAATGGGGCACTTAACCCTTAGGAAGGCCTCGCTATCAATTGATCCTGAACCAGAATTAATTATTATGTTTTTTACACCAACCAACTTCACATCTAAACTCAAGTTAATGAAACTGTATAGTTTTGTATCTCATGTTTGTCAATAAAAAGTTAGCTAAATATTACAATTTGATGTGTATTTGTCTGTTTTGTTTTGAACATTAGAATAGTATATATATATATATATATATATATATATATATATATATATATATATATATATATATATATAGTTAAATGAATCAAATTGATTTTGGTCCTGAGTGTGGGTTGGTTGTTGAACAATATTGTGTACAAATATATATTAGTATTTATAGTAAATTTATGTTTAACGTTAAGATACTTATTTTAATAACATTTGATTTGGTTTTCATGTTGAATCGTATTGCTGAAACCCTTTTGTTTCGTGGACAATGTTCTGGGAAAAGTGCTTTTGGTTTGTTTTTAAATTTAAACCGGGAATACTTACTAAAAGTAAATTTGCCTTCTCTGGATGGTTATAGGCTCATTTTTAGCATATTATTGTTTAATTTATATTTACCTTAATCGCATACATAAGTTCTTAATTTGTGAACTCAATTATTGTAAATATTCATTGATTAGTTGCATATATACTGTATATACAGTATATATATATATATATATATTTTTGTTTTCTTCTATATTCCAACTACTCCCTCTCGGGCACAGGCTGAGAGCCTGCACACTCTACCGCTGAACACGGTAAGGCCCGTGAGGTCTTGTTCCAGTCTAGAGAGTGAGACATGCAAAGCACCCATTCGCGGCTCTAAGCAACTCCATCTCTGAAGCTGCTTCGCCTCTCCACTTCACAGTCTCATCAGACTGTGATGAGGGTCACTCAGATTGAGGGTCACTCAGACCCTCACTCTCAGAATGCCACCTATTGAGCAAATAACTCACTAGGCATTGCCCCTTGTAGCATATTTTGAATATGGGAATATTCGTACCAGGCTATTTAATCAGGGAACAATGAGGGTATTTTTTGGGCATTTCGGTGTGCTGTGGTAATGCACTCATACTTGGTACAGCACAAATTCCATCCCAATATTATCTTCCCATTGACATATTGGGAATCAAACCCGGGTCCGTTGGATTACCAGTCAAGTGGCAAGACCACTATATATATATATATATATATATATATATATATATATATATATATATATATATATACTGTATTTATCAATCAATCAATACAATTTATTTCGTTATGTAATATTACATACAGTAGGTATAGAAATTAGGACAGAGTCATAAAATGTGTCATCACATTAATGTGACTAAGACTTAATATACAAACATAGGTATATTATACAATTCATCATCATAGATACATAACTATACACACACGCAAAATATTTAAATATTTATAGAAATTACATATTGTATGCGTATGGGGTTCACTGGATTTCTACGTTCTTCATGATTTGAATCCATGTTATTCTTGATGTAATAATATCCATATCTTCGAATGTTATGTCTATGCTATAGGTATCCTTCATTATTTGATATAAATACCCATAAAAAGACCCTCTTTTAGAAATGGCATATCATTATTGATTAAGCAGTTGGATGTTCTCTCTAATCTGTTTGCATATCTGCACTGCAATAGTGTGATCTGATGATTAAGTAGTGTTAAATCACATGCAGCTGCTGACTCATGGTTACTGGCATATACAGGAACATTTATCATATTGTTCATTGCTTTACTGTATGATATAATAACAGTTTTAAAAATACTCGATTTCTTGGTGTTTGAATTATTCCACAGTGGTAGTCCAAAGTCGGGTTTACAGTAAGAGTTAGGCTAAACAAAAAGATTAAAGTATTCAGGTCAACTTGCGAAAAATCCCTCTTGACGCTATTAAAGCTAGCATAAAATTTTTGGAGTTTATATTCGACATCGTCCAAATCTTCAAAATTGCTACTTATTAAGTGTCCTAAATACTTGAAAGACTTGACCGTTTCTAAGTTGTCATTATCTAGAGTTATTGCAGCTACTGGAAGGGTATTCATTTTCTTACTAAATATGAAGCATTTTGTGTTATCTTTAGTTATAAGGAGTTTATGAGTATAAACGAGACTACAAAATGTTGCATATAATAATTTAATTAGTTCTTTTGAACCAGCAATAAGGGCTATGTCGTCGGCGTAAGCTAGAATATTGCACCTATCCACACCTAACATACAACCAATATCCATGGTAGCAACTTCATTAATAATATCAGTGATGTATATATTAAAAAGGAGAGCAGATAAAATGCCCCCTTGTCTAATACCTTTTTCTAAATAGTGATATGGTCCACTGTAATTTTTCCATGTAACTTTTGCCAATTAGTTACGTAAATAATGCATTAAAGTATACATTATATCGCATGGTTTTCCTAGCTTTAATAGTTTAGAGCCCAAGATAAAATTATCTACTCTATCAAAGGCCTTCAAAATATCAATAAAGGTTGCCATTCCTGTTTGACCTTGTTTAGAGTATTTATGCATAATTTCTTTGAGTAAAAAGCAACAATCGGTAGTAGACATTCCCCTCCGAAACCCAAACTGTCTCTCATCCAATTGAATGTTTTCACTCAATATATTTAAGATTGATATTGCGAATAATTTAAGCAAGCAAGACGATTGCATAACCGCTCTATAGTTATCGGATTTAGACACATTACCCTTTTTATCTTTGATAATGGGCGTCATGTTACCCTTTAATAGATCACACGGTAAGTAACAATGAGAAAAGCAATGGTTTAGGAAATTAATTAAATTCATGAGGACAGGCTCAGATATATTTTTAAGAAGCAAGGAATGTATGCCATCATGACCTACACCCGGGTTAAGTTGACTTATAATGTTCTTTAAGCTGACACTTGACACTGTAATACACATTTTGCGACTTTCACTCCACTTTCTTTTAAATTCCTCTACGAATGTTTGTTCACTATCATTTAAGTTTTCGTCGTGTGTTAGAAGATTTTTTTTTCGTAAATATGTCTGTGATCTATATTGTGTAATTTTCACCGTCGATAACATTCGTATATTTTATCTTGCATTTATTCCTTTTAACCTCTTTCCAGAAACTTCTTTTGTCTTTGTTAGAAAAATTTTCTACTATGGATTTACATATTTTTTTATTTTCATTATTTTTACATTTATTGAGGGCTGTTTAGAATTCCTTTCTAGAGTTATATATATATATATATATATATCTAATATATATATATATACAGTACTGTATATATCTATATATATATATATATTTATAATGTAAAACTTGCAAAATAATCAAACTAAAACTGGGACGATACAAGAAAAATGCAAAAGAACTGATCAAAATCGCTATGTGGAAACAACGCTTCATAAAATAAAATTTTGAAATAAAAGAACACAATCCACCACATAGGGTGTACACAACTACATGAGCAAGTCAATTGTATCCCAAGTAAACTGATCGCACATATAACAATGCACCTCGTCATGTTCAAGGAATTAGTCAATTTGGGAAGTCCGGGACGTTCTGGTAAATTTTACTAAATTACGTATGAATAAAGAAACTACAATTTATATCAAATTTTATATTAAGCTAAATTTGCAATTTGACAAGATATCAACAAAATAACAAAAAGCATATACATCACTCACTAACGATAGTGCTATCGGGTAGGTACAGTCACGGCGGTAAGTCGTAGACCAGGGGCATGCCTAAGCCATAGCCACACATTGGCAGTAGGTTCGAACAATTTCCATCTTTGGTGGTTCGTAGGGCACGACTCCAGTGAAACAAGTGAATTGATAGTTAATAAGCTCCGCCCATATCCAATTGCATATGTAAATGTAATATCGTAAAATATACGATAATTAGGATTAGTAATATGATTTTGTGTGAGGTTACTTACAGTTGAAATGCTACTCTATGAAATAAAAATGACCAGACTATAACGTTTATTGAAACACCAGAAATTTGGTAGACTATATAATACAATATCCAATCTGTTCACGCGTGTTTGGAAGACATATTTAACACCTTACGAGCGGCCTATGCGGTTTATTTATATGTACCGCCCAGCGGGGTGTTTTTAGCCAAAATAGGGCTGTATACGTGATCATTTTCATGCCTAAATAAGACCCAGAACGTAAAACAGGTACCTATCCCTGAAAGAGCATAAACAGAGCTTTCGAATGACACCATAACGATCCTTTTATGATGGCTAGTTTTCTTGCAATAACCGTGCAACGCGAGTGCAAAAAGCATGTAATTAGCCACTTTCCCGATACAATTCCTTATATAGCGAGTGAGAGAGGGAGGAGGGAGCTGGGATTTGTGTCAGTATGTTCGCCGCGGTGGTCTAGAGCAGTCATACGCTCGCTACTCTCCTGCCACCATTTGTCTCTCTCTCTCAGCAACATTACGTGCTGAAATTGCCACTCGACCTATGTCGAGCGCCGCCACATAGTCCAGCTTTATTAAATACGACTTATGTGGTGAGCCGCTAATTAAGGGTTAAGAATCTTGAATGGGACAACAAAGGAATAAATGTTAAAAAATAGGCTTGGGTAGATCATATATTTATAAAATATTATAACAGATTGACAAAAACAGCAACAGGATGATAATCTAGATATGGAGCTAGACAGAGAACCAGATGGAATGATGAGATCGGAAAGTTTGTAAAAGTAGGATGGAACGGGACGACATCTGACCAGCTAGAGTACAAACGTTTGGGAAAGGCCTTCGTCTTGCAGTAGACTAAGGCTGATGATGAAGATGATTATGAAATAATAACACATTTATAGTATAATAATAAAGTAACTACAGTTAAGTACAAAGACAAATACAATAGTAATATACTAGCGTAGGTCAATTTACTTGTTTACATTAACTCACGTGACAATAGGTAGTGGATAGTTTTACGACCGCTACACAACGTATCACCTAAAAATTGAACTGAGGCAACCCGGAGATATGGACGTAATTAGCAAAACAATATAAGTATTACTCCATATGCATTTATCCTTTGCCTGATACAAATGACAACAAGGAACCAGAGTTCTCGAACATAGACTCCGGTTTTGAATTGCCTATTAACATATACTGGCTTAATAATCCAGCAGGGTTGATAGCCACTAAGCCAAGAGACTAAGCCCTATTTCAATTAATTATTTTAACCAATAATACAATTGTGCATAAATTACACCATTATTATAGATTTCAAGTAATATACAGTATTAATCTCGTTTAGACAGATCGTATACATATTTAATGGGGTAGCCATATATGGAAATTAACCTTACAATTGGAAAGCGGTAATGTTAGTGGTAGTTGGTTAAAACTAGGGCTTCAGAGGATATGAAGCCTTAATTAAGTATTGTCTAACCGGCTAATTAGGACATTCAAGTCTGGAGTCTCATTTGAGAAGCCCCGTCTCTTAGAACTAATCTTAGTTTATGTTAGTACATTATACTCTATCTCTCTCTCTCTCTCTCTCTCTCTGTATAGTTAATTAAAACAAAACATGTAATGGCACTGACGTATACTAAACTAGGTCAGAAAACGTGCAATATATGGTAGTTTACATAAGATCACTATTGTGTTTCGTCATTCGCTTTTATTCGTCTCTATGACAAATTATCTGTAGTTAAGGACTATAAACCTTTCCGTGCGGGAGACGTCTGTTCTATTTTATAGTAGTTACATTTACAGAGGTAGTATGCGGCAAAAGGAATATAGGAGGCAGAGGTATCAGGAAGGGAAGCGAGTGGTGGAATGATACGGTGAGAAAGGCAATTGAGGAGAAGAGACAGTGTTTTGAGAGGGTTTTACAGGATGGTAGTGTTGAGGTATGGGAGAGGTACAAGGAGAAAAGGAGAGAGGCAAAACGGAAAATTAGAGAAGCGAAAAAAGATGCAAACGAAAGGTGGGGTCAAAGGTTGAGTGAGAATTTTGAAGATCGAAAGAAGATGTTCTGGAAGGAGGTAAATAAAGTAAGGAAAGGAGGACAAAAGAGGGAAGAGTCAGTGAAAGATGAAAATGGAGAATTACTAGTGGAACCAGTTGAAGTGAGGAAAAGATATGCCGAGTATTTTTAATCTTTGTTAAATACAAGAGATGGAAGAGAAGCAGTGATTGAAGCAGAGGTGGATGGAGATAGGTTACCCAGGCCACCCAGGTGGCAGGGAATGAATGAAAGGATTGAGGAAAATGAGGTGAAAGAAGCAGTGAAACAAATGAGAGCGGGAAAAGCAGAAGGTTTGGATGATATTGCTGTGGAGTGTATAAAGAAGGTTGGAGATGTGATAATAGATTGGTTGGTGAGACTTTTCAATGTGTGCTTTGCTGTGTCAATGGTACCAATAGACTGGAAGAGTGCATGTATTGTGCCTTTGTACAAGGGGAAGGGAGATCGGCAGGAGTGTTCAAGTTATACAGGTATTAGTTTATTGTCAGTGGTTGGAAAGCTGTATGGCAGGGTGTTGATAGAGAGGATAATAAAGTGTACGGAAGTTGCAATAGGAGAAGAACAGTGCGGTTTTAGGAGGGCAAGAGGGTGCGTGGATCAGATGTTTGCAGTAAGACAGTTATGCGAGAAGTATTTAGAGAAGCATAAGGAGATATTTTGGGCATTTATGGACTTGGAAAAAGCGTATGATCGTGTGGACCGTGAAGCAATGTGGAAGGTGTTAAGGATTTATGAAATAGGAGGAAATTTGTTTGAAGCAGTTAAGAGTTTTTATGAAGGGAGCAGAGCATGTGTGAGAGTAGGAAATGGTGAGTTGAGTGAATGGTTTGAGGTAAAGGTAGGTTTGCGACAGGGTTGTGTAATGTCACCATGGCTGTTTAATATGTTTATGGATGGTGTGGTGAGGGTGGTGAAAAGGAGAACTATGGGAAGAGGATTGGGTTTAGTAGGGAAGAATGGTAGAGATTGGGAGTTGAATCAGTTGCTGTTCGCTGATGACACAGCATTTGTGGCGGATTCTGATGAGAAACTGCAGCGGGTAGTCAAAGAGTTTGGTGTGGTTTGTGGAAGGAGGAAACTGAAGGTGAACGTCAATAAAAGTAAAGTAATGGCGTGTAATAGGGGAGAGCATAGGGTGAATCTAGATGTGAGGCTGGATGGGGAAATATTGGAACAAGTAGAGTGTTTTAAATATCTAGGAGGAACGATAAGCAGGAGTGGAGGTATGGAAGTGGAGGTAAAACAGAGAGTGTGTGAAGGAAGGAAGGTTTTCGGAGCAATGGGAAGTATGTGGAAGACGAGAAATCTCGGAGTGAAAGTAAAAAGTGCACTGTATCAAGGAATTGTTGTGCCAACAGTGATGTATGGGGCTGAGACATGGGCTCTGAAGAAAAAGGAGAAAAGAGGGCTGGATGTGATGGAGATGAGCTGCTTGAGGAGTATGTGTGGAGTTACTCATAGAGACAGATTGAGGAATGAAGAGATACGTAGGAGAGTAGGGCAGCAGGAACATTTGTCAGCCAGAGTGGACAGAAGGGTGCTGAGCTGGTATGGTCATGTTGAACGAATGGGAGATGAAAGGCTTACAAAGAGAATATGTGAGTCAGGTACAAGGGGAGATAGAGTGGCAGGAAGACCCCCTTTGAGATGGAGAGACTGTGTAATAAAGGCTTTGGATGATAGAGGAATGACTATAGATCAGGCAGGGGAAGTGGTGGTGGACAGGAGTGAATGGAGAATGCTTGTGAATAGTTGAGTGAACACGTGGTCATTTGGAGTAAGGGGTCGGGCGCAAGTTGGACTAGATAATAGTCCATCAGGCGCCTGGCCCGGGGAGACGATTAATATGAAGGGTGCGCCTGGAAGTGTGGTGGGAGGGCTTGTGGCTTTGGCTCCGCTGCATGTATGCCTGCCGAGATCGGAACCTCTCCGGGTGGTCGGGGGCCGGGGGAGTGCTGGAGCGACCTTGGTGACCCTGGTCTCTGGGTCTTCTCCTGGGTGACCTGGATGTGTGTGAGTTTGTGCTTTTTATCTGTGTTTATTTGTTGTTTTATGTTGTTTTTGTGTTTTCCCTGTTCTTGCTCTGTCTTGAGTCGGCTACCCCCAAAATGGGGATTGGGCCTGAGCATATAGATAGATAGAATAGATAGACATTTAGACGATTTTATGCAGCTTTGGAAGAATCTGTGGTAGGTTTAATTGTGATAATTTATAACCTTTGATTTGGTAGATATCCTTCCTAAGCTGAATAGAATCGTCTAATGGTAACTTGAATACTAAAACACGGAAGTTAATTGCACGAAAAGGGTTAAAATCTAACTGCAGTAAGCATTATGCAAGGGACGTGGGTATTGAACATAACCCTGGTCTTCATCTTAATTAATGCCATTTCCGTTACGTGCCTGAACATAACATAGTCGATGCATAACTATAACCGTCTCTACAGTAAATAACATTACCTGTATAACTATAACCGTCTCTACAGTAAATAACATTACCTGTATAACTGTAACCGTCTCTACAGTAAATAACATTAACTGTATAACTATAACCGTCTCTACAGTAAATAACATTAACTGTATAACTATAACCGTCTCTACAGTAAATAACATTACCTGTATAACTGTAACCGTCTCTACAGTAAATAACATTACCTGTATAACTGTAACCGTCTCTACAGTAAATAACATTACCTGTATAACTTGGCATACCTACGATATACAGTATAACGGCAAATTGGCATTCTGTCCGGGACTTAATGTATTTGTGGCTTATACACACTCTTTCTAAAAGCATATAATGAAGTGTGTGTGGGTGTCTAAGCCATTGTTATAATGTGTTCTGCCAACTGACTGGCGACCCAGTACTGGGAGGGGCCTGGTAGTGTAAACTACCCAGTTTCACTGAGTGTAGACTGTGTTCGGATGTGATACACGTGCGTGGTGTCTATAAAGGGGTTCATCCCCTGGTCAACAATTTACCGCCGTGACTGTACCTGTAAGCATAGCATGCTTCAAGTGACCCCTAACAATTACTACCCTACTAATAACTACATTTATTGTACAAATAAACTAAGGACATCGCAAAAGCAAGCAATTGATCCTATCGACAATGAATAGATACAGTATAATAAATAACAATATTTGAAATTATGAAGACGGCACAATAGATTTAAACAAAAGAGTACTCTTTTAACAAGAACAAATAATTATAAAAACAAATATATTTTTTTTTTTTTTTCTATGTGATTGAGGGAGGCAAAAGGCATAACTGCCTATAGCGAGTGCCTCCCCCATAGTTGAAAGAGTGACAGGGCCAAAATCAAGGGACGTTCGAGCCAAAATGCCTGGACACACGGAGTTTGAAGCAATTTAAGTCATAGGAAGAGGGAAAGACTGATTCTGGGAGAGAGTTCCAGAGCTCAGATGTTGAGTAGAAGAAAGTTTGAGAGTAACGTTTCACTCGTTTAATAATAATAGAACAAAATATATTAATACATACAGACAAAAAGTAAGCAGAGGTTATAATAGAAACTTCAAGTTAATAATGCTTGATTAAAAATAATGATACCAAATTTTAAAATACAGTCACAATAATTGACCTTAAAAAGATTGCATTTATGGAACAATTTACTTGCAACAAAATTAACCAATAGTATCCAATATATATATATATATATATAAATATATATATATAACTATACATTTTTAGAACCCGTTCTTTTGTATAGAATCTAGAGTGTATACTCTATTTTAGGGTCTGTCTTGCTTCCTGATGATAGGCGTGAGGTGCTGCACATTTGACAACAAATTCAAAATGGTTCCAGGCGTCTTTTCCATCCATATCCTTATCCTATGGAAATTACGGTGTCCCAGGTCACCTGCTGATGTTCTATTATCTCTCTCTTTCTCTCTTTATATACAGTATATATATATATATATATATATATATATATATATAATATATATATTCTGACATACGGAGCCCTGTATGTTAATTTAAGAGTTAGAATTAAGAGTTCAAGGAGCCAAACTACCCAAGTGGTGAAGCAGACTAGCGAACGAGCGAGTGGGCAAACCATCTCGCCCCATACCAGCATGCTAGCCTTCACACCTCGATGACCGATGCTATGACGTATGATCGACGCCAGGAGCTGTGAGTGGACGACACACCTGTTATGTGATTCGAGGAGCTATGATTGGAGTAGGCACCACCTCCCGCCTCTTGATTCGTTCCTACACCATCATTGTTTGGTATATAAGACCCGAGTTGTGGGCATTCAAATCAGTCTCATTTGGAGTTGGGGAAGGTGAACTTGCAGCTGGAGGAAGACGGGGTGAAGTATTATAATGGGATTGTGACTGTCAGTCAGATTATATAAATGTGTGTTAAGTGTGTTCGGTGTAAACACTTACGTTATGTTGGTTAGTGAGATATGTGATTGGGAATTAACGTGATGTGTTTAATGTGTGTAATGTGTTTAACTATTTAATTGGGAATTAACGTGAACGCTACTATTATGTGTTTAACTATTTGATTGCGAATTAACGTTAACGCTACTATTTATGTACTTAACTATTTGATTGGGAATTAACGTTAACGCTATTATTATGTACTTAACTATTTTAGTTGACTAACTTGTGGACTAAAGCAACTCTTTAAGTAATTGGGTTATGATGAAAGTAATACTATTGTTTTATATTAATACTTACGAGTTCTTTCATTTTCTTTGAATTAAGCTTACAGTGCTTAATGGTGCTTAGTACGGTGATGCTATTGTCTCTTATTAGTAATATCGCCTTAGACTAACATGGCTGTGTTAATATTACTTCTAGTGATTTCCTAAGCTGAAGAAAATTCTTTTGCTTCAAAATATTATATTTTGCTTTTCATATTATTTGAGTGAGACCTGAATCGAATCTATGAAACGATCCTGTAACTTTATTTACTCATAATCAAACCTCAATGTTACGTGGTTAAGAAATAAATTTAACTAATTATTAAATATATATCTAACTTTTTATGTGACTTTGATATTACTCCTGATGATAATAATAATATAATACTATTAACGTAAGACAAGAACCAAGAATAATTACATTAAATATAAATAAAAGGACATAGAAGAAAACTATCTATTTATTTCAAAAAGGGTAAGAGACCGAAATATTCTTACTTTAATATTTATCTTTCAAGACTCTTTATAGAATTAATAGTCCTTCTTTAGATATAACTTCTTCGGTTCATAACCATAGCCTACTAAGCTTCGGTTAAATAATAATTCTTTATAAATACTACATGACTTTAATTAGTTTCAGTATTTTTCATAAGTAAAGAGTATCAGTCAATAAAGGATACCCAGTCCTAAGATCCAAAAGGAAAGGAAGCAACAACAGGAAATTATTTTATTAGATTTTACTTTTGTTTTGCCTTCAGCTGACTGATACCTTAATATATATCTCTGTGCTATCTAGATTCATCAAGTTAACCACTTGAGGATCAAGATACGTAACAATATATATATATATATATATATATATATATATATATTATATATATATATATATATATCATATATATATATATATATATACAGTATATATATATATATATATATATATATATATATATATTCTTTAAGGCATGTGAGATTAAATAAAACAGCATAGTTAGCATTAATATGTTTTGTTATTGAGAGATTCAATGTCTCGCGCAATTTTCCGATGTCGGTCGTTCAATAGGTACAATAATGAACCGAAGTTATCAGCAGGTTGTGGGTTGGTAGGGGTTGTAGGAGGTTGTAACGTTTCAGCAATAGCTCTTGCCATGTTCACACAGGTAATGATTAGAATAGAAAAATAGAAGGGTACTTATAGGGGGCACGGAGGGTTCACACGTCATGAGGTATGCACATGTGGGCGGGGCTAGTCGGCAGTCTGCGTCCGTGGTTGGCTGGCCGCTGCTAGCCGCACACTACGTCTGTTGATTGGCTGTTGGGGTCCGGGGGGACCGGGAGGTGGGCGTTGGCTAGGTATAACATTGGCGGGGTAATTTTCATCGTATTGTCTATGGGGGTAGGATCTCCTCGCTGTGGGGAGAATTTGGAGGTCTAATGTCTGGTTGTTAAGAGGGGGTTTAGTGCTTGTATGTATATAGCTTCAAGGATGGGAAGGCGTCTGGAGTCCGGTTCTTTATTTAATATGGAGGTGTTGCTATGAACGTCTTCAGGCGTTAGTTGAGGGTGGTCAGGGCTGTCATAATGATTTTTGATAGCGCCAGATTAAAGGTGGAGGGTAAGACGACGGCTGAGGCGTGTCTGGGTCATGCCGATATACGATTTACGGGGTCCACAGTCCCCATTGGTACAAGCATGTTGGTATATCACATGATCCATATTCAGCTGTTTGTTGTCGTTGGCAGAGCGGTTACGAAGTACAAGTTGGGAAGTTTTTGGGGATTTGTAATATATGATTAATTTTATATTGCTATCCGTGTTGGTGGGCTGGACATTCTTCAGTATGATATCTCTTATTACTGCTTCGTCTGTTTTGTGGTCGGAGAAGATGAAGTTTTTATAGAATATTTTGATGTCCTCGGGGCTGGTGGTGTTGGAGGCTTCGTTGTTATACCATTTTTCGATATGTTTCTTGATGGTTTTATCGACATCAGAGTTGGAGTAGCCGCTGTTTATGAGGACTTGTGTATGGCGTTGGAGTTCGTGGTGGGTGTCCCGCCAGGAGCAGCAGTGAAAGAGAGCCCTCCTGACGTAGGCAGAGGTGGTGGAGGTGTGGTACCTTTTGGGGCACTCACTTTCACCGTTGAGGAAGAGTCCATTATTTGTGGGCTTCGTATAGACAGTGGTTTTGAAGCCTGTGTCTTGGTTGGTGACTAGGATGTCAAGGAAGGGTAGTTTCCCTTCAGTTGTCTCCTCAAAGGTGAAATTATGTCCTGATGTAGTGATGAATCGTTGCTGAAGTTCTCGAAGCTCTGTGGTGTCCTTCACCCGCACGAAGATGTCATCGACGTAACGGCAGTAGACGGAGGGCCGGTGTGTAACCAGGAGGTCCTCCTCGATAGCGCCCATGAACAAATTTGCGAAGAGGACACCCAGGGGGCTTCCCATCGCCACACCATCCATCTGACGATACATGTGTCCTCGGGGACAGATAAAGGGAGCTTCTTTGGTGCATAGCTCCAGCAGTGATCGTAGGGCGTGTTCGGGGATGTCTAGAGGTGTGGAGGCAATAGAGTGGTATATCCGACGTAAGATGATATTGATCGTCCTATCCACTGGTACATTAGTGAAGAGGCTTTCGACATCGAGTGAGGCTATTATGTTATTGTCTGTTGGTGGGGCATCACGAAGGATTTCTAAAAAGTTTGGCGGAGGATAATCTGTACTGAGAGGGGGCGTACGGCGTCAGGAGGTTGTTGAGGATCTTCGCTATCTGGTATGTCGCCGTCAGCATTTGCGAGATTATTGGTCTGAGGGGGTTTTCCGGTTTATGGGTTTTTACAGTGCCGTAAGCGTACCCTGGGGAAAATTCACCGACGAGTTTTTTGGGGTGGATTTTTTGTGCTGTTTTATTTAATCTCACATGCCTTAAAGAAAATATATTACCTGGCTATACTTACTTCCAATATATATATATATATATATATATATATATATATATATATACATACTGTATATATATATATATATATATATATATTTATAATAAACTATCACTCAATGATACTATTAAACCAACTCCAACATTTTCAATCACAAAATCGCACACAACATCATATATATGTATGGGAAAAATAATAATTTACAAAGATATATCACATGGGCAAACAAAAATATTTTTCTAACGAAGACCACTAAAATAAATATGTAATCATTATATCCGTATATATATATAATTATGATTAAAGAAATCTGCATAATACATCTTCTTTATATAACCTCAGAATATAGTAACCAATGGAAACACCATACTGTAAGTGAATCCATTACCAAACTCCACCATAATTAAGTATTTACCATGATGCATCATCACAAACTCGTTTCACGTACAATATTCTTCACTGTAAACAATTCTAAATGAAACTCCCAATTTTTCTATGTTTGTTTCTAAAAATAACTCCTAAAAATAACTCCTCACTCTCCTGCATTTCCATCAAATATGTAAAACTCTCAAAATAATTCATTTCTCATAGGTATTTTCTTCTCAACTATGGTCCCAAACAGATATATTAAAACATCCATATTTAGTATGCAATCATCCCAGACAAAAAATATACATCTGATGTGAACCCCCGGGACATACAGTAGAAATTACCGACATATGTACTGTTATTGATCACATTACCTTGTGCAAAAACTCTACGGTAAGGAGACCGATGATCTCAACTTTGAAATAATCCTTTGAATGCAACTCTATGTGAGTAGTAAAGATATATCTATATCATTAATTACCGAAGCTGGGCATTGTAGATGTGGTAGAGACCGTAGAGGACAGTACTGCTGACCACACACGCAGACACACGCTGATATCGCTCGCCCTCTGAACCCGCCCGTACATCACACTCCGGTCACTTCACTACTCGTTCCTTCGTCACACCCAGGTCTCTTCATCAAAAGTAGAATTTGTAGAATGATGAAGAATAGCTCGGTGTTTCACAGGTGAATTAACTTAACAGTAGAATTGTGGCTGGATATATTTAGGAGTTAACAACAGCTGATCAGGAAACAGGTAAAATGTAGCGTAGATACTCTTTGTAGACGTACGGTTTTGCACCCCATACATTAATTAACTCATAAACTGCGAAGCTATGGTAGTTAAAACCCTCCCGCCAAGCAAATATATTTGGTTCTATTCTGACGAAGATCGTCATATGTAGCATATATATAATTATTACTTATCCATATGCACCTATTTTGCTTTTAATATGAACATATGAACCTTTAACCCTTAACTGGCGGCACCCGGCTATTGTCGAGTGAAATAAATATGGACTATGTGGCGGGGCCCGGCTATTGTCGAGTGCAATTTTGAGCACATAATGTGCTCTGAGAGAGAGTGGAGCGGTGGGAGGAGCATAGATTACCTCCTGACCGCTCGCCACGGCCGCCGTGGACCTACTGAGCTTTACTCCACTTACATCCACCCTCTCTCCCTCGCTACATACGTAATTATATAAAGAAATTGCCGTATTTACCGTTTTTGCCCTTAGGTTGCACGATCGTTGCAAGACAACCAGTGATCGTAGAAGGATGGTTCGGGTGTCATTGGAAAGCTCAATTTATGCACTTTCAGGGATACATACTTGTATTACGCTCTGGGTCTTGTTTATGGATGAAAAAGAGCACGGAAACAACCCAATTTATGGTAAAACCCCCCCGCTGGGCGGTACGGTCAAATATACCCTCCCACCCGCTAAATAAGGGTTAAGAGCAATAAAAGAAGCGGGAATAGCATTTGGGGTTTGAAGAAGACATATTATTGCCCCAAGGTCGTATCATGAGGCGAGAGCAGGGTGGGCGTAAATGTTCCCACTCCCAGGTCCCAAGCGACACTGAGGCCTTACATTAGAAGTCTCTGTGTTGCAAGGATCTCTAGCTGACTCAACCGTGTTAAAAAGACCAGAAGGGGGAAATTCGCGTGCCAAAAAATACCCGGTAAAAGGGGGAATAAGAGGAAAAATAGATGATAATTGAGGAGGGGGGAAAAGGAGGGGAAGGTGGGGAGGGTTGGGACACACATGTAGGAGTGGTAGCAAGTAATGGAGGGGAATTATTTCACCTAATCACAAATTGCTTTGTTTTGAGTGCCACTGGGGTGTTTGCTAAGGTTTTTGTTTATGCTCTGGATCTATTGAGGATGGTCGCAGTGCACCAGAAAAACCTCTATTGAGGACGGTCGCCGTTTTTAGGTTAATGAGCACCTCCGCTGAGATCACCATGTAAGGCATAATTGTTGTTACCTTGTAAGGTGTTAAAATTGTAATATGTAGTACTTGGTTGATTGAAGACTGGTCTATATTTTGTGCTTCTGGTAGATTCTCTCATTTAATGTAGACTGGTTTAACCTCCTTTATTGATTTATTTATGTATTAACACCTTAAAAGCGGCCTAGGCGATAATTTCTATGTACCACCTAGCGTTTTTTTATACCATAAATGGGGTTGTTTCCGTGCTCTTTTTCATGCATAAACAAGACCCAGAGCATAATACAGGTATGTATCCCTGAAAGGGCGTAAATTGAGCTTTCCAATGACACCCGAATTATCCTTCTACGATCACTGGTTGTCTTGCAACGATCGTGCAACCGAAGGGCAAAAACGGTAAAATACGGCATTTTCTTTATATAATTACGTATGTAGCGAGGGAGTGAGGGTGGATGTAAGTGGAGTAAATCTCAGTAGGTCCACGGCGGCCGTGGCGAGCGGTCAGGAGGTAATCTATGCTTCTCTCACCGCTCCGCTCTCTCTCAGAGCACATTACGTGCTCAAAATTGCATTCAACAATAGCCGCGCCCCGCCCATAGGCCCCATTTTTTTAATTCGACAATAGCCGGGCGCCGCCAAAGAAGGGTTAAAAATGATGCCACTGTATCCCTATTACCATAAATATAATGATACTTATAGGTAAAAAGGGGATTTAAATACTTGTATCCAGCCACTAATTATTATGTATACATTATGAGGACTATGACTTATGAACACAGGAACAAACTTAATGATACAGGTACAGTGATGTACAATTAAATATAACAGGGAGAATTCCCCATATAGAGAGAATCTCCAAACGTCTTATCGATGCTAAGCCTTCTGTCCTAGTTAACCAAGCTTCTCTTCAATCCTTTCTCTACTCTTCTCCTCCACTCCCTCAGAGGTCATGGAAAATTCATATCAACCTTTCCGTTTCATGTGGACAAGGCCTGGTGAACTCAAGAGTGCTTGAGTAAGGTGTTGCTTATAACTGACAAGGGAAAACAAGACCAGGAAGTCACATTGATTCAACTTCTAGATTTACAAATGTCTGCTAAATATTCCAATTCACTGCAAGTAAATTACCTTATAATTATATGAGAGTTGTATTACTGATTCCTATATAAATTACCAATAATTATAACATGTAATAGAGACCAAGACCACAATATTGACTGGAAAAACGCTTGTTCTATCATGTTATGTAAATTATTTATGGATAGAAATGTAATAGAATCTAGTGTGATTAAATATACATATAATTTTATTATGAACATAAACAGCGGTATGTAGGCTACAGACTAGATCATTTTATAATACATTTTATTTGTAAACAAATACAAGTTTGGTGCTTTACTTTTAATCACAGTACCATTGCTGCTATTTGTTTCACTTATTATATTTCATGACGAGATTCGTAGAACAATCTTGATTGATAAATTTCACTATGTATACCATTTGTTTTTTCTTTTCTTTTGACTTATAAGTAGACATTCTCACTTTGACTACTTTATGTATGTACACTCGGATGCCATAGTCTCTAGCCCGCTCATAAATATTCGTGGGCTTCAAATAGTTCTAACTATGGAGGTATATCTCTGGAAACTAATTAATGAATAACAATTTCTATAAATCAACTACAAAACAATATATACTATTCATTTGAAAACCTAGTTATATCCAAAAATATATCCAGATCATTATAATTGCAAAAATAAAACCATAGGAGGTCCGCAAATTCTTATGAGTGGGCTACAGACTATGGCATGTGAGTGTACCTTCATTCTCTGTCTGTTCTCCCCTGAAGATGTAATACACGAAAGTGCTTAACCTGACAAGCGCGATATAGACCTAGGTGCTAGGGTAGTTATTTGTGCATTTCTAGCCCTGGATTCTGACAGAATTCGTTATATTTACAATATAAACCATTATTTGTTTTCGGTATGCATTTATTTTACATATATGATGTATATATGAACCTTCAAGAGTGCTAAAATAAGTGGGAAAAGCATTTGGGTGGTGAAAAACGAAGATATTGGCCACCCGGTCATAATCTCAGGCGAGAGAGAGCCACAGGCAGCCCTCCCCTCTCGCTGTCTGGGAGTCAACTGAGACGAGCGGGGCGGTGTGTGCCGGTGTCTGGGTGTTGCATAACGATCTTTTATGCAACCCACTTGTGCTACATTATCGCGGGAGAGAAAAATAACCGATAAATGATGATAATAAGTGGATAAATAGGTGATAATTGAGGAGGGGGGGGAGGGGGGAATAAGGTGGGGAAGGAGGGGAGGGGGAGGGGTGAGAAACACATGGATGAGTACTAGAGGGGAATTATCTCACCTAGAGACAAAATCCTTTGTTTTGATAGGCCCTTTTTTTTTTGGAAGGCTTTTTTTATGGTCTTGCTTCCGTGAGGCCTATCGCGTTCCCTATAGGAAGCCTTCCGTGAGGCCTATCGCGCTTGCCGGGTTAATGGGACTCCTTGTTTTCTCCTGTGTGGGTATTCCTGCTTATACAGTATATATATATATATATATATATATATATATGTTTCTAGTCTCTCAGTGGGGATCGAACCATCGACCATCAGAACGATACCCGACGCTTTAATCAATTACGCCACGGCAGCGTAATTGATTAAAGCGTCGGCTATCGTTCTGATGGTCGATGGTTCGATCCCCACTGAGAGACTAGAAACATTTAGTGGCTCACGTGTATTTGTGATATATTCTCAATATATATATATATATATATATATAATATATATATATATATATATATATATATATACTGTATATATATATATATATATATATATATATATATATATATATTACATCTCACTATTATATTATTTACTATGACTCCGAAGAGGTTATAAAGTTGTTCTATATAACAAAAATTACGGTTTTTTATACCGTCTCTGATTTGTTTGTCCTTGTTGTCCAAAATGTGTGGACTCTGACTTATTTCGTTCGATCAATAATTTGTTTTCCTGCCTTTTATTTGATTTGATCTTTGGAAGTTTGATTGATTGACATATGAAGTTTTCTATTTGGATTCAATCATATATATATATTTTGTTTTCGTTCAGTATTTTCTAACGAATTTTGGGAGCTTATATGAATTTTCTTTCTTACATTTTGTTTTGCCCATTTAACTGTTTTCGTTTTCTGCCTTTTGGTTACAGTGAAGGACTGTTTATATCTGTACATTTTGTTCGCTAATTTGTGTGCACATTTTTGTTTACGATTGAATTTTATTCAAGTCAAGTTTTTCCCTCACGTTTATTTCGAGATAATTTCTTTTGGTGGATCACGGTGTATTTTGGTCACATGTTTCTGTTGTTTTCAATCAAGTGGGCCTACTGTGCAATTGAATTCAGTAAACATTTTTTTTTGCATCTATTGAGTTGAAATCATACGTTTAATTACTGTAGAGTTTTTTCTCGATATACTTCAGCTACTAAAGAAAACGTGTCATTTCGTTTTGACCCAGAGTATCAATATCTAATATATTTTTTGTTGGAATAGATGACATATTCGCAATATATAATTATAGATGTTTGAATTTCTCTGTTTTGGCGTTTTTCTCTGAAAAGAAATATTCTTAGAAAACATATCTCTCTGAAAATTCTGAGTATGTTGGGAAACTGAAAATTTGTTTTACCCAAGTCTGATGATGGAAACAAATGTTAGTGGTGTCTTTGTAAAACAGACATAAAGAAAAGAAGATTGTATACCATCGATGACATTATCTTTGAAAATGGATTTTTTTCCCTCAGCAATTAGGCTATAGGATGTTGGGTGAGATATTATGATAAAATATAATAGGAGTTGGTTTATTAGTATCTGAATGTAGAGTACTGGATTGAACTTCTATGTTTTTTTTTTTTTTTTTTTTTAATTTCTGTGGTTTTATTTTTGGGTTTTATCTTGATGATTTTAGATTGCCCATGAGTGTTTTGTTTTCTTTGATGGTTTTTGCCTGCCATATAATATGGTGTGAAGGCTATTGTAATTCCTTAGTATTTTTTCTTTGATGGTTTTTGCCTGCCATATAATATGGTGTGAAGGCTATTGTAATTCCTTAGTATTTTTTCTTTGATGGTTTTTGCCTGCCATATAATATGGTGTGAAGGCTATTGTAATTCCTTAGTATTTTTTCTTTGATGGTTTTTGCCTGCCATATAATATGGTGTGAAGGCTATTGTAATTCCTTAGTATTGTTTTGTTTGTGGGGTTTGTGTATTTAATTTGGAATTGATTTGCACCAGGTTGTAATAATTTTATTTACAACAACGAGTGTGTGATTTTATTCTATATTTTAGGATTGGCCATTAGGACTGCATTATTTGGGTTACCGGTTAGCTACCGGCTGAAAAGATTTATTAAAAAAAAAAAAAAAAAAAATTGCGCAATGTGTTTCTTCTTCAGAATAGGTAGGGTATAGTATACACACCACGGGGATGTGGCAGTCTGTGTTTATTATTGATATAGGCTAATTTTCCTAAGGATAGGATGTTATATCCTTTTATTTTTACATCTGGTTTTAATGATGAATTTGTTTGTGCAATACGGTTTATTATGTTTTTTGTTTTTTTGTATTTATGATATTACAAACTTGGATATTATATATTTACGCACCACGGGTTTAACCTAAGTGGACTTTTGTGTTTATTTATTTTATCCTTTTATATATCCTATGAGTAGGACTTAATTTTTGTTCCTGCAGTATTTTTTTTTTTTTTTTACCTAGGATTTTATTTTTGTTTGCAGCTGTTTGTTTTAGTTTTGACCATGTTTTATAATTCTGTATTTCTTTGCGTTGTTAATCGAATTACAGCAGACTTCATTATTGTAATGTGTATTTATATGTTATTTTTGTTTTCTTTATTGAACATTTTGTTTAGAAATAATACCTGTAGTATTTTTATTTTGCAATTCGTTTTTGTTCATTGTCTTGGCAATTTTGTTTACTTTGTTCAATTTTCATCCGTTCTTTATAATTTTACTTTGTGCCAATTTATTGGTGCATGTCTATACAAAAAATGTTTTAACAAAATACTTTGAAAAATGTCCATTCCAATTTAGATTTAATTTTGTCTTCATTTTTTTTTTTTTAGTCTTTAACTTTATATTTTGTTTAACTCTCACATACTTTTAAGTGTCTGCCTTGCGGTGGATACACAAGTATTTAAGTCTTACATCTCACTATTATACTATTTACTATGAATCATTTATTACATCTCTCATATCATTTTAAGGTGTTTTAGTTACAGTGTCTCTATATTTGTGTGGGGGACTGTACATCCTTGGAGGTAGTTCACCCCTTCGAATTTATGACTCGGAAACCTTGCTCACGCCTTTTAGCTCAACTTGCATTTCTGATCCTCTCTCCATGTCTCGATCACGTGGATAGACATTTACTGGGAATTGTCCACCAGGTTTAAATGTGGCAGAGAAAGGGAGGTGAGAGGTATTGAAGGAAGATTTGAGTTAGTTAGATACAGGCCTCAGACACAACAAGAGGTCTAGCAGAGATTCCCTCTCAACATAGATAATTTTCTGTTATATAGTTGATTAGTATATCTGTATAAACTCTTCAGTTGTTACTTAATTAAATCAAAGTTGGTTTGGATACGACAGAGCTTTAATTTTCCTTTTACCTATAAGTATCAATATTATATTTATAAGGTTTAAGACCTTACGGTTGCAGCATTACTATTACTAAATAAAGATAGTACAATTATCTATCTTATCTATCAATCAACGGGCAGAGAACGGAGAGCTGAGATTCAACCTACAACATCAACCTACAGTAACCTAGATATAACTCAGTAGGAAAGGCACCTTCAGTCTTCTTACTTCAAGTTAATGGTTAACCCTCATTATAAATGTAGAAACGTAACCTCAAAACGTCTTCCTAATACTCCTTACTTGGAGTTAACCCCTTGAATACAATGACCACACAAAGTCATACCTAATATATATATATATATATATATATATATATATATATATATATATATATATATATATATATACTGTATATCAGCAGACAAGTATGAATTCAGAGTTTGCCCAATGATATGATAAGTTATCATATAAGTTAATAGAAGCGTGATATTATGTTCACCATTAGAAATGGTAACATTTTAATGAATCTCTTCTTGGAAGATGTCTATGGTTTATTGGAGACCCACCTGGCAATCAGAACTTAAAACCATTCAGTACCAGGAAGGTCTTTTTTATCATAGTTTGGCAACTGTTTGAAGATTTGGTTTAGCTAAGGAAGGGCCTCTAGCAAAAATATGGCTTCAAACTATCTTAACGAACCCTTTGAACTACCACAGATCCTTCCTAAACTTCATAACATCCTCAATATAGCCACAATACAATGAAACAGACGTCGCTGGTACAGAAAGGGTTAGGCAAACACTAATTTATGCTGCACTTTTCTGCAGCACAATAACACTTTGGCTCAAAAAGTCATTCCTATCACATACAAAATCCCCCCCCCAAATAAAAATAAATAAATAAATATATAAAATATAGTTAAATCAAATAATATACTAACAAAATAGTTACAAATTATCGAAACATTTTCAGATAAAGTTCCACCATTTGGCATTACTTCCACGAAGTTTCTAAGCGACATAATTATGAATTTGAAATACATTTTAGAGGTAAATCCCAGAAATATATATGAAAATAACAGTGTATTACTGTTTTGTAAGGCTATTACTCAGTAACTATAATGAATAATTAGCTAGAATGTGTGTGTGTTCATTTCATGTCATGGGCTAGTTAATAACATACAATATAACAATAATATTAGTACAGATTAACTAACACATTTTATGTAAAAAACACGCAATCTATCTCATTCTCATGATGGAAACACGCTTGTATGTTTTCATTGAATTATATTTTTAATTCTGTATTAATTCATGTGAGGTCAGTAATTTAGACATATGATTGAAGTCTGGTGATTGTGTGAGGCAGTCTACTTTATATTTTATTTTATTATTTGTTGTATCGTATTGAGTATTAGTCATCCCTTTCTTATGTACACATGGAGTTTGAGATTGGGAACTGGCTGCCTAAATTAATTGCCTTGCCGTTGCAAACACAAACAACAGTGATGTTAAGGGTAGTATTGGCACAAACAACAGTGATGTTAAGGGTAGTATTGGCACAAACAACAGTGATGTTAAGGGTAGTATTGGCACAAACAACAGTGATGTTAAGGGTAGTATTGGCACAAACAACAGTGATGTTAAGGGTAGTATTGGCACAAACAACAGTGATGTTAAGGGTAGTATTGGCACAAACAACAGTGATGTTAAGGGTAGTATTGGCACAAACAACAGTGATGTTAAGGGTAGTATTGGCACAAACAACAGTGATGTTAAGGGTAGTATTGGCACAACAACAGTGATGTTAAGGGTAGTATTGGCACAAACAACAGTGATGTTAAGGGTAGTATTGGCACAAACAACAGTGATGTTAAGGGTAGTATTGGCACAAACAACAGTGATGTTAAGGGTAGTATTGGCACAAAAACAAATTGCACCAACGTTTTACTTAGGGATAACATAGATTATAATAACGATGATAATGAGGAAACTGTTGATGGTGGCGGAAATGACTACGAGAGTAAAGCTGCAGTGAGGCTCGTGTGTCCTGCATGTATAATTAACAAGCCACCAACCAACATGACCAGAGAGTGGCTTGGTGTGGTTCATTGTCAAAACACATATATGGCAAATATGTGTGTGTGTGGCTTGTATCCCACTATCCTACATCACCCAACAAACAACTGCAACCAGTGCATGACCAACAATCATTATATGATGCTGTTAAAACCCATATTTGCATGTTATCGCACTGTAGAGTGGCTATGCACAATTCCAAGTAAGTTGGCCAACACTCTTGCACATTAACCTCTATAACTCACAAACGATTAGAGTACACATGCTAATATGTCTATCATTTGGGAAGGGTCAGCCAGGGAAGAGGTGTGGACAATTACAGTCCATTTGCTCTAGCCCTCTTTGAGTTACAGAGGTTAGGATGGACGATTTCTGGACTATTAATTTGGAACAGGGTAAAGGCTGAATGGTAGGAAGAAACCTCATATCTGGAGCACTGTTGGTGAACTGCTGAAAACTAGCGGTGAATTAAGCTATAAAGGTCGGCTAGATTGGAATTTTAAAGGTCCCCTGAGTGGGCAGTTCATGATTTTCCCCAATGTTTTTCAAATCTTTCTAGCTCTGTGAAAGAATAATTTAAAGAAGAAGACATGTGTGAAAGACCGAAGGTGTTCTTGGCTTGAATGGAAACATCAATACCTCATTCCCAGCTGGTCTATGGCCTGGATAGTGACGAGAGGGAATGGGTATGATTTTGGGTTCGAGGCCGGTATCAATTCATCCTGCTGATAAAGCAGAAGGATAGGATTTAGTTAACGTGAGAGTGAAAATATACAGATAAAGGCCTGTGTGTAAGTCAAAATTGAATTTGGGTGTATGAGAGAGAGAGAGAAAACAAAAAAGGGAGGAGGAGATAAGTGGGTGTAATATTCCATGGACAATGTAACTACTGTATCCACTTGAGGGTGCTACACACCGTATTTTGAAATATTCGCCATAACAAATCTTTTGACCTATCTATACTCCTTTCTTCTGGTACAGTCCTCTCAATGTTGATGTGAATTCAGTGCTCTATATAACAAAATCAAATAGCATAATCTACATTATTTCTCATAAAACAATGAGAAACAAAATACAAATATCTTGGTAATAGACACACTTGATTTTTTCTTATTCTATTATTGTGTAATATGGGCATGGAATATAAATAATTTTTTACGATAAATAATATGTTTATGATGCTCTAAATATAGTTTTTACTGTATATTTCAACAAATTGATATGGTAACTTTTAATTAAATTGATTGAATAAGCTCTCCAACATAACACGTTAAAGTTGAAGACCATAAAAATAATCTTTTTACAATGGCCGACGTAAAATATATATCGCACATAATAATACCCTATACTGCGACCAACATAAATATATATCGCACATAATAATACCCTATACTGCGACCAACATAAATATATATCGCACATAATAATACCCTATACTGCGACCAACATAAATATATCGCACATAATAATACCCTATACTGCGACCAACATAAATATATCGCACATAATAATACCCTATACTGCGACCAACATAAATATATATCGCACATAATAATACCCTATACTGCGACCAACATAAATATATATCGCACATAATAATACCCTATACTGCGACCAACATAAATATATATCGCACATAATAATACCCTATACTGCGACCAACATAAATATATGTCGCACATAATAATACCCTATACTGCGACCAACATAAATATACATAATCATAATTTGCGCTAGAAAAAATGCTCCGGAGGGGGGGGGGGGGGGCTTCTGGCAGTCACTATTGGCACTACTCACTCCCAGTGGAAACCAGTGAGCATGGCAAGCTCAGTCATTCACTCAGTAGCTCTCAGCACTTAAGTAGGTCCAGACAACTTGTCCGACTGCGTGGATTGAACTGGGCCATAGGCCACGATGAACTTCGCGTTCAACGTGTGGGCCGCGGCCTGCTTAAGGCCTGAGTAACTCCACCAATGACCACGCTGTTCTTGTTATTTCTGTGTATAGTGAAGAAAGTGGCGCCACTGGATCGGATAGTTCGTTCAATGGGACTTTTGTGGAAGTGGGTGAGGATGTGAGAAGGAGTGAAGAGGAAATAGAAAGAGAGCACAGTGAGAGAAAAGGTTTTATTTTTCACCTTTTTGGTATAGTAGAGACACCATGTGCTGTGACTATGTGTAACAATTCTTCACCGCTAGGTCGGTTTGCTCCCTTTGCCAACTGAATTGGCTTCTCATGCCAACTGATTTGGCCCATTGCTTATATTTAGACACATTTTTGAGCAGAGGGCCAAATTGATGTCTGCCCTCCATCGTTTCCTCAACAATAAGAATAACCCCTTGACGTAGCCCACAAACACAAACCAAAACCCCGAACAACAGAAGAAAGAAGGGGGACTGATCCATTGCTTCAACTGTGGTGGCTGGGGCCATTTACGCCGGGAGTGCCCCGGTGTATAGGATTGTAACTGGTATCGTGGAATACGATAGTTAGTGTTTAATTTGTCCATTTTCTATGATTAGAAAACGGGGTTACCATAGCATCCAATTGCTTGTTACCTTGTCTGGAGGTATATATTAATAATTGCGGTCTTGTACAACAATTGTATTTACGAATATGATATTAGTATACCGCTATACCCTGGATATATATTAGTATACCGCTATACCCTGGATATATATTAGTATACCGCTATACCCTGGATATATATTAGCATACCGCTATACCCTGGATATATATTAGTATACCGCTATACCCTGGATATATATTAGCATACCGCTATACCCTGGATATATATTAGTATACCGCTATACCCTGGATATATATTAGTATACCGCTATACCCTGGATATATATTAGTATACCGCTATACCCTGGATATATATTAGCATACCGCTATACCCTGGATATATATATTAGTATACGCTATACCCTGGATATATATTAGTATACCGCTATACCCTGGATATATATTAGTATACCGCTATACCCTGGATATATATTAGCATACCGCTATACCCTGGATATATATTACTATACCGCTATACCCTGGATATATATTAGTATACCGCTATACCCTGGATATATATTCCTGGTTATATTCTTATGTATATTTAGCCATGTCTAAGACTCTCTTTATAATTGTGTCATAATCATTTCAGCCATCATTCCTTAGTTACATCAATAATTTTGCTTGTTCCATTCCTTGCTTGAATTGAGTTCCACAGCTCCCTCGTCTTTCCACCTCGTCCGGCGCTGGGCTAATTGGGATACTTGTGGGGTTTATGTGAAGTAAGTGTTTCTCTCGTTTGTATTATTGCTTAAGGACCTAATTCAGTCTTATATAACTTACTCAGACATAAATTCATCAGACCCGGGAGATTAAAACTTACTTTAACATACCCTAACCCAACCTATTGCTGATGAGTAAGGGGTTACGTCAAAATGCCGAACCAAGGACCCTGGTGCCGTCGGAAATAGTGTTAGAAAATCTGGATGGTGTTAGTAAATATGCAGATATATTAAAGGCTATGAACACACTGTGAACAGCCATAGCGGCGAAAAGACCGGTCGCGAGTCCAGAACGTATACTGATCCTAAACACTTGCTTTTTGGATGTTTTCAAGTCCAACAGCCATGATTCCACTCTGGATAATGTGTGTAAATTCCATTATTTGAAGGAGCAACTGGAGGGTGAAGCTTTAAATATAATAGAGGGGTTTGCAGTTGTGAGAAATAGTTATGGGGAGGCTATGCAACTCTTGCAAGCAAATTGTGGTGACAAAGAGCAGCTAAAGGCAGCATACTGGGTTTATATGTACCTCGGTATGAAGTAGATGAGCTTAGTAAGTTTCGTGCTGAAATGGAATGCCACACTCGATCCATCAGTTTGCTTGGGTTGACTATCAATGAAATGATAGTCATAATCATAAGACAGAAGTTCCCTTTGGCTGTGGTCTGATCCTTCCATTTGAGCGATTCAATACCTCTGAGTAAAGACATTTGCAATCTGCAGATAAACAAAGGTAGAAGTTCAGGACTCACTGATGGTATGAGAGGGACCTGGAGTATGACTGTGGGAGCAAAGGGAAATAGTCAGGGAACTAACCAAAATCCACAAAATTACTAATCACTAATTCTAGCAGTAAACACAAATGGTTTTCTTGTGATTAGTACCAGAACAATAAGAGTCGCTTTACTCGCTTAGCACAGCCAAGGAATATATATTATGAGCATGACTTGTCTGGGTAACGCTCACAGGAAAATTGGCAACTGTACTGCAACATATCTGAGACCCTGTGGCCACTGTACCGGACATAATTTTGATAAGTTATTTGCATCACCAACAAGTAATAAGAAAGTCAACATTACTGAAGATACTACAACCTTAACTTTGGGAACCAAGAAGGGTACTATTATCTTACCCACTGTGATAGTGAATACAAATGCATGTTTTAGTATAGTGTACAAGGCTCCCCCTCAATGTTGAAAGAGAGCCAAAATCAAGGCACATACATACATACATACATACAGTACATACATAACATTTTAAGACTGAGTGTTCCACACATAAGTGCAGTTTCAGTCTCTTGTCCTAATGGCGGCGTTCCAGGCAACCCTGTTAAGGGCTGCTTCACTTGTCAAGTTCTTGGATTTGAGATTGGCACGTATAGTTCGATCCCAGGTCTTCCTCGGTCCACCCCTGGGAAAGAAGTATGGTGTGCCTGTAAAGTGTAGTGAAATTAATTGGAGGAGGATGTATTTGTGAGAGTCAGCTCTCTCCCCGTGTAGGTGAGGCACAACAGAAAGAGTGCAATAATACTGTATAAACAAGTAGTGGGTATCTATAGTGAAGTGCGTTGAATGTCTTGAATATTCAATATAAATTTAAAATATGGCTTCATTACATTAAAGACCTATATGTAAACTATACCCAATTCAAATTTAAACACAATTGAATGTATGGTTCCAGAGTTAATAGTAATTGAACATGTGATAAAATGTTCGTAAAATGGGGGTTTCGGCCCGCCCAGTCGCCCACGACCCGCCCAATGGGGTGGGGGGGACATTGATATATTTTAATGGAAAAACTTCCAACCAACTTTTAATCCCTCACGGACTGGGATGTTTGTAATTTCTTCTACCTGCCTGGCGGGCATATTTACCCTATACGAGCTTCATTCCATGCTCTTTTTCATGCATAAACAAGAGCCAGAGCGTAATACAATTATGTATCCGTGAAAGGGCAATAATAGAGCTTTCCAATGACACCTGCATCATCCTTGTACGACCACGGGTTCTCTTGCAACGATGTTGCAACAGAAGGGCAAAAACCTTAAAATACGGTAATATCTTAGGGTTTTTCCTTGTTCTCGCGAGGCCAGGGATGTGGAGGGTTGTGGTGGGGAGCTCAGTCACCTCACTCGGTCCATGCCGAGCGGTCAGAGCCCGCCTATTGTCCTCCCAACGTGTGGACTTTCTCTCAGAGCCGATAATGTGCTCAACATCCCTTGCGACATATGTCGGGCCCCGCCGGGGTGGCCATGATTCTCTCACTCGACATATGTCGGGCCCCGCGGCTTGAGTGTTAATGACAAGAATACAAAAGCATTCCAACTAATCTGAATTTATACCCAATGATCCCCTTAACAATGACACTTTTACGAAAATATGCAATTATAAACTCCTGATTTATACAATACTAAATTTTAAATCCACTAAGATAAAAATGGTAAAACATTTATTCTAACAAAGGTACAGACAAATCCACATGAAAATGGTCTTTGTGATCTCAAGATATAATAGTTGCTTCAAAATTGAATGGTTGAAATAACTGACTTTAGTATGCCCGATAATTCAGTACAGAGAAAATGGTAGTGCTCGTTTTCTACAACGCCCGAATATAGATAACTTTGCTATGCAAATTGCTATGCACAAATACTATAGTATGTATGAGTGTTGTGGTGTGGAAAGAACTTCTAATATTTAATCTATTATCTCGATCAAAAAGAAGTAAACATAATAAGTTGAATTTAATATGAAAACACAACGATAGACTATGTGTATCGTATTCCCAAGTGAAAATTCATGTGTGGCAACAAGGGTCTCGCAAAGTGGGAGACAGGAATTGTGTTAGCTATTACATGAGTAATTTTCCGAGGTTTGGGGGAGGACTAATAACTTTTCTTGCTAATGGTTTCTTATCTGGGCGTCTTGGTCTAGTGTCACAGATAGGGTTCTCTGTCTTGGCTGGAGTCGTGGAGGTTATCGAACCACCTCCTTTCTGTGGTTGATAGTTGGTCTCTGGAGCCGCTTCTAAGTTTTTTGTAGCGTCGAGCCTACTTCCACAAGATTCATGCTGGTGTTTTGGCAGCATCAAGCTTACCTCTAGTAGTGTTGAGCCTATTTCTGCTAGCTTTGAGCCTAGCTAGTGTTTTGGCAGCATCTTGGCAGGGTCGTGCCTACTTCTGCTAGTTTCGAGCCTAGTTTGTGTTTTGGCAACGACAAGTCTACCTTTAGTAGTGTCGAGCTTACTTTGAGCCTAGCTGGTGTGTTTGTAGCGTCGAGCATACCTCGACCAAATACAGGATTGCTCCTAATGTGTTTGATAACTTGGTATGGGCTCCATGAGTTGTGTCTCGTTTTGCGGCTATCCCTGTGTTGGTGGTGTTGAGGGTTAGAAAGGCTTGCTGGCTTCGAGGTCGTCTTGGGATGCTGGTGGTAGGCGTCTCACTGGTAGTGTTGTCGGGGTAGGCGATGCTCTGGGTCAGATGGGCACGTTGTTGCTAATTTAACTTCCTGCATATTAATTAAAATAAAAACAAAATACTGATTTTTCCATTCAATGAATCATTTGGTTTATCCGCATTATTTATGCTTCTATTTGTAATATGCCTGCAAGTGTATAGATATAGTAACTATCTTTGTTATTAGTACGTTTCTGATAATATCTTATAACTTCTTATATTTTATACCTACTATTTCTTTGCCCTTTTCATTTCTCTATATCTGCATCTATCTTAGTATGTCTGTTTCTGTCTTCAATATATATGTTTCTGTCTTTCACATTCACCTTGCCTCTTTATATGCCTTATCTCTCCTTTCTGCTCCCCTACCTCTCTCTGCATCAATATTCTCTTCCCTTCATTTACTATTTTAGCTTCCTTTCCTCCTCTCCTGCATAATAGAGCCTCCCCCACTTCCTGCCACCTATATTTTTTTGGTAAACTATTTCGTCTTACTTGTATATATTTCTGGCGAAATATACTCTTTGAATTCAATTTCAATTTCAAATTAAATCACCTCCTCCCCACCTTACCTCGCTCTCCCTCCCATCCCTCATCCGTTCCTGCCCATTCTCCCTGCTCATCAAGTTAATAGTTTTTCGATGTTGCGTTACTCTTGACGTGTGCTGCCTGTCATGTGTTTCGGAAAGCGGCAAGCATCCTAAAAATTATATATATTTTGTTAAAGCTTCAAAATGATAAAGGTAACCATGTATTCATATGGTATTAGCCATTCAAGGGGACGTTATTATATTTTCTATTTATATTTTCTGGTTATTATATATTTTCTTCTAATTTGTTCCCTAGACATATATTAAGCATAAATGTAACACCCTCAACACCCCCCTCCAAGATAAATTTCTACATTTTCGGTAGACAAATTTCCCGCCCGAAGGCCGGTTCCTACTAAATTATCTGTTTGCTATGGCTCACCAGGATAAAATTTACACCTAAATGGCACGAAGGGGCTTAATATTGACCCAAAAATGGGACGAAAGTTCTTCAAATCGCCAAACTAATGGGGTGAACGTCTAATAGATCATGAATAATGGGACTAACCATGAGGGAGAAAGGGGTCCAGACAAAATCCACCTCCCCATAAGCACACGTTTTGACTACGATTCTGTGGATATTACTTTCCATACAATAAAACCTTTAAACATTCCTGCACACACACACACACACACACACACACACACACACACACACACACACACACACACACACACCACACATACACGTGTGCACACACACACACACACACACACACACACACCACACATACACGTGTACACACACACACACACACACACTCACGCTAGATTCAAAACTTGGCCCCATATATCAAAGAAGGGATGAATAATTTAAACGAATATTCACTCCTATAACTACTTTATGAAACCTTTGAATAAGAAGAAATTACCCCTCTCCACCTCCTTCTCTCTCTCTCTCTCTCTCTCTGTATCTATCTATTATCTAGCTTTCTAGCTTTCGTAGAAGAGACAGGTATTTAGAAGGTAGCGTCTCTACAAATCCGAGCTATATCTGCTCCTTCTTCCATTAGAGTCGCTATAAGAGTTCTTACCTATTCTATGACAGTGTGGTAATCCCGACACTGACTTACGGAAGCGAAGCATGGACGTTTGAGAAGAGACTCAGACCAGAGGGGTGGAAATTAGTTACTTGAGAAGTGCGTGCAGAGTTACATGGAGGGATAGACAGACGAATGAGGAAGTTAGAAGGAGGTGTGGTGTAGAGGTAGATGTGCTGGAAAGTGTGAACAGGAACACCTTGAGATGGTTCGGCCATAATATGGAACGTATGGGAAGCGAGAGAATGACTAAGAAGGTGTACGAGAGTGAGGTGGAAGGACAGAGAGGGAGAGGTAGACCGAAAGAGAGGTGGAAGGATGGACTGAGGAAGTATATCGATGAAGGCGGTGCTGGTTGGGAGGAAGAGCATCGACTGACTGGGGACAAAGGTCCATGAGGGCGGTTCGTTCACGGCCACCCCTTCGGGAATCACGGCGTCAGGCAATAGATAGATAGATAGACCTATTCTACATATATGCACATGCTCAATCAATCTCTTTATAATAAGGGTCGATGTTTAGTTTGCTTCCTAGACCCCCATCAAGCTTATACAATATACCCCCAAGATATACATTTATACATTTTTCGATAGAAAAATGTCCTGGCCGCCTCCTAAATTACGTTTGCCAGGAAACAATCGACGCCTAAATGGCACGAAAGGTCTTCAAATTGACAAATTGGATAAAATGTCATAAAATCGCCAAACTAACGGGGCGAACGTCTTAAAATCTCAAAACTAATGGGGCTAACCATGAGGGAGAAGGAGATTCGAAATTAATCCCTTAAGTGATAATCTCACCTCCAGGACCCAAAAGCTACCTCATGCTTCAGAAGAGAGGCTTTGGACACCAACAAAAACAACACCATTTCCAAACGCTTATAGGTTGTAAGCGACTGGAATATGAGAACTGAAGGCGGTGGGAACAATAAAATGGAATGGGGCCGTGTTGCCCCAATAACTCCAGACCTGGCTCATGATGCTTACCAACCCCTGTGACCGTACTTTGCTGCATTTGTCTGGACTGGTTTTCGTTGAAAGGCCATTACTGACATTTTGGTTGCAAGGTCAATTAAAACAATTAAGATTGTCTACCGGAAGAATTGCGATATTCCTTGAATACTTGATTTTATAGACTGGTGTTTTGAAGGTGATTGTAAGTTCTGTTAGTTTTGTTTTTCCTATGCTCCAGCACTATCTCCGGACATAGTCTGTAGAATCTAGTGTAGATGCAACCGCTAAACACGTGGTTGAGGGATGGTCCTATCCAGAGTGAGGTTTGGCATCCTCTACCCTACCTTAGCCGTTTTTGGCTATCTCTTTTCCTTTATTATTTTACCTTCTAGTTGGTTACGAGATCACCTGATTGGGTGGCACTGCAAGGGGGTCTGTGGACGGTGGGGGCATTGGCCTGGCGGTTCAAGCCCTTGGGCTGATGATTCGTGCCCACGCTTCCCTCTCAGAGACAGATCCCATCTCACCCAGGCATCTGGCACGGCTTCGGTCAACTGGACTCGGGACTGCTCGTCTAGACAGTCTGGGGAACTACAACAACAACGACGACTGCTAAGCACGATGAATTCAGGATGTCTTACTCCAGATGGCATTTGAGACATCGAGACAGTTTGAGTGTTGCAACTATCTCATTCGTGGTCTTACCTTCATAGACCTACGATACCTTCAAGATGCTTTACGCTTGTCTCGCTGTTTCAATCGAACACTTCTTCCTCTCACTCACCACCTATTGAGCTGTTTATTCACTAGGCACTACCTCCATAGCATATTTATCTCTACTAACAGAGTTAGATGGAGGATATATTTTTGCCTCCGTTTGTCTGTTTGTTTGTCGATAAACAATATATACCAAATATTTAGGAAGGGATGTTCCCGAAATTTGGTGGGAAGATGGGATATGCGCCAAGGAAGACGTGATTCAATTTAAGAGATAATCGGTAGAGCGCAAACCTCCGACAGTGGCTCACAAAATGTTGAACCGATGTTCATGAAATTGTTGGGCAAACAGAATAATGCACCAATGATAAGATTATTCCATTTGTAAGGCGATCGGTAGAGCACATACTACCACCAGCATAGGCGGAGGTATGAGCTCTTGTGTGTGCCCTTCTAGTTTGAATATGGAAATATTTATAAACTACCAATCTATTGGAAACATCGAGTAAATTTGTATAGGATGTTGGTGGGATCTGGGGTGATACTCTTAAACTATGCACAACACATATTCTATCCCAATAATATCTTTCACTTGACACATCATGGTTTAAACTCTGGACTTTATGATTACCAGTCCAGTAGCATGCCTACTCCACCTTCCCTGTAATCCTAAAAAAAATGATTTTAGACTATTTGCAATATAATTTAATGATAAACAAATAAAGAAACACACCAACGAATCAAATTGATTCCCCTTTGGCGAGAGTATATACTATACAGGGTTGATTGTCGACCAATAACATCCAGTTATTGTTAACAAATGTTTTAATAGTTTACCGTAAAAAATCATTTGTGGGAAATAGTTACAAAGTAATAAACAAAATACAAGGTCCCTCACATCGTAGGGTATTATTTGTTAGGTCCTCTTTGCAATACAAAATTAAATTTCAATCAAAAGAAATATTTTGTTTCACCAATGTTAGGTACATTATCATTATGAAATATTGTAATTAATATACAAATGTGATAATGATGAACTGATCCCATTCGGCATATACCGTATTTCCTAATTGATTTTAACGTATTAACATATTAGTTCTAACCAAACATTGAATGATGTGCATGATCAGCGAAGGATACTCATGTACCCCCCGCTGCTCAAACCCATTGAACAAGTCTAATGCTACTGTATATAGGGCATTCAAAGTTGTACACATATGTTTCAATTGTAGTAACCTAACTAGAAAATTATTTATTACATAAATAGTTTTTAATTTCTTTAAATACATCAAAACTAAACGGTGTCTCCATTACAGTTCCAGTTCCATATATGAATGCCTATATGTCTAAAAGTTATTTTCATTAGATTTGTCCTAGCAAAATAAATATGAAGCTTCTGCCTCTGCCTACTTAATGATGATGCAGTTTCATACTGCAATATTAGTAGTAAACATGTCACTTAGAACAGTAGGTGAAATGTTTTTCAATATCTTTTACATTAATTTGTAACAGAAACATTCTTTGACATCAGTAAACTATAATAATATTGTATAGTCATAAACTAGGTTGCGCAGGTTCTCTATGCCATGGGATCCGGGAGGCCTCATATGAGGCAAAATCAATTTTGGTTAGGAATCTGGGAGGCTTCATATGAGGCTAAATCAAAATCAAAGGGTTTAAATCGTGCAGGCGGATTTTTGCTTGTGCGTGAGCTACTGCAGCGCCACCAAGCACAAACTAACAGACAGCATCAGTTCTTATCGCGCATCCAAGATGGATGGAGGTATTCCAAAAAATATCGCTGTGTCCGAATCGACGCCCGCCGCCGCGTCCCGTACGCCTAACAAAAGCAAGGCTAAAACGACCAAGAAAACAGTGCTAAGTCCTGGTGGTGTTGCACACACTCTGGAAGAGCTAAGATAATATAGTGAACTGAGTGAATATAGTGAACTGAGTGAAATTGGGAGTGACTTTGACGAAGAACAAGTGGTTAGTGAAGATGAGGGTGAAGTGGCAGATGTATTAGAGTTTCTGGGCTTTATTAGTACCGATGAGGACGATCATGACGAGGATAATTACGATGGTGAATGCGGTGCTCGTGAATATAGTGAACTGAGTGAACTTGGGAGTGACTTTGTCGATGAAGAAGTGGTTAGTGAAGATGCGGTTGACCCCGGCGTCGGCTGTCGGCACGCCTTCTCTGGCCAGTAACAATATAACAATATAACAATATGGGCAAGTGAAAGAGACACAAAAATATGTAATAATAACTAACTGTTATTGAAATAATTACAAGTGCAAATTACGCTACCGTACGGTACTGTACGCTTGCCTAGCCTAGCCTAACCTAGTAAGTGAAAGTGACACACAAATGTATAACAAGTAATAATACCGGTAACTCAATAATAACAGTGAGTGACAATAATTCATAACAAGAAAAGTAATAAGAGTGAAAGTGACACAATAATATTCATTAACAGTGAAGGTGCCGAAAATATGTTATAAAAAGTTTCACATAACTCAATAATTGTTGTAAAAGTAATAAATGTCACAATAACTATGACATTATCTCCATAGGAACATAATATCGTCTACCGGTACCAAAGCCACCGAAGCGACGAGTGACTTAGTGCGTGCTAGCCAGGGTCGCGGCGAAGCGTTCGGACGCAGGCAAAAATACGCAGAAAAACACCTCCATTCCCATCATTATATCTCGGCAACCACTTGTCGTAGCGATGTCAACTCAACGCCAGTCTACAGACGAAGGTTGTTTCTACACTATACAATTTAGTTGACTGCTCTAGGTGGTCTCAATCAGTAGATATCGATTTATGAAGATTGCCATCTTTCAGAAATACCCCCGGACAGAGCGATAGGCCTCATATGAGTGCCCCCGGATCCGATGGGCTATAGTGGACTGATTTTGTTATTATCACTACTTAGAATATTTGTTGGTGCACTCCGCACATTAAATGTTTTGTTTCTTTTTTATTAAAGGACATATATTTTTGTCTAACATGATAGTTAAAATAATCAAGGTCCGGATCTTAATTATTACTGTATAATCCATCATCCTATGTAAATCATCAAGCTCCACGGGGTTGAACATTTGGTTCTCTAGTTTTAACAGTTAATTATGATGCAAACTAACGCTATTGGTGATTGATGTATTACCTGTATGTTAGCCTTTATACTATAGGAAATTCAGTTCCATTCCACCTGATCGTACAGTAATATTTACCACTATCAGTCTAGATAAATGAGCACCAATATGGATCTTTAGAAAACATAGATTAATGACAAAATAAAAATACAAATACGAATAAATCCATAGGATGTACATATTAATGATACACATTATAATTATAAGAAATCTAAATAACATATCCTGATTCAACACCAAAAACCAATAGTTAACAATTTCATAGACATCTAGCAAAAACACACACCCACACTCACACATACATACTTTACATACACACCCACAACTAAGCATAACCAAATAATAGTCACAATTGTCAAATTATGATTAGTTATTGAAGACGACAGAGGTACTGTAGGTGGTGCATATGGTGACAGCCACACACCTCATAATGTTTATATTGCTGTAAGCCTTACATGGGTCACTAGGTTTGTCCTGGTAAGTACCATGTTGATAAAGCTTTGGACGGTATAGAGTGAAAATATATCAGTATACATGAATTGCTTACTTAATTACTGTTCCTCTATATGATCAATCACAAGTATATATTTTTTCAAAACTTGTTTTTATTTCTTATACCTTCTATATTTATGGTGTCACTTCTCATATTTATAATTAGCATGTTCAACGTTCCTTTCTAACTTCGTCTTTGTATCGATAATCTATTACTACATCCATCATCCGTGGGCCTCAAGGGTGACTGTTTTTTGTTCCGTTTTCTCTCTTCCATATCCAGTATCTATGACGTGCCTATATTAATTATCCACCTCATTTACCATTAGTTTACCCTGTATAAGTATTACATTAATTTACCATTAGTTTACCCTGTATAAGTATTACATTCATTTACCATTAGTTTACCCTATATAAGTATTACATTCATTTACCATTAGTTTACCCTGTATAAGTATTACATTAATTTACCATTAGTTTACCCTGTATAAGTATTACATTCATTTACCATTAGTTTACCCTGTATAAGTATTACATTCATTTACCATTAGTTTACCCTGTATAAGTATTACATTAATTTACCATTAGTTTACCCTGTATAAGTATTACATTCATTTACCATTAGTTTACCCTGTATAAGTATTACCTTCATTTACCATTAGTTTACCCTGTATAAGTATTACATTCATTTACCATTAGTTTACCCTGTATAAGTATTACATTCATTTACCATTAGTTTACCCTGTATAAGTATTACATTCATTTACCATTAGTTTACCCTGTATAAGTATTACATTCATTTACCATTAGTTTACCCTGTATAAGTATTACATTCATTTACCATTAGTTTACCCTGTATAAGTATTACATTCATTTACCATTAGTTTACCCTGTATAAGTATTACATTCATTTACCATTAGTTTACCCTGTATAAGTATTACATTCATTTACCATTAGTTTACCCTGTATAAGTATTACATTAATTCACTACTTCTCTTCTTGTATCCGTACAACTGTTAATTTCAAGTATATCTCACAAATATATGTGAGCTAATAAATGTTTATAGACTCCCAGCCAGGATCGAGCCTCCGACATTCAGAAAGAGTGTAAAAGCTTGTGCATGGATTGAAATACATTCTTCAAGTAGGATTTCCCTTCTCCTTAATATATATAGGAAAAGGATTCCTTTATCACGCTGTGGTGTAGTGGATTAAAAGCTTGGGCATTCGTTCTGAATATCGAAGGTTCGATCTCGGCTGGGAGTATATAAACAACTGTTAATTATATAATTATTATGTTCTATCCAACAACCAACTCTACTCCTAAAATCGATTAATGAAATATTACAAACACATGTGGCAGTCCGTGGACTCGAAACCAGACTCAATTGCCAAAATATTAGTGATAATGATTAGAGTAAATATATTGTATATCATACATAATATATTGGAACAAAATTAATATATGTTATTCTACATAATTGATAGTTCCTCACAAAAACCTCCATTAATCTTTACCGAACACTCTATAAGCCATGGTTCTTGACCTCTATCATAGATTAATATTGTTCACGAATAACTCCCCAATATTATATGACTTGCAGGATATTAAAGAAAATATTTGGAAACAAGTTTGTGTAAGTTTCCCTTAATGATTTGTCATCACATATTTAAATCATCGTGCTCATTAGAACATCTATCTCTGCAAGAGTAAGAGTCATTATTATTCGGTCTGTCCACGGCCGTTTTGGCCCGTGGCCCTCCGAATTGAAAGAGTTATAAGCTATTCAAGGTACGTTGGAGTCAACATGTCTGAACACACAGAGTTTAAACAATATGCGATGAGTAAGCTATATTACATTTTGATGATTGTAAAAACCCAAAGAAAGATTAGTGCTTTGATTCCCAAATGTTAATATGCGACATTTGTTTGTATATTTATATGTTACTATAAATTATAATCTTTATCCTTAATAATACCCTATCACCGAGATTTTCCCCTCGCCTCTGTTACATAATTCTGTTTCATTCCTTGTATTACAGTAGTTATCTGCAATCTGTACAGTATGTTTTTTATTGTTCCATTCGCTCTGTGTTCCCCGCGTCCTAGTAATATATTCAATTTCCCTGGAGACGTAGTCCGTTTGTTTCATACAGCTTTGTCTTTAACTCTCAAGATATTATATCATCTCCCCTTCCTCCCAAGACACTATTCCCTTCCTGTCGGTTCTCGTGGGTTCATATTTTGTTGACAATTTTACGTTGGTTAAACCTCTGCTAAAGTCACCCCAATGAATTAACCAAACGTAGACTAACTGGAATGATCTTAATCTAGCATATCCTGTTCTAGCACGGTATACTCTAACATAACTAAACCTGAATTAGCTAATTATATTGACAAATGATTAGTTTATCAACCATTTGTTTTGCATACATTCTTTTCCCGTTATACATGATTGATTCCACACAATCCTCTTGCCATACTTGCTACTTCATTCACCTACATATTTAGTTGACGCTCACATCTTGTTGTTTTCCTATGTATTCTTATTTTGATTCCCTTTACTAGTATTATATCTAAAACAACTTCTTATCAGTTAAAGTGATGTTACTATAGCGTTTGGCTTGCCAATGAAAACACTGTTTCTAAATGTATATCTACATGCTATTCAAAACTATTTTTCAATACAATTGATAAACCAACTCAAGTAACTAATTCTTCAGCCACAATAATTGATCATATATGGTCGAATAATTACAATCAAACTATTTTTAGTGGAATAACATATAATATAATAACTGATCATTTTCCAGTGTTTACGGTTTTCTCTTCTGACGTGAGTCTTAAAACTCCTACTGAAAATAAAGACGAAATTATAACCTACAGGGACTTTAGTGAAAATAACATAAATAACTTTAAACTTTATATGGATGAAGTATCATGGGAGCTAGTTTATTTATTTTTAAATCCAAACGTTATATATAGTAATTGTATGATGATTTGTAATGCTTGTTTTAAAAAACACTTTCCTCTTATTACTAAATATATAAAACATACACACTTGAATAAGCCGTATATAACTCAAGAAATTCAAGCTATGATAAAAGAGAAGACTAAGCTAGCAAGGAAATTCGTTAAGAGGCCTATCACGTTTGGAGAGGAGTTCCGTGCACTTCGTAATCAAGTTACTCAATGTATTAGATCAGCTAAGGAAAACTATTACAAAAATAAACTCAATGAATGTTCCGGAAATATAAAAATAAATAAAATGGAAAGTAATAAACTCTGTTCTCAACAGACATAAACACCATAAACTAAACGACACATTTAACGTTAAACATAATAATATCGAACTGAACAGTTCAGTTGAAATTGCTGAACAATTCAATTCATATTTTGTGAACGTAGGAAAATCATTGGCAGAAAATATACCACATACCAATATAAACTTCAGAGAATACTTACAACACAGAAAGGAAAGAACTTTATCCGTCACTCCTGTCACACATGATGAACTAAATAATGCGATCAGTCAGCTGCGGGATTCCTCTCCGGGCTACTATGAAATACCAATTACAATTTTAAGAGTGGTTGTTCCGGTTTTGTCCCCAGTTATTCTTTATATGTGTAATGAATCCTTCCTTGCTGGAATTTTTCCAAACGACCTAAAGTTGCCAAAGTTATCCCTATTTTGAAAGCTGGTGACAAAACTCCTTATAAAATCACCGTCTGATAGCTACTGTATATTACCAGCCATGAGTAAAATTCTTGAAAAAAATATGTACAACAGGATTATGGAATGTTGTACTTCTAACAATATAATAACTGATGCTCAATATGGATTCAGAAAGGGACGCTCAACAGAATCTGCCCTCACTATAATTAAATACGAAATTTTCGCCTCTTTTGACACCAAAGATTATATAATTGGCATATACTGTATTTGGATCTTTCCAAGGCTTTCGACACAGTTAACCACCAAATCCTTTTAGATAAGCTCGACCACTATGGAATTAGAGGTGTCACAAATAAATGGTTGGAATCATATTTACGTAACCGCAAACAATATGTTCATTATACAGACACTAATTCCCAGCAACAAATTATATCTTATGGAGTTCCACAAGGATCCATATTTGGTCCGCTGCTTTTCATTTTCATATATTGATGACATTATTTATTCAAGTAATCTATTTACATTTATATTATTTGCTGACGACAGCACTCTTTACGCCAGTCACCAAAACCTGAGTTGCCTTATAAACTTAGTTAATGATAATCTAATCAATGTTAACAATTGGATAAATGCTAATAAGCTTACTCTCAACATCGATAAAACGAAGTATGTAACATTTCATAGAAACAAATATATTCCAAACAATCTTGCTTCCGTCAAACTCGGAAATGTGCCATTGAAAGAAGAGGCGAATATCAAATTCCTGGGGATTGTGTTCCACGACAGATGTCGTGGAATTCTCATATACAAAACCTATCAAACAAAATCAATAAACAAAGCGGTATTTTATATCTTCCTAGCCACTGTTTCAACACTAGTGCACTAAAACAACTATATTATTTTGTAATATATCCATTTGTTTCAGATTGTCATACAATATGGGGGACAACAGGAAAAACTAAATTAAAATCTATAGAACTAGCACTAGCAAAAGTAGTTAGAACAATCACGTACATATCTAAATATGCTCATACAAACAAACTCATTAAACAACTCGCATTTCTAAAACTAGATGATATTAATACTTACTGTAGCGCTTTGTATTTAAATTTTTACAAAATCATAGTAATGTGGGTTTATTTAGTCACCGCATCAATGATAGATATAACTTACGAAATACAAATTCCTTAGAAATCCCTCATATGTCCTCAAAACAATCCCAGACATCTATTAACTACCATGGTGCAAATATTTGGAACAATTTAACAGTTGATATACAGAACAAACAGGCCATCTCCAGTTTCAAAATAAAAATTAAGTCACATCTACTATCAAAATATTAATACAAAATATGAACATTGATGTATTACCTAGGGCAATTAGACTTCAACTGATTGGGTCGTGTATACTGTATATACATGTTTATTGGGTCATGTATACTGTATATACATGTTTATTGGGTCGTGTATACTGTATATACATGTTTATTGGGTCGTGTATACTGTATATACATGTTTATTGGGTCGTGTATACTGTATATACATGTTTATTGGGTCGTGTATACTGTATATACATGTTTATTGGGTCGTGTATACTGTATATACATGTTTATTGGGTCGTGTATACTGTATATACATGTTTATTGGGTCGTGTATACTGTATATACATGTTTATTGGGTCGTGTATACTGTATATACATGTTTATTGGGTCGTGTATACTGTATATACATGTTTATTGGGTCGTGTATACTGTATATACATGTTTATTGGGTCGTGTATACTGTATATACATGTTTATTGGGTCGTGTATACTGTATATACATGTTTATTGGGTCATGTATACTGTATATACATGTTTATTGGGTCGTGTATACTGTATATACATGTTTATTGGGTCGTGTATACTGTATATACATGTTTATTGGGTCTGTATACTGTATATACATGTTTATTGGGTCGTGTATACTGTATATACATGTTTATTGGGTCGTGTATACTGTATATACATGTTTATTGGGTTGTGTATACTGTATATACATGTTTATTGGGTCATGTATACTGTATATACATGTTTATTGGGTCGTGTATACTGTATATACATGTTTATTGGGTCGTGTATACTGTATATACATGTTTATTTAAACTCATATGTGTTTTGGGTGCGTATGTACGCAAGTAAGTGTAATATGCGCTTGTGAAAGTGTGTATATTGTTAGGGATTTCCATTTTATTCAAGTGTCACTAATTGTGGTATTGTGCTTATGATGGTGGATGCGATCTTTAATTATTTATGATTAACATCGTATGCAATGTTATGAGCCTGGTATAATTAATTCGACCTGTAGACAGCTTAGTATCCTATATAGGAAGATATATTTGTTCATGAGTGTACCAATCAGTGTGGTGTGGTAGTGGAAGCAGTTATCTCCTCACCCCCCCTTTTTCTTCCACTAATCCCTACATTCCATTCTCCCCCCTATTCCTCTACACCCTTACTCCTACTCAATATCCTGCTCCCCCTTTTACCTCCTTTCCTCCAACTCTCTTTCTCTCCTTCGTTGCCTGACATACCAATGATATTGATTATAACTAGGTAATAATGTATTAGGCTTTTCTAATCATAAGTATTGATTACAAGATATATCATAGAGTTCTTAGTAAAAGTAATACTTTAATCCAGCGAGTATATAATGAATTGATGATTAATACAGTTCGAGAGTTTGGTATCAGAGCCAGGTGAGCTGAGGGTATATAAACCGTGCTTTCTGCTAGAGGCAGGTAGTGTAATCTCCACCACCATCTAAAGCTGACCTGCCCTGAGTTCGTTTGTAAAAGAATCACCATGAGTTGAATAAGTATAGCCAGGGATTTGTCTATGTTTATTGTTTGCTTTCACTTACTCTCTTGGAGGGTAATTATGTAACTATGTATTATTTTTCTTAAGAGTGTCTTCATTCTTTCACTTCAATGTTTCTCACTTTGATATTTTCACTAGACTTAACTTTTGTGTATAATTAACCATGTAGATAAATTCTAATTTTATTTTACATAATCTTTACATTTTACCTTTGTGCTAATATATTATTCTTTTGATTGTTGGGATAAATCTAAATCAAAGTAACTAAAGATAACTAATTCTGAATGAGTGATGAGAAAGGAATATCTTTGTGTTTTTTAGGCTGAAACAGCCATTTGATATCAACTGATATTTTATGAACTTGCCACAGTTTTTCACCTACCAAGGTTTTAGTGACTACAAAGAGAGTCGCTAGTTGTGTGTAAGTTTAACATACCACTTCTTCTTGACTGAAAATATTTTGTGAGGCTAAGTAATAAGTCCTCGTTTTGTGGAATGTTTCTTTATGTTATGGGTTCGAACCCCGCTCGTAACGTAACAATATGTGTCTTGTATGTGTGTGTATATATGAATATTAATGTATATATAATTATATGAGCATATATGGGTATGCACGTACTTGTGTTTGTATTTAAGTATCTGTACATTTTGTAATGTGTATATAGTTGTATGTGTATGTATAAGCAGACTTTAGCATCAGTATGGGTAGTATAAACAAAAATATTGTAACTATAGGTTGACATGAGTATGGCCGCTGGGTGTGGGTTCTGTAGTGGTTGTGTAATACATTACACTCATGTTCAACCCCCGTGGTGGTGTCTGTTGGGGTGGGCGTGGGGTGCCTACAACTGCCTTCCTCACTATTAAATTCAATACCGTAATTTTAAGTTTACTGCAGTAATCGAGTTATGCACAAGGGGCCTTCAAGTGAGATTTCTCTCAAAAGGCTCAGCCATTGTAATATGTTTTACAAAACAATTATTTTAATTGTATTTGGATTGGCTAAATAAAACTTATTATTATTATTAATGTTCTTAGAAACATGAGTCCTTCAACACATTATTATATCCAATAAGATTCATTATTGTAGCGTTGTTGTTTAAATTCCAGTCTGACTGCCTCTTCCACATTTAACAGTTGATCTTGTTTAATTTCTCTATCGTAAGGTTACCCCACTCTTCTTGAGCAGTCACTTATAACAAATCGTGGACCCTTTAAATTGTTCTGTATGCAACTATAACAATCTGGATTGAATTTTGGATGTAACTTTCTGTTATATATTTGTTGGTAGTTGATGTATAGAAAAGTATTTTCATGAATTTATTTCCGGAGATATACTTCCATAAATGGTCTTCTCAACTGTACCTCTAGTCCCATCCATTCATACGCAGACGACTCTACCTAACACTACTCAATTAGGTTTCCAGAACGCCCCAGCCACCAATCCCTTAAAAACAAACGTAATGAAGCCATACAACACTTATCTTCTGATCTAACTACTGTTTCCAATTGGTGCAGAGGAAACATTGTTGCCTTTAATGCTTCCAAAACCCAATTTATCCATCTTACTACCCGTCCAGAACTTGCAGTGGACTATCCCTTATACTTCAACAATACAAAATTCACTCCTTCATCTTCTCACAATATTCTTGGTGTCTCTTTTTCTTCTGCTCTAACTTGTAAGGACCATATTACCAGTCTTGCTAAGGCAGCCTCCCAGAAGCTGGGTGTGCTTAACTGCGTCAAGGGGTTCTTTACCCCTGCACAGCTTCTTGCTCTGTACAGGGGCACAGTGTGTCCTTGTATTGAGTATTGTTCACATGTGTGGGGGAGGATCCTCTCACACCGTACTCCTAGACAAAGTAGTAAGGAAGGCCTTTCATATAATTAATTCCCGTCCACTCACCAACTCTATGCAATCTCTCTCTCTTCGCCGCAATGTTGCATCTCTCTTGCTATTCTATCGCTACTACAATAATCAGTGCTCCCCAGAGCTCTCCCAATGTATACCACCTCCTCTAGGTTGGATACGTGGTACCCGTCTTGCAACACAATCCCACCCCTACTCTGTGCAACTCTCCAACCCAAGAGTGAAACGATGCTCTGTCTTTCTTCTTTTCAACAGCTGAGCTCTGTAACTCTCTCTCAGAATCAGTCTTCCCCTCTTCCTATGACTTGAATTGCTTCAAACTCTGTGTGTCTAATCATTTTGGCTCAAACATCCCTTGATTTTGGTCCTGTCACTCGCTACAGGCAGTTCTGCCTTTTGTCTCCCTCACTCACATAGAAAAGAAAAAAATATGTGGGGTCCACGAACTATTATGAGTGACTGTACATCCCTATCCCTCTCCTTGCAGCCTCCCTACCTCACTGTAGCACCAACACTATACAGCCTAACAAAATAATTGGTCTGGGTCATCAATTATCATTCTACCCTCCTACACACTGATTATTCTTGTTTATCAGTTACTCCTAATGTTTCTTAACCCATACAGTACCGGTGACGTCCTTTTAATTATATTCTGGCAAGTATTAGACGATTTTATTCAGCTTAAGAAGGACTTATACACATTAAAAGGCTACAGACTATCTCAATGAATCCTTTTAGCTACAATATATTTTTCGTATCTTCATAAAATCTTCTAAATGCAGCTGAAATCAAAAGAAAAAGACGTCAACGGTACTGTGAGGGTTAACATTTAATCTATTGATGATCGTTTTTACTTCGATTTCTCGGTGATCTATATTGCTGGTTTTCCGATTTGCTTTAAACTTTCAAATCCTTTTCCGTCTATAATCTGCTGTTTAAAATCCCTGTATGTGTCCCACCATACGGGACCAACGAACAATGCCTTACATCCCTTTATGTGTCCCACCATACGGGACCAACGAACAATGCCTTACATCCCTGTATGTGTCCCACCATACGGGACCAACGAACAATGCCTTACATCCCTTTATGTGTCCCACCATACGGGACCAACGAACAATTCCTTACATCCCTGTATGTGTCCCACCATACGGGACCAACGAACAATGCCTTACATCCCTTTATGTGTCCCACCATACGGGACCAACGAACAATGCCTTACATCCCTTTATGTGTCCCACCATACGGGACCAACGAACAATGCCTTACATCCCTTTATGTGTCCCACCATACGGGACCAACGAACAATGCCTTACATCCCTGTATGTGTCCCACCATACGGGACCAACGAACAATGCCTTACATCCCTTTATGTGTCCCACCATACGGGACCAACGAACAATGCCTTACATCCCTTTATGTGTCCCACCATACGGGACCAACGAACAATGCCTTACATCCCTTTATGTGTCCCACCATACGGGACCAACGAACAATGCCTTTCATCCCTTTATGTGTCCCACCATACGGGACCAACGAACAATGCCTTACATCCCTTTATGTGTCCCACCATACGGGACCAACGAACAATGCCTTACATCCCTTTATGTGTCCCACCATACGGGACCAACGAACAATGCCTTACATCCCTTTATCTGGTTATTATCTCTCTACTCCAACCTTCTATCTCTCTCTCTCTCTCTCCTACAAATATTCGTGGTTGTCTGTTGTTATCGCTGCTGGTGATGAATTACCCTGCTAGATATGGAATGTCAGAATATCGTGTGTTGCGTGTTCAGCATCCTAGACATTTATATTTTCACAAAGCAACAACAGATTGAGGGGTTGTTATTACATTGATATATGTATTTTCTATTTTTATCGGTAAATATATTTGTTTTAGTTTGTTCCCTAGACCTCTATCAAGCTTTTAAAAAACTCCCAAAGACCCCCGTTCGAGATAAATGTGCACAATTTTCGGTATAAAAATGCCGCCGGTTCCTCCTAAACTACAGGCTTGCTGTCGCTCGCCAGGCAAGATTCGACACCTAAATGGTTGGAAATGTCTTAATTTTGACAAAGAAATGGGCGAAACTCATCAAATTTGAAAACTAATAGGGCTAAAATGAAGGAGAAGGGAGTTCGGAAGAATACAAACGGAAGTGGAGATATACTGTTCGCCTCTATTCCTACTATTAGAACTAATTGATTTCTTAGTTTTTTCTCAGAGGCATATGTCTTCTAGGAAACAAGAAAAATAGAGAGAGAGAGAGAGAAAGAGAGATTGAAACGTTGTTTTTCATAATGTCAATTCCCAGTAAATGCAAACCATCCTGAATCTATCTCCTTCTGTACCAGCGACGTCTTGTATATTTGATCTTACCTATATTTAGACGAGTTTGTGTAGTTTAAAAAGGATCACATTTACTAGGCAAGAGGGTTAAGTGAGATAGTATGTAGCCTTTTAACCCCTGTCAAATGGGGATGTTTGTAACTTCTACTACCTGGCAGGCAGGCATATTTACCCTAAACGAGCTTCATTCCATGCTCTTTTTCATGCATAAACAAGAGCCAGAGCGTAATACAATTATGTATCCGTGAAAGGGCGATAATAGAGCTTTCCAATGACACCTGAATCATCCTTGTACGACCATGGCTAGGGGAGGTGTGGTGGAGTGGTCTTGCCACTGGCCTGGTAATCCAAAGGTCCCGGGTTCAAATCCTGATGTATCAATGGGAAGATATTATTGGGATGGAATTTGTGCTGTACCTAGTATCAGTGCATTACCCCAAGCCCACCGAAACGTCAATAAAATACCCTCTTTGTTCCCTGATTAAATAGCACTGTATGAATATTCCCATATTCAAAATATGCTATAGGGGTGCAATGCCTGGTGAGTTATCTGCTCAACAGGTGGCGTTGTGCGTGTGTAAGTGTGAGAGTCCGAGTGTAGGACGTGAGTCAGTGAAGCACGGGAACGAGGTGGCTTCAGAGATGGGGTCGTTTCGAGCCATGAGTGAGTACCGTGCCTCATGTGAAGGCAAGATGGCAGGTGCTCGTTGTACTCTACGTGCTTCACATGTCTCACTCCCTACACTGGAACAAGACCTCACGGGCTTCACTGTTCATTGTAAAGCGGTGAATGTTAAGGCTCTCAGCCTATGCCCGAGAGGAAGTAAGTTGGAATATAGAAAAAAAAACAAAAAACGACTTGTTGTGTTTTCATATATTATATGAAAACACAACAAGTCGGTTTTCTATACAATAGGTGGCGCTAATGTCGCTGGCGTTATTAGAGGCAAAACAGGGATCTGTTTGACAAACAAACCATTATCAGTCAAAAAAACAGCCAAATATCATACAATGCAAATACTGGGTGGTTTAGCGAGCACTTAACTACAGATCATGCAAAAATATAAGGGGATGAGCAATAGAATACTCAAATTATTGTCAAATATTCAGGCGACGAGAGAGGCATGGCTGGGAGCAATGGAGGTCTCCCTATCTTCTGATCTATCAACTATTTCTGATTGAGGATGAGAAAATCTTGTTACTTTCAATAATACAATATTATTAATATAATAAGAGCTAGAGTTAATATTATTAACTCTAGCTCTTATTGTATTAATAATATTGTAGTTTTTGCTGTAGTTAGTGCTTATTAAACCTCCTAGTATTTCTTATTGATAAACCTAGGTTTGTCATAGCGATTTTGAGTTTGGCAAATATAGTGACGTTGCCTAGGTTATGTAAAACTAACTCAGTGCTTGTATTTTATATACTATAGCTCTAGCTTTTATTGAATTTAGTTGAACTTTTGCTTTAATCTAAGTTTATTAAATAACTTACATACTCAAAGTATTGTTAGATAGTTTAATACAGGGTTAGACTGATATAGCTAATATTGTTGATAGCCTATGTAAGTGCATTTCAGGTAGTTGTACTATCCTATATATATGCCTATTTTTTTATCCAGGTATATTATAATTATATTTTTTATATTTGACACCACTGTATATAGTCACTACTACTGGTTTCCAGTTTCTCACTAGGCTAATTTAACCCTCTCACACACACTGTTGTTTTTTCTAGTAAATTTTGTGATATTTGTTCTACTCTATTTGTGATTTTCAGGCTTTAACTATGTCATACTGCTAATGTAAAGTGTTGTGATTTTTAGGCATTATTTGTGTCATATTGCTAACATATTATTTTTGTGATTTTCAGCCATTAACCCACTGAGCACCAGGCAATATAATATAAATGTACACTCCAGGACCAGCAGGTTGTCATTTTTGTTGTCCAGAAAACACCTTGAATAGGTTAGAAATGAAGGAAAAACAAAACAAAAAACGATCCCCTAGGTCATTAAGGGTTCCTATGGGGCGCCCGAAAGTCGGAATTAAAAGAGAGGAAAAGGGTAGGCAAAAACATGCAAAACAGGTTTTTGCGCGCTAACGCGCACACGGTTGGACTTTGAGGGTTTTCAACCATCGGCATTGTTGCATGGGATACTTACGCAGTTTCCATACAAATCTGAGCCCTCTAGGTGCCATAGGACCGGAGTAATTAACCACAACGCACACTATGCGGCGGTGGGGTTTAGCGTTCCATACATTGCCGACACATCACGTGCGTCGCTGGTCCTCAATGGGTTAATTGTATCATATTGTTTAATTATATTGTTTTTGTGATTTTCAGGCATTAATTGTGTAATATTGCTAACGTAAAGATTTGTGATTTTCAGGCTTTGATTGTATCATATTGCTAACGTAAATTGTTGTGGTTTTCAGGCTGTAATTGTATCATATTGCTAACAAATGTTTGTGATTTTCAGGCTTTAATTGTATCATATTGCTAACGTAAATGTTTGTGATTTTCAGGCTGTAATTATATCATATTGATAACCTAACTTTTTGTGATTTTCAGGCTGTAATTTTGTCATATTGCTAACATAAATGTTTGTCATTTTCAGGCTTTAACCCTCGTAACACGGATGGCCTCTTAGAAGGTATTAGCAACTTTCCCTTGGTTGTCTTGGCGGGTGGTCCGTATAACGAACAAGAACAAGAACACACAGTCAACTAATCATGTGACTCCTGCCTTCAAGCAAGCCTTTCGAATGCTTGTATTGATTTACCTGAGTCCCGAATGATGAATGAAAGCAGACAACAGTGTCTTAGGAATGGTTACAATGGTGAAATAAATCAGTAATCAATAATCAATATCATCAATATTATTTCATAATACATTATCCATAATCAATAACATATTGTTGAACGAAAATAAACAGACCGTAGCCGCGGCCGATGCTATGGCGTTGCCGCATTCGGATGATGCTTGGTACTTCCCGCAAACACTCAGTCTTATTTGTTACCTCACACAATAACTGAGTTTTCACCCATCGCAAGATAACGCTGATATCTGCCTCGTTTATGAATATATACTTGGTTAGGCCATATATATGCAAATATATGGGTATCTGTAAATGACAAAAACCCGGAGGTAAACATTTATTCCTAGGCTATCGGCCGCCATATTGACCTACTTATTTTCATCATAAAAACTGAACCACTTGATCTGGACACTTCTAGTTTTCACCCATCGCAAGATATTAATGACTACTTCCGCTGGATATATATAATGTATATATATACCCTAGGTTAGGCAATTTTTTGGCGTATTTATAAGCGTGCCAAAATCCCGAGAATTCAACGATTCAACCAGAACCAGCACTCACAAGAAAATTTAAAGGCGCGAGGGCTCGTGGAACGAGGGTTAATTGTGCCACATTGCAAACATAATTTTTTTAATTTTCAGGCTTTGATTATATCATATTGGTAATGTAAATTTTTGTGATTATCAGACTTTGATTGTATAATATTGCTAATGTAAAGTTTTGTGATTTTCATGCTTTAACCCGTCCAGCCCCGGCGACGCGTCTGGCGCGTCGGCGATGTATGTAACGCACAGCCCCAGTGACGCGTCTGACGAGACACCCTAATTGCTCCGACCGTAACCTCAGGTGTAGCCACTCGAGAGGGCTCAGATTTGTATGGGAACTGTGTACGTATCCCACGCAACCGTGCCGATGGTTGAAAACTCGCAAAGTCCACGTGCGTGCGCGTGAGCGCGCAATAACCTGTTTTTTGGGGGTAATTGCCTTCAATTTTTTACTCTTGTAAAATACGTTTTCGGGAGCTCTATAGGACCATTCTTTAAGCTTTTTGAGCAGTTTTTCGTGGTTTTTCCTTCATTCCTAGCCCATTCGCTATTGTTTCTGGAATAAACAAATTTTTTGAAAACCGGCCGGGTTCTGGTGAACAAACAATACAAAACTAGCCGGGGCTCCATGGGTTAATTGTGTCATATTTGTAATGTAATTTGTGGTGATTTTCAGGCATATTGTGTTTAAATTGTCATGGCGCCGCAATGAAACTGCACAAGTTTTTCCGGTGGGTTTGGCCCTACCATGTTTGTCGATATTAATGTCCACATTTGTAGAGTTTGCCAGCTCCGAGAGAAGAGGGCGGATGAATTGAATGCAGTTCACCGCAAGATCGATGCCCTGACTACGAAGCTGGAATCTCTTCAAGAATTTGCCACGCTCAACGTAAGGAGTGCCCTCGACCCAAGAAACCACTATGATGTCAACTGCCACCATTCCCGTGCATACAGTACCCGGTACTCACACCAGCAGCTGCCCCAGATGTTCCAGAAAATACTAATGACTCTACTCTCACTCTCCCCAAGGAAAACCTTTGCTTAGTGAGAAGCAATGTGCGTCCCAGTACTGGTATCAGGAAGATCATCCCCATAATATGCCAAAACCGCTTCAGGATTCTTGCTACTGATGAGGAAATGGAAACAGAAGAAGATTGGCTTGTGGGTGACTCCATGGTCCATGGCCAACTAGCGAAGCTCTGCGCCAGGGCACCCAGGACCAGAAAGCATTATCTGTATCCCAGGTGGCGGCGAGGAAGATGTTGTTGCGGCCGTGCATGAGGTGTCCAGGCTCGCCCACACAATCACTATGTACGTCATCCACGTTGGATATAACGATGCCCAACGGACGCGGAACTACTATGCAAGTACCGGCAGCTGATCAGGTCCTACAAGGAAAAGTCTAATAAAATCATAATTTCAGGAATTGTTTTCCTGATTGATGTAGAAAACCAATTCTACAACATAGCCCCAGTACAAATCGCTGACTTGCTAACCTCTGCAGGGAGGAAGACATCGGTTTTGTCGACACGTGGGATCATATTTACTATAATAATTCTTTGTTTTCAGGAGATGGCGTCCATCTCAACGAAGTAGGAACTGCACATCTCAGCCATCTGCTGAACGATGCAGTCAAGGATTTCCGTTCAAAAATTGGTGTCAACCGGGGGCAGCCAGGCAGGGTAGTGCAAGTTAAATACGAACCAGAAATTCGGACAATGCGCAGTCAGTAACATCTAACTCTAATACTCTTAAGGTGTTCTATGTAAATGCTCGTAGCATATACAAAATATTTTCAGATCTAAGGGAAATCGGGTTTACAGACTATTATGACATAATCGGCATTACAGAATCTTGGGTAAATACGGAAGACAGATACTTTTTAGCCGTTATAAAATGTTTGAGAAAAGTCAAATCAATAAAAATGGAGGAGTTCTGTTTTCTATCAAGGAAAGTCTTAAACCCGTCTTAATGTCAAAACCTCAAATTTCGAATATTTATATATCTTATGTACTATTAAATATTAACCGAGGAACTAAAATAACATTAGCTTTATTATACAGACCCCCAACTCAATCAGTGCAAACTATCAGTGAAATTTACGAACAAATCGCAGAAATAATTAACATACAAGATACAGTAATTCTTGGCGATATTAATTTACACGTGACTAAATGGAGTAATATGCTTACTTCACATCCTGAACACAACCACTATGCCAACTTGCAAGAAAGTTAACTTTTTCACATTGTCTCCGATCCATGGTAATAATGTAATTGACCTTTGTACTCGCAACAAAAGAAGATTTGATAGAGAGTTTATATGTTGTTGATGAATTCAGTACCAGCGACCATCGTACGATAACTTTCAATTTAAAGTTTAATAGTAACGAACCAAACAGCAGCATCGAGAATGCCCCTAATATCAAGAAAGCAAACTTTCGTGATCAATGTTAAAAGAAACTGACTGGAGTTTTCTGATTAACAATAGCAACGTAAATACATCATGGGAATTTGTTCACGATCACATACTTAAAAGCAGTGGAAGACTGCATACCATCAAACATACGGCATACAGCCCATAATGATAAGCCTAAAAGGTGGAATAAGGATATTTCAGACTGCTTGCATGCTAAAAATATCACTTGTGATAGATTAAAATTCTCACAAAATGACGAAGAAGGGTGAAAATTGTCGAACTACGACGCAAAGCCAAAAAGTTAAATAACTTCTAAACGGCGAAGCTATTGTGACGCCTGCAGCTTAGCAGAACGCCACGGGGGCTCAGCCGCTCGCTAGGCCACTTGCTAACACTCGCCAGGGCAATGAATTTGGCTAGTCTATCTACAATGTTGTACTTTCTTTCTTGTGAATCGTTATGTCACAGGCAGTACAGAAGTGGTCTTTATTTTTGCCTGTGACAATACATTATATTTTATATCATCAGTTATAAGTTTAATGTATAAGACTGAATGATACAGCTAGAGAGTGCGAGTGTGTAAGTGCAGGAGGCAGAGGGTAGAACGCGTAGTGTTACACGTTGTCTCGGTGACGTCATGCCACGGCCGGGCCCTCTGAGTGGCTGGCCGCCTTACCACCCTCCTGCCGCGTCAGGAAGTGGTCCCCCCGCACTCCCTGCTGCCTTTGTGTCTTCCTTGCTCAGAGCTTGCCTGACCAGCATACCCTTCACACCTCCCTTGCCACCTGTCCCCGACTTCTACCTATAGAACACTTTCTCTCTCTCTCAACTTCTTACCTCTCATTCTTCCAATCTATTTAACATCATAACTCCCCTTTGGTTCTACACGATTTCATATATCGGCCATCGTATTATATGCTGAAGCTCTCAGATATTCCATGTTTGGTTAGACATTTTGGAGGGGTTAACATTTTGTCTGTAGAGGTTCGACACACTCGCGGTGTCTCCCTACCTATTTCTTGGTTGTCTGCTGGGCTATTTAATGCTAGACTGGGGTAAGGCTATTGATGTTGCGATTTCCGATGTGTACCAGGTTTTGTTGAACTTGTACAATCGCAACGGATACGTGGGAAGCCTAGGTTGTCTTTCTGACTGTGTACCTTGTGAGTTTAGCACTGTGTTGCGAGTGAGGGCTTTTGCCTCTGCCACCCAACACTGTGCTAACTCGTTTTGCTTTGACTTTGAGAGGGTCGCCAGGAAAGAACCAGATACTAGCGATCTGGATCTCTCAAGAGAGCACCCCATCATTTAACGTAATTTGGCCGTACAGTCTTAACACTAGATTAGCGGGCTAGCGGTTTATTTAAATCTACCGCCCAGCGGGGTGTTTTTAGCCAAAATAGGGCTGTTTACATGATCATTTTCATGCCTAAATAAGACCCAGAGCATAAAACAAGTATCTATCCCTGAAAGGGCATAAACAGAGCTTTCCAATGACTCCATAACGATCCTTTTATGATGGCTAGTTTTCTTGCAACAACCGCACAACGCGAGTGCAAAAAGCATGTAATTCGGCACTTTCCCCATACAATTCCGTATATAGCGAGTGAGAGAGGGAGGGAGGAGGTGGGATTCGTGTCAGTAGGTTCGCCGCGGTGGACTGGAGCAGTCATACGCTCGCTACTCTCCTGCCACCACTTGTCTCTCTCTCTCAGCAACATTACGTGCTGAAATTGCCACACGACCTATGTCGAGCGCCGCCAGATAGTCCAGATTTATTATACTCGACTTATGTTGCGCGCCGCTAATTAAGGGTTAAGGACCTCGCTAGGCTACGAGCCGCTTGCTCAGCCATTATTTCCTAGCCTACGACATCCCAGCTAGACTTTATTCGCCTAGCAGACACCCGATTAGGATTATAAACTCTTATGTTATGTATGCAGCATTTTTATTCACGTTGATTGTAAGCCTTGGTTGTTGTTGAGTTGCACAACCCGAGCAGGCTTTTGCGCTGCCTGAGGAAGTACTTCTTTTGTTGTTGGAGATAATACTATTGCGCATTTATCGTTTTTCTCGTGCCATTTAACACTGTATGTCCATACACTTGTCATATCTTTTTCCTGCTTTATATAACAGTTCAAAATCCGATTCGATCATCTTAAGCAGCATCTGACTTTCTTCAGAAGATTCCTGTTCGATGCTTTAGGACTTTCATTCACTTTCTTTAATATAGGAGTGACATTTTATTATTGTTTAGAGTAACTTTAATTATACCTTCTTCTTGTTTGCATTAAATCATTCCAGTGATTTAATTAAGCTCTCTATCTTTTTCCTTGTATACATTATTAACGTAATTGTATGTTGTTGTGATCAGGCTGTATCAGAGATCATCAGCCTGTAGTAGTAGTGCATTTATACAGAGTTAGAGGATACCCCACTATCGCAGATTTAACTCTGGAGGATATAGGTGTTTTTGTGCGCCGGCATTATAAGTTCTAGGGTTGGATCTAGTATTACCGTTGTGGCTGTGTGCCTTTCTAGTCCAATGATTAAGAGCCCTTGTTTTATACGAGTCCCGGTCGTAACACTATGGTAGTTCAAAGGGTACCGCCATGCAAAGGTATTTGGTTCAATTCTGACGGAAATCATCATATATACCAAATATATAATTATTTATTATCCATATGTGCCTATTTTACATTAAATATGAACATATTAACAATTAAGAGCAATTAAAGATGTGGAAATTACATTTGGTGGGTGAAAAAGACGTAATATGGCCGCCTGGTCATATCATAAGACGAGAGCCCGAGTGGCGTACACCCTCCCTCTCCAACCTCCAGTGTGGCACTGAGCCTTGCAAGTGAAGTCCTGTGGTTGTAAGGATCTCTAGCTGCCTCACCTGAGTTTCAAAGACCGCATAAGGGAAATTCACACTGAGAATTACCCGATTAAAGGGGGAATAAGAGGAAAAATACCTGATATTGAGGAGGGCAGAAAGGGTGGGGGAGGAGGGGAAGGGTAGGGGGTTGGGACACATATGGAGGAATGGTATCAAGTAATGGAGGGGAATTATCTCACCTAATCACAAATTGCTTTGTTTTCAGTGCCAATGAGGTGCTTACACTCTTTGTTTATGTTCTGGATCTATTGAGGACGGTCGCATTGCACCACAAAAATATCTATAGAGGACGGGCCCTGTTTATGGGTTAAGCAAAGTAAAAAGACCCATGTTGCGAATCAAAGTAAAACAAACCCGAAAGAATTATATAGTTTCAACTATTGGACCGTTAGTCGATGAAAATGGAGAATACTCCAAAGAGAAAATACAAATGAGTAATGTCCTCATTACCTTCTTTGCATCAGTTTTTACAACAGAAGACCTTAGTGATATCCCTACAACATCTCCGGTTCAGATTGATGATTCTGACGTTTTAAACAATATCAGCATTACAGAGAGAGAAGTATTGAAATGTTTAGATAAACTCAAAGGTAAATAAATCGCCTGGACCTGATATGATCTCACCTAGAGCTCTAAAGGAAGCTAAGGATGAGCTTTCCAAACCACTGACATTGCTATTCAATAAATCCTTGAACTCTGGGGCTATGCCTGATCAGTGGAAGCTCGGCAACGTAACACCGTTATTAAAAATAGGCAGCGAATCCTTACCCCCTAACTATCGTCCAATTAGCTTAACCCCAGTTGTTTGTAAAATGCTAGAAACACTTATAAGAGACAAACTCGTAAATCACTTAAAAGAGAACAAGATACTTAAGATACCCAACACGGCTATCATAACTAAAGTTCCTGTTTAACAAACCTCTTAGACTTCATCCACAACATCCTCAACCTCTATGATGACAATAAAGCTGTAGATATTGTATACCTTGATATTCAAAAGGCCTTTGACAAAGTTTTACAAACGTTTACTGCTAAAACTAAAAGCGCATGGAATACAAAATGGTGTGTTGAAATGGATAGAAAATTGGCTCAGCGACAGAAAGCAAAGAGTAGTCATAAAAGGTAAGGCATCTAAATGGACCAATGTAAATAGCCGGGTACCCCAGGGATCGGTACTAAGGCCAATTATCTTCCTAGTTTACGTCAACGACATAGATGATGGTCTCACCACAGTCTCGAAGTTTTCTGACGAAACAAACATTGCAAATAGTATACTCTCTAAAGAACAAGTTGACGACACAATCTAGATAAGTTGTCATGTTCGGCCCAAATTTGGCAAATTAATTTCAATGCGGATAAATGTAAAGTACTACATATCGGAAACCGAAATGAGAAAGCAAACTATTCGATGAATGGCACTCAGCTTAAGATTGTAGACAGAGAAACTGATTTGGGAGTAACAATATCGAGTATAATGAAACCGAGTCAACAATGTTCAGAAGTTGTTAAGAAAGCAAACAATATAATTGGTTTTATAGGCAGGTCATTTAAGCATAAATCCAAAGAAGTTATTCTAACTCTTTACAAATCCTTAGTCCGCCCTCTTCTGGAATACTGTGTTCAATCCTGGTGCCCTTATTACCAAAAATATATAGACAAGCTAGAACGAGTTCAACGTAGAGTTACCAAAATGATACCTAGCCAAAGGAACAAACCATATGAGGAGCGTCTTAGAGAATTAAATCTATTTCCTTTAACCTCTACTGTACCATAGGGTACTACTACTACCATAAAAGTCCCCCCCCCCCCCAGTCCCAAGCAATGTGGCCAAAATGGCAAGATATAACAACCTCCCACCTCAAAAGATGGAGGAATATTGCCTCTCCCAGCATGTAGAGGCTTGGATATAAACTGAGAAGTGTTGCCAACTCTAGAGCAGTGCCCAAACGTCATGGTACCAGGCACTGCCTGATACTGGCAGTTACAAGGATCGTATATTACTGACGGCTCTCTGCCGTCGCTGGGACTGGGGATTGATTTATCTATTGACGGCTCTCTGCCGTCGCTGTTACTGGAGGGGATAACCCAGCGCAGATTAAGAGGCGACTAAATTCAAGTGTTCAAAATCATCAAAGGCATCGACAATATGAACAGTAGTAAGTACTTCACTATCGATCAGACGCGGGGTAATGGTTGCAAAATTATTGGTAAAACTTTTAACTCGCACGAATCTAAGAATTTCTTCTTCAATCGAGTTGTCAACTTGTGGAATGGGCTTCCCCGAGACGTTATAGACTGCAGCACTTTTTATTCTTTTAAACTTCGCATAGACAAATATCTTGCCTTGAACCCGTGACTGACAGCGTTTGTAAATGAATAACTATATTTTATTCTCCCTTCAGATTCATCAAGGATTATTGCGTATATATATTACTAAGACGTTACTCTTTTTTTCCCAGATATATGAAAGATCACGTATAACTGTGTTATGTTTCTAACCCATCTGTCCCCTACTAACATGCTAATCCTGACACGGACATTAGCTCCAGGGCAGTAGTTCCCTTTCCAATTTTCCCTTACTTACTCTAAACCACTGTTTGAACACTTGATCTTCAGTGTTTTGAAGGACAAGCAGCCTAAAGGGGTCACTAGACCTTTTGTTGCTTGATTTCCTTTGTACTCCTTTGTGCATTGTACTCCTTTGTACTCTCTCTCTCTCTCTCTCTCTCTCTCTCTTAGAGACGTTCTTTCATGTTCCCCCCTCATCTTGGGAGTTTAAATTTCATTCCTTACTGTCTTTGATCTGCTAAATTGCTACCGTATTTGCCTAACTTCCCTCCCTTAATTACATTATCTCTCTCTCTCTCTCTCTCTCTCTCTCTCTCTCTCTCTCTCTCTCTCTCTAACTGTATTGATGGGGTAATGGTTGGTGTGTTTAGGATCTCTCTCTCTCTCTCTCTCTCTCTAACTGTATTGATGGGGTAATGGTTGGTGTGTTTAGGATCTCTCTCTCTCTCTCTCTCTCTCTCTCTCTCTAACTGTATTGATGGGGTAATGGTTGGTGTGTTTAGGATCTGTATGTGGTAACCCAGGTTTGAATCCCGGGTGGATCACATGCTTTCCTTAATTTCATTGGGAGGTGTTTGGTGTTGGGAGTTAAATTAATAAATTAGATTATGGTAGTGCAGTATAGAAGGGTCATTGTTAAATACTATACAGATAACTGATGATAGTACAGAACCATGGCATAACTTCAGTAAAGAAACAGTAAAACATTGAGACAGTGAGAGAAAGGAGTCCAGTGGAGGCGTTATATAATATGCTGAATACCCAGTGAACAAGCTGGTCTGATTAAGGCATGGTTTTTAGTTCCCTCCCTAGTCATTCATCAAACTGTTTAAAAATACCACCAAGATCCCCCTTCGAGATAAATGTGTACATTTTTCGGGAGAATATTCTCCCGGCCAAAGGCCGATTCCTCCTAAATTACAGTCTCGCTATCGCTCGCCAGGAAAGTATCGACACCTAAGTAGCACGAAGATCTCTTAAACTTTATAGAAATGGGGCAAAAGATCTTAAAATCGCCAAACTAATGGGGCGAATGTCTTGAGATCTCAAAAGTAATGGGCTTAAATATGTGGTAGAAATGGGTCCAGACAAAAAAGTCTTAAGTGAAAATCTGCCCTTAATTGCCGCGCTTATCAATGGCCAACTCAAACACAGACGTCCTACCCTCCTATGAACTTTTAACCCTAGGTCGGGCGAACAGATGCTTTCGTTAAAAATAGATAAATAGTAAAAAATGAAACATGTTGGACTCTAAGGGAATTTATCCTGCATACTGTCTGTGTAATTAATATACCGTAGTTATTTAACCCTTAATTAGCGGCGCGCAACAAAAGTCGAGTATAATAAATCTGGACTATCTGGCGGCGCTCGACATAGGTCGTGTGGCAATTTCAGCACGTAATGTTGCTGAGAGAGAGAGACAAGTGGTGGCAGGAGAGTAGCGAGCGTATGACTGCTCCAGACCACCGCGGCGAACCTACTGACACGAATCCCACCTCCTCCCTCCCTCTCTCACTCGCTATATACGGAATTGTATGGGGAAAGTGCCGAATTACATGCTTTTTGCACTCGCGTTGCGCGGTTGTTGCAAGAAAACTAGCCATCATAAAAGGATCGTTATGGTGTCATTGGAAAGCTCTGTTTATGCCCTTTCAGGGATAGATACTTGTTTTACGCTCTGGGTCTTATTTAGGCATGAAAATTATCACGTAAACAGCCCTATTTTGGCTAAAAACACCCCGCTGGGCGGTACATATAAATAAACCGCTAGCCCGCTAATCTAGTGTTAATGTTGTATTACTGTATATTAATATCACTATATATTTGTTATTTCAACTTATTCTGAAGTTGATAACAAGAACTTATATTCAAATCAATTTACAGTATACACATGTATTATTCGGCTCCTCATAAAGATATATTATGAAATTATGAATACAGTATGAATTCAGGGGAACCATTCGACCTTCGATACTTTATATATATATATTTATATGAAATTTCAACGTTCACCACCGCCAATGGCTCTCTTCTCATTCCACTGGCCAACCTGGTGAACTAGCCTAAGTCTTTTCTATCTTAAATGTCCTAGCGCAACTCACCCATATCCTGCATCTCGTCGGAGATCGGCCTAACATTCTTGACATGTTTCTAATTCTAACCCTTCTTCTTATACTGTCGATATTTTCTCTCCTGTGGGCTCCTCTAACCATAAACTTATCACTGTCACCTGTCCTATCTCTCCAGTACGGCCACCCGATACTCCCAGCCGACGGCGCTTGTGGCACTTTGGCGCTCCCGACTGGGAGGCTCTCCGGCAGTACTTCTTTGATTTCCCATGGAATGATTTATGCTTCCGTGGCCGGGGACCCTCGGAGAGTATTGAACGCATTAGCAAGGTAATCCTCTCGGGCATGGAGGCATATATTCCATTTTCTTTCTCTCAGACTAATGCAAACAAATCTTGGTTTACTGACGCTTGTCCTACTGCTGTCCACAATAAATAGGAAGCATTCAAGTAGTACCGACGCCTTTAAATTCAAGAATCTCATTCGTCTTATGTTTCTGACCGGAATCAAGCCAAACCTATTCTTTGACTCATCAAACACCCGTTCATCAATAAGAAATGCACTGAACAATCAAACTTTAGCTCTTCCCAAGCTTTTTGGCATCTAGCCAAAAGCCTCTCCAACAATTGTTCTTCCTCGTCTTTTCCGCCTATTTTCCACTCTGATGGCACAAACATCACTTCCTCTGACAAAGCTGAACTCTTCGCTCAAACTCCACCTTGGATGATTCCCGTGCTTAACCCTTGTCTATCGGGGCCCGACTTAAGTCGGTCTAGAGAAGAAAGGACTATGTGGTGGGGACCGACTTAAGGCGGTGTGCAATTCTGAGCAATATTGGCTTTGAGAGAGAGACGATCGGTGGGAGGAGCGTAGGTCGGCTCTGACCGTTCGGCACGGCTCCCGCGCCAGCACTGGGCCCTACTCCACACACACCCACACTCACTGCCTCGCTACACAGGGAATTATGTAAGGAAATTACCGTATTTTAGCGATTTTGCCCTTCGGTTGCACGATCGTTGCAAAAGAATGTGTGGTCGTAAAAGGATGGTTCTGGTGTCATTGGAAAGCTCAATTATCGCCCTTTCAGGGATACATAATTGTATTACACTCTGGCTCTTGTTTATGCATGAAAAAGAGTACGGAAACAAGGTCGTTTAGGGTAAAACCACCAGCTTGGCGGGTAGTAGAAGTTTCTGACGGGCCCGCTCGTAAGGCGTTAATCCTCCCTCTCCACCCCTTCTCTCCTATTTATGCTTAGTATCCTTATATGTTCTAAAGATGTACTTTCTACCCTCTCTGGTCTTAACCCGGGAATAGCACCGAGACTCTTAAGAGGTTTTACTGGGCGAAGGAGACAGGACTCTTAAGATCCATAACCTAAAAAAACTTTTAAAAGACCCCAGTGGCACTCAGAACAAAGGAATATGTGATTAGGTGAGATAATTCCCCTCCATACCTTCTATCACCCCTCCACTTGTGTCAATATCCGCTATCCGGTTTCAAGGTTGAAGGGGAGGGATATAGAGATCGTAGCAGGAGAGACTTCACTTGCAAAACATTAGTGTGGCTCGATAAGTAAAAGGGGGAGGGTGTGCACCGCTCCGGCTCTCCTCTCATGAATGAACAAGTCGGCAATAATTTGTCTTTTTCACCCCCCAAATACTATTCCCACTTGTTTTATTGCTGTTACATGTTAATATCTGCACATTAAACGTAAAATAGGCGCATATGATTAAGTAATAATGATATTAATTGGATAACGAAAATTTTCGTCGGGAATAAGCCGGCTGGCGGGCACTTTCAAATACCATAGCTTTTCAGTTTAAAGGTTAATACTAAGAAGGCGTATGGTCCGGATGGTCCTCCTGTTGTACTAAAAAACTGTGCTTCCGTGTTGACTCCCTGCCTAGGCAAACTCTTCCGTCTCTGTCTCTCCTCTAACATCTTCCCTTCTTGCTGGAAGTTTACTCTCATTCAACCTGTCCCAAAGAAGGGTGACTGCTCTCAACCCTCCAACTATTGTCCAATTGCTCTCGTCTCTTGCATCACTAAAGTTTTTGAAACTATTCTTACTTTCAAATTCCTGAAGCATTTATCTTCTCATAATCTACTCTCAGTTCGCCAGCATGGCCTCCTCAAGGGTTGCTCTAGTGGTGATCTTTTTTCATATCTTACTAACTCTTGGTCATCCTCCTTTCGGGACTTCGGTGAGACCTTTTCTATTGCGCTAGACATATCAAAGGACTTGGATAGAGTCTGGCACAAATCTCTAATTGATACAATAATCATCTTTGGTTTCTATCCCCCAATCTGTGCCTTTATCTCTAATTTCCTATCTGGCCGTTCCATACCTGCAGTTGTGGATGGCCATCGTTCACTTCCTCGTCCTATGAACTCTGGTGCTCCTCAGGGTTCTGTTCTATCTCCAATTCTCTTTCTAATATTCATAGAATATTTTCTCAGCTGTACCTCCAGTCCTATCCATTCATATGCATACGACTCTATCTTACACTAATCAACTAGTATTCCAGAATGCCCTAGCAAGCAATCCTCAGAAACTAACGTAAGTAAGCAATAGAATCTTCTGATCTAATTAATATTTCCAAATGGGGCAGAGCAAACCTTGTTGCCTTTAATGCTTCCAAAATCCAATTTCTCCATCTATCTACACTTTGTGAACTTAACCCTTATTTAGCTGGCTAGGCGATCTATTTACCCATAGCGCCCAGCGTTTTTTTTCATACCCTAAATAGGGTTGTTTATGTGATCATTGTCATGCCTTAATAAGACCGAGAGAGTAAAACAAGTATGTATCCCTGAAAGGGCGTAAACAGAGCTTTCCAATGACACCCGACCCATCCTTGTACGGCCACTGGTTCTCTTGCAACGATCGTGCAACACGAGTGCAAAAACCCTGTAATTAGGTAATTTCCCTACATAATTCCCTGTGTAGCGAGTGAGAAAGGAGGGGGGAAAGTAGAATACAGTTCAGTATGTCCACGGTGGTCGTGTGGAGCGGTCATAGTGTTGCTAGGCTCCTCACACCGCTCAGCTCTCTCTCTCCGCAACATTACGTGGTGAAAATGGCGAACAACATAAGTTGTGAACCGCCACATAGTCCAAATTTATTTCACACGACATAAGTTGCGCGCCGACAGTTAAGGGTTAAGGAGGACTATCCCTTATACTTCAACAATACAAAAATTAACCCTACATCTTCTCACAGTATTATCGGAGTCTCTTTATCTTCTGATCTCTCTTGGAAGGACCATATTATCACTCTTTCTAAATCGACTTCCCAGAAGCTGGGTGTGCTCAACAGCCTTAATATTCACTGCTTCTTGTTCTGTACAGGTGCACAGTGCGTAGTTGTATTGAGTATTGTTCGAATGTGTAGGGATGTTCCTCTCACACAGCACTTCTAGACAACGTAGAAAAGAAAGCCTTTTCTATAATTAACTCCCGTTCTCTCACCGATTCTTTGCAATCTCTCTCTCTTTGCAGCGATGTTGCATCTCTTTCGCTATTCTATCACTACTACAATAATCAGTGTTTCTTAGAGCTCTCTGTTACGACCGGGACTACAAATAAAACAAGGGCACTTAATGATTGGACTAGTAATAGGGCACTATGCAACAATGGTACGCTAGATCCAAACCCTCAAACTTATATGCCGGCGAACAAAACACCTATACCCTCCAGAGTTAATCTGCGATAATGGGGTATCCTTAACTGGGCATAAATGTACTCTACTTCAGGCTAACCCACACTGGTATAGCCTGATAACAAACAAGATGCAAGTTATGTTAAATTGCATAAAAAGGAATCTATGGAAAGATCAATTAAATCACTGCAAGATTTATTACAATAAAAAGATGATTCAATACAGTTACTCTAAACAACAATAAACTCTTCACTCCTATCTGAAAGAAAGTGAAGTATCATCCTACAGCATAGACCTGGAAACTTCTGAAGAAAGTCGGATGCTCATAAGATGCTCGTATCTTAAACTATATAAAGGCAGGAGGCAGGACACCACGCGTGTAATTCGAATACACTAAAAGATAGGACATATAATGTTAACTGACACGAGAATACTATAAATGCGCAACGGTAGCAATGCTCGACACTAAAAGAAGTACTTCCTCATCAACGAAACAGTCTACTATGGTTGTGCGGCTCAGCAACAACCTAGACTTATAAATGCTGTGAATAATAATGCATACATATCAAAGAGCTTATATTAAATACTAACAAGTGTCTACTCGATTAATAATGTCTAGCTGGGATACTCTAGGTATGGAACTGGGGATGAGCAAGACAGGCTCGTAGCCTAGCGATGTCCTTAAGACTGCATCCTTTAAGTTACATTAATTGACTAGGGTGCTCTCTTGATAGATCCAGATCACAAGCATCTGGTTCTATCCTGGCGACCCTCTAAAGACAAGCAAAGAGGCAGCAAAGTGTGGAACTGGTACAGGCCAAAACCCTCAGTCAAGACAATGCTGCACTCGCAAAGGACGCAACCGAAAAGACAACCCAGGCTACCACAGGACCGGTCGAAGTCGTGTAGGTATAAGCAAACCGTACACACATCGGAGACAATGACTACAGTTACCTTATCCCAGTCTAGCATTAAATAAAAGAGCAGAAACACTAAATCAATAATGGAGACACACACAAAGTTCTTAACCTATACTAACTAAGTACATGTAAATATCTCTGAGGACGGCGCCTGCAATACAATGGGCCGGCTATGGAAACCGTATGCAGAACCCAAGGGGATAAGTAATTGAATAAAGGTGAGAAGTAATGGAAAAGAAGAAGTTCAGAGAGAGAAACAGTGATAAAGGTGGTGATCGGGGGAGAGTATGCAAAGGGATGTTAGAAGCACGCACGCCAAGCCTGTCCTGATGAGGACAGCTCCTGGGGACCCTCGTGTAGGAGGTTAGTTACACAGGAGCCCGCAAAGGCGCGATGGTCGGCCAATCACGGGCCGAGACGTCACAAGACAGCAGGTGTCACGTGACACAGCCAGACACGCCGGCCAATAGCGAGCGAGAGGCAGGGATGCTCCCGCACCTACAGACACTCGCTACCATCTCGCTCTAAAAGTCTCTCTCATTCCCACGCTGGTACTATCATCACTACTATTGATATAAAATATAACCCGTTGTCACAGACGTAAACAAAGACCACCACTGGACTGTCTGTGACAATACGATTTCTAGGAAAGAAAGAACAACATTCTCTGATAACTGCAGCCCATTTCGATGTCCCTGGCGAGCGATAGTGGCTAACGAGAGGCGATTCTGGCAACGCTGGTAGACGTCACACCCCACCCAAGATATGGGACGCTCAACATTAGGAGAGCACGATATCTGACAAGGCAGAATGCCGACAAGACCCGCCACACCTAGCCACTCCACCAGAAATGAAATGCAAAGCTCAATCTTAAATAAAACAACATATTAGCATAAAGACAATCTTATAACCCCTCCCAAACACAATAGTATAATATACCCTGCTGTGCTCCCTGAGCGAGCTTCACAGAGCCCAGCCTACTAAGTGAAAGACAGGTTCAACTTAGGACTTTAGCTATAACATTGGCAACTTACAATTAACTATAAAAAAGAAAGAGTTTTTATGTGATTTTTTGTATTTAATTTTAATGTTGTTTTTGACGGCTGCTCTATAGGGGCAAGCCTGGTTTTTCTCCACTCAAACCCACACACCTGTGGTGATCTACGTCGGATCCTCCACCCTCGACAAACAGTCTGCAATCACATTCTCACAACCGGCAATATGGCGAATGTCTAGATTGTATTCTTGCAACATGAGTGACCAATGTGTCAGCCTCATATTCCAGTTGTGGAATTGGTTCAGAAATTTAAGAGGGTGGTGGTCGGTGTAAATCACAACGACTGGCCCGTAGGCAGGAACATATACTTCAAAGTGCCTGAGCGCCAACACTATTGCCAGCAGTTCTTTCTCCACCACAGAGTAGTTTTTCTGAGCGGAATGAAACTTCTTGGAAAAGAAACTGACTGGATGCTCCAAACCTTCCTCGTCTGTTTGCATTAAGACGGCACCCGCCCCTACACCGCTGGCATCTGTTGCCAGCTGGAATGGTCTTTCAAAGTCAGGGGCCCTGAGGATTGGGTGAGTGCATAGTAGGTGCTTGACCAGCGAAAAAGCCCTTTCACACTCAGGTGCCCACTTGAACTTTTTCTCTTTTGCTAGTAAATCTGTCAGGGGAACTAACACAGTAGAATAACCCCGAATGAAGCGGCGATAGTAACCGATCATGCCCAAAAACCTCATGATCTGCCGCTTGGTGGACGGCCTGGGGAACTGGTTAATAGCCTGTATCTTGTTTTGGGAGGGGCACACCTGGCCTAACCCGACCACAAACCCAAGATACTGCACAGTTGCCCGGACAAAGTCGCACTTGCCCAGATTGACCACCAAGCTGGCCTCACTGAGCTTCCGAAACAAGGCTTGTATGTGCTCACAGTGACTGTCAAAGTTGTCATCGTAGATTATAACGTCATCTAGGTAGACAGTGCTGTTAGGGATGTCAGCTACTAACTCATTCATAAGCCTCTGGAAGGTTGCTGGGGCATTTTTAAGGCCATACGGCATCACATTGCAACGGTAGGTGTTCGCATCAACCACAAACCCGCATACCCCCTTCGTCCGCTCAGACAAGGGCACCTGCCAGTAGCCTTTCACTAGGTCTACTTTAGTTAGAAACTGTGCCTTACCAATCTTGTCTACACTATCGTCAACACGGGGAAGGGGGTAAGCATTGGTGGGAGTCAACCCGTTCAATCTTCGAAAGTCAATGCAGAAGCGAACCTTCCCGTCAGGCTTGGGCTGCAGAGTGACAGGAGATGTCCACCTAACTGCCCCCTTCTCATTCAACCCCCGTTCTAACATATACTCTAATTCCGCTCGAATGGCTGGGAGTTTAATGGGTGGAATTCTGTAGGGTACTGATTTAACACCTTACGAGCGGCCTATGCGGTTTATTTATGTGTACCGCCCAGCGAGGTGTTTTTAGCCAAAATAGGGCTGTTTACGTGATCATTTTCATGCCTAAATAAGACCCAGAACGTAAAACAAGTATCTATCCCTGAAAGGGCATAAACAGAGCTTTAGAATGACACCATAACGATCCTTGTATGATGGATAGTTTTCTTGCAATAACCGTGCAACGCGAGTGCAAAAAGCAGGTAATTCGGTACTTTCGGTACATAATTGAGTATGTAGCGAGTGAGAGAGGGAGGAGGGAGCTGAGATTTGTGTCAGTAGGTTCGCCGCGGTGGTCTGGAGCAGTCATACGCTCGCTAGTCTCCTGCCACCACTTGTCTCTCTCTCTCAGCCACATTACGTGCTGAAATTGCCACTCGAGTTATGTCGAGCGCCGCCACATAGTCCAGCTTTATTTAACTCGACTTAAGTGGTGAGCCGCTTTTTAAGGGTTAAAGGGGGAGTGATCTCCCACATCCACGTCATGCACCACTCGAGTTGTGAGGCCTGGATGCTCTGCAAACACAGTGGGGTATGAAGAAAACAGGCGCTGCACGGCTACACGCTGTTGCTCAGGCAGGTGCACTAGAGCATCGTCAGCCACCTGTCTGGAGTTCCCCGCCCACTGGTCAGCAGAGACATGACACTCCCAGTTATCTTCCACCTGGGCTTCACTGTCCCTCACTCCTTCTCCTCCATAACCGCTGCAGGTCAACATAGGGACAGCGAGAGGCTCAGGGGGGCGCCTCACAAACTCTTTCACCAGATTCACATGGCACAGCTGATTCTTTTTATGCCTATCTGGAGTAACCACAAGATAGTCTAGGTCAGAGATCCTTTTTACCACCTTATAAGGACTAGCGTACTTGGCAGACAACGGATGACCTGGCAGAGGTAACAGAATGAACACCTCCTGCCCCACCTTAAACTCCCAGAGTTTTGTCATCTCATCGTACCTGTCCTTCATCATTGCTTGCGACCCTACCAAATTCCTACCTGCCAACTCTAGTCTTCTCAGCATTCTCTCTCTGCTCTCGAGGACATACTTTAACATGGAATATAATTTTGCTGTGCCCTCCCAGATTTCCCTAACCATGTTGAGGGGGCCTCTGACCTGATATCCAAAAACTAACTCATTGGGACTGAACCCTAGGCTTTCACCAGGTACCTACCGAGCAGTGAATAATACATAGGGAAACCCAAGATCCCAATCCTTGCCATTCTCAACACAGTAACAATGCAGAATGCTCTTCAGAGTCGAGTGCCACCTCTCCAACACCCCCTGACTCTCTGGGTGATAGGCTGAAGAGACAACTGTACTGATACCGTGCTGCTGCATGGTCTGTTTGAAAAGGTTAGAAGTAAAGTTGGACCCTTGGTCTGACTGCAATTCCTGCGGGTACCCGTACCTAGAACAGTACAATAGCAAGTTACGAACAACAGTCTTAGCAGTACCATTTCGCATGGGGTATGCATTCGGAGAACGAGTGGCAACATCCATGATTGTGAGGAGGTACTTGTTGCCTGCACTAGTAGGGGGTAGAGGGCCAACCATGTCGATTATAACCTTACTGAATGGTGGCCCGAATACAGGAATAGGGTGTAACGGAGCCTTGGGAATACACTGGTTTGGTTTACCTACTGTCTGGCAGGTACTGCACATTGCCACCCATGATGCCACATGTGCCTTCATACCTGGCCACCAAAATAATTTCGCCAATGCTGCTACCGTCTTACGTACACCCAAATGCCCTGCCAACGGTACATCATGCGCCAACCTCAGTAGGCTATCACGGCACACACTAGGCACTACCAAGTGGTCAACTACTCTCGACCCACCCTCCCAACTCCGTCTGGGATCTAGAAAACGCCTGTACAATATGCCCTCCTCACGAAAGAAGTCCCCTGGCTTTGCATCCCCGTCCTCCTCAAGTTCAATTGCACCGTTACTACACTTCTGAAGCTCAGGATCATCTAGCTGCAGCCGACAGATATCCGAAGGAGCCAATTTATCTAAGTGCTCCCGGAGCAACTTATGGCCTCCCCTGATACTGGACTGTTCGATCCTATCTTGTTTAAGTGTGTAACGTTGCTGTCTCGGAGTTTTCTCATGCCCTACCTCCTCACCAAATATGACAGGTTATGGGGCCACTCCGGACCTAAACATTGGTGCTAATACTGAGTCGCCAAGAAGAGCCGCTGGATCAAAACTCACAAAACTTCTCCCAACTTTAGCTTTCTCCTTCCGACCGTTCCTCCGCTGGTCTAGAGACTTTCCCTTTCCAATGTTCCCTTACCCACTCTAAACCACTCTTTGGACATTTGATCCTCAGTGTTTTGGAGGACAAGCAGCCTAGAAGGGTCACTATAGCTGTTGTTGCTTGATTTCCTTTGTACTCCCCTACTCCCTTCGCCTCTACCACCTATCCACTCCCCCTCTTTCCCGTTACCCCCTCTCCCCCATCATTCTGCAACCCCTTCCCCTCTTCCCCCTACCCTATCTCCCTCCTTCCAATCCCCTCTCCCACTCTGTCGTTCGACCACCAAACGTGGTGCGTTAATAGAAAACTAATCTCTGATGAAATAATCAGCAAATGTTATAATGGAGATACGCCTCGTCAATTACTAAGATTTCATTGTAGCATTACTAAATTATTCAACTGGTAATTCTAGAAACGTCGCTGTTAAAGGTACTTGTGTGGCACACACTTACTTTGATGTGTGGGTCTAATCATTTTGTTTCTTAATTTGTGATAATATTTCTATAATATCCTGAACCGTAATTCTAGAACAATAATTGTTTATTACTGACATATTCACCTATTATTTTTGGTTCCAAATTTGTTTTACTTCCATATGGAATAATCTTCGGTTACCCGATCATATTCGCTATGAGTTGAACACGATATCTAATATGCCACATCTGTTTCAGTGTGGTTCAATCAACCAAAATATTTCAAACATTTTACTGTGTTGTTGAATGTAAGACCTCGGTAATTGTGAATTATCAAATCTAAAGCTTGGAGTGTACAAACATTAGATCCAATCTACTGCCGTTTCTGTTGTTGTTGTTGTTATTGTTCCCTAAGCTACCTGGCCAAACAGCCCCGAGTCCCTAAGTAAGGCCATGGCCACGGTCCGGCTTTCCCACAGAGCTCTCAAAGAGTGTAGATTGTGTTGTTGGCGTAAGTGGTTGTGTGAAATGCAGTCTTCCATGATGTGTTTAATGGTATGGGGTGCTGTGTTACAACCTGGGCAGGTGTCGACGACGGACTCATCCAGTCTCTTCTGATAGCTCAGAAGAGATGGATGGTGTCCGCATCTCATCCTGGCCAGGTGGACTCTGTCCTCGCGAGGAAGGGAGGATTCAGAAGGATGGATTTCGGGAGGTCGTGCCTGCAACTGCGTGTTGTCTATGGGTGAGTGGATAGAACGGCGAGAGATATGAGATATGAGTAGTCCTGGAGTGGCGGCTTCTACGCTGTGGGAACACCTCCCGGAGCTGCCGACCCTCCCGGCCGGGAACAAGATCATCGACCAGTGGAGGACAGCCGGCTGCAGACCGTGGGGAGCAGTTACCGGGAGCCAAGCCGTCACAACCATCCCCTGCCCCCTCCCTGGGGGCACGAGTCCCTGGAGCGGCTTCGGTCGCGCCGGGCAACTACCACTGCCATTTCTGATGTGAAGTTTAATGAAAGGAAATGAAGGAATGTTGAACAAGGTAAGATGAACAAATAAACTGTGCTTGGGGTGAAACATGTTCATTATATATTGATACTTTTAGCAATTACAGTTATTTATATAAACAAGACTAATTTAAATAACAATATAATCTATTCGGTGAGATTGTTTAGGGTTCATCATGGTGTTACTTTAAGTAAAGACATATTTGTGCATTGTATATTGATACTTTTAGCAAATACAATTATTTATATAAACAGGACTAATTTATATAACAATATAATCTATTCGGTAAGATTGTTTAGGGTTCATCATGGTGTTACTGTAAGTAAAGAAATATTATATATACCTGTTCATTGACGGACGATACATAAATTGGTTGTAGAGTATTGGATATTGGTTATTATCAAATTAGTTCATAGTCCATGAAGGTGCATATATGATGACAAAAGATGAACATTGGTATGGTGACGGTGTGTAACTAAAACATTCTACGTTTGAGTGCAGAAAAGGCAAATATAAAAAATGCCAATACGATGAAACCATGTATAACTCTATTTTGTAATGATCATTGGAAAAATGTATTAACCTGTTCAAACATACGTAAGGCCCAGCTTCTAACATAACATTATATTTAGTTAACGAATTAGTTTTTGGAGTAAAATACTAAATGATTAGTAACTGCTAATTTGATAACCATGCATATATCACCAAGATTAATTTGGATCATCACCCGATGGGATGCCCCTTTACTTCACGGTATTATGTAATCAGCTCACCACAAATTAGTTTCTATAACATTCCATTGAATCCTGCATGAAATTAGTTTTACAATTTTATCCTTCATATTTATGGCCCCCGCTTCCATTTCTAATTAACAACTTCCAGATTAGTTTACGACTTGTTGGCGCTGTCAAGTAAAAAGAAGATTTCATAAACTTTCGAGGCAAATTGGGTTCCCCCTTTGGTTGTACGGTGTTGACTCCAGAAATGAGAAGAGGGAGTCCCACAAATTCAATATGCTTCAGTGAATAAGACTCGCGTGGAAGGAGGACGAGAGACAGAGAGAGAGAGTACAAAGGAGTACAAGGGAGTACAAAGGAAATCAAGCAACAACATGTCTAGTGACCCCTCTAGGCTGCTTGTCCTCCAAAACACTGAGGATCAAGTGTCCAAACAGTGGTTTAGAGTGAGTAAGAGAACATTGGAAAGGGAACTACTGCCCTCGAACTAATGTCCATGGCAGGATTAGGAAGTTAGTAGGGGACAGATGGGTTAGTTACATAACACTGTTATAAGTGATCTTTCGTATATCTTGGAAAAAGAGAGTACCGTATTAGTTATATACGCAATAATCCTTGATGAATTTGAGGGGGGAATAAAATGAAGTTATTCATTTACAAACGCAGTCATTTGCAGGTTTAATGCAAGATATCTGTCTAGGCAAAGTTTAAAAGAATCAATGCTGCTGCAGTCTATAACGTCTGTCTCGGGGAAGCCCATTCCACAAGTTGACAACTCGATCGAAGAAGAAATTCTTAGATTCGTTTGAGTTAAAAGATTTACCAATCATTTTGCAACCGTTTCCCCGTGTGTAATTAGATTGGTCGATAGTGAACTACTTATTACAGTTCATATTGTCGATGCCTTTGATGATTTTGAACACTTGAATTAAGTCGCCTCTTAATCTGCGATGGGTTAAAGGAAATATATTTAATTCTCTATGACGCTCCTCGTATGGTGTGTTCTTTAGGCTAGGTATCATTTCGGTAACTCTACGTTGAACTCGTTCTCGCTTGTGTATATCTTTTTGGCAATAAGGGCACCAGGATTTAATGCAGTATTCCAGAAGAGGGCGGACTGAGGAATTGTAAAGAGTTAGGATAATTTCTTTCGATTTATGCTCAAATGACCTGCCTATAAAGTCAATAATTTGATTTGCCTTCTTAACAACTTCTGAACATTGCTGACTCGGTTTTAGGTTACTCGATATTGTTACTCCCAGATCGGTTTCTCTGTCTACAATCTTAAGCTGAGTGCCATTCATCGAATAGTTTGCTTTCTCATTTCGGTATCCGATATGTAGTACTTTACATTTATCCGCATTGAAACTCATTTGCCAAATTTGGGCCCAACATGACAACTTATCTAGATTGTGTTGCACATCGTCAACTTATGCTTTTGAGAGTACGCTATTTGCAATTTATGTATCGTCAGCAAACTTTGAGATTGTACAGGTGAGACCCTCATCTATATCGTTGATGTAAATTAGAAAGAGAATTGTTCCTAGTACCGATCCTTGGGTACCCCGCTACTTACATTGGTCCATTTAGATGCCTTACCGTTTATGACTACTATTTGCTTTCTTTCGCTGAGCCAATTTTCTATCCTTTTCAACACACCGTCTTGTATTTCATGCACTTTTAGTTTTAGCAGTAACCGTTTGTGGGGAATTTTGTCGAAGGCCTTTTGAAAATCAAAGTACTGTATATAATGTCTACAGCTTTACTCTCATTATAGAGGTTGATGATATCGTGAAAGAAGTCTAAGAGGTTTGTTAAGCAGGAACGTTTGTTACGAAAGCCGTGTTGAATATCTTTAAGTATGTTATTTGCCTCTAAGTGATATACGAGTCTGTCTCTTATGAGTGTTTCTAGCCTTTTACATACAACTGAGGTTATGCTAATTGGACGATAGTTACTCGGGAGGGATTTGCTGCTTTGTTTTAATATCGGTGTTACGTTGGCTAGCTTCCACTGATCAGGCATAGTTCCAGACTGCAAGGATTTATTGAATAGCAAAGTCAATGGTTTAGAGAGCTCATCCTTAGCTTCCTTTAGAACTCTAGGTGAGATTGTATCAGGTCCAGATGTTTTATTTACCTTGAGTTTATCTAAACATTTCACTACTTCTCTCTCTGTAATGGTGATATTGCTTAGAACGTCAGAATTATCAATTTGAATCGGCAATGCTGTAGGGATATCACTGAGGTCTTCTGTTGTAAAACTGATGCAAAGAAGGTATTGAGGGCATTACTCATTTGTACTTCGTCTTTGGTGTATTCTCCATCTTCATCGACTAACGGTCCAACAGTTGAAGTAACTTCTTTTTTCTTTCTGATATAACTATAGAATTCTTTCGGGTTTGTTTTACTTTGATTCGCAACATGTAACTCCAGGGTCTTTTTACTTTGATTGATTAACTTTTTGGATTTGCGTTGTAGTTCTACAAATTTAATTCGTTCTTCGTCATTTTGTGAGGATTTTAATCTATCATTATCAATCTTTTTAGCAGGCAAACTGTTTGAAACCTCTCTATTCCACCATTTGGGCTTATCATTATGGCCTGTACGCCGTATTTCGATGGTATGCAGTCATGCTCTGCTTTTAGGTAAGTGGTTGAAAATAATTCCCAAGATGTATTTATGTAGTTATTGTTATCTAGAAAGTTCCAGTCAGTTTCTTTAAACATAGCTCTAAGTTTACGGAAGTTTGTTTTCTTGAAATTAGGGACTTTCTCGATGCTGCTATTTGGTTCGTTATTAGTAAACTTTAAACTGAAATTTATCGTACGATGGTCGCTGTTACTGAATTCATCACCAAGATTCAAATTCTCCATTAATTCTTCTTTTGTTGCAAGTACAAGGTCAAGAATGTTATTTCCACGGGTCGGCGATCGAACAAATTGATAGAGTGAACTCTCTTGCGAGAGAGACAGAGAGAGAGAGAGATATTAGATGGAACTGCACTTAATAAATAATTTCCTGAATTATAAAGTACGATGTCCCAGTAGCAATAAATCGAAGTTACTAATTAGTGTTCTTTACCATAACTATTTCATGATTGGAACAGAAAGGATTATGACGCATTTCGACAAAATATTCTGGCTATTATAAGACGAGTTTATTAAGTAAGGGAAGGCTATGTTTGAGTCAAGAGGGCAATTGAGAACGCCTTTACCCTTATTGATTGCTAGAGGTTTTGTATAGGCTGTATAAAATTTTCTAATGATAGCTAGAAGAAAGTGCTAACACGGGGCATGATCCTCAAAGGGTTTTAAGAAATTCACTTATCATTTCACAGTAAATGCACAAATGAACAATACAATTTTGCTAGGTTTGGCAGTTATGATGTAGTACGTTAAAGGATGCTCAGAAAAATATAAATGGGAAAACCGTGAAGGATATAACAGGAATGGAATGCAATATGGTAAGAATACAAATAAACCGGGCTAAATACAAATGTTACAGCGTTAGCAGACGAGTAACAAATATATATTGAACTTGACCACTTCACAGGGCCCCACTAAACCACTCCATAAAGTATGAACCTCCGTTTATAATCCAAATTATACATATCTTCATATAACAATGGACCAGACCTGAAGATGGCCTATTCATTTGTCTGTATATTTTCCTCGCTGAGTAACATGATATAGTGTAATCTAATATGTTGAGGACATATTCCTCGCTGAGTAACATGATATAGTGTAATCTAATATGTTGAGGACATATTCCTCGCTGAGTAACATGATAGAGTGTAATCTAATATGTTGAGGACATATTCCTCGCTGAGTAACATGATATAGTGTAATCTAATATGTTGAGGACATATTCCTCGCTGAGTAACATGATATAGTGTAATCTAATATGTTGAGGACATATTCGTGGGTTGTGTTACAATGTGATATGTAAGCCTGGTTCATTATTATGTTACGCAAGATAATTTGAAGAGTGTCAAGTCCGTAGTCAACCTTTGAGGCTGATGATGTCACGAAAACTCATCTAACTTCTTATAGCGGAAATTTGTTATACAAACCTTCCATAAAATACAGGTGACCGTGTGATGCAACTGTCATGTTTTAACCCCTACTGTACCGGCGACGTCTTTTCAGATTTATTCTAGCTATATTTAGATGATTTTGCGCAGATTAAGAAGGATATGTGGTAGTAGAAAGGGTTGATTGCTGGAGGCCCTTTTCAACCTGAATTCAATCGTCTAATATTTGCCAGAATATCTTGAAAAACGATGTCACCGGTATTGAATGAGTTAAACTCGTCCTTTGACCTGTGTACCCATAATCCATCCACCTTGCATCTCGTCAATATGCAACATGAGTCCGCCAGGTCCAACAACGTGACCTTATGCGTGACAGTGAGCAAGCAGCGTGGTGACGTCAGATCAAGGGTTAGACTCACAATATGTACAGTTACTGACAAATGTTCACGAGTTCTTGCGATTTTCTTTGTGCAAATATATCCATTTTGATTGATGTTCGACTCAAATCAGATATATATTTGAAATGAGATAATATGTATTTATTACTTTATGTAATCTGAATATCCATTTAAATGGATGTATTTGCATAACAAAAATCACAGGAGCTCACTAACATTTGTCAGTAGCTGTACAACGATCCTGACACAGAGATGACAATATTCATAAGTATCCGCCGTTCTGTTTAAATCGGGCATGATCAAATTTTGCCTAAATTTCTTCTAAACTTGTCCCACGTCTATGACATACCCCATGTTGCAGAATTTAATATAAGTAGTTTACATTTAATACTGGACTGTAGAAAATGGTGTTTATACAAAAAAATAATAATTTATATATATACAAATATATATATACTGTATATACTGTATATACAAATATTGCTACATATACTGTATATACAAATATTGCTACATATACTGTATATACTGTATATACAAATATATATACTGTATATACTGTATATACAAATATATATATACTGTATACACTGTATATACAAATATATATATACTGTATATACTGTATATACAAATATATATATATACTGTATATACTGTATATACAAATATATATATACTGTATATACTGTATATACAAATATATATATATACTGTATATACTGTATATACAAATATATATATACTGTATATACTGTATATACAAATAATAAATAAATAAATATTATTAAATAAAGACATAACAGACTGACGGGGCCCTATTTATGGTTAAAGGGCGGAATGGGTTTAGGTATAAAGTCTAAGAGGCACTCCCATGTTATCATTACTATTGCCTTGAAGCCATCCACTTTCATCTTATTTCATAGTCCATCTACCTCTCCAGGTTTCTCGTTTTGTTTTCTTCTTTCCCTGTATTCACTCCCCCTTACTCTGCTTGCCTTTGGTAAGTCTTCTGTCTTTGGGGAAGGTTCAACGATTCACACACAAAGCAAATATTTACAATAACACAGTCAGAACACATTTAAAAACTAAATGCTAATATTATATTGTTTAATATGAATACTTGTAGTTGTTGTTGAACAAACATTGTTCAGACTAATGTATATACTACTTGAATATTTAATCCCATCAGTATATACATTGGAAGACCATCTGTTTACGGTGGTTAACACTGGATTAACTTAATATAATTGTCCCCTAGAGCCATCACTCAACAACATTTGTAACAGAGTCATGCCTTGATAATTGTCAATACAAAATCCTCATACCGGTTGGTAAATGGATATGTGCTTAACTAAATTCTAGAACTTAAAACTATAATAAAAAATAAATCAATAAAAAACGAAAATCAAGGGCCAGTGACCCAAGGTTCTTTTGGCGAACACTAATAATATATCAGGGGAAAGGAACGTGATTAGTTGCACAGTGTTGATCTTGTTGGTCTATTTATTTTTTATTTTTTTATTTTTTAAATATTTGGCCATCATTAAAAACATTATGAAAGCACATATTGTGTGCTATACGAAATTGGGACTGGCCTATTATGCCACTTTTAGTCCGACATAATATTATTTGCCCCCTTGGGCTCAAGTTTTATCTATTCCAGTTTATGCTTCCGCTGTCACAGTTCGGTTTTGGTTTTCGACTCCCTCAATTTATCATTTGTTCTTTCTTCCACCGCGAATATTGTTTCCATCTATCTTGTCTCGTAAGTAATCCAGTCTATTTATGTTATTCCTGATTGAATCAATGAATTATTTCTATCACCAAGCAATTATATTCTCAATTCGAATTATTGTTCAAAGCAATAAGAATGGTTACTCATAGTATGAATGATATTATCTGGAAATAGAAGTATCGATTGTATGAATTATTAATGAACAGGTGGGATGACACATTTATGTATGTTTCAGAAATAATGTAGTTTTCAATCGTTTGAGATAAATGTAACAGGTGTATAGGTAGCGCCAACTAACTTGACAGTAATCTTGATCCCTGACCTCTTTGTAACTCTAAATGGCCATAGATCAAACTGGCTGTACATATCTACACCTATTTCCTGGTGGTCTCTTCCCAAATGATAGAAAGGTCAGCCCTATTGCTTTCATTAATTTCGAGTTTTAAGAAGTTAAGGGGTCAAGATTATTGTCAAGTTCGCTGGCGCTACCTATAGTAACTTATATGTTTCGTTCATTATAGTTACGAAATTCATATTGCTGTTTCACTCTAATTCTCCTCCATGTAAAAGCATGCCTTACATTGTCAAATGTTTGTATTATTAAATGTTTGTATTATTATAACTATTAACCCTTATTTAGCGGCGAGCAACATAAGTCGAGTTAAAAAAAGCTGGACTATGTGGCGGCGCTCGACATAACTCGAGTGGCAATTTCAGCACGTAATGTGGCTGAGAGAGAGAGACAAGTGGTGGCAGGAGACTAGCGAGCGTATGACTGCTCCAGACCACCGCGGCGAACCTACTGACACAAATCTCAGCTCCCTCCTCCCTCTCTCACTCGCTACATACTCAATTATGTACTGAAAGTACCGAATTACCTGCTTTTTGCACTCGCGTTGCACGGTTATTGCAAGAAAACTATCCATCATACAAGGATCGTTATGGTGTCATTCGAAAGCTCTGTTTATGCCCTTTCAGGGATAGGTACTTGTTTTACGTTCTGGGTCTTATTTAGGCATGAAAATGATCACGTAAACAGCCCTATTTTGGCTAAAAACACCCCGCTGTGCGGTACACATAAATAAACCGCATAGGCCGCTCGTAAGGTGTTAACATTATTACTATAATAATAATTATTATTATTATTTAAAATATTATTATTATTATTATTATTATTATTATTATTATTATCGTTATTATAATTATTATTATTGAAGGAGTAATTATTCCGCTCTTCAGAGGGAAAGTATTAAGGGGATCAGGTGTTAGCCTTAATCGAGAAGGAGATTGTGAAGGAGTTATTCCGTCAGCCAATCAGGAAACAGGATTAGCTCAGGTGTGCCAGCCATATTTACCCTTTACTTCTTGTCCTTGGGAACACCCTGGAACTCCCGCACTCTCAACCAATCACCAGCCTCCTTTAACCCTTCCTACCCGGTCTGCCTGTAAGGACAGCACGAAAGAAGGGCCGCTACCCGGTATGCCTTATCTAAGGCATGAGCTTAATAGCCTAATTAAGCTTGGTCCGAACGCCGTGCGTACGACGTATGTCAACAAACCCAAGCGTTCGTCACCGCACCTCCGAAAACAAGAAGGAGAAGACTCCTCAATGTTATTGTTCTGACGTCATGACGAAATTAGTGTCTAAAAAGCCCCCATATTGGCAACATCTCTGCAATATTGGCTCCACTGAAATCGTCATCACAACTGAACCAGTTGACTTACAGATCTCTACTCAATGCCAAAATACAGATTGAAAACCGCACTACAATTATAGATGAGTGGGAAAGTTCTAGCAGTGAAAATAAACATTAATACGGTAGCCTAGGCCTAGACGTTTTTCAGCCATATCGCCCGGGTAGGGGCGACCGTCATTTGGTAAGACAGCCCCTGGAGGAAGGGTTAATGCACGACAGCAACCGCTTATTATCCTCTCACATACGCCCGGCTCATATCTTGCCCGTACTTTCTATCCTGGTAACAAGCGTTCTAGTACAATGGTGCCACCCTCTTACTCCCGTCAGCCACTAAAGAACGTAACTAATAAGCTCCCAGGAAAATATTACTGGGATGAAACCAGGCAGATGAAGGATCCTAGGATTCAAAGCGAGCGGGCTGATATAGCCAGACCCACGCGCGGCTCAGCCAATCAGAGGGCCACATTGTGCTGTGGAGGGGTATAAAGGGAGGCCGTGGACGGGGCCACAGGAGACAGACAGACGATGGTACTGTGACGCCTACCAGCATTGGCAGAATCGCCTCCCGGTAGCCACTAGCGCTCGCCAGGGCAGTGAAATGGGTTACAGTTATCAGAGAATGTTATACTTTCTTTCTTGTGAATCGTCATGTCACAGCCAGTATAGAAGTGGTCTTTATTTTCGTCTGTGACAATGCATTATATTTTATATCATCAGTTATAAGTTTAATGTATAAGACTGAATGATACAGCTAGAGAGTGTGAGTGAGTAAGTGCAGGAGGCAGAGTGTTGTGCGCGTAGTGTTACGCGTTGTCTCGGTGACGTCATACCACGGCCGGGCCCTCTGAGTGGCTGGCCGCCTTGCCGCCCTCCTGCCACGGCAGGAGGTAGTCCCCCCGCACTCCCTGCTGCCTTTGTGCCTTCCTTGCTCAGAGTTTGCCTGACCAGCATACCCTTCACACCTCCCTTGCCATCTGTCCCCAACTTCCACCTATAAAACACTTTCTCTCTCTCTCAACTTCTTACCTCTTATTCTTCTAATCTATTTAACATCATAACTCCCCTTTGGTTCTGCACGATTTCATATATCGGCCATCGTAATATATGCTGGAGCTCTCAGATATTCCATGTTTAGTTAGACATTTTGGAAGGGTTAACATTTTGTCTGTAGATGTTCGACACACTCGTGGTGTCTCCCTACCTATTTCTTGGTTGTCTGCTGGGCTATTTAATGCTAGACTGGGGTGAGGCTATTGGTGTTGTGATTTCCGATGTGTACCAGGTTTTGTTGAACTTGTACAATCGCAACGGATACGTGGGAAGCCTAGCTTGTCTTTCTGACTGTGTACCTTGTGAGTTTAGCACTGTGTTGCGAGTGAGGGCTATTGCCTCTGCTACCCTACACTGTGCTAACTCGTTTTGCTTTGACTTGAAGAGGGTCGCCAGGAGAGAACCAGATACTAGCGATATGGATCTCTCAAGAGAGCACCCCGTCATTTAACGTAATTTGGCCGTACAGTCTTAACCCTTAAAAAGCGGCTCACCACATAAGTCGTTTTTAATAAAGCTGGACTATGTGGCGGCGCTCGACATAGGTCGAGTGGCAATTTCAGCACGTAATGTTGCTGAGAGAGAGAGACAAGTGGTGGCAGGAGACTAGCGAGCGTATGACTGCTCCAGACCACCGCGGCGAGCCTACTGACACGAATCTCAGCTCCCTCCTCCCTCTCTCACTCGCTACATACTGAATTATATGGGGAAAGTACCGAATTACATGCTTTTTGCACTCGCGTTGCACGGTTATTGCAAGAAAACTATCCATCATACAAGGATCGTTATGGTGTCATTCGAAAGCTCTGTTTATGCCCTTTCAGGGATAGATACTTGTTTTACGTTCTGGGTCTTATTTAGGCATGAAAATGATCACGTAAACAGCCATATTTGGGCTAAAAACACCCCGCTGGGCGGTACATATAAATAAACCGCATAGGCCGCTAAAGAAGGGTTAAGGACCTCGCTAGGCTACGAGCCGCTTGCTCAGCCATTGTTTCCTAGCCTACGACATCCCAGCTAGACTTTATTCGCCTAGCAGACACCCGATTAGGATTATAAGCTCTTATGTTATGTATGCAGCATTTTTATTCACGTTAATTGTAAGCCTTGGTTGTTGTTGAGTTGCACAACCCGAGCAGGCTTTTGTGTTGCCTGAGGAAGTACTTCTTTTGTTGTTGGAGATAATACTATTGCGCATTTATCGTTATTCCCGTGTCAGTTAACACTGTATGTCCCTACACTTGTCATATCTTGTTCCTGCTTTATATAACAGTTCAAAATCCGATTCGATCATCTTAAGCAGCATTACACTTTCTTCAGAAGATTCCTGTTCGATGCTTTAGGACTTTCATTCACTTTCTTTAATATAGGAGTGATAGTTTATTATTGTTTAGAGTAACTTTAATTATACCTTCTTCTTGTTTGCATTAAATCATTCCAGTGATTTAATTAAGCTCTCTATCTTTTTCCTTGTATACATTATTAACGTAATTGTATGTTGTTGTGATCAGGCTGTATCAGAGATCATCAGCCTGTAGTTCTAGTGCATTTATACCGAGTTAGAGGATACCCCGCTATCGCAGATTTAACTCTGGAGGGTATAGGGTTTTTTTGTGCGCCGGCATTATAAGTTCGAGGGTTGGATCCAGTGTTACCATTGTGGCTGTGTGCCTTTCTAGTCCAATGATTAAGAGCCCTTGTTTTATACGAGTCCCGTTCGTAACAAATGGCGACCTTGCTCAGGATTTTGTGAACTTACAGAAATATTGCAGGAGTGTTGTGGTCATTTGTTTTTGTTTAAAGGAATATAGTGGACACAGATTTTTTTTTGGCAAGTAGTATAACACTTAAGAGCCTTCAAGCATTTTTGAGTGAATAGTGCTACATGATAGTTTAGGTACTCCCTTTTTTTTATAAACGTTGAGAATTTTCGGTGGACACTATGTCAGACGACGGATCAGTGTACAGTGAGTACACAGTACGGGAAGCAGACTCTGAGGTGCAGCAGCGGGGTTTGTTAGAAGGCATTAGAGTAATAACTATTGAGAAGGATGCAAGGAAGTTTCTGGAGATACCTATTACTGTTGACCGGGTGTCGGGGATTGATCGGTATGGTCTCCAGTGTTTGGCCACGGTCATGGGGCATGTGGGCACTAGCAGCATGTCGAGAGGTGACCTGGTGGCCTGGGTGCTCGGCGGGGTGCGTGGGGCTTCGGGTGGAGCGGGAGCTGGGGCACCTTCGGCCCAGCCCCCATTCCACTCGACTCCTACCATGGCGCCCCCTCGGCCTCCGTAGCCGGGTACGTTCCCGCAGGACGATAGTCACTGGCAGCGTGGTTTGCACTTGGGTGAGTCTCCAATTGTTGCATCTCCTCCTCCTCAAGGTTTAACGGCAGATATCCTCTTCCAGCTTGAGATGGCTAAAATGCAGGCTGAGCAACGAAAGCATGAATCTGAGATTGAGATGGCTAAGATTCAGCAACGGCAGCGAAAGGTTGAGTCTAAGGAGAGAAAAGCCATGTACTGTGCAGACAAAGATCTTGAGAAGTCTAGGATGGAGTCAACAGGCCAGCGTCTCGGTTCTGGGAATAGAGGTCTTGATCAGTCTTTATCGCACCTTCTCAAGTTAGTCCCTGTATTTGACGAGTCGGGTGTCACCGAATTTTTCATGCGTTTTGAGAAGAAGTGCCGGGAGCACCAATGGCCCGAGGTTAAGTGGGCAGCCCTTGTTTCCTCTAGGTTGGTTGGCAAAGGACTCAAGGCATATGATGCGTTGCCTTTGGAGTCGTGCATCGATTATGAGGTATTGAAGGAGGCTGCTCTGCGGGCGTACGAGTTACAACCAGAGACGTACAGATTGAAGTGCCGGGGTGAAACGAAGGGTCGTGAGTGCACCTTTCTTGAGCATGCCCGGGATCTGTCCGATGCATTTAGAAACTGGCTGCGTTCTGAGAAGGCATCAACGTTTGAGGAGTTGAAATAGCTGATGCTTCTAGAAAAAAATTTCAAGTGTACGGGCGGCGATCTGAAGTTGAATCTTAAAGAAAAAAAACGAAAACTCTACAGGAGGCAGCTGAGATGGCTGACCGTAGGCTATCGCTGATTCGTGGGTGCGGGTATGCACAACGGAACGATGCAGGTAACAAGGAGCGCAACACTCCTCCCCCCCGAGTCAGTGATACACCATATAACAATAACAACAAGAGCAAGGATATTAAGTCTGACCATAAACCTAATACCGTCCCGTTTAAGAAGGGTCCGGGCCCTTCCCCACCTCAAGGGAAGCCCAAGGGGGAGTTAGAGTGTTTTCATTGTCATGAGAAGGGGCATTTTGCAAGAGCCTGTCCATGCAAGCTACCTAATGCAGTTGTGTCTTTGGCTCGCAACATTGGGGTGTCCCCGAAGTCGTCTGAGTTTGCCCGGGGTATAACGTCAGAGGCTGGGACACAGCCAGTGGAGAAGAATCCGGAAGGCTCGAACCTTGTCCGCGATGTCTTTTGTGACCATCGAGGGCATGGCTGCGTGAAGTGGGCTGGTAAGAAGCATGGAGTTGAGCTGTTGCGAAACACGGGTGCCTCTCAGACTTTGATGAAGAACTTTACTGGTAGACCAATAAACGCGGCATGGTGCAAGGTATCAATGCTATCAGGTCATACCCGTTGGTCAGGATGGAACTGGAGGTAGATGGTGTGACACGAGAGTTGGATGTTGGAATTGTGGAGAACTTGCCTGTTGGGGGCGTCGACCTCCTTCTCGGCAACGACTTTGCGGTGCCTACTTCTGAGGTTTCACCCTTAGTCGTTGCCGAGAAGCCGGCCGACGTGAGTAGGGAGGAACAGGAGTGGGTAGAGAAGTGTAAAGTACAACCTATGGCGTGCGTTGTTACAAGATCTCTTGCATCCAAAGTGTCACAGCCTATTCCTCAGTCTCTAGACCAGCGGAGGAACGGTCGGAAATAGCAAGCTAAAGTTGGGAGTTTTGTGAGTTTTGCTCCAGCGGCTCTCCTTAGCGGCTTAGTACTTGACTCAGAGGTGAGCTCCGGAGTGGCCCCAGAACCTGTCACCCCTAGTGACATGGTTGGCATGATGGCACTCCGCGACTTAGTAGTTCCCAGTTGGAGGAGAGTTGTGGGAACGGGTCTATCGAACACGAGGACGGGGAAACATGTCATGTGAACCTGTTGGAGGAGTTTGTGAGGCAACCACCTGAGCAGCCTAATGTCCCTGCGTTGGTCTGCAGCGGCCAAGGTGGAGAAGGAGAGGGGGGGCAGTAGGGCACAGGTGGAGGAGAGTTGGGATTGTCATGTCTCGGCGGAGCAGTGGGCGGGGGACACGAGTCTGGTGGCTGTGGAAGCGCTAGAGCACCTGCCCGAGCAGCAGTGTGCTGTGTTCCAGCACCAGCTCGGTTCATACCCCACTGGTTGTGCCGAGCACCCGAGCCTCACAACTCAGGCAGTGCAAGATGTTCCACGGGCAGGTCACTTGAATGTCCATAGACCGTTAGCCTCGTTGTTTCGGTGGTTCAAGGTGGGCGACGAGGCTTGGACATGGTTGTCAGGTCAGGGTCGACCCATGGCTGCCAAGGGTGGTGGTCAGAAGGAGGACATTGAGCAGACTGGTGAGGTTGGCTGTGGAGTGGATGTGCCAGGTCGTCGCATAGCCTCCCAATGCTGCTCTAGTTGAATGCAACAGCCCTACCATAGACCGACTGTATCTGGCCATGTCGCTAAAAGCGGTGATGCTGCGCAGGCAGATGTCGTCGTATGGAATGCGGGGGTGCGCATGTACGGTATCGACGGTGAAGCCTTAGCAATAATGAACTATTGCACAGGTGGTACTGATTGTCCCTCTCATGACCTGGCTGTTCTAGGGACGAAGGTGGAGAAGGAGGGAGACTACAGGGTAGAAGCTGCGGTCTCGGCTGGGTTGTGGGAGGGCACTAGGCATGTTGTTCTGCGAGATAAGTGGTTTACTAGGCTGTGGCAGTGCATCCGCATGTTTGTTGCTTCTCCAGGCCTGATATACGGGGTAGAATCCGACATGGAGGCTGGAGACAGTGCAAGGCTCAGTTTAATTCCCTACCATATAAATCCTTCTCAACAGCCTGTCGTGAAAACAGAGCTAGACGACATGTGGAAAAAGGGTCTGAAGGATAAGGGATATCGTGAGTGGTCGTTGCCAGTGAGTTTGCAACCGGAGTTGAGTGGCAAGATCCGTGTGTATGGTGATTGCAAGAGTATGGAAGCATTATCCCTGACAGACACCTATCCATTGCCCAAGGGTCTGAGGGATAAGGGATATCGTGAGTGGTCGTTGCCAGTGAGTTTGCAACCTGAGTTGAGAGGCAAGATCCGTGTGTATGGTGATTGCAAGAGTGTGGAAGCATTATGCCTGACAGACTCCTAGCCATTACCTAGAGTTGACGATACCATAGACCGCATCGGGGCTGTATCGCTAATCACGAAGGTAGAACTAGTGAAAGGTTATTGGCAGGCCCCGTTGCCGGAAAGAGCGAAGAGAAGTTCCAGTCTTGTGATGAACTGGGCAGTTTATCAGTGTCAGGTGTTGTTGTGCTGCCGGAACACAAGTTGGATGTGTGGCATGCTAAGGGCACTGATAATGTTTTGGCTGATTGTTTGTCACGGGAGGGTTTGTTTGCAGGAGAACCCTTGCCGTTCAGTCAGTGTGTGTTGAGAGTGGAGTAAAATAGGCTTGCCCCTGTAGAGCAGCCATCAAAAACAACATTAAAATTAAATAAAAACAAAATCACATAAAAAAAATCTTTCTTTTGATAGTTAATTGTAAGATGCCAATGTTATAGCTAAAGTCCTAAGTGGAACCTGTCTTTCACTTAGGAGGCTGGGCTCTGTGAAGCTCGCTCTGGGAGCATAGCAGGCTAAAATTATACTATTATGTTTGGGAGGGGTTATAAGATTTTATTTATGCTAAAATGTTGTTTTGTTTATGATTGAGCTTTGCATTTCATTTCTGGCTTAGTGGCTGGTTGTGGCGGGTCTTGTTGGTATTCTGCCTTGTCAAATATGGTGCTCGGCTAATGTTGAGCGTCCCATATCTTGGGCGGGGTGTGACGCCTACCAGCGTTGGCAGAATCGGCTCCCTGTATCCACTAGCGCTCTCCAGGGCAGTGAAATGGGCTACAGTTATCAGAGAATGTTATACTTTCTTTCTTGTGAATTGTCATCTCACAGGCAGTATAGAAGTGGTCTTTATTTTCGTCTGTGAAAATGCATTATATTTTATATCATCAGTTATAAGTTTAATGTATAAGACTGAATGATACAGCTAGAGAGTGTGAGTGAGTAAGTGCAGGAGGCAGAGTGTTGTGCGCGTAGTGTTACACGTTGACTCGGTAACGTCATGCCACGGCCGGGCCCTCTGAGTGGCTGCCCGCCTTGCCGCCCTCCTGCCACGGCAGGAGGTAGTTCCCCCGTACTCCCTGCTGCCTTTGTGCCTTCCTTGCTCAGAGCTTGCCTGATCAGCATACCCTTCACACCTCCCTTGCCATCTGTCCCCAACTTCCACCTATAGAACACTCTCTCTCTCTCTCAACTTCTTACCTCTTATTCTTCTAATCTATTTAACATCATAACTCCCCTTTGGATCTGCACGATTTCATATATCGGCCATCGTAATATATGCTGGAGCTCTCAGATATTCCATGTTTATTTAGACATTTTGGAGGGGTAAACATTTTGTCTGTAGAGGTTCGACACACTCGTGGTGTCTCCCTACCTATTTCTTGGTTGTCTGCTGGGCTATTTAATGCTAGACTGGGGTGAGGCTATTGGTGTTGTGATTTCCGATGTGTACCAGGTTTTGTTGAACTTGTACAATCGCAACGGATACCTGGGAAGCCTAGGTTGTCTTTCTGACTGTGTACCTTGTGAGTTTAGCACTGTGTTGCGAGTGAGGGCTTTTGCCTCTGCCACCCTACACTATGCTAACTCATTTTGCTTTGACTTGAAGAGGGTCGCCAGGAGAGAACCAGATACTAGCGATCTGGATCTCTCAAGAGAGCACCCCGTCATTTACCGTAATTTGGCCGTACAGTCTTAAGGACCTCGCTAGGCTACGAGCCGCTTGCTCAGCCATTGTTTCCTAGCCTACGACATCCCATCTAGACTTTATTCGCCTAGCAGACACCCGATTAGGATTATAAGCTCTTATGTTATGTATGCAGCATTTTTATTCACGTTGATTGTAAGCCTTGGTTGTTGTTGAGTTGCACAACCCGAGCAGGCTTTTGCATTGCCTGAGGAAGTACTTCTTTTGTTGTTGGAGATAATACTATTGCGCATTTATCGTTATTCCCGTGCCAGTTAACACTGTATGTCCCTACACTTGTCATATCTTGTTCCTGCTTTATATAACAGTTCAAAATCCGATTCGATCATCTTAAGCAGCATCAGACTTTCTTCAGAAGATTCCTGTTCGATGCTTTAGGACTTTCATTCACTTTCTTTAATATAGGAGTGACAGTTTATTATTGTTTAGAGTAACTTTAATTATACCTTCTTTTTGTTTGCATTAAATCATTCCAGTGATTTAATTAAGCTCTCTATCTTTTTCCTTGTATACATTATTAACGTAATTGTATGTTGTTGTGATCAGGCTGTATCAGAGATCATCAGCCTGTAGTAGTAGTGCATTTATACCGAGTTAGAGGATACCTCGCTATCGCAGATTTAACTCTGGAGGGTATAGGTGTTTTTTGTGCGCCAGCATTATAAGTTCGAGGGTTGGATCTAGTGTTACCGTTGTGGCTGTGTGCCTTTCTAGTCTAATGATTAAGAGCCCTTGTTTTATACGAGTCCCGGTCGTAACAGTACCTGCCCAGAACACATTGGCATGCTCTAAGCAGACACAACCCCCTTGCTCACCTTGGCATCTATGGGGAGATAAATAAGTCTGTTCCAGACCTCCAGCAGCCGAGCCCTGATAAATACAAGACGAGCTGGGATCCAGTACACCGCCTACCCTTGGCACAGATACACCTACAATATCCTGATGCCTGTCGACACATCACTAGCCTTCACACAATAAGCCAAACAATTCAAGATTGTAACCTGGTGGTGAATGGTAGCGAGAAGAGTGACCAGATGTATTGGCCAGCTTTGAAGTGGTGAAGAGAGAAAGAAGAGATCTCCTTTCTGCTAGACCGGGCATTGTGTTCCAACAATATAATATATGTGTCCTTATAGGACAATCAAAGAGAAAATGATTAAACAATTAATGAAATAAAGAGATGATATGTTGAGAGATATAGCTGGTATTGTTAGTAAAGGCACTCAGCCAGTTAGCTAGTAATAGTACAGGATCTTATAGGGTATTATGTAAAGATATGTTTAATATTAATTTGAGTTCTTCGGGATAAAGCTATAAGGGGAAATAATTTATATAGCCCATGTAACTGAGATAACTAGGCTTAGCTGAGCAGTGTTCCGGGGTTTAGTATTTGCAACATAGGTTAGACTTAGCTGGAGAAATAGTTAGAGAAGGGCTTCAGCCCAAACCTATTTAATACTCTTTTTGTTATAAGGAAACAACATTTATTAATTAGATATTCACCTCGTCGACAGCATACTTTCGATTACGCGTAAATATCTAGTCAACTAATATTAAGGATCTCATTGTTTGAATACTAGTTTATAACATTGTTAAGGTGACATAAATGACATAGCATTCTGATATTGTCTAAGTGATATAAATACCTGTTGATTTAGTAATTGTGTTTAATATTGATAAAGGGATTCAACCCCTCTTTGGCGGCGCCTGCCTTAAGTCGGTTAGAGAGCCAAGTCCTAAAAAGCGGGGCCCGCCTTATGTCGTATGCGGATTTTAGCACATAATCGGCTCTGAGAGAGAGTCCGAGCGGTGGGAGGAGCACGGGTGGGCTCTGACCGTTCGGCACGGACCCAGTTCCGCCACTGACGGTTACATCACATCCCACTATATCCCTGGTCCCGCAAGACAGGGTAAAAACTGACGAAATTACTGTATTTTAGGGATTTTCCCTTTGCTTTGCACGATCGTTGCAAGAGAACCCTTGGTCGTACATGGATGATTCAGGTGTCATTGGAAAGCTCAATTATCGCCCTTTCACGGATACATAATTGTATTACGCTCTGCCTCTTCTTTATGCATGAAAAAGAGCGTGGAATGAAGCTCGTTTAAGGTAAAACTACCCGCTTGACAGGTAGTAGCGTTACAAAACTAGCCGCTCGTTGAGTGTTAAGAATGCGGATTGAGTAATTGTTTTCTAGTATGGTCATGGTGATATAAATACCTATGGATTGATTAATCGTGTCTAATATGATTAAGGTGATTTAATCCCATATAAAGGAATAAATGTTTCTGATATTGTTAGGGTGATTTGAGTACAAATTGATTAAAATTAAATCCTCGGTCCTAATATTGTTAAAGTCATTCAAGGACACATTGAGGAAGAGTTAGAGTATAGTATTGTCAACCATTGTACAAAGGAGTACAAAGGAAATCAAGCAACAACAGATCTAGTGACCCTTCTAGGTTGCTTGTCCTCCAAAACACTGAGGATCAAGTGTCCAAACAGTGGTTTAGAGTGGGTAAGGAAACATTGGAAAGGGAATTACTGCCCTGGAACTAATGTCCGTGGCAGGATTAGGAAGTTAGTAGGGGACAGATGGGTTAGTAACTGAGGGGGGGATAAAATAAAGTTATTCATTTACAAACGCAGTCAGTCGCGGGTTTGATGCGAGATATTTGTCTAGGCGGAGTTTAAATGAATCAACGGTGATGCAGTCTATAACGTTTCGGGGAAGCCCATTCCACAAGTTGACAACTCGATTGAAGAAGAAATTCTTAGATTCGTGTGAGTTAAAAGATTTACCAATAATTTTGCAACCGTTTCCCCGCGTGTAATTAGATTGGTCGATAGTGAAGTACTTACTACAGTTCATATTGTCGATGCCTTTGATGATTTTGAACACTTGAATTAAGTCACCTCTTAATCTGCGCTGGGTTAAAGGAAATAGATTTAATTCTCTAAGACGCTCTTCGTATGGTTTGTTCTTTAGGCTAGGTATCATTTTGGTAACTCTACGTTGAACTCGTTCTAGCTTGTTTATATCTTTTTGGTAATAAGGTCACCAGGATTGAACGCAGTATTCCAGAAGAGGGCGGACTAAGGAATTGTAAAGGGTTAGGATAACGTCTTTGGATTTATGCTCAAATGACCTGCCTATAAAGCCAATTATTTTGTTTGCCTTCTTAACAACTTCTGAACATTGTTGACTCGGTTTTAGGTTACTCGATATTGTTACTCCCAGATCGGTTTCTCTGTTTACATTCTTAAGCTGAGTGCCATTCATCGAATAGTTTGCTTTCTCATTTAGGTATCCGATATGTAGTACTTTACATTTATCCTCATTGAAACTCATTTGCCAAATTTGGGCCCAACATGACAATTTATCTAGATTGTGTTGCATATCGTCAACTTGTTCTTTTGAGAGTACGCTATTTGCAATTTTTGTATCGTCAGCAAATTTTGAGATTGTGCAGGTGAGACCCTCATCTATGTCGTTGATGTAAATTAGAAAGATAATTGGTCCTAGTACCGATCCCTGGGGTACCCCGCTACTTACATTGGTCCATTTAGATGCCTTACCGTTTATGACTACTCTTTGCTTTCTGTCGCTGAGCCAATTTTCTATCCATTTCAACACACCGTCTTGTATTCAATGCGCTTTTAGTTTTAGCAGTAAACGTTTGTGGGGAACTTTGTCAAAGGCCTTTTGAAAATCAAGGTATATAATATCTACAGCTTTACTCTCATCGTAGAGGTTGAGGATATCGTGGAAGAAGTCTAAGAGGTTTGTTAAACAGGAACGTTTTTTACGAAAGCCGTGTTGAGTATCTTTAAGTATGTTATTTTCCTCTAAGTGATTTACGAGTCTGTCTCGTATGACCGTTTCTAGCATTCTACATACAACTGAGGTTAAGCTAATTGGACGATAGTTACTGGGTAGGGATTTGCTGCCTTTTTTGAATATCGGTGTTACGTTGGCTAGCTTCCACTGATCAAGCATAGTTCCAGACTGCAAGGATTTATTGAATAGTAATGTCAGTGGTTTGGAGAGCTCATCCTTATCTTCCTTTAGAACTCTAGGCGAGATTGTATCAGGTCCAGGCGTTTATTTTACCTTGAGTTTATCTAAACAATTCAATACTTCTCTCTCTGTAACGGTGATATTGCTTAAAACATCTGAATTATCAATCTGAATCGGCGATGGTGTAGGGATATCACTGAGGTCTTCTGTTGTAAAAACTGATGCAAAAAAGATATTCAGGGCATTACTCATTTGTACTTCGTCTTTGGTGTATTCTCCATTTTCATCGACTAATGGTCCAACAGTTGAAGTAACTACTTTTTTCTTTCTGATATAACTATAGAATTCTTTCGGGTTTGTTTTACTTTGATTCGCAATATGTAACTCTAAGGTCTTTTTACTTTGCTTAATTAACTTTTTGGCTTTGCGTCGTAGCTCTACAAATTTCACCCGTTCTTCGTCATTTTGTGAAGATTTTAATCTATCATTAGCAAATTTTTTAGCAAGCAGGCAGTTTGAAATATCTTTATTCCACCATTTGGGCTTATTATTATGGCCTGGACGCCGTATTTTCGATGGTATGCAGTCTTGCACTGCCTTTAGGTAAGTGGTTTCGAATAACTTCCAAGATGTATTTATGTCGTTATTGTTAATTAAAAAGCTCCAGTCAGTTTCTTTAAACATAGCTCTAAGTTTATGGAAGTTTGCTTTCTTAAAATTAGGGACTTTTTCGATGTTACTATTTGGTTCGTTACTAGTAAAATTTAAAGTGAAAGTTATCGTACGATGGTCGCTGTTACTGAATTCATCACCAACATTCAAATTCTCTATTAATTCTTCTTTTGTTGCAAGTACAATGTCAAGAACGTTATTACCACGGGTTGGCGTTCGAATAAATTGATAAAGCGAACTCTCTTGCAAGTTCGTATACAAGTCATGTCCGGAGTGTGAAGTAAGGGTATCGCCCCACTTGGTCACAGGTAAATTAAAGTTGCCAAAAATTACGGTATCTTGTGAGTTACTTACATCTGCAATTTGTTCGTAAATTTCTCGGTCAGTTTGCACTGATTGAGCTGGAGGTCTGTATATTAATGCAAGTATTATTTTTGTACCTTTATTATTCTTTATTAGCACAAAAGATGCGTCGACGTTCACAATTTGAGGTTTTGACAAGAGGGTAGGGTTAAGACTTTCTTTGATATAAAGTAAAACGCCACCTCCATTTCGATTTTTTCGGCTTTTCTCAAACATTACATAACCGGGAAGTGAATACTCTGCTAAAAAGTCTCTATCTTCTGTATTGAGTCAAGATTCTGTTATGCCAATCACATCATAATTTTCTGTAAACACTAGCTCCTCTAAATCTGAAAATTTATTGCGTATGCTACGAGCGTTTGCATAGAAAACCTTTAAATTTGTTATTTTAGAACTCACGGAACGCTCTTTAATAATATTTTTGGTTCTTGTCGGATCTATGTTCATGGCTGTCCTCGGTCCTCGCTGTCTTCGGTCCTTATCACTGGTGGTCCTCGGTTGCCTCTGTTTTTTTCTTGGCGTTGGATGATTTATGTCACTGCTGCTTCTTCTCGGATGGCGTTTTTTTATCCATGGCTGCGGACTGCTTCGTGTAGGAGACGACCCATGCGTGCCCATTGTGAATATAGTTATGTGCCTTTGGGTCGGAGTCGAAGTGGGTCAAAGCTCTGAATAGTGATTGTCCAGATAGGTAGTAATGGGAATGTAACAAATCCGAAGTGGAATCTATACTGAGATGTCGTAGGTATTCAACTAATAGTTGGAACCCATCTTGACCCGAACATAGAACCAATTGCTATGCGGATAATGGATACCATGGGAGTTTGCTAAATAAATATGCAAACTTTCAAACAACTGTTGAATTATTCCTACCCTAGTAGAGCAGTGATTTTAAGTTTAAGTACTACAATTATTATTATTATTTTTATTTTTATTTTATATATTTATATATATAATGTATACTGTATATATATATATATACATTTTTGTTTTCAATCTTGGGATTCGGGTCTTTGATGTAACCTGTAGCTCTTGTGAGGCCCAGAGCTTATCAAATGAAACTGAAACTTCGGGATATTGAGTACTTCATTTTTGAAACACAAGATATCAGCACCTTATCTATTCACATCACGGATTAATCAATGCCATACCATAGTTACAGTCCTTGAAAATGGCTGGGAATATTGTATGTGTAAGTATTGTATGTACAAAGGAGTACAAAGGAAGAGAAGCAACAACAGGTCTTGCAACCCCTCATGGTTACTTGCCTTCCAAAATACATAAAGGAAAACAAGCAACAATAGGTCCTGCGACCCCTCAAGGTTATGTGCCCTCCAACATACTGCTGTTTCTAGTGTCCAACAGTATTTCAGAGATATAAAGATGTGAAATGGAAATACTTCCCTGGGGATATCAACGGTGTTGCAGTCTATAACATCTCGGAGAAAGCCATTCCTCAAGTTGACGACTCGATTGAAGAAGAAATTCTTGGATTCTTGCGAGTTGAATGATTTACCAATGATTTTGCAACAATTTCCCTGTGTATACTTTGATCGGTTAATCATAAAGTATTTACTACAGTTCATATCGTCTATGCCTCTGATGATCTTAAAGACTTAAAGGTCGCCTCTTAATCTGCGCTTGGTTAGGGAAAACAGATGTAATTATTTAAGATGTTCCTCATATGTTTTTTTCTTTAGACTGGGAATAATTTTAGTGACGTTGAACATGTTCCAGTTTGTATATATCCTTTTGATAGTAAGGGTACCAGGACTGAATGCCATATTTCAAGAGTGGGCAAACTAAGGAATTATAAAGTGAGGTTTACATCTTTGGAATTATGCTCAAAGGACCTGCCTATGAAACCAATAATTGTGTTTGCTTTCTTAACCCACTGAGCACTAGCTAATTAATAATAAAAACATGTTGTGGGACCAGCAGATTTTGCTAATATTTTTTTTTTCCAAATAGGTTAAATAGGTGAGAAATGAATAATAAACAAAAAAAACTCACCTCGGTCATTTGGGGGTCTTAAGGGGGGGGGGGGGGGATAGCCTCAGACATCAGTTGGTGCCGGGCGGTCTTCAAACCTCCCGCCTGCCATACCAAAGCTGAGCGCAGCAGCTTGGCAGATGTACGATGCGTCCAGTTTTCGAGTGACAGTTATTTTTACCACCCGAGAATCATGTGTGCCTTCATATTTCATATATTAGCAACATGTATTACATAATGTCATTGTAAGTGAAGTTACAGTGTGATAAGTGATAGATTTAAGTTTTATAAGTACCGACGAGTGGCAATTCCCGCGCGCGTCCTGGTTACCGTGGCGAGTGGCGGCCATCTTGGTCCTGGACTCACAATACACACAAGGCCAGCTGACCGACAGCCGATTCCCCCATACACATTCCCTTTCATTCAATGCCTCTCACGCACTGTTTATTTATTTTATACTTTACCGTATGTTTTATAGTTAGAATATAAGTTTTACACATTGTCTTAGGCACCTTTGACTTGGAAATATGGGTTTTGACATTGTATTTTTAGTGGGGAGACTGGGGAGGTGGTGCTAAAGGCAGGGGGCACTGGGGGAGTGGGGGAGGACCAGTGTACCACATAGGCCTCGCTTGTTGTGTACGTAGCAACATGAAACACTCTCTCGTCTCTCGTCTCTTCTTACCCCTACGATGACCTGGCGGAATTTTGAGGAATTGCATTGGGTCTGGGTCATCCTCCTCTTCCCCACTTGGTGGAGAGTCAACTATGTCAAGGGGAGCAGTAGGAGAACGATACACATCGCGAGGCGACGAGGTAGGTCCGATACTCATGAACTACACAGGACAACTGGCGAGTCTGGGGGCCCAGTCCTCCACTTCCTACCTCCTCCCGCACTCTCTCTCCCCACTCCCCACTGTGGCTGGACTTGAGTATGGCCAAATATTGCCACTGTTGGGCAACATCATAAGGTATATCCCATATAAATTTGAACCCTCTAGCTACCATAGGACAAGAATAAATAAGCTCGAAAGTGGCGGTGAGATAAGTGGGTAAACTGGCTTTCCCCATCCGCCCGTACCCACCCGCACGGCTAGACTAGCGGGCTGCCGAGTACCGCCACTGTTCGGCAACATCATAAGGTATTATGCCATACCATCCATAAGCCTCTAGCTACCATAGGACAAGAGTAAATAAGGTCGAAATTGCGGACGCAGGTGCTGCGGCGCTGGGGTTTTGCGTTACATATATTGCTGACGCAACACGTGCGTAGCTGGGGTCCAGTGGGTTAAAAACCTCCTTGCATTGTTAACTAGGTTGGAGGTTACATGATATTGTTACTCCTAAATCTGTTTCTTTGTCTACAGTCTTGAATTGGGTGCAATTCATTGAATAGTTCGCTTTCTCATTTTGGCTTCCAATGTGAAGTACTTTACATGTGTCTCCATTGAAATACATTTGCCATATTTTAGCCCACTGAGACAACTTATCTAGATTGCCCAGCATATCCTGAACGTTTTCTTTTGAGATTACGTTATTTGCAAATTATTTTTGCAATTTTTTGCAATTTTGTTGTTATAATGTGTGGGAATATTGTACGTTATGTGTTGTTGACGATATGAGGGTAGTTTTTGGATATGTTGGTGTACCCATCATATTAGGAACAGTGAGTTTATATTAGTTAATTATTTCAAATAAGACTTCAGAGGCTATCATCCTTTCTAGATTATTAAGCCAGCACACTGTTAGTCAAGAATAACATCAGTACTTTTCGAGAACCACAGTCCATGCGTGAGCTCATCTTATAAAATCCCCAGCATTTCACGTGGATTCGAACTCAAGATCTGTTTATCTGCATTTCACCACTATATCAATTCAGCATGTCTTCCCACAACCTGCATTCCTCTGTTGTCATTTCCTGTTGTTGTTATCGTTGTAACCTGTGCTTCCATTTGCTTGTTTATCCTTTCATCTTGCATTGTGCTATATTTTATTCATCCATCCTTTGCTTCTCTCTGCACCCTTCATTGTCGTTTGGTATTTCGTTACTTTCTCTGCCCTACCGTATAATATATTCGTTTCCTGTATCATTATGATACACAGTAGTGTATCTTATCACTTCCCTAAATCTTTCATCAAATTCCAACCTTCATTATGTTATGTCAGTTACTTCTTATCTCATTTTTGTTTACACAACTTGCGTTGTTATATTATTCTAATTTATTTGACCATTCTTATGCTCATATTCCCTTTACTTTTCATATTCTGATTCTACTCTTCACTTATCTCTTTCTCTTTCTCTTTCTCGCTCTCGCTCTCGCTCTCGCTCTCGCTCTCGCTCTCGCTCTCTCTCTCTATCTCTCCTATGCCTGGATTATAGAATTGAAGAGGTTCAATACTAGGATTTATGGAAACTTGTTCACATAATTATGAGAGCTGTTCTAGCTGGAACATACTTCCCTCAGACGTTGTAAAAGTGTTTCAGTACCGTAGTTAAAGGAGAGAGTAGATAGTATTGTATACACTCTGTAATAGCATAGTGCACTATACAATATCTCTCCTTCCACCGGAACGAACCACAAGGACTATGAGATACTAACTATTCCTTGTAACTCCTTGTAGCTCACTCTCACTCACACACTCTCTTTTCTATTTCAAGACTTAAATGTTCTGTATTTTGTCCGGTCTTCAGCCTCATACGGACCTTTGTCCTGGCTTTCATCTCAGTTCTAGTGCTGGCTGACCTAAACAATAAACACTGTTGAGCATAGTAACCGTGGCAGTAACTTCTGGTGATCTTCTTCTGCCTCATTGTTGTGAGTATGTTGGCCGTCTAGTTTGTAATTTATGGATGATAACTGTCCGGGTCTGGCCTCGTTGTTTTTATACGTATATTTCGTCCTGATATAATTTATGTCCCCTTATAGTCCTTCTCTTCTCGTCAATTATAGCTCGAAATATCCGCATATACAGTACACTCTAGCATATAACTGTATTATATAATTACATTATCTCTTTTAAGACCAGTCTCGAACATAATGTTCCTCTTCATTAACCTTCACTGTTGTAACTGTTCAATGTCAGTTCGTAATACTGTTTGTCAACTGTTAGTTTTTGATACCATACCTGGGTGCTATATCTCGCATTGTTATAGTAGTAATATAACGATTGTCATTCAGTTGTCAACAATTTGTTTAACCCGGGAACTGCCAGGAGACTCTTAAGAGTTCCCCCGGCGGACTGCGGGGAGACTCTTAAGAGTGAGTGAAAAAAAAATCAACTTTTGACATCGATTTTTTTTTTTTTTTTTTTTTTTTTTTTTTGGGCCCCTGGGCCATGCAAAATCTCAGTCCTCTACCTCCCCTCCTTCCCCACTTTCCTCCTCTCCTTCAGTTATCACCTATTTTCCCTGTTATTCCCTTATTCTGAGGTATATTTTTGTGCTAACATTAGCGAGTTGCAAGCAGGGTGTTGTCATCACTGATGGCAAGCGAGTGCAAGAGAGAGAGAGAGAGTATCGATCGACTTTGTCTCAGTGGCCTTGGGGGAAATTGGCGGGAAAGCAGCTTGCCTCACCCATACATTTTACAACTCGCGGGCTAATCTCCGATTTTGACCATCCAAACGCTGTTTTCACTCGTTTTATTGTTGTTTCAGGTTAATACCTTTATAATCAACCCATAATAGGCGCATATGGATAAGTATTAATGCTATTAATGGTACAATGAATATTTTAGTGACGGAAACACCTCAAATACATGCGCACAGGGAGAGGTGTCTAATTACCCCCATGCGCACTTCATAGGTTAACTAAGCTAGGAATATAAATCTAGATATATATATTTATCCAACATTATTTATATATACGTGTTTTATTATATAACTGATACTAACGGATGAACGATTTGGGAGCAGTACTTTCTTTTGAAAGCATGTAATGTTTAATATAACACAAAACAAAAAGTGAGATAGAAGGCATTACTTAGTGCCAACACAATAAAAAAAATCACCGTTATGATAATTGACTATTATTGTAGTGGACACCGTTTTGGTTTTAGCAAAAAATGAAACATGAAACGTTGTCCACAACAATAAAGGCCCATCCTCCTCACGGTGTATTAATCTCGCTCAGCAAAATGTCATATATTCAGTGAAATAGACAGTAACAAGCGCATATTCGTACATACATATTCAAAATTCACAAACATGCTCTCTGTTATGTTATGGTTTGTTGATACCACTGTTATGATGTTACAAAGGCGTTGACACCATGTTATGTGATGACTTTTGACACCACTGTTATGTAATGGTTGTTGATACCAAGTTAGGAGGACTGAGGGTGTCGTTCCAAATTAGGTAATGCTAGGTAAACCGTTTGGGAGGTTACCTTACGGGTTTATAAATTTGGTTTTATTTTAGTTTAGGTTGATTGAAGTAGACTGGTAGGTTCTCTGCTCTGCGTCCTCTGCTCTCCCGTTGATTGATAGATAGAAGATAGAAAAGACTGTTCTATTTTTATTAAATAATAGTAATGCTGCCACCGTAAGCCCTTACACAATTGTTCAGGTAACGGAAATATCAGGTATCCAAGCCACGTTGATTTATTCAAACACATGTAGATTTATATAGTACAATGAAAATTTCCCTATGTTGAGAGGAAATCTCTTGGGCTGTGAACTTGCCCATTGCTCGCTTCTAAGTGTCTCTAAAAGCCTTCTCACTCACCCTACCTCTCCTCCCTGCCACACACCTTATAGGTCGTGGAAAATCCCATCACTCCTTCCAGTCACATGAACAGAGCATGGAGAGAATCTAAAGTCACAAAGCGCGAGGTGAGCTTAAAATGCGTGGGAAAGAGATCTGACATGGTAAAACTAGAAGACAAAAAGAACCAGGAAGTTACAATGAATACTCCCATGGATGTACAGTCAGCCGCATAAATATGTAGACCACTGTAAGTAAACCACCTTAAAATTATATGAGAGTTGAATATAATGATTCCTATAACATTTACTGAGTCTAACATGTAATACTAATGTATCAGCTAGGGAGGTTCCCGTGTGCAAAAAATGTGCCCTAAGTTACCCACTGCAGTTTTGAAGTAGACCACTTACCTCATCAGAAAACCATGTAAACCATGGGTCTGTAACCCGGCATAAGTGAAATATTTATGTGTAGATTTAGAGTTCCGATAGAAAATTAAAGCCATTTTATAGGAGTAAAGGTAAAAAAAAATGACCATAACAGCCAATCAAGCTATAGAGACGAGCTAACCAGCAATACAATGGTATTTGAATGTTTTTTCTTATGATATATGAATGATAACAATTGAATTAATATTAAGGTCACGAGAGGTCAAAAGGTAAAATAAAATGGGGTCAAATACGAAAATCACCTATCAATAGAAAATGACCCACAGAACACTCCAGATCAACAATTTAGACTTTTTGAGGGTCTAATCCTTTAGGAAATATATCAAATAACACATTGCTGTGAATATATCAAATAACACATTGCTGTGAATATATCAAATAACACATTGCTGTGAATATAATGTACTGTATTGATATAGTTGACAGGTGAAAAATCTCTACTTTTTGCTTCAAGCATTTTCTTATGCTCAAATTGTTCATAATAAGGGTAACTTTAATAATTATTAAATCATTATATAATTGTTCATAATAAGGGTAACTTTAATAATTATTAAATCATAATATAATTGTTCATAATAAGGGTAACTTTAATAATTATTAAATCATTATATAATCATTTCTTTCCGACATGATTTACCACTCATTGTTGGCCCTGAAAAGCCCCTTTAAATGATATACAAATAACTTAGATTTATTTAATATTTAGGTAATTGGGGGTCAAAAGGCCACAAAATATGACGTTATGTGAAATATTCATGCATCTCAAGAATATTACCACAACATACTCAAGGTACAATTTTGTTTCATCTTTGACATTCAAGGCATAAGTATACTAAGGTAGGCTAGAAATAAAATGGTCTTAACATAATGTTATTGACTTAGAAACACAAATCTTTAATGACAATAGAAACCACCTTTAAAATGTTGGCATAACGTGAAAATAATATTTTGACACTATAATATTCAATATTCCGCCATCTGGTTATTTGGTTAAGTCCCTTTAGGAACTTATGCAGTTGAACACACATTTTACGGGACATACAGGACATGAAAAATACAAAACAAATATTGAGTTTGTCATGATACAGGTATGTTTTCCTGCACCTATATAAAAATCAGTTTATACATTTATGAATCAACCACTCTCCTTTTTATAAAACCAAATGCAATTTTGCATCTTGAACATTCCTCTTGTAGCCTAAGTCACTCTGACATGCACAAAACATACAACAAGGTATTTCAAACTTCCGGCAGACACACCTCACATTTGCGCACTTTGTACATACATGTACAGTGGATTGCAAGTTCATTGGGAATAGGATTGATCCCCGTGGTTGGAACCAGAAGATCATCAACCTCTTCATAACCATACTGTCTTGGATTAAGAGACTCACTAGATGAGAGGAGATACCATTTGATGAGTTACAAAATTATGATCTCTTGATGTGCAGTCTAATGGCAAAGCTTGTGGGCGGCAGGTCCTCTTAGCTTGAGTGTTTTCCATGATGATACTTGTGGCGTCGGAGTTGATTCATGGTATTTAATGGCGTTCCTTTCTTCAAGACCTGAGTGAGATACTCTTCTTCTTTATCAATTACTGTATCCAGGGTACTCGTCGTCACAGCAAAATCTCTCAAGTACCTTTCTGGATTGGCCATAAGGGCTCCAACTTTGCTAGTGTAATCACATCCAGTTAGTGTGTGGATAGCAGGCAAAACTTGGCATAAACTCCGTCCAATCTTCTTAGCAAGGATGTGTATTGGAATGAATCTGGTGGTGTCACCAACCCCAGCCTTGAACCAGAGTTCTTCAAGTCCATTAATTTGAAGCTCCCTCCAGTAGAACATCAGCAGAGTGAATACATCGGTGTCAGATGCGAGTACAATGATTCTAGTTACACCACACTTTACGGTGTGCATGGCATGTGGTATAATCCTCCAGTCAGCTTCTTCTACATCTAAGTTCAGTTCCGAAAACTCCGATGGTCCTCTTGTCTTTGAACAAAAAGTAGCAACAATGCTGTTCGGCCCACAGAAGTTACTCACAATGATGTCCATCTTAGGGTTACTCCAGTGTTGCATGAGGACATCTTCGTGAATTTGGCATTCTAACTTCGTTTTGTTGACATTGGATGGCCAAAACCTGTCCATTTCTTGAGGAATAGGGGTATTCCTTAATATTTCAGGTAGTTCTTTGGGTAATGTCTTCTCTCGTCGTTGCCGCTCAGAATCTTTCACTGATTTTTCAATGTATGAAACAAATACCAAATAAATTTTTGAGGCATCCTTTGCTGTTGACGAAACATGATCTAAGAAGGCATTGGAAAATTTACCAAAATTCTTGCAACTTTGTCTTTGAATCTTTCAAATATTTGCCATTACATCAACTATATAACAAGTTCTTGCTGAGTTATTAGTTGTCGGTATTGTGCAGTCCTGATCATTGAGATGAGTTTCAAGTTCATGGATAATTTGACTCTTCATTGGCTTAGCCATGTGTCCTTCACTATCAAAGAGAGGGGATTCAGAACACACATCATACTGCAGTTCATCCGTTGTTATCCCTCGCACCTTTGCAGTCTGTAGCGACCGACTCATAAGAGCATATTCTTGTTTGTTTAGTTTTACTTTTCTTTTGTGTTGGAGGGATTCTTTACAAATTGAAGCAAAGGTTTTGAGCTTGGTTCGATGGATTGTGTCTGACAATCGAGTGGTCTTTCCAATGTATTTTTCTGTACGCCGTGTCTCATACTTGTCCTTACCAATTCTCTCGACATGCAGCAACTGTTCTCTGATATCCTCTGACATGACCTCCTGTGTTAGAATATTGTGCAATCTTTTCTCCTTCGGTGGAATGATAGGGGGATTTTCATTCTTCTCAATTACATCTAATGTGGCTTAGATGTTGGCCTCCTCTAATTCAGTTGCTACTTTGCTGAATGTCCTGTTCACTTGCAATTCATATGAAGAACCAGCCAGACCAGCTAGTTCTCGGTAGAAATTTGTTATGGCCATCATTTCATGGTATGGTAGTTCCCACTTTTAGACAAACTTTTTCTTTCGGGAACTTCCAATAATTCCTGATATGCTTTTCTGGGCTCTGTTGGTGGTCTGTTCCAAAGCCAAGTCTGCTCCTACTGCTTTGAAACATCCTTTAGTATGTTTAACAACAAATCTGCCATCCATGAATGCTGAATGTATTTCTGGTGCTGTCTCTTGCAGCTTCTTTATGTCTTCTAAATAGAGAGAGCACCATCTCAATTACTTAGTGGAATCAAAAGCGGCAAACAGGGGCAGCAAAATCTTGTATGGCCTGTACTTGGAGGCTCCAATTTCCCTCTCGATCACTTCGAATGAGGTTTTCAATTTTAGACACTAGATGTAAAAAGGTGTACCAATATTGGAATGTCTCGCTTTCCATACTACTCTTTGAGAAAAACTGTTCAAACTCGTCCTTAAGTCCAGACTGGATGTAGCCCTGGCACTTGTGAAGAAGGGGCACACATTCGGGAGACATGGCTGCTACTTTTTCCTTCATTTGCTTAAGAGTATCCAGTAGTTCCTTGTATTTATTGGGGCGGTTGTATTCATTGAAGAAAGCTGCCCACACTAGCCTTGCAAGTGCTTCTTTTAACAACTGAATTCCTTTCAAAGATCTCACATAGTTCTTACCATTTAAGACAGACAACATTCACTCCAAAATTACCACTCTCTATTAGTACACTTTCTGCACCACTGCCCTTGATGTACTTGCCAATGCAGCCCAAGGCAACTCTAGCCATGAAAAGAACCAAGGCATAGCATAATATTCTCAAACTCCTTTGGGCGAATTAGCTGTATCTCACGAGCAATATGATATACACCTTCATCATAGGTCACAGGAAGCTTTGTTTGATCAAGTAACTTAAAACATTTAGAAACATGTTCATGGCTGTGTACACAGAAACATAGTCTATAACCGGATAAGGAAGGACAGGAAAAAACCCTACACATTTCACAGGTATTCAAAGGATTGTCCATTGGGGGTATTTCATAAGAATTTGGAGGATATTGTGGGTAATTTTCTTGAGATGCATGAATATTTCACATAACTTCATATGTTGTGACATTTAGACCCCCAATGACCTAAATATTAAATAAATCTAGGTTATGTGTATATCATTTAAAAGGTCTTTTCAGGACCAACAATATGAGTGGTAAATCATTGCTGAAATATTAATGGATGCAAAGTAATGATTAATAAAGTTACCCTTATTATGAACAATTTGAGCATAAGAAAATGCTTGAAGCAAAAAGTAGAGATTTGTTCACCTGTCAACTATATCAATACAGTACATTATATTCACAGCAATGTGTTATTTGATATATTCACAGCAATGTGTTATTTGATATATTCACAGCAATGTGTTATTTGATATATTTCCTAAAAGATTAGACCCTCAAAAATGCTAAATTGTTGATCTGGAGTGTTCTGTGGGTCATTTTCTATTGATAGGGAATTTTCGTATTAGACTCCATTTTATTTTACCTTTTGACCTCTGGTGACCTTAATATTAATTCAATTGTTATCATTCATATATCATAAGAAAGAACATTCAAATACCATTGTGTTGCTGGTTACCTCGTCTCTATAGCTTGATTGGCTGTTATGGTCATTTTTGTTACCTTTACTCCTATAAAATGGCCTTAATTTTTCTATCGGAACTCTAAATCTACACATCAATATTTCACTTATTGCCGGGTTACAGAAGTGGTAACCATGGTTTTCTGATGAGGTAAGTGGTCTACTTCAAAACTGCAGTGGGTAACTTAGGGCACATTTTTTGCACACAGGAACCCCCCTAGCTGATACACAGGAACCCCCCTAGCTGATACACAGGAACCCCCCTAGCTGATACACAGGAACCCCCCTAGCTGATACACAGGAACCCCCCTAGCTGATACACAGGAACCCCCCTAGCTGATACACAGGAACCCCCCTAGCTGATACACAGGAACCCCCCTAGCTGATACACAGGAACCCCCCTAGCGGATACTCAGGAATCCCCCTAGCTGATACACAGGGAACCCCCCTAGCTGATACACAGGAACCCCCCTAGCGGATACCCAGGAATCCCCCTAGCTGATACACAGGAACCCCCCTAGCTGGATCACAGCAACCCCCCTTGCTGATACACAGGAACCCCCCTAGCTGATACACAGGAACCCCCCTAGCTGATACACAGGAACCCCCCTGGCTGATACACAGCAACCCACCTAGCTGATACACAGGAACCCCCCTAGCTGATACACAGGAACCCCCCTAGCTGATACACAGGAACCCCCCTAGCAGATACACAGGAACCCCCCTAGCTGATACACAGGAACCCCCCTAGCTGATACACAGGAACCCCCCTAGCTGATACACATGTACCCCCCTAGCTCATACACAGGAACTCCCGTAGCTGATACACAGGAACGCCCCTAGCTGATACACAGGAACCCCCCTAGCTGATACACAGGAACCCCCCTAGCTGATACACAGGAACCCCCCTAGCTGATACACAGGAACCCCCCTAGCTGATACACAGGAACCCCCCTAGCTGATAGACTAATACCTCACCCTTTAGGAACCCCCCTAGCTGATAGACTAATACCTCACCCTTTAGGAACCCCCTAGCTGATACACAGGAACCCCCCTAGCTGATAGACTAATACCTCACCCTTTAGGAACCCCCCTAGCTGATACACAGGAACCCCCCTAGCTGATAGACTAATACCTCACCCTTTAGGAACCCCCCTAGCTGATAGACTAATACCTCACCCTTTAGGAACCCCCCTAGCTGATACACAGGAACCCCCCTAGCTGATAGACTAATACCTCACCCTTTAGGAACCCCCCTAGCTGATAGACTAATACCTCACCCTTTAGGAACCCCCCTAGCTGATACACAGGAACCCCCCTAGCTGATAGACTAATACCTCACCCTTTAGGAACCCCCCTAGCTGATAGACTAATACCTCACCCTTTAGGAACCCCCCTAGCTGATAGACTAATACCTCACCCTTTAGGGGACGTTATGTTATTTATTTACATGTTTTTTTTTGTTTAATTATTGCCGGTATATACAGTATATTTGTTTTAGAATGCTACCTAGATCTCTATCAAACTTATATGAACAAAAAAACATCCCAAAGATCCCCCTTCAAGGTAAATGTGTACATTTTTCGTTTGCCAGGAAAAATCGACACCTAAATGGTACAAAGAAATGACAAAGAAATGAGCGAAATTCTTTACATTTGAAAAGCTAATGGGGCTAAACATGTTGGAAAGGGAGGTCCAGAAAAAAAACAGATCCTTCCCCTTAACTTTCATTCACACACACATTCTTACACACACACGTATACACATAATATGATCTTCTCAACTTTACCTCTAGTTCTATTCACTCGTATGCTAATGACTCGACGACATTACCTTACACTACTCAACTAGTTTCCCACAAACAACCCAACATGTAATTACTCTAAAAGTCACGTGATGAATCCATAGCACTATTTCCTATTGTGGCAAAGACAATATATATTTTGTTTTTGTGTTGGTTCAATGCTTCCCAAACCCAATTTCTCCATATTTCGAAGCGGTCACAATCTTCCACATGACTATCCCTTACTCTTCAACAATACACATAGCAACTTTTCATCTTCACTCATTATTTTTTGGCGTTTCTTTTTCTTCTGACGTTTCTTGGGAAGATATTTTTACCACTCTTGGTAAACCAGCTACCCAGAAGATACAGTAGGTGGGCTTAACCTACTCCATGCATTGGTTCTCACCCCCTCATATCTTCTTGCTCTATAGAAGGGCACAGTACGTCATGTGTTAATAATTGTTCGCATGTGTGGAGAGATTCCACTCATATTGTACTTCCTGAAAGGGTAGAGTCAAAAGCATTTAGTCTCGTCAATTCAATCACTCTTAATAATCTCCTACGTGTATCTCCTCCCCTACATAGAGTGGTGGGCACCCACCTTGCAACACATTTCCACCTCTATTCTGTCCAACACTCTAATGCAAGAGTGAACCAATGTTCTCAGTCTTTCATCTACTCAACAAGAAAGCTCTGGAACTGTCTCCCACAGTCTGCCTTTTCTTCATCCTATGACTTCAACCACTTCAAGCTCCGTGTGATATATTGACTTTAACTTACCTTGAATTTGGCTCTCTTGCACTGGTTCAATTTATCTATCTATGTGTTTTATTGTATTACTTATTTATATTATACTGAAAGAATTTGGGTTCTCCGTGAGCGAAGTTTCAGGAATCATACACATAAAAAACAATTAATGCAAATTGATTTTAGTTCAGACTCTAGTAAATGCTGGTCTGAGGCATTATAATATTTCACTGGACCGGGTCAAATTTGAACTCCGTTGTCCAAAAGAACGATACGTTAAAGGAAATATACAGTTTTGCTGTCAATATAGGACCCATAGACTACATACATAACATTTTAAGGCTGAGTGCTCCACACATACGTGCAGTTTCAGTCTCTTGTCCGAATGGCGGCGTTCCAGGCAATCCTGTTAAGGGCTGCTTCACTTGTCAAGTTTTTATATTTGAGATCGGCATGTATATTCCGATCCCAGGTCTTCCTCGGTCCACCCCTTGGTGCAGCTCCCTCCACAATCACAGACCTGCATCTTTTCACCCAATTTCGTTCATCCATTCTCTACATGCCCATATCATCCTATTCTACTTGTACGCATCTCCTCGCCAATACTCTTTATACCTAAACGTCTCCTCAGCTCATACTTTGTTATTCTATCCTGCAGCTTGACCCCACACATCCATCTCACCATTCCCATCTCATTACGTCCCATTCTGTTGACATCCTCTACTTTAACGCCCCATGTTTCTGAGGCATACGTCATTGCACTTCTAACACATGAGGCATATACCTTTCCCTTCATGGGGAGAGGCATTCTTTTCATGGTCAGAATTGGCAGCAGTTCTCTGAACTTCCCCCAGCCACATCAAATTCTAGCGACAGTGGCATCCTCGGCCCCACCACCGGCAGAGATGGTATCTCCTAGCTAACAAAACTTGTCCACCAGCTCCAATGACTCATTTCCAAAATTCACAGCCACAGGATCATCATTTAACACAAGCTCGCCCTTGCACACTACGCACTCAAATTTCTCGATTTCTGACTTATCCTTCGTCAGGGGTCCTTTTATTCTACTGCAGCGCTTACTCCTATGGTGCACCCAACATCGACAGATGCTACACCGAATCGAGTTAACACCCACACCCTTTCCACACACTGCACATGGGTATGCACCGCTCTTTTCCACATTGCCTTGTCTCATTCTACAATGCATAACCTTGGCTCTGTTAATATTGACTCTTAAACCCTTGCTCACCATGCCCTCTCTCCATCTTATTTGGCCTCAGCATCTTGCACATTGTCAGCTATTAGGACTAATTCGTCTGCATAAAACAGTTCCCACGGGAGTCCGGATCTAAAATCTAAAAAAAAAGAGGAGAAGGCTTAACACTGAACCCTGATGAACTCCAACACGGACTGTGTACTCCTCACTCAGTACACCTTTCACCCTCACCGCAGTTCGCGAATCGTCATACATCATCATTATCACACGCACCAGCGACTCTTCCACACCAAGTTTCCTCATAGCCCACTGCACAACATCTCTAGGTACCCTGTCAAAGGCCTTCTCCAGATCTACAAACACATAGTAAAGATCCCTGCCTTTTAGTAAGTATCTTTCCTGTATCTGCAGGACTATGAAGATAGCATCGGTTGTATCACGTACTGGCATAAAACCAAACTGCATATCATCAATGGAGATGCTTTGCCTGATCAAACACTCAAAGACTCGCTCACAGACCTTCATGGTTTGGTCAATAATTTTCAGGCCCCTGTAATTACCTCTATCTAGCGCATCCCCTTTTCCTTTGTATATATTTACTATTCCACTTTTGTGCCAATTCTCGGTGATTTTATCATAATGGTGTTTATCATTTCAGTGACTAAGCTGACACCAGTCTCCCCTGAGGCTTTTATCATCTCAGCGACAATGTCAGAGTACCCTGGAGCTTTACTGTCCTGCATGTTATTGATTGCATCGCTCACTACAGCTGGTGCTTTCAAAGGAGGGGGTCCAGATATTGGTTTTTCGATACTAAGCTATTCCCATTCAAACTACATTTAGCAATCTTTCATAGTGTGCCTTCCATGCTTATCTGATTTCATCTTCTGCATACACAATCTTCCCATTACCGTTTCTAACACACTGTTCACATACAAATACTATCTTCTCTCCCTCCCTGCCCACCCCAAACCAGCTCCCAGAAGCACATCCATACTCATATCTCTCGCCGTTCTATCCACTCACTCATAAACAACACACAGCTGCAGGCACGACCTCCCGAAATCCATCCTTCTGAATCCTCCCTTCCTCGCGAGGACAGAGTCCACCTGGCCAGGCTGAGATGCGGAAACCATCCAGCCCTTCTGAGCTATCAGAAGAGGCTGGATGACTCCATCGTCGACTCCTGCCCAGGTTGTAACACAGCACCCCATACTATTAAACACATCATAGAAGACTGCATTTCACACAACCACTTACGCCAACAACACAATCTACACTCCTTGAGAGCTCTGTGGGAAAGTCCGACCGTGGCCATGGCATTTCTTAGGGACTCAGGGCTGTTCGGCCAGGCAGCTTAGGGAACAACAACAACAACACACTGTTCACCTATAATATCCCTACTGTCATTTTTAACCCGCCCAGCTAGGTTGAAGATTACATTGAGATTGTCAGTTTTACACACTTGTTCGAGGACCAGGCCCTTAATGCCATTTTTAGCATTGTAAATAACTCTTCTGTCAGTTCGTTTAGCTGCCTGGTATGCATCCTTACTGCCTCCCTTCTTCCACGCTTTGAAGCATCTCCTTTTCTCTTTCACAGCATGTTCTACCTCATCGTTCCACCACCAGGAGGTGGTGACCTTTTGTTTTACCACATACTTTGTTAGTGGCAGCGAGAAGGCTATGCTTAAGGAAATTCCATTGACTATTTACATCGCTAGGCCTAGCTTCCTTTTTTCTATTAATTTCCTCCAGTTTACTATGAAACCTATCCCTAAATTCCTTGTTCTTCAGCAGTCACACTCTCTTTTTGGGCATGTATACCTTCTTGCGATCAGGATCTCTGTATAAGCTCATGTCGCAAACAAATAGCTTATGCTGGGGTATACATTCATTGCTCGGGATGACCTTTACATCCCGAACCAGTTTTCAGCCGTTCTTGTTTACCAAGAAGTCATTTATCTGGCTAATCTATCTGGGATAAATACTTAAATTTAGGCAAATATATATACAAAATAATGCTAGTAATGGGAACACAAATTGCTATTAAGTCGATGAATGCGTCTGCTCAAAAAGGATATGTACAGGACGACACGAGACAGAGTTACAAATAAAACCAAGTAAGTAAAAGGAATTGTTAGGAGTAAGGTTAAGGTTAACATTAAGGATCTGGGTTTAGTGGATAAGTGATGATGTGACGGATCAAGTCTAATGAACAGCAAGTACAAGTATAATTTGTGGGGCAAGTAAGCTTTAAGAATGTGAGATTTATACAAGGAATCTGAGAGTTTAATAATGAAAGGGGCGAGCTAACATGAATTTACTTATGTAAATGCATGTAGTTAGGCGCTTAGTCACTTAATAATATCCACGACTCGAGCAACAGAGTGGTTACTCAGAATTGAACGGTTATGGTTAAGTGCAATATTGGATTGTGAGCAAATTGACCGAGAGAAGTTAACAAGTATTAACTTGTGCCCTTCAGGGTTTGGAGTTTTCCGAGTGTCATACAGCACTGTACCTTTCGCTGGGGTCGTCAACCTGATGCGAGGCACCTCCATGATCTTGTCGGTTCCTTGGAAGACTGCCGAAGGTGCAGGAGTGGTGCGAGGTGGTGTGGCTTCCCTCCGGGCCGCCTTTCTCACGTCCCGCGGTGTTGGAGGTAATTCTCAGCTTTCCTCTTCATCTCCTGTGGCTTAGGATGTCTTAGGTGGTGTTGATGCCGTGGGTAGCGCCCTCGGGGGGGGGGGGGGGGGGGGGGGGGGGGGTGGCCCTTCTCGACCCAGGGGCACTGGTATAGCAATTTATATATATACTTGTTTTTTTTTTTTTTTTCTTTCTTTTTTTTTGGGGGGGGGGGGGGGGGTACTTGTTACAGACAACATTGACTTTTGACTCCTTCACACACAATTACATAGATTAATGTTATTTACCTATTACACAGAGTAAATATAGTAAGCAAAGCCTAAAATCTTAGCCCTTTGGGTAAGTATGCCTTTTTTTTCTTTTCTGTGTGAGTGAGGGAAACAAAAGGCAGCAGTGCCTGTATCAAGTACCTCCCCCAGAGTTGAAAGAGTGTCAGGGCTAAAATCATGGGACGTTCGAGCCAAAATGCCTGGACACAAGGAGTTTGAAGCAATTTAAGTCATAGGAAGAGGGACACACTAATTCTGGGAGAGAGTTCCAGAGCTCAGCAGTTGAATAGAAGAAAGACTGAGAATAATGTTTCACTATTGGGTCGGAGAATTGCACCACAGAGTAGGGTTGAGATTGTGTTACAAGACGGGTGTTACGTACCATACGTAGAGGAGGTGGTATACACTGGGAAACCTCTGAGGAACATTGATTATTATAGTAGCGATGTAATAGCGAGATAGATACAACATTGCGGCGAAGAGAGAGAGATTGCAGCGAGTTGGTAAGTGGGCAGGAGTTAATGATACGAATGGTTTTCCTTTCTACTTTGTCTAGGAGTGCGGTGGGAGAGGATCGTCCCCACACATGTGAACAATACTCAATACAAGGACTCACTGTGTCCCTGTACAGAGCAAGAAGCTGTGCAGGGGTGAAGAACCGCTTGAGGCGGTTGAGCACACCCAGCTTCTGGGATGCTGCCTTAGCAAGACTGGTAATAAGGTCGTTCCAATTGAGAGCAGAAGAAAAAGAGACACCAAAAATATTGAGAGAAGATGAAGGATTGATTTTTGTATTGTTGAAGTGTAAGGGACAGTCCTCTGGGAGTTCCAAACGGGTAGTAAGATGAAGATATTGGGTTTTGAAAGCAATAAAGGCAACAAGATTTTCTCTGCCCCAATTGGAAATAGTAGTTAGATCATAAGATAAGTGTTGCATTGCTTCATTACCTTTGTCTTTGAGGGATTACTGGCTGGGGTGTTCAGGAAAACTAATTGAGTAGTGTATGGGAGAGTCATCTATTTATTAATGGATGGGACTGGAAGTACAGTTGAGAAGATCATTTATGAACATTAGAAAGAGAATAGGAGATAGGACAGTGCCCTGAGGAATACCGGAGTTGATAGGATGAGGAAGTGAGAGATGGCTGTCCACAACCGCAGCTATGGAACGGCCAGAAAGGAAATTAGAGACAAAAGCAAAGATGGAGGGATAGAAACCGAAGGAGGGTAGTTTAGAAAATAAAGATTTGTGCCAGACTCTATCGAAGTCCTTCGATATGTCTAGTGTAAAAGAAAAGGTCTCACCGAAGTCCCGAGAGGAGGATGACCAAGAGTTAGTAATATATGAAATAAGATCACCAGTAGAGCGACCTTTAACCCACTGGGCACCAGCGCCGCAGCGTATGCGTCGGCAATGTATGTAATGCTAAACCCCAGAGCCACATAGGGAGAGTTGGCACTGTCGACCTTATTTACTCTTGTCCTATGGTAGCTAGAGGATTCAAAATTTGTATGGAATATACCTTATGATGTTGCCGAACAGTGGCTGTACTCGGCAACCCCCAAGTTTAACCGCGCGGTTGGGTACGGGCGGATGGGGAAAGCCAGTTTACCCACTTATCTCACTGCCACTTTCGAGCTTATTTACTCTTGTCCTATGGTAGTTAGAGGGTTCATAGTTGTATGGGATATACCTTATGATGTTGCCAAACAGTGGAAATACTTGGCAACCCCCAAGTCCAGCCGCGGTGGGGAGTGGGGAGAGGGATGCGCGGGAGGACGGGGGAACACAGTTGTCCCGTTGACTTCGCGAGTGTCTGACCTACCTCGTCGCCTCGCGATGTTGGAACAAAGGGAATAGAGTGTGTATCGCTCGCCTACTGCTCCCCATGACATAGTTGACTCCCCACCAAGTGGGGAAGAGGAGGAGGAGGATGACCCGGACCCCATGGTATTCCTCAAAATTCCGTGAGGCCATCGTAGGGGTCAAAAGAGACGAGCTACGTACACAACAAGTGCGGCGTACGTGGTCCTCCCCAAGCACCCCCACGCCTGCCTTCACCACCACCTCACACTCTCCCCACTAAAAATACAATGTCAAAACCCATATTTCTAAAGGCCGCATCGTACAGAACTCGAATCCACCAGAAACCACCGGAATTAATTCAAAAATTCAAATTTTACCCACTTCTTCCCGATTCTGGCCTATTCTTGTACGTGTTCTGGTTAGATTCTTGTCTATTCTTGTGATTCGAGTGATGTTCTAGTCGTCACTCGATTGATCGAGTGAGTGAGCAAAAAGTTAGTGCATGCGTTAACTTTTTACGATTTATCGAGTGAAAAAAACGTTAAAAATGATCGAGTTACATTCTAGTCGTATTCTGGTCGCATTCGAGTCGCATTCGAGTCGCATTCTACCTATTCTGGTCATGTTCTGATGTAATTTTTATAGTCGATGCCGACTCGAATTACTTGAATGTAACTCGATGCCACTCGATAATGACCGGAATTCAACTGGATGACAAGTTGATTATTCCACTTTAAAATTTAATGTAATGGAATGAGAGTTGAATATAACCCGAATTAAGAAGAATACAACTGGATGCCGACTAGAATATGACTGGTAGATGACTACATACTTGCTTGATGCATCGAGTGTACACTAGATGTCGACTCGAACATGACTAGAAGTACTATAATACAAGTGGAATCCAACTAGAAGGTAACTGGAATACAACCAGAATATAACTCGACTAGGTGCGGCCCCACGTGGGACATCACGCCACCAGTATCACCTCACCAGTACCACCAACAGCGCCTCGATTAATCGTACATTGGCAACCACGCACGGGCCCCTATATATATGGGCCGGCAGAGACATGCTCCTCACACCCCCACCTACTACCGCATAGTATTTTTCAACTCATCGCCAACATGGTCAGAGGAAGAAAGGGAAGCAAGCTGGGCCAGAAGAAGGTTAGGAAAACAGAGGAATCGCTGGACCTCTTCACCTCACAGTCATCACCGCCACAACAGGAGCAACCAGAGCACGTTGCCGAGACCTCCGAAAGCGACGCAGATGACCAAGGTGGCGGTCAAACCGTCAACTCCGACCCTGAGGATGCTGGCGACACAACAGACGCGTCTGTCGACATAGTGAAGACACTTGGATGTTGGCCCAGGTGATCAACTATTGCAAGGAGCACAATGGAGTGGTAGTGTTTGTAGTTGTAGTAGACGGATCCGCAGTTGGCGGGAGGCTGTATGGCAATGTGCTTCCCATTAATTGCTCCAATGGTGTGTCTGATGTCCCACCTATCTTTGAAGCCCTTGGCGACCTCCTTCCAGCCTTCAGGTGTTGATGGGCACACAATTTGCTCCTCCATGTACTCTTCTATGATGGCCTCACACGTCTCCCGCACTGCCAGTGATATCGTGTTGGCACCAACACGGAAGTTCAATGCCATGCTCTTGTATGCCTCACCCGTGGCCAAAAAGCGTAGTGTCATGCAAACTCGCAGTCCCGGCTCCAGGGGCTTCTTCCAGTTGGTCGTCTCCTTCTCGATCCGGGGTCTGACTCGCTCTACAATCTCATTGAAGAGCTCCTCGTCCATCTGCAGAAAGTATCTATATGTCACCAAGTCTGTTTCATGAAGTTCCTTGAGCAACTGGTGGTAGTGTCCATATGTTGCTTGTTGTGCCACCCATGGCTTGACGCTGCAACTCCGTGGTTTCCTGGGTCGTTTTGGGATCTGTCGTTGTTCCTCGATGAGGGTTCTGCACAAAAGCTGATGCCGGAGGTTGGCATTAACAATCTCCTGGAAGTCTATTGCCCGCTTCAATTCCTCTTCATATGCCTCTCGTGGAAGTGTGGAGTCCGGGACGTTGAGTTGCTGTGCCATGTTGCCGTGGTGAGTGCCCTGTTACTACTGGTGTGCCTGTGAACCAATTCTCCCTTTATATACTCAAAGGTTCCTCATCGAGTCACTTTCTGCCTATTCGAGTCACGTTCCACTTACGTACGAGTTACGTTCAACTTAGTTCCACTTACGTTCGACTTAACTTCATGTAATTCTGGTCATGATAGACTGACATTCCGGTCTCATTCTGGTCATTCGAGTTGCATTCGACTTGGGATCGAATAGTCTTCTTTCCACATCCGGTTTCCTTCGAGTCACTTACTGGTTAACATCGACTCATATTTGGGTTACATTCGAGTCCATCGAGATATGTTCGAGTTACATTCCGGTCATTGACGGGTCGCATTCTACTCTGAAGTCACACTCGATTAAGGCCGCGTAATTCTCGTTAATTCCGGTGAAAAGTTCGATTCCAGTGGGTTCTGGTGGATTCGAGTTCTGTATGACGCGGCCTTAAGTCAAAAGTGCCTAAAACAATGCATAAAACTCATATTCCAACTATAAAACATTCGATAGAGTATAAAATCAATAAACAGAGTGCGTGAAAGAGGCATAGAATGCACAGGAAAGTGAAGGGGGAGGTGGGTGTCAGTCAGTTGTCCGTGTGTACGTGTATGCGTCGTGGGCCAAGATGGCCGCCGGGCGCTATGGTAACCAGGACGCGCGCGGGGCTTGCCACTCGTCGGTATTTATAAAACTTAAATCTATGCACTTATCACACTGTAACTTCACTTACAATGACATTATGTGATACATGTTGCTAATATATGAACTATGAAGGCACACATGATGCTCGGGTGGTGTAAATAACCGTCAATCGAAAACTGGACGCATCGTACATCTGCCATGCTGCCTTGCCCAGCTGTGGTGTGCTGGCACGAGAGGCTTGAAGAGGCGCCTGCACCAGCTGATGGTTGAGCGCCCCCCCCCCCCCCCCCCTCCTCCTTAGGACCCCCAAATGACCGAGGTGAGTGGTTTTTATTTTGTTTTTCTTCATTTCTCACCGATTTAAGCTTTTTAGGGAAAAACAATATAACACGAAAATCCGCTGGTCTTACAGTGTGTTTTTATTATTTATTAGCTGGTGCTAAGTGTGTTAAGGAAGCCATACTGGCGATCTGAGAGTAGATTATGAGAAGCGAAATGCTTAGGACATTTGGAAGCAAGAATAGTTTCAAAAACTTTAGAGATACAAGAGATGAGAGGAATTGGACGATACTTTGAGGGTTGAGAGCGGTCACCCTTCTTTGGGACAGGATGAATGAGAGCAAGCTTCCAGCAAGAGGCGAAGACGTTAGAGGAGAGACAGAGACGGAAGAGTTTGCCTAGGCAGGGATTCAGCACGGAAGCACAGTGTTTTAGTACAACAGGAGGAACACCGTCCGGACCATACGCCTTCTTAGTATTAAGCCCAGAGAGGGTAGAAAATACATCTTTAGAAGAAATTAGGATATTGGGCATAAGTAGGAGAGAGGTGGGTGGAGAGGGAGGAATAGTACCGGAATCATCCAAGGTGGAGTTTCTAGCAAATTTTTGAGGGAAGAGTTCAGCTTTGTCAGAGGAAGAAGGGATGGTTGAGTCATCAGAGTGGAAAAGGGGGGGGGGGGGTGAAGACGAGGAAGAAAAATTGTTGTATAGCTTTTTGTCTAGATGCCAGAAAGCTTGGGAAAAGCTAGAGTTGGATAGTTCAGTGCATTTATTATTGATGAAAGAGTGTTTGGCAAGTCGAAGAACAGATTTGGCTTGATTCCGGGTAGAAACGTAGGAAGAATGAGATTCTTGAGTCTTAAGGCGTCGGTACCGTTTGAATGTTTCCTCCTTGTTGCGAACGGCAGAAGAACAATCGTGAGTAAACCAATATTTGTTTGCATTAGAATGAGAAAAAGGAATGTATGCTTCCATGCCCGAGAGGATTACCTCGGTAATGCGTTCAGCACTCTCCGAGGGTCCCCAGCCACGGAAGCAAAAGTCATTCCATGAGAAATCAAAGAATTACTGCCGAAGAGTCTCCCAGTCGGCAGCCAAAGTGCCACAAGCGCCGCCGGTTGGGAGGATCGGGTGGCCGTACTGGAGAGGTAGACAGGTGACAGACATTAGTTTATGGCCGGAGGAGCCCAAAGGGGAGAAAAGATTTACAGTATAAGCAGAAGGGTTAGAGGTTAGAAATAAGTCAAGAATGTTGGGCCGATCTCCGAAGCGATCCAGGATACGGGGGGGTTGCTGGACTAACTGTTCTAGGTTGTTTAAGATAGACAAAATGTAGGCTTGTTCACCAGGTTGGTCAGTGGAAACAGAGGAGAGCCATTGATGGTGGTGAACATTGAAATCTCCTAAGATGGAGATTTCTGCGAAAGGAGAGATGGATAGAATGTGTTCCACTTTAGAAGTTAGATAGTCAAAGAATTTTGGATAGTCAGTAGAATTAGGGAACAGATAGACAGCGCAGAAATATTTAGTTTGAGAGTGACAAGCAAGCTTTAGCAAAAGAGTTGAGAATTCAGAAGAATCTAAGTTGGGAATACGAGAGGAAGCAAGATTGTTGCATACATAGACGCAACATCCACCTTTGGCTCGAAACTGAGGATAGAGATAGTAAGAGGATACAGAGAAGGGTTTGCTGTCAGTAGTCCCACACAATTGTGTCTCGGTGAGAAAGAAAAAAAAAACAGGGTTGGCAGAGGAGAGGTGGTGTTCCACAGAGTGGAAATTAGAGTGAAAGTTACGTGATTGTATATGTGAGTGCCCTGCTATATGTAACAATAAATAACTATACATGCATAATTAACAGTAACAATGTGACAGCTAGAACTGTTGGCGATTGCCTATGTTGATCTCACATTCTGTATTGGTTAGATACTCTTCAATATAGAACAAAATAATCAAACATATTTGTATATGCAATATAGATAATTACATACTCTTTATTCAGCGCATGTTGCATTAATTTGGGAACCTGTTTCCTTAACTCAAAGGCGTACAAGTATGTATCTGTAAAGATGTGTCAAAGCATGGAAGAAAGGAAGCAGCAGGGAGGAATATCTGACGGCTAAACGAACTGCAAAAAAAAGAGAAAAAAAAAAAGAGAAATACAAGGCAAAGAAAATCATACAGGACCTGGTCATACACCAAGTGAGTAACGCAGAAAATCCCAATGGGATGTTCAATTTAGCTAGGCGAGTTAAGGATGACATTAGAGATGTAGGAGAACAGTGCGTTAGGAAAGGTAGTGGGACAGTTGTTTATGCTGATAAAGAAATTAGAGATGCTTGGAAGGTACATTACGAACAATTATTTAACTTAGAATTTGAGTAGAATAGAGAGCAGATTAGTAAAGAAAGGCTAATAATTATATACCCCCACCTCCCTTTTAATAATGCCAGCTGTTGTAAGCAGTCCAATAAATTAAATAAAAGACGGGAAAGTTGCAGGGTGCTCTGGTACTGTAGCTGAAATTATTAAAGCTTCAGGTGATTTAGGAGTGAGTTTGGTCCCAGAGCTAATGAACTCCATCAATAGAGAGGAGAGAATTCCTAATGAATGGCATACAAGTGTAATGAAATGCATGTATGTATATACTCAGGCACATACCCAATAGCTGGGGGTGGCTGACTCGAGACAGTAATGGTAAACATAATATAAGGGCAATGGTGATTCGTTGGATAGGGGAAATTATTGGGGCCTGAAAATGTTTGACAAAATAATGAAGATCTGTGAGAGAGTCTTTGAAAGTATGTTCAGAGAAATCATTGCTATCGACGACATGCAGTTCAGTTGCATGCCAGGACGTGGTACAATCGATGCTATCTTCATAGTCACGCAGCTACAGGAAAGAAAATAGGGATCTGTATCTTGTCTTTGTAGACCCCGAGAAGGGCTTTGATAGGGTGCCCAGGGATGTTGCACTGTGGGCTATGATGAAACTTGGTGTATATTCAATTCAATTCCTTTATTTCATAGCATATATACATATTACACATATGTGTAATATGTATATATGCTATGAAATAAAGGAATTGAATTGAATTGAATATACACCAAGTTTCATCATAGCCCACAGTGCAACATCCCTGGGCACCCTATCAAAGCCCTTCTCGGGGTCTACAAAGACAAGATACAGATCCCTATTTTCTTTCCTGTAGCTGCGTGACTATGAAGATAGCATCGATTGTACCACGTCCTGGCATGCAACTGAACTGCATGTCGTCGATAGCAATGCTTTCTCTGAACATACTTTCAAAGACTCTCTCACAGATCTTCATTATTTTGTCAAACATTTTCTGGCCCCAATAATTATTATATTATTAGTATATTATACTGTAGTACTTATTTCTCCATTGCTAAGTATTATACTAAGGTGGAAATAATTCGATTGTTGTCGGAAGTTCGTATCCTTTATTTAACAAAACTCCCGGTAGCATGCATCAGCATAACAATCGATTTTCTGTTCGGGCCGAAATGAGTTCAATCCATAAATTGAATAACACCGTCGACCCAATATAAATTGTTCATTGGAACTCTTAAGTTCCCGTTACCACCTATCTGGATACCCGTTATTCAGGCATTGACTCACTCCGACTTCGATACAAAAGCAAATCACTATTTCCAAAAGAATTTACAAACTTTACTACGCCTCAATATGTCCAATCGTAGGACCAAGGCTTTAATCAATTTAAATCTAGACGTTCCTATATTTACAACCTATATATATATATCATATATCTCAAAACATGTATATATGTACCCGTAGGCAATTACTTAAATTTAACTCTATTCCGGAGTGTCCCACACTCGTAATTCCTATCTCACAGATGAATTAACAAAATACAACATGTATACTATTTCACTATTATCAAGCTTCAACTATATAATAGTCATTACATAGTTCAATATATCCGATATTTCAAAAGTACCTATTACAACATTTTATACTTGATCACTTCGTATATCAGAATAACAATTTCCAACTCAATGTTCAACTCAAATATAATATGACTAGTATATCTTTCAACGCTTTGTCAACTTATTTCAATATTACAATATCTCTGGCAACAGTCACCTTGACTGTTACTTATGTCATGATTACAGGATCGCTAATATTAGAACTCCGTACAATAATCTCTTTAGTGAATAACGATGTTTCCTTTATAATCAAACAATATATTTCATCAAATGGACTAGAGTCCTTCCTAACTATTTCTCAAGCTAGGTCTAACCTATCAGCAAATATTATTTATCCCTATTCTTGAATAATTATCATAACCCCGTTATCATTAATAACTATTCAGTGGGGAGATTGTAGGCACCAATCGATCAGGGATAGACCCAGGTGAGGTTATAGGCATATGATAAAGAGTCGCTGGAACTCCTGTTTCATTTGCTTGGCCTCTCTTACTGATTTTCTTTGTGCCTCATTTACACTGAGAGCAATCCAGCTAGCTCTCACAAACACCTCCTCCTCCTATTGTTACGACCGGCACTACGAAATAAACAAGGGCACTTAATATTGGACTAGAAGATAGGCTATATCTGCAACAACGGTACGCTAATCCCAAACCCTCGAACTATTAAGCCGGTGAACAAAACACTTTCACCCTCCAGAGTTAATCTACTGGATAACGGGGTATCAATTAACTGGGTTAAGTATACTTCTACAAAGGCTTTCCGGTGACGGCAAAGCCTACTCACAACAGGAGTACTTACGTTAATAAAATGCTCTCAAGTAAAAACAATGCTTAAATAAACTATGACAAGATTTATTAAAGGAGTATATGCTTACGTAAACTTTAGTGTGAGTCTGTACTCAACACTAAACTCTTCAATGTTCTATGAAAACACTGGAAGTCTAGTCCTACAGCAAACAGATATGACATCTTCTGAAAACGTCTGATGCTCTAAGATGCTCGTCGAAAATAGAACAGAAATAATGCAGGGGCAGGACACCAAAGCGTGTATCTTAAATACACCAACAAGTAGGATACATATAATTATATCAAACAAGGGAGTGCACCAACTCGGTGACAGCGCTAATAATAGCCACTCAAAACAGTACTTCCTTAGCCAAAGTAACAGCCATACTGGGTTGTGCACTATGCATCAACCTAGGCTAAAACAATACGTGAATAATTGCTAAAGCATACACAGTTAAAGTTAATAAACACAATGCTGTCCTTCTTACTAATAAAGTCTAGCAGCGGCATAAAAGGTACAAGGAGCCTAGGCAGAGCTCAAGCATGCTCGTAGCCTACTGTCTCCCCTGAACAGATTTCCCTTATCTTACGTTAAGTGACTAGGAGGCTCACTTGGTAAGTCCAGATCTCAAGTATCTGGTCTTACCCTGGCACTCCTCAAAGGTCAACAAAATGAGGTAGCAAGCATGCAAGCAAGAGTAGGCAAAGGCCCTTCGCTTGTATACTGCTACGCTCGCAAAGGAACAATATGCACAAGGGTTACAGGCTACCTAGCTCCGTCGAAGTCGTACAGGCTCTGACTTGCCATATACATAACTCAGACAACGACCAAAGATACCCTCCACTGTCTAGCATTAAATAGTAACAAAGAACAACCCAATAATTAGAAGCACCCAATAATATGACTCCATGTGACTATGACTCTAATAATCCCTAAAGCTAGTGCAAAACGTATATGTGAGAACTGGTGCTGGTAATACGACTGGCCGACTATGGAAGTCGTATGCAGAACCAGAAGGGATGAGTAATTGAATAAAGATAAGATGTATTGGAAGGAAGGAGTTCAGAGAGTGGAACAGCAGTAAAGAGGGTTAGATTGGGGACAGAATGCAAGGGACGTCTAGGACCAAGGACAACATACCAAGCTCTAAGGAGACACGCGGGAACGAGCCCCACCCACCGAGCTAAGACAGCGGCCCCCAATCACAGACCACTACGTCATGAAGAGCAGGCGTCATATGACACGCCAGGCCCGCCGGCCAATCACGAGCGGGTGGCCCCGCCCAAACGAGGAATGCACATGTACATACACACGCACATACTACCACCTCGCTCTAGCTTCTCTCTCTCCTTGCAACTATCACACTACATATCTTATAACTTTAGCAATGATATAAAATACTTCCAAGTGTCACAGACAAGAACAAAGGCAAACACTGATCTGTCTGTGACAACATGAACACTAAGAAAGAAAGAACATCGTTCTACGATTATTATAGCCCATTTCACTGCCCTGGCGAGCGCTAGCGAGTACGAGTACATTCTGGCAAGCTGGCCAGCGTAACACCCCGCCCAAGATGTGGGATGTTTTAACCTCAGGTAAACGCCACATCTGACCAGACAGAATGCCCACAAACCCCGCATCACCCAGCTACTCCCCAAGTTGTGAAAAACAAGGCACAATCACAAACATAAAAACACTTCATTATATAAAACAAATCTACACAACACTTCCCAAAAATAATAGTATCACTTAATATTACGCTCAACGAGCAAGCTTCACCAAGCCTAGCCTACTAAGACAAAAATTCAGAATGTCTTAGATTCTTGCTGTAACATACTGCACTTATATACTATCAAAAGAAAGAGTTTTTATGTGAGGTTTTTGTATTATTTTTAATAGTGTTTTTGGCGGCTTTGCACTACAGGGGCAAGCCTAATTTTTCTCCACTCTCAAACCAACACTGACTGAAGGTCCTCCTTAAAACATACCCTCCCGTGACAAGCAATCAGCCAGAACATTATCAGTGCCCTTAACATGCCACACATCCAACTTGTGCTCCGGCAGCAAAACAACACTTGACACTGATAAACTGCCCAGTCCATCACAAGACTGGCACTTCTCTTCGCTCTTTCCGGCAATGGGACCTGCCAATAACCTTTCACTATTTCCACCTTAGTGATAAACGAGGCAGCCCCGATGCGGTCTATGGGGTCGTCAACTCGGGATAAGGTATAGGCGTCTGTCAGGGATGATGCACCAACACTCTTGCAATCAACACAAACACGGATCTTGCCACTTAACTCAGGTTGCAAAGTTACTGGCAACGACCACTCACGATATCCCTTATCCCTCAGACCCTTCTCCAACATGTAGTCCAGCTCTGCTTTTACAACATGCTGTCGAGCAGGATTTATACGGTAGGGAGCCAACTTGAGCCTTGCACTGTCTCCAGCCTCCATGTCGGGTGCCACCCCGTACATCAGGCCTGGAAAATCAACAAACATGCGGACGTACTGCCACAGCCTAGTAAACAACTTCTCTTGACGCTTAGGAACAAGAGGTTGCAACTTATCTCGAAGAATAACATGCTCATTGCCCTCCCACAACCCAGCCGGGACCGCAGTTTCTAAACTATAGCCTCCCTCCTTCTCCACCTCTGTCCCTAGAACAGCCAGGTCATGAGAGGGACAATCTATACCACCTGTGCAGTCACTCCCATAGTTCATAATTGCCAAGGCTTCCCCGCCGATACCGTACATGCGCACCCCCGCATTCCTTGCGACTACACCTGCCGGCGCAGCATCACCGCCTTCAGCGCCACGGCCAGATACAGTCAGTCTATGGTAGGGCTGTTGCATTCTACTAGAGCAGCATTGGGAGTCTATGCGACGACCGGGTGCATCCACTCCACAGCCAACCTCACCAATCTGCTCAATGTCCTGATACTGACCACCACCCTTAGCAGCCATGGGACGACCCTGACCTGACAACCATGCCAAAGCCTCATCGCCCACTTTGAACAGCTTCAACAACGAGGCCAACGGTTTACTCAGACCCAAGTGACCTGCCAGCGGAACATCGTGCACCGCATGAATTGTGAGGCCTGGGTGCTCGGCACAAACAGTGGGGTATGAACCGAGCAGGGGCTGGATTGCTGCACGCTGCTGCTCAGGCAGGTGCTCAAGCGCTTCCACAGCCACCTGACTCGTGTTCCCCGCCCACTGCTCCGCCGAGACATGACAATCCCAACTTTCCTCCACCTGTGCCCCACTGCCCCCCTCTCCTTCTCCACCTTGGCCTCCGCAGACCAACACAGGGACAGTAGGCTGCTCAGGTGGAAGCCTCACCAACTCCTTTAACAGGTTCACATGGCATGCTTCCCCGTCCTCATCGAGTTCAATAGCCCCGTTCCCACAACTCTCAAGACTAGGATCTTCTAGTTGCACCTGGGAACTACTCTGTCGCGGAGTGCCACACGCCCTACCATGTCACTAGGGGGGACAGGTTCTGGGGCCACTCCGGAGCTCAAATTTGGTGCAAGTACCGAGTCACCAAGGAGTGTCGCTGGGTCCAAACTCTCAACCCGACCACCAGCCTTGACTTTCTCCTTCCGACCCTTCCTCCGCTGGTCTGAAACCGGGGTACTAGGCTGTGACACCTGAGCGGACTGAGATCTGGTGACAGCACACGCCATCTGCTGCGTCTGGCATCTCTCAAGCCCCTCTTGCCCCTCCTTACTCGTGTCGGCCGCCCTCTCGGCAACGACTAAGGATGGAACCTCGGAAGTAGGCACCGCAAAGTCGTTACCGAGAAGGAGGTCGACCCCCTCAACTGGCAATTTCTCCACAACACCCACATCCAACTCCCGTGTCACACCGTCCACCTCAAGCTCCACTCTGACCAGCGGGTAAGACCGCGTAGCAATGATACCTTGAACCACCACAACTCGAGCCGCGTTAGTAGGCTTGCCAGTGAAGTTCTTAATAAGTGTCTGGGAAGCGCCCGTATCATGCAGCAACTCAAGCCTATGCTGCACACCAGCCCACCTAACAGTGCCCTGCCCCCTATGACCGCAAAAAGCATCTCGGACGGGTGACGAGCCCTCCTGCTGCTTCTGCACCGACTGTGACTTCGCAACCGACATATTACCCCGGGCAAACGCAGAAGACCTCAAAGACACACCGATGTTGCTCACTAGTGACACCACTGCTGTAGGTGGTGTGCTCGGACATGAGCGCGCAATATGCCCATTCTCATGACACTTGAAACACTCCACTTCGCTCTTGGACTTCCTCTGAGGTGAGGAAGGGCCCTGGCCTTTCTTTAACGGGAAGGGTTTCGACTTGGGATCAAAATTGGCACCAGTACTCTTAAATTTGTAATTAGTTTTGTCATTAATTCGGGGGGGGTGGAGTGGTACGCCCCTGGTTACCTGCCTCAGCTCTCTGTGCAGACCCGCACCCACGAATCAATGACAACCTGAGGTCAGCCAGCTCAGCCGCCTCCTGCAGAGTTTTACGTTGCTTTTCTTTCAGGTTAAGAGTCAAGTCACTGCCAGTACTTTTGAAAATTTGTTCTAACTACACTAATTGCTTCACTGCATCAAAAGTAGTTGCCTTCTCCGACCTCAACCAATTCTCAAACGCATCTGACAGCTCTCTAGCGTGTTCCTGGAAAGTACTCTCCTTTCTCTTAGGAACAGCCCTAAACTTCAGCCTATAGGTCTCTGGCTGCAACTCATACGCCCTCAGGACAGCCTCTTTCAACGCCTCATAATTCACACAGGAATCTAGGGGCAAAGCATCGTACGCCTTGAGTGCTTTCCCCGTCAATCGTGATGAAACAAGGGCTGCCCACTTCTCCTCGGGCCATTGGTGCTCCCGGCACTTTTTCTCAAAACGGAGAAAGAATTCTTTAACTCCTAACTCATCAAACACTGGAACCAACTTTAGTAGATGCGACAGGGACTGGTCATGGGGTCGACCCCCCTGGACGACCCGGTTCCTCGTCACCTCTACACGAGTTTTCTCTAGGTCAACATCGGCAAAAATACCTTGCAGACTCATACTTGAGCTCAGCCTCATGCTTTCGCTGCTCGAGCTCGAGATTCTGCTGCTCAAGCTCAGCCTGTTGCTTAAGTTTGGCGAGCTCGAGCTGAAACAACATCTCGGGAGACAAACTTTGAATAGGGGGTGCTACTACCGGGGACCCACCCAGTGAGTCACCTAGAGGCATACCCAACCACCAGCGGACATCGGCCTGCGGGAACGTACCTGGCTCCGGAGCCCGAGGGGGCACCATGATAGGAGTTGAGTGGAATGGGTGCTGGGACGAAGGTGCCCCAGCTCCCGCTCCACCCGAAGCCCCACGCACCCCACCCAACACACAGGTAACCAGCTCACTTCTCGTAAAACCGCTAGTACCAGAAAACCCTAAGACCGTGGCTACACACTGCAGTCCATACCGGTCCAGTCCCGACACCCGGTCCGCCGTCACAGGCTCCTCCAAAAACCTCCGAGCATCCTCCTCATCGTTCACCACCCGAACGCCGTCTACCAACTCCACCTTCTCCACCTCCTCGCCTGTCTCTCGCACTGTGCCATCACTATGCTCAGACCCGTCCAGTGACATGATGGAGTCAAAAAAAAAAATTCCCAAGTCAAGACAAAAGTAGCCAAACTCTCGCGTAGCTTTATTCACAAAAAATATTCGAAGATGTTTTTTGAGTGCAATACTAGGTCACCAATAAACTCCAACAAGTTCCATATATCCTCAAAACAATGTCCACTGCCACCACTGCGAGAAATAAATTCAACCCCAAATGGCAAAAAGATTTCTCCAAAAAAACCCAGCAAAATTCAGTTCACTATATACTGGACTAAGGTCGCCATTTGTTACGACCGGCACTACGAAATAAAAAAGGGCACTTAATATTGGACTAGAAGATAGGTTATATCTGCAACAACGGTACGCTAATTCCAAACCCTCGAACTATTAAGCCGGTGAACAAAACACTTACACCCTCCAGAGTTAATCTACTGGATAACGGGGTATCAATTAACGGGGTTAAGTGTACTTCTACAAAGGCTTTCCGGTGACGGCAAAGCCTACTCTCAACAGGAGTACTTACGTTAATATAATGCTCTCAAGTAATAACAATGCTTAAATAAACTATGACAAGATTTAATATAGGAGTATATGCTTATGTTAACTTTAGTGTGAGTCTGAACTCATAACTAAACTCTTCAATGCTAAATACACCAACAAGTAGGATACATATATATAAAACAAGGGAGTGCAACAACTCGGTGACATCACTAATAATAGCCACTCAAAACAGTACTTCCTTAGCCAAAGTAACAGTCATACTGGGTTGTGCACTATGCATCAACCTAGGCTAAAACAATACGTGAATAATTGCTAAAGCATACACAGTTAAAGTTAATAAACACAATGCTGTCCTTCTTACTAATAAAGTCTAGCAGCGGCATAAATGGTACAAGGAGCCTAGGCAGAGCTCAAGCATGCTCGTAGCCTACTGTCTCCCCTGAACAGATTTCCCTTATCTTACGTTAAGTGACTAGGAGGCTCTCTTTGTAAGTCCAGATCTCAAGTATCTGGTTTTACCCTGGCACTCCTCAAAGGTCAACAAAATGAGGTAGCAAGCATACAAGCAAGAATAGGGAAAGGCCCTTCGCTTGTATACTGCTACGCTCGCAAAGGAAAAATATGCACAAGGGTTACAGGCTACCTAGCTCCGTCGAAGTCGTACAGGCTCTGACTTGCCATATACATAACTCAGACAACGACCAAAGATACCCTCCACTGTCTAGCATTAAATAGTAACAAAGAACAACCCAATAATTAGAAGCACCCAATAATATGACTCAATGTGACTATGACTCTAATAATCCCTAAAGCTAGTGCAAAACGTATATGTGAGAACTGGTGCTGGTAATACGACTGGCCGACTATGGAAGTCGTATGCAGAACCAGAAGGGATGAGTAATTGAATAAAGATAAGAAGTATTGGAAGGAAGGATTTCAGAGAGTGGAACAGCAGTAAAGAGGGTTAGATTGGGGACAGAATGCAAGGGACATCTAGGACCAAGCACAACATACCAAGCTCTAAGGAGACACGCGGGAAGGAGCCCCCACCCACCGAGCTAAGACAGCGGCCCCCAATCACAGACCACTACGTCATGAAGTGCAGTCGTCATATGACATGCCAGGCCCGCCGGCCAATCACGAGCGGGTGGCCCCGCCCAAGCGAGGAATGCACACGTACATACACACGCACATACTACCACCTCGCTCTAGCTTCTCTCTCTCCTTGCAACTATCACACTACATATCTTATAACTCTATCAATGATATAAAATACTTCCAAGTATCACAGACAAGAACAAAGGCAAACACTGATCTGTCTCTGACAACATGAACACTAAGAAAGAAAGAACATCGTTCTACGATTATTATAGCCCATTTCGCTGCCCTGGCGAGCACTAGCAAGTACGAGTACATTCTGGCAAGCTGGCCAGCGTAACACTATCCACTTCACTACACTAAACATGCACACCACACTTCATTCCTCCACACCAAAATTTAAAAAAAAAAAATTGTGAATTCTAGCCCAGCCTTGGAGTCCCCAGGGGGGGGGGACCATAAATGCCCCCACACCCGACCGACCATCCCCTGACGACCCCACACAATTACCTGGACCTCGGCCTGTTACTCTTTCTATTAATTTCTGCAACATTCGCGGACTTTCCTCTAACTTTCACTCTGTTGAGCACCATCTCTCCTCCTACAAACCTGATCTTCTCTTCCTCACCGAAACTCAGGTGTCTGTAGCAACATCCAGTAGCCCCTTCTCTGTATCCTCCTACTTTCTCTATCCTAGTTTCAAAGCCAAAGGCGGATGTTGCGCATATGTGCACAACAAACTCCCTTGCTCTCGTGTTCCCGATTTCGACTCCAATGAATTCTCAACTTTCTGGCTCAAACTTTCCTGTCATTCTCTTACTAAATATTTCTGTGCTGTCTATCTTTCCCCTAATTCTACCAACTTTCCCAAATTCTTTGACTATCTAAACTCTACAGTGGAACACATTCTATCCATTTCTCCTTTCTCAGAAATCTCCATCTTAGGAGATTTCAACGTTCACCACCGCCAATGGCTCTCCTCTCACACTACTGATCCACCTGGTGAACAAGCCTACGTCTTTTCTATCCTTAACACCTTACGAGCGGCCTATGCGGTTTATTTATGTGTACCGCACAGCGGGGTGTTTTTAGCCAAAATAGGGCTGTTTACGTGATCATTTTCATGCCTAAATAAGACCCAGAACGTAAAACAAGTACCTATCCCTGAAAGGGCATAAACAGAGCTTTCGAATGACACCATAACGATCCTTGTATGATGGATAGTTTCTTGCAATAACCGTGCAACGCGAGTGCAAAAAGCAGGTAATTCGGTACTTTCAGTACATAATTGAGTATGTAGCGAGTGAGAGAGGGAGGAGGGAGCTGTGATTTGTGTCAGTAGGTTCGCCGCGGTGGTCTGGAGCAGTCATACGCTCGCTAGTCTCCTGCCACCACTTGTCTCTCTCTCTCAGCCACATTACGTGCTGAAATTGCCACTCGACCTATGTCGAGCGCCGCCACATAGTCCAGCTTTATTTAACTCGACTTATGTTGCTCGCCGCTAAATAAGGGTTAATGACCTAGAGCAGTTAGTTCAGCAACCCACCCTTATCCCGGATCGCATCGGAGATCGGCCCAACATTCTTGACTTGTTTCTAACTTCTAACCCTTCTTCTTATACTGTCGATCTTTTCTCTCCTTTGGGCTCCTCCGACCATAAACTTATCTCTGTCACCTGTCCTATCTCTCCAGTACGGCCACCCGATCCTCCTAGCCGGCGGCGTTTGTGGCACTTTGGCGCTGCCGACTGGGAGGCTCTCCGGCAGTACTTCTTTGATTTCCCATGGAATGATTTCTGCTTCCGTGGCCAAGGACCCTCAGAGAGTGCTGAACGCGTTACCGAGGTAATCCTATCGGGCATGGAAGCATACATTCCATTCTCTTTCTCTCAGAATAATGCTAAAAAATCTTGGTTTACTCACTCCTGTTCTACTGCTGTCCGCAATAAGGAGGAAGCATTCAAACGGTACCGACGCCTTACAATTCAAGACTCTCATTCTTCCTATGTTTCTGCCCGGAATCAAGCCAAATCTGTTCTTCGACTTGCGAAACACTCTTTCATCAATAATAAGTGCACTGAACTATCCAACTCTAGCTCTTCCCAAGCTTTCTGGCATCTAGCCAAAAACCTCTCCAACAATTTATCTTCCTCGTCTTTCCCTCCCCTTTCCCACTCTGATGGCACAACCATCACTTCTTCCTCTGACAAAGCTAAACTCTTCGCTCAAACTTTTGTTAGAAACGCCACCTTGGATGATTCCGGTGCTATTCCTCCCTCTCCGCCCTCCTCTCTTACTTATGCCTAATATCCTAATCTCTTCTAAAGATGAACTTTCTACCCTCTCTGGGCTTAACACTAATAAGGCGTACGGTCCGGACGGTGTTCCTCCTGTTGTTCTCAAAAACTGTGCTTCCGTGCTGACTCCCTGCCTAGGCAAACTCTTTCGTCTCTGTCTATCCTGTAACGTCTTCCCTTCATGCTGGAAGTTTGCTCACATTCAACCTGTCCCAAAGAAGACCTGCCAAACTCCGAAAATTGCTACGCTCACTTGTTAGGAAACTTTTTTTTGCTATTGGCCTGAAACGTTCACCTATGATAGGCACATTTTTCGGACAGGCCAAAAACTATCCTGTACAAAAACTGAATATTGGTCATTCGTTCCCTAAGGTGTGTCATTAAGGTTCCCTAACGTGAAATTTTTGCTGACCGGCCCAGATTTGGCCAAACTAGCCTGTCCCGAAAAAAGGATATTTTCCAGGAGCCTGTCCGTCAACAGACATCAACTGGTTTTTATGTTCTATGAGTTACTTAAGTTATTTTAAGGGCAAACCTGGCAGAAATAGGGCTAGCATTACCAAAAATATGCAATAGGAGTAGAATGTTATGCTTAATAATAATAATAATAATAATAATAATAATATTTATTCAGTTAGCAATTTATTCCAAATATTGCATCCATTTTATAATAACTGAAAAAAATGGAAGTGGTAAAGCCAAATATAACATACGTGGCACCAAAATCGCTATATTTTGGTATGTTAGTGGCATGTTGAGCTTCATTATTTTACGAGAACAATTCGTTCCCAAAACTTCTATAAGACGACTGGGAGGGGGGCGGAGCTTAGAAACGGCAGCACCAAAATACAGTCTATTTTCTCATCAACCATAATAGCTACTCGAGTTTTGAAGAGCTCTACAGAATTCCGTCCAAAAGTTCTATCGATTAACGAAGAGGAGAACTCTCAACATTCCATATTAATGGAGAAATTAATTATTAACACCTTACGAGCGGCCTATGCGGTTTATTTATGTGTACCGCACAGCGGGGTGTTTTTAGCCAAAATAGGGCTGTTTACGTGATCATTTTCATGCCTAAATAAGACCCAGAACGTAAAACAAGTACCTATCCCTGAAAGGGCATAAACAGAGCTTTCGAATGACACCATAACGATCCTTGTATGATGGATAGTTTTCTTGCAATAACCGTGCAACGCGAGTGCAAAAAGCAGGTAATTCGGTACTTTCAGTACATAATTGAGTATGTAGCGAGTGAGAGAGGGAGGAGGGAGCTGAGATTTGTGTCAGTAGGTTCGCCGCGGTGGTCTGGAGCAGTCATACGCTCGCTAGTCTCCTGCCACCACTTGTCTCTCTCTCTCAGCCACATTACGTGCTGAAATTGCCACTCGACCTATGTCGAGCGCCGCCACATAGTCCAGCTTTATTTAACTCGACTTATGTTGCTCGCCGCTAATTAAGGGTTAAAGGTCGATGCTATTGGTAACACATTCCTAAAATAGACCTCCATCTGATCTGGTAACACTGGTCAGATTTGAGGTGCCAAGTCTTCCTAATACCTATTCCATTAATTGCAGCCCCTATTGAAAACGTTTGATACCTTTATCTATTACGAAATGCATTATATACTTGATTAATTATACTGGTGGTGCTGAAAATAGGTTATATAATCCTTTTAGCTTCGAAATCCACCCACCATAGGTATAGTTTTCAGATACCGCCATGATTTCCCAATACATCATCGTAAAATATCCACCATTTCGCATTTCCTAACAAATCGCTTTGGAAAGCGAGCCATAGATGTATCATAATATTATCTAAGCGTATATATCAGAATGAGGCGATATATAACCGAGAAACTATCAACATGATTGGTGATACGTGCGAATTGTCTGCGCACTTTTAATTTAATCTACCTTTCTTAACATAGAAAATGTAATAGGTGCATATGCATATAAGAAAATGTACATTAATACACAGACTATAGTATTTTCTTAACTCGTGTTACTGTGTATAGAGGACTACATTATTTATTTTAGATGTCATTAATTAACACATTAACATTATCAGATAGTACAAATATATTAAGCATCAAATGTTTTGAAATAGTTAATGGTTTAGGTGCATAAGGTAGAGGCTAGAGCCAAAGGATAATTAGTAGGCTATATATACGATATGTGTTAGTGAGTTGGGCCTAGGTCTGACTCTATAGGCTACTTAGGCCTTATAATTAGGGTTGAGTGTGAGGGGTAACTGCCTTGTGTTAGCCAATAAGCTTTCTGTAGACTCCTATTTTCTTTTATTCTTATGTATGAAGGTTATTTCTAATTTTGCTATATATTACTTTTATTGTAGTCGATATGTTATGATGTGATAATGTTAATGAATATTTATATAAATACAGTCGTGGTTAGGGCTACATGAATTCCTCTTAAATGATACAAAAATACCAAGACTGCGAGCATTAACTAAGGTATATATTTTCTGTTAAATTGAATCCCTTAGCAACGGATTTCTAGATAATTTATTGAAAATATGTATATCTATATTTAGCGGAAGAGTATAAGAGGTTAGTAGACACCAATATCATCATTCGAGAAGAAGACACTGAGGCCGACCGTGAGCTCCAGCGGAAGTATACAGATTTGGGACAGTGTGACTCTGAAGTTGAGGCTCTATTCGCTCCCGAAGAGATGACGGCAGTACTCAAGGTGTTGGTTATTGATATGGCGATGGAAAAACTGGACGTGCACCTAGATGAGTGTGAGAAGTTACGAATCAAATTCGAAGAGAGTTGTGAAGCCAATTGAAGTGAGCAAGAGAAGAGAGACGAAGCCAATCAAAGGGAGCAAGAGAAGAGAGACGAAAACATGCTGCAAGAAATTGCAATAATGCTGGGAGCTTCCCCAAGGAAAAATGCAAAACTGTCAGATTAAGTTAATGAATAAAACAATAATGATGATATCACCCTTTTATTTCCTTCTCTTTACATTTTGAGCAGCGCCGAAGGCGCCCGCCGCCAGAAGCCAAGCCCGCGCCGGAGGGCGAAGCTCGTGCTTGTCTCTCTAAAATGTTTCTCTCCTAATTTTTTGTGGGTGAAAGATGTCATTGCAAAATAATTGACAACTCGATTTCTTTAAATTTTTCACACACACAAATGTAGACCCTTCCGAAGAAAAAAGGTTCACCAAAAATAAATTCTGCTATACGACTTGAGTTGACGGATCACACGGTTTCTGTGATTGCAATTATTGAAGCTTTGGCCTTATTAGCTAACAGGTATATTTCTGACAATTTATGGTACATTGATCTGGCGTTAATGTGGATAAGATGGAGCCCTTGTTGGTGAATACACTGTATTCATCTTTGATTCTGAATGTGCCCTGGCTGGGTTCTGAGTTGTTAATATTAATTGGTTCATTTACATTAATATTCGGTAATGAATGTAAGGCACACATGTTGCATAGGAATTCCCGTTCTTCACTGTTGGTCTTCTTAGCGATGCACTTCATGTGAGCTACAGTTTTACACTTAACACAGTTTAGGACCCTTTGTTTTCTTGTTATGAGTGATTCACATGTTTCACAAATGATTTTAGGACCTTTAATAGCTACTTCCCTACATTTATCGCATTCCACTTCTTTTCTGCTAGTAACGTAAGTACATTGATCGTGTACTGTTTCATTACAACTAATACATCGTGAAGTTGTACTCCTTTTGTTGAATCCAATATTGCACACTATACATATTTTCCTGTTACTGTTCATCGTACGTCTGGCGGTGTGGTGATCAGCTGAGCGCCTTGAGCGGCTGCTGGGGTGTGAGCTCGTGAGATGGGGACAGATTGTGGCGCCCCCTTGCCCCCCTCCCACCCCTACCTGTATTTGTTGTTTGATGTCCTTGTTCTTGGCCGTTGTTGCTGCTTTATTGTTGATGTTGTTGCGACTGATCCCTTCTTTTTTAGCTGTTCTGGTTGCATGTTGAGCTACCTGGGTTGCCGATAGTGTTGGGTTGTGTTGTAGTAGGTTTGGTTGATTTGTTGTGCAGCGGCGTCGTGTTGTGGGGGGTGGGGGGTTTCTCTTGTCTTTCTTGTTTGTTGCTGTTACTTCATTGTCGATGTGTTTGCTAGAGCTTCCTGTTTTTTTGGGTGGTCTGGTTGCATGTTGTGTTACTTGGGTCACCGATAGCTGTGGTAGTGATGATACAGTTGAGGGTAATGTTGAGTAGGTAGAGTGTTGGCACTGTGCTGGCGGTTGCCCTGCAGTCTTGGTTGGGAGTTGAAGCGTAACGGGAGACTGGGGTGCCTGCTTGCCCAGTTTGTTATAACGAATTTTACTGCTAGGGACTGTTGAAATGTCAGTGTCTGTCTTACTTGATTTGTGGTGAGGTTTCTTCAACGTTGAGCTAGGGCCTGGAATGGTCTCTATGTCTCCACAGCTAATTAGAGTGTAGCACAATAGGTGATGTAGCGAGGTTGTGCCAGACTGTTTGCTAAGACGCTGCGGCTTACCGAGATATGTAGATGCCCAGGCAGGAATGGTGAAAGATTTCACTTGTGTGTGATTTCTGTGTGACGAGGTCCCTCAATACTTGCTTAGTGTTGACCTGGTACACTACCGGTCCCCTCTGCACCTGTATATCGGCACATCCCCTCTGGATGTTCAGAAGGATGACACACAGGGAGAGAGCTACGCTCACGCCCTTCAACCCTCGCGCCATCGCGACCAGTGATTTACATTATACGAAGCATGACCTAGCTACCCCCAAAATGGGGATTGGGCCTGAGCATATAGATAGATAGATAGATAGATAGATAGATGACCTAGCTATACGACGAATTATATGTACGAAGCACCACAGTACCAGTTACTCCCATTAATTTTAGGTCACTTCACTTGATCCTAAAGTTAAGAAATTGGAGGATCTGATGGGAAGGGATGGAGAGGTGCTTAATTTTTAATTAAATTAAGAGGGTATTACACTGGGCCAATTCTCGTCACTCTTCAGCAAAAAGTGGAGCTACCGTCAATCTCCAGCACAAATCTCACCATTTCCCGAAGAAAAAAGGTTCACCGCCAACTCAAGTCGTATAGCAGAATTTATTTTTGGTGAGTCGTCTGACTGGGGTGGTCGAAGCTCTCGGATCGAAGTATTTTGTCACGCTTTAAATGCACCAACACAGGCAACACGGTGCAGCAAGCACACAGAATACGGCGGCGGTGGTTGTGCTCCGACGAGGTACACACTCTCCCTCTAGCTGTCACGTTTCGTATAATGCATCGTATAGCTAGGTCATGCTTTGTTTAATCATGCGTCGTCTACTGTCCTAGGTGATGCTTCGTATAATGTGTCGCAACCCCAGTCAGACGCCTCACCAAAAATAATGCACCAAAAATCTCTCTGGGTGGGAGCAGCCCGGCCAGGTAGTCTCTCCTAAAAATTGTGTCCCCTAAATTTTGTCTCTCCTAAATTTTTGTGGGTGAGTCGCCGCAGGAGCCCGGCCAGTTAGTCTCTCTCTACTGTAGGTGGAGCAGCCCGGCCAGGTAGTCGCCTCTCTGGGCGGAGCATCCCGGCCAGGTAGTCTCTCTCTGGGTATCTTTGACAACGGCCGACTAAGCACCTCTCCATTCCTTCCCATCAGATTCTCCACTTTCTTAACTTTAGGATCAAGTGAAGTGACCTAAAATTAATGGGAGTAACTGGTACTGTGGTGCTTCGTACTTATATATCGTCGTATAACTAGGTCATGCTTCGTATAATGTAAATCGGAAAATAAAATGGAATTGTTCATGTTTTTATTTTATTTGTCCTAGTTGTTACAATTTCTTCTCTCCTAAATTTTTGTGGATGAAAGATCGTTTCATAACCCAATCGAGGGGCCGAATACGGTGTCGTGTGTGGCCGTGTTGGCACAGGTGCACCAACACAGGCAAGACGATGCAGCAAGCACATAGAATACGGCGGCGGTGGGTGTGCTCCGACGAGGTACACACTCTCCATCTCGCTGTCACGTTTCGTATAATGCATCGTATAGGTAGGTCATGCTTCGTTTAATCATGCGTCGTCTACTGTCCTAGGTCATGCTTCGTATATTGTGTCGCACCCCCAGTCAGACGCCTCACCTAAACTAATCCCACAAAAATCTCTCTGGGTGGGAGCAGCCCAGCCAGGTAATCTCTCTCCTATATATTATCTAAAAAATCTTTGACTTAGAGAGAGAGAGAGAAAGACAGACAGACAGACACAGTGTGTGAGATAGAGAAAGAGAGAGTTACCCACTCGCTGTCACGCTTTGTATAATGCGTCGCACAGGTGCAGCAACACAGGCAACACGGCGCATCAAGCACACAGAATATAGCGGCGGTGGCTGTGCTCCGACGACATACACACTCTCCCTCTCGCTGTCATGCTTCGTATAATACGTTGTGTAGCTAGGTCATGCTTCGTTTAATGCGTCTTATACTGTCCTAGGTCATGCTTCGTAAAATGTGTCGTACCCCCAGTCAGACGACTCACCAAAAATAATCCCACAAAAATCTCTCTGGGTGGAGCATCCCGGCCAGGTAGTCGCTCTCTCTAGGTGGAGCAGCCCGACCAGGTAGTCTCTCTCGGGGTAGAACAACCCGGCCAGATAGTCGCTCTCTCTGGGTGGAGCAGCCCGACCAGGTAGTCTCTCTCAGGGTGGAGCAGCCCGGCCAAGTAGTTCTTCTCTCCTAAACGCATGAGCTTATGTATACGATTGAGGGAGAGTAGCCATTTGAATTTTCAGATTGCAACACAGCAAAGTTGTCTGAAGGAGGGGTCCTCCTGCGGAACAGAAAGGCGAGACGGCTCATCCCCTCTTCCTTGGAAGAAGCCAGAGACATGTACGGGTCCCTGTCGTGATTTTAACACACACATTTTTAGGCGATCTTCTGCTGTCCAACGTGAGTTGGTGGAATTTGAGTTGGCGGTGAACATTTTTTCAGGAGGGTCTAAATGTTTGTGGGTGAAAGATGTGGAAAAATTACAAGCAATCTTTTTTTCGAGAAAGGTAAATTTGTCAATACAATTGTAAAAATTAGGACAAATAAAAGAAAACATATGAAAAATTCCATTTTATTTTTTCGATTTACATTATACGAAGCATGACCTAGCTATACGACGAATTATACGAAGCACCACAGTACCAGTTACTCCCATTAAATTTAGGTCACTTGATTCTAAAGTTAAGAAAGTGGAGGATATAGGTGACTACATAGCAAACAGCCAATATATAACCCCCAAAAAGGATACAATAAAATATAAATTCTAATCAGTTTTATTTGCACAAACACATACGAAGCACCACAATACCGGTTACTCCCATTAATTTTGGGTCACTTGATCCTAAAGATAAGAAAGTGGAGGATATAGGTGACTACATAGCATACAACCATTATATAACCCCCAAAATGGATATAATAAAATATAAATGATAAACAGTTTTTATTTGTACAAACACTAAATTTGTTGATACAATTGTAAAAACTAGGACAAATCAAAGAAAAACATGAAAAATTCCATTTTATTTTCCGATTTACATTATACGAAGCATGACCAAGTTATACGACGAATTATACGAAGCACCACAGTACCAGTTACTCCCATTAATTTTTGGTCACTTGATCCTAAAATTAAGAAAGTGGAGGATATACTGTATGTGACTACATAGCAAACAACCAATATATAACCCCCAAAAAGGATTATAATAACATATAAATTCTAAACAGTTTGTATTTGTACAAACACATACAAAGTGCCACAGTACCAGTTACTCCCATTAATTTTAGGTCACTTGATCCTAAAGTTAAGAAAGTGGAGGATACAGTAGGTGACTACATAGCATACAACCAATATATAGGCCTAACCCCCCAAAAGGATATAATAAAATATAAATTCTAGACTGTTTTTAATTTTACAAAAAAAAAAACCCACAAGGCAGAAGGGCGGAGCACACAGGAGAAGCGGAGCTCTAGACGGTGCAGGGTGCCCATACTAAACTGCGTCTATCATCCGCCAGAGGTCATTACAGTGGTGACCACTGGGGTCAGTGCCACTACGCCAGAGGCCATTGCAGCAGCGACAATAACAATGGGAATGGTACAAATAGTAGAAAGATTGATGTTGACACGAACCGAAGCACATATCGGACGGATGTAGTCCAACCCCGGAACATAGTGTAACACGATATGCCATCTCCGTAGAGTTATTACGATTTTCCTACACCGTCGGCTCAGAAGGGTTACTAGGGGACATTTTGCCTAGGAAGCTGTCTGAGGTAGCAGGATGTAATATAACATTGACCCACAAGGCAAAACTGGCTGAAATACGGCTAGCATTACCAGAACTATGCATTAGGAGTAGAATTTGAGGCTTGTCCATGATACAGTGGGCCATATTTCCTTTCTCTGAAGATTAATCCAATTGCTAGGTGCATTTCTGAAATCGGCATAAAAAACTATTCCTAATGCAAAGTTCTGGTAATGCTAGTCCTATTTCTGCCAATTTCGTCCTGAGAGCCAATAATTGAAGTCTCTATTCACACTGTTCCCTAACATTAGTGTTACGGACAGACCAGTTGCAAGATGACGTTCTGGGATATTGGGAGAAATAAAACCATTTTCATTTATTTGTGTTTTTAGTGACCAATACATTTTTTCCTGAGAATAGGCATTAAAGAATGTCCCATACTCAACACTAATTTCAGTCTATCATCATTTCTGGTAATCATTTCAGTAATATAGTCTTTAATTGCGCTTAGGGAATTAGTGTCCTCATTACTGTATGGAATCAGATCATTATGGCCAATATCCTCCAACATCTGTCCTAGAATAGAAAAGTGTATTCTGCGATCATCTAGTACAAACCGGGTCACCACTGCGGCACGCAAATATCCCAACACGTATGCATATCTCATTAATATTACGGTGACACCCTTCAAATTCACAGGCCCATATTTCTCCGAGTCGTTGTCCACATTCATGGCGTTATCGACAATGAGGATATAATGGTTCCAGATAATGTCATGCAGGATATTGTTAGATAGATACGAATCTTCGTGAATGGAGTGATCAACGTTATAAATGACCGAAAAACGGGATGTCGCAGATGATTTTCTAACTACGTCGATCTGGTAGGTTGCTCTTGAGCGAGGCAGTTCTGCGGAAGATGCTTTACCTTTTAGCACGTCAATTGATACGGTGAAACCGAACCGTCCCCTGATTACCAAGTGAACGTCGGTCACAATGGAAGAATTCAAGAAAGCGAGCTTGATCTTCTCCTGCAGATTTTCCTCACCAGTGTCCATGGACACGAGCAAGCACGTGTGTGTGGTCACCCAAGACGGTACCTCCTGTGACTGATACCTGACAAGATCCTTGTAGCGTCCTCGTCCTTCATTCGTGACATGAAAACTGTAAGCTCCTTCGCTCCGGACAGACATGACACTCCTCAGATTGAAGTACTTGTCCTGAAAGGGGTCAACGTCAATGATGGCCATGGCCACGGTTGGATTCTCCGTGTAGCTGTTGACCGAGGACCCCCGGTCAGATTCCCGCGAGGCTGGCGGCAACGGGAAGAAGAGTTAGTAGGGAGGAGGAGGAATGTGGTGAAGACTGAGGTATCTATCTTCTCCGGCGAGACTGCTCCCATTCACAGGTTTTACTCGGTATCTCCCCGGTGGACCGAAGGATAGGTTCTTATAGAATGTCTGGGGGTTGACTTGGGGGGCGAAAGAACCCATGAAATCGTGAGCATTCTGGACATTAGCTTTGCCGAAAATGGGCCTCAGTACATTAAGATCTCTCACTCTCTTGTCGAATACGTTTATTTGATCCCCTGTGCTCATTTTCCTCCTCTTTGATTCGTTAGGGGGGTTTGCGTCGCCCCGCGGCGCTTGGTGGGGCGCCCTCCTCACACTGACACCAAACCAGTTCCGAGTAAAAATACCCGACCCGATGAAAAAACGCAATACCAGCAGGAACGCCAGAACCCACAGACCAACAGCCAAACCGAATTTCCACTTTTTAATGTCAAGACGACTGGCGAGCAGACCGAGTACAACGGGAAGGCCCAAGATTAATATGGGAGAATTGACCAAGATGGTAGCCAACCTTCGAGTCTCGTCTCTAATGGCATCTTCAGTGACTTCGATGATGCGTTTGGCGACATCTGCCCCCGCCGACAGGATGACGGAGGCAGTCGCTTGAGTGACGGAGACTCCCTTATCACACTTGAGAGAAACCCCCTTGCCCAGCTCGCTCATGGAGGCGAGGGAGGGCAAGACGGACGGGGTATCGAAGGTGGCCCAAGTGCCGCAGTCGCCCGCCTCCGAGTCATCGGTCCCGCATATGGGCGCATATCCCACGTAGGTCGACTCTACTCCTTGACCGTCCGGGACGGTGGCTCCATGGGCGGTGAACAAATCTCGGTCTTGCTGTATGGCCTTCCTGATCTTATTCAAGAATGGATGTTCCGTGGCCAGAGCGTGACCCACGGCATGATCCTTACAGGAGAACTTGGGAATCTTGTAGGTCACCAGATCCCCTTTCAGGTTGATCCAATTATAGTGGGCCCCCTTCGAGGCATGCATGAGACCCACGACGGCTGTGCCCAGAATGCCGGCGACCGTGGCGCCGACGGTGATGGTGGTGCCGTACTTTAACAGAGATATGACAGTTCCGTTCCCCCTTTCGGCTTTGATGATGAATTCGGTGGCTTTGCCAATTTATGATCTGTTTACCGGATCCGCCATATTATCCACATTTTCCAGCCTGCTCCCGATCGCTTCTAATTTTTCCACCTCCGATTTCGGAATGTTTCTCACCGTGTCGTTGACAGTACTCGCGAACTCATTCAGTGCTTCGTCCGGGTACGTTAGGAACATTTCGAGGGCGAATGGTCCGTTCAACGATTCGGGAGTGTCGATTCCCAAACCGCCCATGACTTCGGACAAGGTGCATTCGTTCGCCCTCAGAACCACTAATTCGTCAGATACCAACGTTCCCGATTCTGCCAATACCCATCTCCCCTCGCCGTCCAGGGACACATTGGCGCCAAAAGACTCGATGTTCACACCGTCCTTCAAGGTGTCGACGAACGAGGTTTCCGCTTGCGTCACAGTTGTCACGGCCTCCATCTCCGAATCCATCAGACGGATGGACTCTTCCATGTTCGAGAAACGACGCAAGGCCACGGACTCGACGGCATCGCGCGCGATCGCCATAGCGCCCCTGGCCTCCTCCGCTAAGGCCAGAGGGGACGGTGATCCACCCCCCTGCAGTGCCGGAAGTTTGATGTCCCTCTTTCCGTCCTGTAGGTAAGAGTCGGCGTTTAAAGTAACACCCCCTCCGTCCATGACCCCGTACGCTTGAATTGCCCTTCAATCCCCCATTCTTCTTGTAAAACTGTCCCATAGCTCTCTGTTTAACCACCTCTATAACGACATTGTCGACGAATTCCCACGCTTCTCTAAACAGCCCGGCCAGGTAGTCTCTCTCAGGGTATCTTTGACAACGGCCGACTAAGCACCTCTCTATCCCTTCCCATCAGATCCTCCACTTTCTTAACTTTAGGATCAAGTGAAGTGACCTAAAATTAATGGGAGTAACTGGTACTGTGGTGCTTCGTACTTATAATTCGTCGTATAGCTAGGTCATGCTTCGTATAATGTAAATCGGAAAATAAAATGGAATTGTTCATGTTTTTCTTTTATTTGTCCTTCCTTGTTTTTACAATTTCTTCTCTCGGTGAAAGATGGTCGTGGACAAATAATTGACAATTCGATTTCTTTAAATTTTTCACACACACAAATTTAGACCCTCCCGAAGAAAAAAGGTTCAGCGCCAACTCAAGTCGTATAGCAGAATTTATTTTTGGCGAGTCGTCTGACTGGGGTGGTCGTAGCTCTCGGATCGAAGTATTTCTGATCGATCCCAATTCCACCAACTCACGTACAACAGCAGAAGATCGCCTAAAGATTTGTGTGTGAAAATCACGACAGGGACCCGCACAGCGGCGACGCCGCAGCAGCCTGACCAGGTAGTCTCTCTCTAGGTGGAGCAGCCCGGCCAGGTAGTCGCTAGGTCAGGCTTCATTTAATGCGTCGTCTACTGTCCTAGGTCATGCTTCGTATAATGTGTCGCACCCCCAGCCAGACGCCTCACCAAAAATAATCCCACAAAAATCTCTCTGGGTAGGAGCAGCCCGACCAGGTAGTCTCTCCTAAAAATTGTCTCTCCTAAAATTTTGTCTCTCATCAATTTTTGTGGGTGAGTCGCCGCAGGAGCCCGGCCAGTTAGTCTCTCTCTACTGTAGGTGGAGCTGCCGGGCCAGGTAGTCGCCTCTCTGAGTGGAGCAGCCCGCCAGGTAGTCTCTCTCTGGGTATCTTTGACAACAGCCGACTAAGCACCTCTCCATCCCCTCCCATCAGATCCTCCACTTTCTTAACTTTAGGATCAAGTGAAGTGACCTAAAATTAATGGGAGTAACTGGTACTGTGGTGCTTCGTACTTATAATTCGTTGTATAGCTAGGTCATGCTTCGTATAATGTAAATCGGAAAATAAAATGGAATTTTTCATGTTTTTCTTTTATTTGTCCTTCCTAGTTTTTACAATTTCTTCTCTCCTAAATTTTTGTGGGTGAAAGATCGTTTCATAACCCAATCGAGGGGCCGAATACGGTCTCGTGTCTGCCTGTGTTGGCACAGGTGCACCAACACAGGCAAGACGGTGCAGCAAGCACATAGAATACGGCGGCGGTGGCTGTGCTCCGATGAGGTACACACTCTCCCTCTGGCTGTCACGTTTCGTATAATGCATCGTATAGCTAGGTCATGCTTCGTTTAATGCGTGGTCTACTGTCCTAGGTCATGCTTCGTATAATGTGTCGCACCCCCAGTCAGACGCCTCACCAAAAATAATCCCACAAAAATCTCTCTGGGAGAAGCAGCCCGGCTAGGTAGTCTCTCCAATATTATTAGCTAAACAATCTTTGACTCAGAGAGAGAGAGAGAGAGACAGACAGACACAGTGTGTGAGAGAGAGAGAGAGTTACCCACTCTCCCTCTCGCTGTCATGCTTCGTATAATGCGTCGCACAGGTGCACCAACACAGGCAAGACGGTGCAGCAAGCACATAGAATACGGCAGCGGTGGCTGTGCTCCGACGATGTACACACTCTCTCTCTCGCTGTCACGCTTCGTATAATGCGTCGCACAGGTGCACCAACACAGGCAACACGGCGCAGCTCGTCGTCGTCGAAGTTTTCGTCCTAAATTTTGTCTCTCCTAAATTTTTGTGGGTGAGTCGCCCCAGGAGCCCGGCCAGTTAGTCTCTCTCTACTGTAGGTGGAGCAGCTCAGCCAGGTAGTCGCCACTCTGGGTGGAGCAACCCGGGCAGGTAGTCTCTCTCTGGGTATCTTTGACAACGGCCGACTAAGCACCTCTCCATCCCTTCCCATCATATCCTCCACTTTCTTAACTTTAGGATCAAGTGAAGTGACCTAAAATTAATGGGAGTAACTGGTACTGTGGTGCTTCGTACTTATAATTCGTCGTATAGCTAGGTCATGCTTCGTATAATGCAAATCTGAAAATAAAATGGAATTGTTCATGTTTTTCTTTTATTTGTCCTTCCTAGTTTTTACAATTTCTTCTCTCGGTGAAAGTTGTCGTGGCAAAATAATTGACAATTCGATTTCTTTAAATTTTTCACACACACAAATTTAGACCCTCCCGAAGAAACAAGGTTCATCGCCAACTCAAGTTGTATAGCAGAATTTATTTTTGGTGAGTCGTCTGACCGGGGTGGAATAATAATTCCAATGTAAGCGTGGACTATGGAGTGGAGCAATGCGTGAGAGACTATATTCTTCAAAGAAAAATATGTTGTGACGATGACAGTGAAACTCTACACGAACACGACAGCACGTTAAAAGATAGCGTAGGGATGGTACAGTCTGAATCTAACATATCCCCGATAATTGTCACCCATCAAAATATGAAGGAGAAAGACGAACATGATACAGATGTTAGCGATACGGTTTCGGTAGACACTGTTGAAGATAATCTATCAACAGAAAAGGTTATTACCCATAACACCACCAATGAGGCAGCTAGCGTTAACAATGATTGGTTTTCTCATTTGTGCGGGGGAGAGTCCGCCAATAGCCATAGGATGATTAAATGTGGGAGCGTTAAAGGGGATGAGGAGAGAAACGATGGAAATAATATTATGGACATCGAAGAAGGGGGCATTGTTGACGTTAGCGAGGTTTCAAAAGATAAAGATAATGGAGGTGAAGATAATTGGACAACCCCCCAACCTCACATCCTCTCGCAGTAGAAGAAGAGAAATTCCATTGTCGGTTCACCCCTTCGAAATCGTCTCTTCAATCTCCAATCCACGTGAATCAGCACATGGCAATTTCCGTTCCTTTACATCTCCTTCAGGTGAGACTGGTCCAAACACTCTTCACCGTTTTAGGCGACGTTCATGTAATTATTATCCTATTATGGACAGAAGTAGTATTTACCGCAAATCGGAAGAGTCCGACAATACATCGGCGTATACCGTGACGCCCTACAATGCACGGCGACCTCGCCGTTACCTTCCGAGCCCTCCGAGCCCTTCACCCTACAGTAACTCGTTGCCTCCCATAGGTGAATCCAATCTGCACACACGATGTTGGAACAGAAGAGCAGGTAAGAGCAGGTGGCAACCTTCTGGCAAACGAGGTATCGTTTCAGAGACGCACCCAACCACACCTACTACCAGACCTTGCAAAAGACACCTTCCTTCACGGTCCCCTGATCCCAACACCGTCGATTACCCTTCATGTCCCGTAACCCCTGCTACCACTATGGCTACTTCCACCGCTACCGCTACTTCAAAATGGAAAAGGTATAGAGGTACCGAAGATAAAAAAGAATCCTCCCAAAGGCCAAAGCCGTTTCATTCATTTTTGGAGGATCACCACGACTATGCACCCCTCTCGAGACATTTTCCTAGCTCGGTACAGTCGCGTGGTCCCATTGTCTCCTCCTCCGCCCTCAAGGGAACGGAGAGTGCCAATGAGGCTAGCCAGAGTAGCTTCTCTTCGTTCTCTGCCTCTTGTGCGCCAAACTCCAACACCGAGAGTATTTTCAACCAGGTCGGAAGGGCAGTGACCAATATGGCGAGCAAAGAGATGAAAGCCAGAATAGACGAGAGAGTCAACGATACCGTGTTAACACCTTACGAGCGGCCTATGCGGTTTATTTATGTGTACCGCCCAGCGGGGTGTTTTTAGCCAAAATAGGGCTGTTTACGTGATCATTTTCATGCCTAAATAAGACCCAGAACGTAAAACAAGTACCTATCCCTGAAAGAGCATAAACAGAGCTTTCGAATGACACCATAACGATCCTTTTATGATGGCTAGTTTTCTTGCAATAACCGTGCAACGCGAGTGCAAAAAGCATGTAATTCGGTACTTTCCCCATATAATTCAGTATATAGCGAGTGAGAGAGGGAGGAGGGAGCTGAGATTCGTGTCAGTAGGTTCGCCGCGGTGGTCTGGAGCAGTCATACGCTCGCTAGTCTCCTGCCACCACTTGTCTCTCTCTCTCAGCAACATTACGTGCTGAAATTGCCACTCGACCTATGTCGAGCGCCGCCACATAGTCCAGCTTTATTTAACTCGACTTATGTGGTGAGCCGCTATTTTAAGGGGTTAGCGACCGACCGGTTAATTACAACATTTCCAGGTCTTACTATCAATTTAAATTAAATTTGGCACAGGTGTATATGACCATAAAACTGGATAACAAAAAAATAATATATATTTTATTTTTGCTTTTTTCTTGCAATTTAGGTAAACAAATGTTGAAAATCATAGTACTGCAGAAAATGATAAACTCCTACAGAAATCCCCATAGCACATGTTTTATGTGATCAAACAACTCACAAAAGGTGTATCTATAGTTTCTATAAAACACATTTTATATATTTTGTGTATTTGTTCGATTTAGGTGATGACGGATTCAGCGAATATATTATAGAAAAATACAACTTTGACGACATATTGTGAACAAATTTAAATTATTAAAGTAAATTTGGTTTATAGGCCTTTTAGTGTTTTTAATTACCTTTCCAATGGTATATACACCATTCCTATAGGTCCAATAATAACTGTAAAATAACATCCGATAGTGCGGCAATATAGGTGCTGAGAAAAAAAGGTGAAAGTCTAAGGTCATTAGGTGAACATTTTTACTTTAGTTTTTTAGATTTACAATATTTTATGTGGGAACATGGCAAAGTAGAAGATAAAGCGTATGGGAGGTTGTAGAGTAGCTTACGCTCTTTCGATTTATATATGTATGCTCCTCGTATGACCAGTAGTTGCTGAGCATGTTAATTTCAAAGTTTGCTATATAACGTTTTTAGAATTACAGGAAAAGTTTGGAAAACATAACAAAATACTATTTCCAATGGGTTTTCACTAATAACATTTCACTTATGAAGGGATGTTGACTCTTGTTGAGTAAACACCTATTGGTGTTTTCAGGATTTCGAGATTTTTAAGCCTAAATTAACCGGTCGGTCCCCTTAAGGTGGAAATGTTACGATCTCAGATCAAAGGTATGAAATATGCCTCCCTGGCAGATGCGATTGTTGGGTACGGCGTCGGTGATAAGTTGCACAACCCCCCGCAGGAACATTTGACTCTATTGGCGAAAATGTTGGCAATTGAATTAACGGCTAATATGTTTGGTCGGTATGCCAAGATACAAGACTTTAAGTCGGCTGAATTATATAGAAAATCGAACGATACCTTAGAAATTATTCAGAGAGAGCAAGTCATGTGCAACCCCATGTTCTCATATTTGGACTTCACTCCTCTGGAATATAAGAGCTACAAAGAGAGGAGTAGTTCCGAACGACCCCGCGGAGGAGGAAACATGGTTACACATCCGTCACCTTCCTCGACTAACAGAGTCGTGGAGGGTGATAGCGGCGACGCTACAGATAATGCCGCCGACTTGATGAGGGGTACTTTAGTGGCCATACCCAAGGGCAACGCAACATCACATTTCAAAGGGGGGTACCGTTCCCAAACCTACACACTCTCCCTCTCGCTGTCACGTTTCGTATAATGTGTCGTATAGCTAGGTCATGCTTCGTTTAATCATGCGTCGTCTACTGTCCTAGGTCATGCTTCGTATAATGTGTCGCACCCCCCGTCAGACGCCTTACCAAAAATAATCCCACAAAAATCTCTCTGGGTGGGAGCAGCCCGACCAGGTAGTCTCTCCTAAATTTTTGTGGGTGAGTCGCCGCAGGAGCCCGGCCAGTTAGTCTCTCTCTACTGTAGGTGGAGCAGCCCGGCCTGGTAGTCTCTCTCTGGGTATCTTTGAAAACGGCCGACTAAGCACCTCTCCATCCCCTCCCATCAGATCCTCCACTTTCTTAACTTTAGGATCAAGTGAAGTGACCTAAAATTAATGGGAGTAACTGGTACTGTGGTGCTTCGTACTTATAATTCGTCGTATAACTAGGTCATGCTTCGTATAATGTAAATCGGAAAATAAAATGGAAATGTTCATGTTTTTCTTTTATTTGTCCTACCTAGTTTTTACAATTTCTTCTCTCGGTGAAAGATGTCGTGGACAAATAATTGACAATTCGATTTCTTTAAATTTTTCACACACACAAATTTAGACCCTCCCGAAGAAAAAAGGTTCAGCGCCAACTCAAGTCGTATAGCAGAATTTATTTTGGTGAGTTGTCTGACTGGGGTGGTCGTAGCTCTCGGATCGAAGTATTTCCGATCAATCCCAATTCCACCAACTCACGTTGGACAGCAGAAGATCGCCTAAAGATTTGTGTGTGAAAATCACGACAGGGACCCGCACAGCGGCGACGCCGCAGCAGCCCGACCAGGTAGTCTCTCTCTAGGTGGAGCAGCCCGGCCAGGTAGTCGCTAGGTAAGGCTGCATTTTATGCGTCGTCTACTGTCCTAGGTCATTCTTCGTATAATGTGTCGCACCCCCAGTCAGACGCCTCACCAAAAATAATCCTACAAAAATCTCTCTGGTTGGGAACAGCCCGACCAGGTAGTCTCTCCTAAATTTTGTCTCTCCTAAATTTTTGTGGGTGTGTCGCCGCAGGAGCCCGGCCAGTTAGTCTCTCTCTACTGTAGGTGGAGCAGCCCGGCCAGGTAGTCGCCTCTCTGAGTGGAGCAACCCGGCCAGGTAGTCTCTCTCTGGGTATCTATGACAACAGCGAACTAAGCACCTCTCAATCCCCTCCCATCAGATCCTCCACTTTCTTAACTTTAGGTTTAAGTGAAGTTACCTAAAAGTAATGGGAGTAACTGGTACTGTGGTGCTTCTTACTTATAATTCGTCGTATAGCTAGGTCATGCTTCGTATAATGTAAATCGGAAAATAAAATGAAATTTTTCATATTTTTCTTTTATTTGTCCTTCCTAGTTTTTACAATTTCTTCTCTCCTAAATTTTTGTGGGTGAAAGATCGTTTCATAACCCAATCGAGGGGCCGAATACGGTCTCGTGTGTTCCTGTGTTGGCACAGGTGCACCAACACAGACAACACGGTGCAGCAAGCACACAGAATACGGCTGTGCTCCGACAAGGTACACACTCTCCCTCTAGATGTCACGTTTCTTATAATGTGTCGTATAGCTAGGTCATGCTTCGTTTAATCATGCGTCGTCTACTGTCCTAGGTCATGCTTCGTATAATGTGTCGCACCCCCAGTCAGACGCCTCACCAAAAATAATCCCACAAAAATCTCTCTGGCTGGGAGCAGCCCGACCAGGTAGTCTCTCTCCTAAATTTTGTCTCTCCTAAATTTTTGTGTGTGTGTCGCCGCAGGAGCCCGGCCAGTTAGTCTCGCTCTACTGTAGGTGGAGCAGCCCGGTCAGGTAGTCGCCTCTCTGAGCGGAGCAACCCGGCCAGGTAGTCGCCTCTCTGAGCGGAGCAACCCGGCCAGGTAGTCTCTCTCTGGGTATCTATGACAACAGCGGACTAAGCTGAGGGTAGGTGTGGCAGAGTGGTCTTGCCACTGGACTGGTAATCCAGTGGACCAGGGTTCGAATCCCAATATGTCAATGGGAAGATATTATTGGGATGGAATTTGTGCTGTACCTAGTTTCAGTGCATTACCACAGCACACCGAAATGCCAAAACAAAATACCCTCATTTTGAAGAAAATGTTGGCCATTGAATTAACGGCTAATATGTTTGGTCGGTATGCCAAGATACAAGTCTTAAAGTCGGCTGAATTATTTAGAAAATCGAACGATACCTTAGAAATTATTCAGAGAGAGCAAGTCATGTGTAACCCCATGTTCTCAGATTTGGACTTCACTCCTCTGGAATATAAGAGATACAAAGAGAGGAGTAGTTCCGAACGACCGGGCGACGGCGGAGGAGGAGGAGGAAACATGGTTACACATCCGTCACCTTCCTCGACTAACAGAGTCGTGGAGGGTGATAGCGGCTACGCTACAGGTAATGCCGCCGACTTGATGAGGGGTACTTTAGTGGCCATACCCAAGGGCAACGCAACAACACATTTCAGAGGGGGGTACCGTTCCCTAACCTACACACTCTCCCTCTCGCTGTCACGTTTCGTATAATGTGTCGTAAAGCTAGGTCATGCTTCGTTTAATCATGCGTCGTCTAAAAATTTAGGAGAGACAAAATTTAGGAGAGACTACCTGGTCGGGCTGCTCCCACCTAGAGAGATTTTGGGGGGATTATTTTTGGTGAGGCGTCTGACTGGGGGTGCGACACATTATACGAAGCATGACATAGGACAGTAGACATCGCATGATTAAACGAAGCATGACCTAGCTATACGACACATTATACGAAACGTGACAGCGAGAGGGAGAGGGTGTACCTCGTCGGAGCACAGCCGTATTCTGTGCTTGCTGCAACGTGTTGCCTGTGTTGGTGCACCTGTGCCAACACAGGAGGATCTGATGGGAAGGGATGGAGAGGTGCTTAGTCGGCCGTTGTCAAAGATACCCTGAGAGAGACTACCTGGTCGGGCTGCTCCGCCCAGAGAGGTGACTACCTGGACGGGCTGCTCCACCTACAGTAGAGAGAGATGTGGCGACACACCCACAAAACTTTAGGAGAGACAAAATTTAGGAGAGACTATCTGGTCGGGTTGCTCCCACCCAGAGAGATTTTTGTGGGATTATTTTTGGTGAGGCGTCTGACTGGGGGTGCGACACATTATACGAAGCATGACCTAAAGTAGACGACGCATGATTAAACGAAGCATGACCTAGCTATACGACACATTATATGAAACGTGACATCGAGAGGGAGAGGGTGTACCTCCTCGGAGCACAGCCGTGTGCTTGCTACACCGTGTTGCCTGTGTTGGTGCACCTGTGCCAACACAGGAGGATCTGATGGGAAGGGATGGAGAGGTGCTTAGTCGGCCGTTGTCAAAGATATCCAGTGTGATGCTTCTGCATAGTAGCCACGTGCGGGCATGCGCGCGAGTCGGCTGCCCAGCCGTTTAGAAACCGGCTGGTGGCAGCCAGCCGGCAGGCTTTTCCTTAGTATATATCCTACGACAATGTAACTAATGTCTGGGATATTCTTATGTTGTTTCACAGCTTGAAGCTGCCCTTATTCTTAACCCAGTGAGACCCAGTGTTTGATCATCAACTCCCAGCGACGCATCGCGTGCGTCCGACATATTAAAATCAGTTACGTGGCTCATAAGGTAGGAAATGGCGGGAGAATAGGAGGGGGAGGTACCGTACTGTGTGTGGGAGCCGAGCCGGTAGGTGTGAGCGGGCCAAGACAGCCGCGCGGCTGGTGGTGGTGGGCTTAGTGGGGATACTTTAAACCCTTAGTTCACCGCCATTTTGAACCTTCATTACTCCGGTCGTATGGGAGCTAGAGGCTTGAGATTTATGTGAGACACTCCTTAGGATGTATGCCGTACAATGCCATACTCAGTTTTCACCCTAGTGCTCCCGGGCGGGTGGTCATGCGGGGGAGACGAACTATCGACCCCCCCCCCCCCAAATGACCGAGGTGAGTTTTTTTTAATTTTTTTCTTCATTTCTCACCATTCTCTTCCATTTTGGCTCAACAAATTTTTTTGAGGCTCCCCCCCCCCCCAAAACAAAAATATCCGAGGTGATTTTTTTTTTTTTTTGTTTTTTTTCATTTCTCATCCTTGTCTTCCATTTTAGCAAACAATAGGATTGACATAAACTAGCCGGGGCTCAACGGGTTAACCAACGCATCTTAGTATATTTTATTCTCGATAGTTGATTGTTTCATTATAATATATAAGATGTAAGTCTAGTGAGGGCGGGAGGAGACGAGCGGGAGAGAGAGACCGGCTTGGGACGTTGCTTCGCTTGCCAGCTTGGGACGAGCCTGAAGCGTTGCCATATGCATTTGATTGCAACGTTAGGCTTAGTTTCGACTCACGCACGGGGTAGAGGATTTTGACCCGGTAACTGTGTTGAGTGTTGCCAAGCATGGGATGTAGGATGTATTCTGCATGCCTAGGGCGGGGTCCAGACAGATTCAAGACTCAGAGCTCACCTCACTGTCGTACCCTTCGGACCCCCTTGATATCTATCCCTCTCAACCCCACTTAGAAACTTTCTCTCTTACTTTGTATACCTTCCTTCCACTACTTCACCAATTTATTTCATTATCCCATCCCCTTGATAGACCTTATATCTATTATTGTATTAACGACAAGCTCTCAGATAACTAGATAGGATTTTGGGCCTTATGCAGAGACATAATTGTTAATGAGACCTAGGAAGCTTTTTTGTTGTCTCATATTTGGTGGTTTCATGCTTGCTAGTGTGTTCTTGTGTCAGGTTAGCAGGGGCTAGACCGGAGGGGAGGCTTTTTGAGATCCTTTAAGTAAAGTCTGCTGGTGCGAGTCCTGTGGACCCGCACGACTTTACTAGGATACCCGTGGGAGTCTGGGGGCATTTTCTTGTCTGTGTCCCTGTGTGTCTAGTGTTGTGTTGTGTGAGGGCCCTTGCCTAGTCCACTCAGCACTGCGCTAGCACGTCTTGCTTTTGTTTTAGGGTCGCCAGGAGAGAGTCAGATACTTGCGATCTGAGTCTCTCAAGAGAGCACCCTTTCAATTAGAGTAATTTGGCGCACAGACTTGGGAACGTCCCTAGGCTAGAGCAGGTGGCTCAGCCCGGGTGTCCGAAGCCTATCCTATCCTTCCGGCTAGACCTCTGCCACCTGGCAGATAAACAGCTAGGGGTTTATTATCTCTGTATGCTTGTTATTGTGCCACAGTTTACCGTTTTTGTGAGCATTGTGAGTCAGGGTGTGGCTTAGAGACTCTGTCCGAGCAGGCTTGCCTGACTAAGAGTGAGAAGCACACCTGTATGTGGTTATGTTGCGAGTTGCTGCCGTTATTTAATTATACCTATGCAATTATACACTGTATGGCCTATCACTAGTATTTATTCCTGCTTATGAGTTACGACTTCTCTAAATCCGTAACGTACTTTCTTTGCTAAGCATCAGATCCTACAGTAGCCGCATCCAGTTTAGAGACCCGCATCTTGTCTACCTGTACGATGTTTTGAGGACTGTTTGCTTTCACCTTCTTTCATGCAGGGGTGATTAGTTGTATTAATTAACATAACGTTAAATGTACTTTCTTCTAGTTTGTTATTAAATTGTTTCTGCAATTTAATTCCGTTATCTATCTTTTCCTTGAAGCTTTAAGTCAACTTAATTGTGTGATCTTTTATATAGCCTGCTTGACTATCAGCAGTCTATAGTGCGTGCACCCTGTAACCGAGTCATAGGATACCTCGTTGTCCAGACAGGACTCTTGACGGTTTAGGGTGGTTTGTTGCCTGGGTTTATAGATAAGGGATGGATCTAGCGTTTTCCGTTGTTGCTTGTTGCCGCATACCTAGTCCAATAGAAAGAGCCCAGTGTTTATATATCCCAGGACGTAACAAATGGCGACCTTGCATAGGATTTACTGAACAGAGGAATATAGTGGTCATTTGTTTTGAGATTCCTTATGATTAGAGGAATACAGTGGACATAGATTTTTTTTTGGAGCAACCAATATAACACATTAAAGACTTTAAATAACATTAGTACATACATACTTGCATAGGAGATAAGGCACATTCTATAACCGTGATAATTACTGCAGTACACAAACATGTCTAATACATCAGAACATAGTGATGGGTCAGGTCATGATACGGGCTCGGAGGGAGAAAGACCTGTGGAGTGGCTAGTCGATAGCGAGGAGGGTGCTAGAAGATTTTTAGAGGTGCCCCTTACCGCTGCCAGGGTGTTGAAGCTGAATAAGTATGGTTTAAAGTGTGTGGCAGGTCTTCAGGGTCACCAGTGTTTAAGTGGCATGAGGAAAGATCAGCTGAGGACTTTGATATTGGGTTTAGAAGGGAGAGACCTGGGTGGAGAGGCGACTGGGGGCCCCGGTCCCCAGCCCCCCCTCCACTCTACCCCCAAATCAAACGTCAGGATGCCTGACTTTAGTACATACCCCCAAGTTGATGGTCAATGGCAGCGTGGAATTCAATCACAGGGACCCTCTCCATTAAATGCTCCTTCCCCTCCTCAAGGGTTGACTCCAGATTTGTTGTTTTGGCTTGAGATGGCCCAGGTTGAGGTTGCTAGAGCTCAGGATGAGGCTGCTAGAGCTCAGGCAGAGGCTGCAGAGAGAACAGCTATACGAGAGGCTGAACTGCAGGCAGAGTCTGCTAGGTATCGGGCTGACAGGAAGCTGGAGAGATCTCGAGTGGAGGTAACAGGGCGAAATATTGGGGGAGGTAACAGACATCGGGACCAATCATTGTCGCACCTGCTTAAACTAGTTCGTGTGTTCGATGAATTAGGTGTGACTGAGTTTTTTATGCGATTTGAGAGAAGTGTCAGGAACACCAGTGGCCTCAGGAAAAGTGGGCAGCATTAGTTTCATCAAGACTCCTAGGAAAGGGGCTAAAAGCGTATGATGCACTACCTTTAGAGTCCTGTGTAGTTTATGATGAGCTAAAGAAGGCTGTGCTATGGGCCTATGAGTTACAACCAGAAACTTACCGCTTGAAGTTTCGGGGTGTTACTAAGGGCAAGGATAGTACCTTCCTAGAAAACGCCCGGGACTTGTCTGATGCACTACGACATTGGCTGCGTTCTGAGAGGGCAGCTACTTTTGAGGAGTTGAGTGAGCTGGTTCTCTTGGAGCAGTTCTTCAAGTGCACAGGCAGGGACTTAACATTAAATGTAAAGGAAAACAATCCTAGAACTCTCCAGGAGGCAGCAGAAATGGCTGACCGCCGACTGTCATTAATTCGAGGGTGCGAAGCAGCAGCTAGGAGTGAGTCGGGTGCAAAGGATCGTACCCCTCCCCCTCCCAAGAATTTTGATACACATAAATACACAAAACCATGTAGCATTGACAATAAAACTGAACATAAGCCAAATACCGTCCCGTATAAGAAGTCTAATGGTACCTCCCACTCCCAAGGGAAACCAAAGAGTAAAGAGTGCTTTGCATGTCACAAGGATGGTCACTTTGCAAATGCTTGTCCGAACAAGCCACCAAACAAGGTTGTGTCATTGGCCCGCAGCATAGGGGTGTCGCCTATATCTTCTGAGTTTGCCAAGGGTAGTTCGTCAGAGGTTGGGACACAGCCTGTTTTCAAGAGTCCGGAAGGCTCGAACCCTGTCCGCGACGTCTTTGGGGGTCATAGAGGGCATGGTTTTGTGAGGTGGGCTGGCGAATGGCGAGGAGTTAAGCTATTGCGTGATACTGGGGCTTCTCAGACCTTGTTAAAGAACTTTACTGGTAGGCCGATTAACGCTGCTCGGGTGGTGGTAGTTCAGGGGATCAATGCTACAAAGTCCTACCCGCTGGTGCGGATGGAGCTGGAGGTGGGTGGTGTGGCGAAGGAGCGGGATGTAGGAATTGTAGAGAACTTGCCTGTTGGGGGCGTCGACCTCCTCCTCGGCAACGACTTTGCGGTGCCTGCTTCTAAGGTTTCACCCTTGGTCGTTGCCGAGAAGGCGGCCGACGTTAGTAGGGAGGAACAGGAGTGGGTTGAGAAGTGTAGCGTACAAACCATGGCGTGTGTTGTGACGCGTTCTCAGACATCCGGAGCCTTGCAGCCACCACCTCAGTCTATCAAACCGCGGAGGAAAGGTCACAAGAAAACGGGAAGTGTTGGTCAATTGGAGAGTTTTGAGCCGGCAGTGTTTCTTGGTGACTCATTATTGGCACCTATGTTAGAGTCTGGAGAGGCCCCGGGGCCTGTCACCGCTAGTGCAGGTGCAGGGCAGGAAGAGACTCTGCGACAGCATCGTTATGCGCAGCGTGAGGAAAGGATGGCTCAGCGGGACATTGGAGGTGGAAATAAATTATTTAAGATGAACTTTGATAATCTCGCACCTGCTGATATATGTTCCTTGCAGCTGGAAGATCCTGAAGTCAGGGCGTGTGGTAATGGTGCTATCGAACTGGAGAGCGATGGGGATGCGCAGCCTGGTGATTTTTTCTTGTCCGAGGGGATCTTGTATCGGAGACATCAGGATCCCAAGAAAAAGTGGGATGGCGGGTCAGGATTAGTGGACCAGTTATTAGTACCGAGGGTGTGCCGTGAGAGCTTATTGAGATTAGCTCATGATGTGCCTTTGGCAGGGCACCTGGGGGCACGTAAGACGGAGGCAGCTCTGAGCAAGCTTTTCTGGTGGCCTGGGTTAAAGGCGAGTGTCGTGTCATGGGTGTCACAGTGTCACACTTGTCAAGTTGTTGGGAAACCCAATCAGGTCATCCCGAGAGGCCCGTTACAACCCATCCATGTCATTGGGCCGCCCTTTAGCAAAGTAGTTATCGATATGGTTGGCCCCTTGCCCCCCACTAGTGCCGGCAATACATTTTTACTAACTGTAATGGATGTAGCAACACGGTATCCAGATGCTTACCCCATGCGCAACGGGATGGCTAAGACTGTTGTCAAAAACCTACTTGTCTATTTCTCTCGTTATGGCTACCCTCAGGAGATCCAGTCTGATCAGGGATCCAATTTTACTTCTGTTCTGTTTAAGCAGACCATGCAGCAACATGGGATAGTGTCTGTGGTGTTATCTGCCTACCATCCCGAGAGCCAAGGAGTTTTGGAAAGGTGGAACTCGACTCTCAAGAGTATGTTGCGGTGTTATTGCATGGAAAATGGGAAGGACTGGGATCTAGGTCTCCCATACGTTTTATTTGCTGCGAGAGAAGTACCTGGGGAGAGCTTGGGATTTAATCCGAACGAGTTGGTTTTTGGACACAGGGTCAGGGGGCCCCTCCACATAGTCAAGGAGATCTGGGAGGGAGTCACAAAGCCATGCTCGTTTCTAAAGTATGTAGTTGAAAGCCGTGAGAGAATGCTAAAGAGCTTGGAGGTAGCAGGTCGGAGCCTTAAGAGTTCACAAGCTCAGAAGAAGGACAGATACGACCAGAAGGTGAAGCTGAGGGAGTTTGAAGTAGATCAGGAGGTACTGATACTACTACCTCTGGTGGGACACCCCTTGTCTGCCAAGTATTCTGGTCCGTATCGGGTTGTAAGGAACGTTTCTGATCTCGACTATTTAGTAGCTACTCCTGATCGTAAGAAAAAGAACCAACTTTGCCATGTAAATCTGATGAAAGAGTATGTGAGGCGCCCCTCCGAGCCTATCACTGTCCCGGTGTTGATCTGCAGCGATCGTGGTGGAGAAGGAGGAAGGGACAGTCAAGCTGCGGGGGAGGATAATTGGGATTGTCATGTTTCCGCGGATCAGTGGGCGGGGAATTCTAGACAAGTGGCTCACGAGTTGATATTGCACCTGACTGAGCAACAGCGTGTAGCTGTGCAGCACTTGTTTGATTCAAACCCAGCTGTTTTCACGGAGCATCCTGGCCTCACTACTCAAGCGGTGCACGATGTCGATGATGGGGACCACCCGCCCTTTAAATCAGTGCCATACCGTGTTCCCCCTATTAAATTACCAGCACTTAGGGAAGAGCTGGATTATATGCTGAAACGTGGGCTGATTTCTGAGGGTGCAGTAAGGTGGACTTCCCCAGTCACACTGCAGCCCAAACCAGATGGCAAGGTGCGGTTTTGTATAGATTTCCGCAGGTTGAATGGTTTAAACCCAACAAATGCCTACCCTCTCCCTCGCGTGGACGACAGTGTGGAGAAGATAGGAAAAGCCAAGTTCCTCACTAAGATAGACCTTGTTAAGGGTTATTGGCAAGTGCCCTTGTCTGAGCGAGCGCGAGAGGTGTGTGGGTTTGTGGTGGACGGTGCCACATATCGTTGCCATGTTATGCCATACGGGCTGAAAAATGCCCCTGCAACGTTTCAGAAATTAATGAACGACATTCTAGCCGACATTCCCAACTGTACGGTGTACCTAGATGATGTCATAATATACGACGAGGATTGTAACAGTCACTGTGCTCACATCGGACAGCTTTTTAATAAACTGAATGAAGCAGGTTTGGTGGTAAACCTGGGTAAGTGCGATTTTGTCAAAGCCACCGTTTTGTGCCTGGGGTTCGAGGTGGGGATGGGTCAGGTGTAACCTCCACAGACAAAGATCAAAGCCATCGATCAGTTTCCCCAGCCTACGACTAAGAAACAAATCATGCGGTTTCTAGGTATGATAGGCTATTATCGTCGCTTCATCAAAGGCTATTCGACTGTACTTGCACCTTTAACTGACTTATTATCTAAGGACAAGAAGTTCCGGTGGTCTCCTGAGTGTGCAGAGGCGTTTTCCTTGGTGAAACACCTGTTATGTACCCACCCCATACTCAGGGCCCCGGACTTCAGCAGACCTTTTCAGCTGGCGACTGATGCCAGTGGCGTAGGGGCTGGGGCTGTCTTGTTACAGACAGATGATGAAGGTATCGAGCATCCAGTGAGTTTTTACAGTAAAAAAATCAATAGTGCACAAAGGAATTACTCTGTAATTGAAAAAGAACTCCTGGCGATAGTGCTGGCGCTCAGGCACTTCGATGTATATGTTCCTGCTTTCGGACCAGTCGTAGTGGTTTATACCGATCATCACCCTCTGAAATTCTTGAATCAGTTTCATAACCGGAATATGAGGCTGACCAGGTGGTCACTCATGCTTCAGGAGTATAATCTGGACATACGCCATATTGCCGGTTCTGATAACGTGATAGCGGATTGTCTATCAAGGGTGGATGATGTTGGTTAGACTGCCACTGGATTGAGGGTTGAGTGTGGAGGAAAAATAGGCTGTCACTGTAGTTCAGCCGAAAAAAACAAATTAAAAAAGCAAAAACCTTATAAAAACTCTTTATTTTTATAACGTGTAGAATTTTGTATAAGATGTTGTAGCAGTATCTAAGTTGAATGTTTTCGCTTATTGTCGCTGAGTTAGTTGAACTTGCTCGGTGCAGCGCAACAGTCTTTATTTTTTTCTATATATAGTGCCTTGTGTCGCAACTGTGTGTGGTACTATGAGAAGCTTTCTGTTAGATATGAAGAACTTAGTCAAGGGTCTTATATCTTGGGGGAGGTGTGACGCTTCTGCATAGTAGCCACGTGTGGGCGTGCGCGTCGGCTGCCCGTGGCAGCCAGCCGGCAATGTCCTACGACAATGTAACTAATGTCTGGGATATTCTTATGTTGTTTCACAGCTTGAAGCTGCCCTTATTCTTAACCAACGCATCTTAGTATATTTTATTCTCGGTAGTTGATTGTTTCTTTATAATATATAAGATGTAAGTCTAGTGAGGGCGGGAGGAGACGAGCGGGAGAGAGAGACCGGCTTGGGACGTTGCTTCGCTTGCCAGCTTGGGACGAGCCTGAAGCGTTGCCATATGCATTTGATTGCAACGTTAGGCTTAGTTTCGACTCACGCACAGGGTAGAGGATTTTGACCCGGCAACTGTGTTGAGTGTTGCCAAGCATGGGATGTATTCTGCATGCCTAGGGCGGGGTCCAGACAGATTCAAGACTCAGAGCTCACCTCAC